>JARHVA010000002.1:11962500-12625000 GCA_037957365.1 Torreya grandis | reverse complement strand
ATGCATCCCTTGGCAGATTCACTGCTGCGATGTTACCTACTTCTATGGCTATGGTGTATTCTTCTATTATGAGTTCTTCCTCTAGTGATCTCGAATCTTTTACTAATGTGGTTCATGCTGGAGTCTCATCTCCTTAGAAGAAGACTGCTCGTTCTACTCCTGTGGCTAGGGGTTAACTGAAACCTTTTGCACTACCCCCTCCTTTTGTGATTTTAGGGGATAAAGTGTTAAAAAAATGAAGAATATTTTTCTCAAAAGGGATTGATTTGCAGATTTGATAGATTCTAGGCACGACTCCAGGATCTAAACACTTGGATCTTTGAGTAGTGACATCCCCTTATAGAGGGGATAATAGAAATATACCCATGTACTAAAGGATTCTTTGTAGTTGGTTTTGATTCAGTTGCTGATCGAAATGCTATTTTTAACAGTTGGTCTTGGTTTTGGGGATATCATGCATTGCTGCTAAAGCCATAGGTTTCCACCTTTAACCTTCTCATCGAATCTTTCAATAGGTTGCCAGTTTGGATTCATCTTCCAAATCTACCCCTTCAATTTTGGTGTGAATCTTGCTATAAAGGCATTAGCAACTCAGTGGGCCATTTCATCATGGTGGATTAGGCCACCACTTTCTTCTCTCACATCACATATGCTCATATTTTAGTGGATTTGGATTTGCCTATGCCTCTCCTGATAGAGGTTGTGTTATAAGTAGTTGATTGCTCTTAGTGCTAGCCTTTGGATTACAAAGGTATCTCATTTTATTATCGGAGGTGCTTTAATACGAGCCATTTGGCTTCTGAATGCCCCTGCTTGAAGGTTCCTCAGGGTTCATCTTGGTGGAAGGATGCGCTTGAAGAACACCTTACGGTAGGTGTTGATGTCAATGATTTTGAGTCAGATGCTTTTGAGCCTCCTTTTGATGACAGCTTCAGGCTCTCAAGTTTTGAATTCCTTCAGACAAAATGTTTGAAGGAATTCTCCATTGGGCTTGTCACTTTTTGACTTTCCTTTGGCGGGCCTTCGGGTTTCCTTTTTTGAGTTCCTTTAAACAAAATGTCTGAAAGAATTCTCCTTTGATCCCCTTCCTCCACTACATGACTCTTCTACTATTGAGACTGTTGTAGAGTCCTCCCCTGTTGTTGCTGATGATTCTGAGACTACTGTTGAAACCTCCACTGTTGCATGGACTTCCCCTACTACCATTGGAACTGTAATAGGGTCCTCCCCTATTGTCTCCCATGATATTGTTGTTGTTGTTGTTGATGTGGCTAAGATCAGGACTGTGACTGTTAGTGTGTTGTTTTTTGTTGGGGTAGATGTTGTTGTGTCATCTCCCCAGGGTCCGCCCCTTAATGAAGAATTGGTTGTTGATGGGGCTGATTTTTTTGTAGCATTTCCCTAGGCTTCAACCCCTTTTGAGGATTTGGTGAGTTTTTCACCTCCTTCATCTCCTAATTCTGTGATTGGAGATAAGAATGAGTATTGGACTATTGTCCAAAGGAGGAAGCGAGGTCTTCCTAAACAAGTTTCTCAAACCCACATTCCAGCCAAGGGTGTTCAACCTGCTAGGTCAGGCACTATTATTGTTTAGGTTGGTCCACTATTTCTATGCTGTTAGAGTACAATTTATGGGACGTTTGAGGACTTTTTGTCTTGAAGATTACTTTATATAAAGCTCAGGTCCCTCTTTTCTTGCTGATCTAATAAAAAATAATAAGTAGAAGTCAAATCTAATGTTAAAATTAAAAGTGACCACACTCTCTATATTACATCCCACCACCATCATAAAACACTTCTGGATATAATAAATATGTATTTCAAATTTCATATTTTTTCTTCCTCCAAAAAAATTAAATCATTATATTTTTCAAGGTATGTTAGGACGTAGTGTGTAATGGGATGCAACATGAAGGTAGGTGTAGTTGAAAACAATTCATTATTTCTTTCTACATTGTTAACTAAGTTCAAGTTTGTGATTGCAAACAATGCAAATTTTAAAAGAAAAAGAGTGTTTTGATTGACAGGGAAATGGATATTATTAATCACAAGTTAAAAATAATGTTGGAAAATTGAATCAATACTACTAGCCTCAATGAATATATTAATAAAAAAATTCAATTTATTTAATAATTTGTTTTTATGAGAGTTGTTTTGACAATTCTATTAGTTAGTATTTGATTAATAAATATATAATTGTTAAAATTTTGTTAGAATAAGATTTAAAAATTGTTCATATTAATATGTTAAAATTTAATGAAATATTAAGAAAATATAATTTTTCTATATTAAAAAATTAATACAAATTAAAATTAAAAAAATAAAAAATACATTAAATTTTAGAAAAATAAATAATTTAATAAAATTATTGATCAACAAAATATAAATTTATTGAATTTTTTTTTAAAAAAATGATATTAAAATATTTTATTATTTCAATAGAATAAAAAATTCAATTCATCTTATAACTTATTTTCTACTAAAATTGTTCTGACAAGTTTATTAATTAACATTTAATTAGTAAATATTTTAATTTATATTAATTATTAAAATTTTATTAGAAGAAAACTTAAAAATTGCTCTGTCAATGCTTAATTCAATTCATTTAATAACTTATTTTCTACTATAATTATTCTAACAATTCTATTAATTAACATTTGACTAGTAAATATTTTAATTTATATAATTGTTAAAATTTTGTTAGAATAAAACTTAAAAATTATTCATGTCAATGCGTTAAAATTTACTGAAATACTAAAATATATAAATTTCATATATTATAAAATAAAAATAAAATAATAAAAAACACGTTAAATTTTAAAGAAATGAACTCTTTTGTTAGGGAATTAAATTCAATTCTTGGTGCTCCAACTCTCCCTGGGTTTATATAAGAATATGCAATTTTATATCAATTTATCATAACCAAATGAGATTTTGTTCCGATCCATGAATTTTATCCCTTCATTTCATTTTATAGAGGGTTGTTACGTTCACATTCATACAATTCTTTATATTTTGCCATAAGTATTTTTTTGATATACTATTGTGTTTTTCATCTGACCATCTTTACTACCATTAGAGGACACACTAAAGGTCATTCAAAATGTTGTCTATAAATTCAGTCAACATTAAATGTCACAACACCTTAAAAGCAGCACGAGGCTTGTTAGGTCTTTTAAGTAGGGGAGTTTAAGAACATCCAAAGGGAGATTTATTTGTTTTTTTCCAAGGAATTCTTTGGTTGGGAAGACGGCCATCTAGGGCCATCGAGTATGAATTAGAGCTATAATCTATGAAATCAATAAATTTTGTAATTAAGCCTATTATTATTTCTTTAAAAGAAAAGATTGGCGACGATAGGAAGCTTGATGTTAACTCCAATCTTATGTTGAAATGTATATCTTCTTTTAATCTTATTGATATTAAGTTTGATAATGGGTTTTTTAATGTGGTTTAATCATAAATATGGTTATGTTTTTATTGTTGAAACACTGGTCAAATTTTTACTGTCGGAGGAGTTTTTTGTCAATAAGCGAATCCCCAAACCTAGAATTCTCAATAATGTTGGGTCGGATCATTGGCCAATTATGATAGAAATTTAGAATTTTCAATGCCCAAAATCTCCTTTTCGGTTCCAACTAATATTGATATCAGGAACAAAATTCAATATTGATGGATGAAAGGTAAGCCTCTTCATTGTATTAAAATGTACATCTTTGTGTAGAAACTTAGATATGTCAAATCTCAACTCATGAAATGGAATTGGGACGAGTTTGGACATATCAAAGTCAAAAAGCAAGAGATATTTGATACGCTGGAAAAGGTCATCGAAACCATCCACATAAATAGCATTATTGACGAACTCAAACAAGAGGAGATCAATTTGATTAATTAGATAAAGGAATGGGATCTAAGGGAGGAAATTATGTGGAAACAAAAATATAGAATTAAGGGGCTTCAAGAAGGGGACAAAAATACCAAGTTTTTTCACAAATTCATGCTTATGCGGATATCCTTCAACCATATTTCCTCTCTTGAATTGGACAATGAAACTCGTGAGTTCCCTTTGCAGGGCATTTCAAGCATTATGCTCAACTTCTTTTCTCAACTATTTTCTACTATTTTTTTGGATGTGAATGCCTCAACAGAATATTCTCCAAGAGATTCCTACTATTATTACAAGGAAGGATAATCGATCTTTTCTTGCTAGAATTTCCTTGGATTTTAAAAAAAAAAATTATATATTGAAATATCATGAACAAATTACTAAATCCCAAGGGTGAATAATAGTGGTTCTACCAAATAGGTAGATGAATGTAAATATTCAAACATATATCAAAGTTTTACTAAAGTTAATGATATGCCAATATAAAAAGCCTCACATAGGAAGCATCAACAAAAACAAAAAACTAGTATATCCAAAGGATGACATTGCCACCCACAAAGTAAGTTAACCATTCAAAGTCTCAGTGTTTCTAACATTGCAATTTAGATTCTCCAACTCAGGGCCCAATTGTCGTATTACCTCAGGTCCCTTGCGTGTATTTTCTTCAACCACATGCTCTGGTGGGAAGTATCTATCAACTTTTTCCAAAAGAGGGCTAAAACTGGTGTCTTTGATAAATTTCATTACTTTAGTTACCTCTTGTATACCGCCTGAATCAACCATTTTTTCCAATTTGCTCGCTAGCTCATGAAATTTCTTGTAAAAAGTTTTCCAAGTTTGTTTTTGCTCCTCAATTGGGAACATAAGAGACCCCAGACATTCCCTAGAAGTATGTTGTGTGAGAATATTATATGCCATTAGTACACAAGTGTCTAATTCCGTTACTTCCCTGATTGATATACTACCTCTAGAATTGAGTTTTGACGGGCTAGAGGATCTACTGCATTCTATATAATCCTTTTTCACATCTATCCAACACTCGGTGCCATTCTTATCCGAATCAGAAGAATACATTTGGGAAGGAATAGGATCTTTAGCCTGCTTGAAGTAAGATTCCTTGATACATGACCAATCATATTCTGATATAGTCACCTTTGTTGTAGTGGGATGGGAGAGGCTCCAATCAAGGTGGGGGCTAAGTTTGGGACACCCGCCAATGTCCATAATGTAGTTAGAAGTTACTTTCAACAAACTTGTCTGAAGGAACCACTCCAACTACCTCTATGGAATCTTTCACTATAGATAGATCTGCATAGTCACAATTCTTACAACGACTTCAACTATGAAGTCAGTAAGTACCTTAGTTCTACCTTGAAAATATCTTGGTTCCTTTGCTTCCATATAAACCAAAGAATCTCAGTAGAAAAAACCAACCAAAATTTGTGAAAGAAAGGATGAATCTTCTTTGTAGAGAAAACATAACCAAAAATAATATTAAACCACTTAATTTCACAGAAAAATAATAGACCAACTATAGAGACAATATTTCCAAATCTTAGCAACATATTGGAAGGAAAATAAAAGATGTTCAATTGACTCTACATCACTACAAATAAGACACAAATGGAAAAAATCACCACATTTAGCAAGCACTTCACCAACTACTAACTTATTAAACAACAACTATCTAAAACAAGATTTTTTTGGTTCAATATAGGAAGCTCATACCACTTGAAATCTAAAATTCTAACTCTTGTAAGAGTCATAGCCATTCTACACATGGTTAAGCATTAGATAATGGGGATGAGTGGATGAAAATTTAAGATAAAACATTTTGGTCAAAAACTCATGAAGGGGAGGCCCTTTGATCCACTTGATATTATCCCATAATTCACTATCATTATCAAAATGCTTCACTAAGTTATTATCCCTGAGTGCATTCCTTACCATGTAATAAGTCCTAAATTGTGTAATAAGAATATGATACCTATGTCTTATGATGCCCCAAGAGGCCCATCCCTCAGGACCAAAAAAATCCTTAAAATCCCTCAGACCTTTCTTGAACCATTCTAAATTAGAACATCCTCTGTTAAAGGCCAGTAGATGGTTATTGAGGTGAAGATTCTACCATATTGATCAATACCCTTGACAACAAGATCCCATCCAAATGAATACATGTTTGGTATTTACAAGGTGATTCACAGGGTCCCAAGCCTTCCAAATATATGCAAAAATAGGAGAGCCTACAACTTTAAAAGAATAAGGGATAAGAAGAATGTCGGCAATGTGCAAGCCTTTCCATCTGACTTTGCCTTTAGGAAACCCTCTTAGAATGTTATTCTCTAACCCACACTTTCTAAAGCTCATCCCCCTTAAAGGGATTGAGATTCACTTAACCACTAGGGTGATACCTTGAAATCATACATCTTTCAGACATAGACCACCAAAATCTCTTGGTTTACAATAGAATTTCCAAGCAATTGCATGTATTATTTTGTTTCCATTTCCATCTGACCATATCCTGAAGTCTCTAATATTTTATGCAATAGATTATTATGAGTTTTGTTGAATATCCAGTATGAATCATAATACAAACTGTATGAAGAGAGATTTTTTTGACAAACCTGGACTCTACTTAGGAGTGAAACCACTTTTCAATTTTCTTATTAATTTTTCTATATACCCATTCCCACATCTATCTGGGGGGGGGAGTAAGATCAAATGAAATTTCCAAATATCTAACCAATTGATTTGGACCATTCTAGTCCCACCCAAATTCATCTAGCCAGTCTAGCCGGTTCTCCTTCCATCCTATCATAAAAGACTTGTGATAGGTAATTTTGGAAACCAAAGCCAAATAATAAATATTTAGCCTATCTCTTACTTGTGCTAGGTTGTATTTGGAAGCTTAGTGAACAAATTAGAGTCATCAACAAATAGAACATCTATCATTTTCATTTGATTAGGAAGATGGATACCTCTCACAGTGGGTATATATCATTCGTTCTCAACAGATAATGTAATGTATCTACTACCAAGATAAAAAAGAAAGGAGAAAGAGGAAAACCTTGCCTAATTGATCTTTGAAATGGGAGAGAATGTGTGATTCCCCATTTACCTCAACAATTGCAAAAACATCTTTGAATAAAACTGAGATCATTTTATAGAACCTGTCCTGACATCCAAAATACCTAAGCATTCTTTCAATAAAGGGCCATTATGTTCTATCATATGCTTTTTCAAAACCCAGAAGAATCATTCCAATATCTTGATGAGAGTATCTAGCCCAATACATACCTTCCCAACGTGTAATGAGATTATCTAATATATATCTACCTTCCATAATTACAGTTAGTGTTTTGGATATCATCTAGGGTAATAATGGGGAAAGTCGTTTTGTTAAAATCTTGGCTAGGATTTCATAGGAAAAATTGAGAAGAGTAATTGGATGCCAATTTTTGACATGGAAGGGATCACCTTATTTTGGAATGAGTTTGATAACCCATTTATTAATTTTTGGACAAAGAAACCCCACCACAATTGCTTTGTTATACATTTCCAAGCATTTTGTAGATATCCTGTCTTTATTTACTTTATAGAATTAAACTGGGAATTCATCAATACCAGGGGCCTTATCAAATTTCAAAGAGTCAATCACACATCTGATCTCATCTAATGAGATCTCACTATCCAAAAAGGTTGTTTGAATTGAGGAAACCTTTCTTGGAATAATCTTCTCACACATTGCCCTTCTTTGTTCAATCTGATCATTTGACCAATAAGTTTGAGTATAATTCAAATAATGTTTTTTTGATATATGCATGATCCTCTAATACTTTATATTCCTCCTTAATTCTTGATATTTTCTATTTTTATGCCTAGACTTTAAGAACTGAAAGAAAATTTTGGTACCCTTATCACCCAGCTTGAGCCAATTAAGCCTGGATTGAACTTGGGCACCCTTGGCACAGTAAATCTAATGTTGTCTTAAATCATGCTTAGTTGAGGAGAATAAATTAAGCAAGGATTCATTTCTTGGGTCACCTTGAAGGTCTGCTTCCAACCTAATAAGTTATTCTTGGGAAATTTTGAAAGATTTCCTTTTTCTCTTCACTTTAATTTGTCTATAAGATCTAGTAAATTTTTTTGACAAGTCCATTAAATTGTTTCATCTATCAATTTTAGAGTCTGAGTCTAAGGCCAACTTCCCTATATTCTAGGCTGACTGAGATCCATATAAGAACTCTCTTTCCTCAAGGTGGGACACATTGAGTTTATATAATCCTTTCAAGGTGGTCTTCTCATCTTTTTCATCATTGTTGAGAGAAAATTTTAACTCAATGGGGTGATGGTCTGATATAGTAAAAGGAAAAACCTTGACCACATTTCCATCACCTTAAGGACAAATCTCAAAGGCATCTTTACTCAGATAAAATCTATCAAGTTTTGAGTAAAGCCTTCTAGATCCTACCTACTTATTACACCAAGTGTACCAAATTCCTTAACTTTGTGTTTTAACTTTAATCAAGGGGTCTACCAATTTGTGAAGTTTTTTAAATTTGGACCATAAAAACAACTCAATTCCTTTCCATATATGAATGCACCTCCCAATTTATCCTCTCTTTCTTCAATCATATTAAAATCATCTTTGAAAACCACAGAATGTCTTTCATGTTAGAAGCAAATCAGTTCCATAATTTTGTTATTTCTCTATAGTCATTAGGTGCACATTATTACAAATTCCAAACATCTTCCCTTGTTTGTTGATAGTAACCCAAACCTCCCTATTACAGGGAGAAAAACCATGATCCACAATATTGTCTTTCCAAACCTGATGAATCAAAATAGAGGCACCCCCTTTACCTATGTTGTGATTAGTTGAGAAATAAATTGCATTAAGTTAAATATAACATAGGGTGAAGCAGAGGATTGTACTAGTTGCTTTGACCTCCTACATAAGGAGAAAATCAAGTTTATCTTTGGAATGTCTGAATTGCCTAACACTTAGTTTCTTATTTAGGGATTTAAGCCCCCTTACATTCCAATTTATAATCTGCAATACCATGTTAGGGTTTACTTTGTTTTATTGATGGACTTACTTCTCCACTTATTTTGATACAATCTAGAAAAACATTCAGGAACCTTATTTTCCTTATTCCTTTTTTTACTATTATTATCTGCATCATCCAATACCTCATTTCTTATCACTCTTCCATCTTTGACACTGGGACAATATAGGGATATTTTTTTGGCAACAACAATTTTTAGTCTTTTTCTAGACCCTTTAGGGGTCCAATTATCCCTATTATTATGATTTGGGGGAGTATATTTAATAGTATCACCACTAGTCAAAACCTTTAGGGTCCCCTTATTAGGAGATATGGCCATCAGGAGCTCTACCTACTGAAAGATTTTATCAGGAGGAAATATTATCTCACTACCCACACTCTCTTAAGAATCAAAATCATGTAGATTATGGGTGCCCTTCAAAGTCTCTAAGAGGCCCTCCTTATAGAGGGGACCAACATTAGTCATAATTTCATCACACAGGACTAGATTGTTTTCAACTTTAGAGGGTATCTTGGTTTGCTCTGTCAAATCATTTTATTTACCCTTCTCCTCAAAAATTGGTGCATCAAAATTTTTAGATGTTGAATTACCATTGGGGAGAGGTTCCCTAATATCAATCTCATGATAAGTGAATTCATTCTTACCAAGATTTGATCCAATTTTAATTTTAGGGCCCTTATTAGGGGGTGTTCTACTTTCCTAAAATTTAGAATTAAAAACAAAAAAGTTCATGTTTTCCATGTCCTCCATGTGAGGTGGGAGGGGATTAAATAGAACATGTTTGCTATTGAGTTTAGGGCCTCTTTGGGAGACAATATCACCATTTTTATTGGCAGGTAGAAAAGGGAAATTCTTCCTCATGTGACCATCTTTATTATAGAAAAAAAAAGCATGCATTTAGACCACTCAACCTTGGATAGGGCATATACAGGAGTTCCCATTGATTTCAAAAATGAAGGATTCTGGATATGTTTCCATAGGGTATAAAGATATTATCACTCGCATGTTCATATGGGATAGAGACTACTTGGTATCTTCTATCCTAAGCACCTCACCAAGGGGTCGAAGGGCCTGAGGGATGAAATTACACAATTTAAAGGGGATATTTTTAATTTTGACCCATCTAAGGGCCATTTTGAACACTAGGTATTGGATTTCCAAATTAGGGTTCCATGAAATCTCTTTAAACAATGATTATCCCACATTCTAGAGGGATTTATTAATGACACTTCTTTTCATATTGGGATTTTTAAAAAGAACTAGAAAATCTCCTTTTTGGAACACTTTGTAGAAACTAACATAAATACCCATTTTCTTTCCCCATACTAAATTTAATGAGTTATCAAATAAATTCCTTGAGGGGAGAGAGTTTCTATCCAAATAAACAAAGAAAATCCCAATATTTTTTAGCTGAGATTCTTCCCTAGCCAAATATTTTTCCATAAACAAATTGGGGTGCATAAATGGTGTTTTACCAGAGTCAGGGCACTTACCATTTTGTCCTTCGTTAACATCTCCTCCTCCATCTTTAGGCATGCTGCTTAAGAGAATAATGAATTATGCACCTTGTGTATTCTATTAAAACTCTTCCTATTGTAGAAATTTATTGAAGAGCTTCTTATTGTCACTAATTTTTCCACCACTCTTCTCAATAAGAGGCTCTAGGTTGCATGATTTAGGACATTCATTACCTACTACTTTTTTGCTTCCATTTTCATTAATACAAACATCACCATGACACTCTATAGGTTTAGCACACTTCATTTATCACCTTCCATATTCAACCACCATAAAATTGTACTTACCACCAATCTACAACATGTATCAAAGGATCTAGGGTAGGGTAAGGGAGCGCAAGGGACATGCACACCAAGATCAGGGTGACACTAATCCAACACACCGTACAAGGAAATAAATAAAAAACTAAACACACATGCAAATAACACTAAAGTTAGCCAATATACATAAAGAAAATCAAATATAGCCATGTACCCTTTTCATCCAAGAAGCATACAACTATACAATTACCAAGGAAGCAAAGGGGACCAAGGAGGATGAAAACAAGCATGAAATACTAACAATAGAGGGTTCCTATTCATCTCCTCATTTCAAATCTCCACCTTCTCCTTGGAATAATTAAGAAGTGTTGTCTCTAGTATGAGCAAGGGGAAAACAATTGGGCCAGATGGGTTCCCTATTGAATTTTATCAAGAATTTTGGGACATTATTCAAAAGGACTTGTTGGAGGTTGTGGAAGAAGCTAGATCGACTAAATTAATTCTTAAGCAGATCAATAAAACCTTTATTATCTTGATTCCTAAAATGTAAGATGTAATGAATATATCAGGGTTTCATTTGATTACTCTCTGTAATGTTTTGTACAAAATCATTTCCAAAACCATGGCTAATAAATTGAAACCCCTCCTCTATAAAATTATTTCCCCTAAGCAAGGGGTTATGTTTTAGGCAGATAAATCCTTGATTACATCATGTTAGCGCAAGAAGATATACATTCCATTCATCTCCAAAAAACTCTAGTTATGTTTATTAGATTAGATCTTTCTAAATCCTATGACAGGGTCAACTGGGCCTTTCTCTTAAGAATGCTTCAACACTTTGGTTTCTCTGAGGATTAGATTCTTTGTGTGAAAGGTTGATATCCTTAGTTTATTTCTTGATTCTGATTAATGGAACTCCCACTAGGGCTTTTGGGGCTTCCAAAGGCATTCGGCAAGGAGACCCTCTTTCTCCTTATTTATTTATCATTCTTGTAGAGAGTTTGAGAAGAATCATTGTCAAAGGTAGAAGGTATAGAACTATTGAAGGCATTAATATTGCACATGGTATTAAACCAATGATGCATTTGTATTTTTTTGATGATTCTTCCATAATAGATAAAGCCTCAACTAGAGAGGCCTTGAATTTTAATAAAAAGTTGTAACTTTCTAGTGCTACAATAGGGCATCTTATCTATGAGGATAAATCCAAATGTTTTTCTTTCATATGTCTCATATACAAGAAGCTATGATTATTGATAAGCTTCATTTTTGAAGAGCTTATCTATCAATTAGCTACCTCAATATTCCCCTAAAATAAGGTAAATTATTTGACTGGGGTTGGTTGGTGAAAAGGCTAAAAACCAAAATTTTCAGGTGGACCAAAAAATGGCTCCCTATGGGGGAGGGTGAATTACCTTGATTAAATGAGTTTTGCAAGCTATTCCTATTTATTTATCTTTGATATTGCATGTTTCTAAGACCATATTAAAAATAATTAATCAAAATTTCCATATTTTTTTATGGAAAGATCCTCAACATATTAAAAAATGGTCTTTGGTGAAATGGACTATGATTTTTCTCCATAAGCAGGATGGAGGTTTGGGTTTTTGCTCAACCTAGCTAAATGGTCAAAATTTAGATGTGAAGATTTATTGGCATCTTATCCATTATCCCTCATAACTTTGGGTGTAAACCTATGAAGAGTAAGTGCATGAATCAACATAATACAAAAAATGAGTGTAAAATATCAATAAAAATAGAGAACCACACAATACCCCCATAGACCTATTAATAACAACCCCCCATAATATTTAAAATATAATGTGCACTCATATAGATGTTGGGCATATATGTGAATGCATCTTAAGTGAATAGTGTGTAAGTATAATGAATTTGAGGGATATCAAGCTCAACTAATAATATAATGGTTACTTTTAAGGGAGTTATAGTGGATCTAAGATGACCACCAATGTATAAAGCACTAAAAAACAAACACTTTTTAAGTAGACGACACTCAAATATGAGCTATTGATCAAAATATATGTGTGTTTGAAAATCTTTCTTGCATAAAACATTTGGGTAGAAATTGGGGCCTACTCAAGCTGGGGGAAGATTATGCCTACTATGCAGACAGGTGTGTCAAATTCTAAGTGTGTGTAGAGAAGTAATAGGATCCAAGTGTGTGTGTATTAAGAGTGGGTTTTGATGGTGTTTAAAGTGGTGGTATGATTAGAAGGAGTTCCTAGCACATTTTTAGGATCCAAAGCCTACTTGAGTAGGTTTTGGATTCTTCCAACCCTGCATGCAGAGACCCAGATGTCCATAGGTATATATATTTTTTACGAAGGATGTATGCTAAGTGGGTAGAATGTGGAGTGTGTTTGAGAGCAAGCCAAAGTTCAAGGGGCTATAAAGTACACCACAAAATGTATGAAGGACTTAAAAAATCTGATGAAGGTAGAATTTATTGGTAAGGGAATCATGATACATAGTGTGCACGATCACACATAAGTTTTTGTCAACCCTTATAAATCTATAAAAGGCTTAAAAACCCAACAAAGGAGGAAGTTTCATAGGGAAAGGGAAGACCTTGAGACTTATTTGGGTAGGCATATGGTTCCAATGCCTATCTAGATAGGTTAAAATGTCTGCTCCCATTAAAATTTTTGACCACACCTAAAATTATTCCAAAGGGATAAAAATTTGCCTAAGTCTCCATAAACTATTTGATAGGGTGGAAATCTCTGCCAAGCTCATAGAATCTACTGAAGACTATGTGAAGACATCAAATATATAGATAAAACCTTGAATCTATATAAAACTATATGATAACTATAGAAAATATAAATGATCCATTTGAGAAATTGAAAAACTCATGAAAACACAAAAATTATTTCCTATTTTGAGAACCTTGTTGTGTAGTTTAGATATCTATGAAAACCATGAAAAGTAATTGAACCCCTCTAAAAATGGATACCACAATTATAGGTCATGTTTACAGTCTATTTTAGGTTTTTAATGCCTTATGAATATAATGGTGCTATCTATTTTATGATTGGATATTTTAGCTAGATAGTTTTCATAGATTTTCATGAAATTCCAACAAACCTTTGAAAATGTCAACATTTAGGAAAGCCAACAAGAATGCATGTAATAAATCTCTCACCAAGTATTTTAGAAATGGAAAATATACCTTTAGATAGTTTATGATACCATCCAAGATCTTTGAATATCCAATATTGCACAAAAATCCTAAGAGTAGGTGAGATAAAAATAGACACAATAAAAGTTACATCAAATACATCAAAAACTTCATTGATTGATTGATTAGCCAATACAAAAGAGGTACATCATATAGTGAGAGATTATGTCACCAAAAAGGTAACACCTCAACTCACTATTAGAAATTACATTGTGTATTTCTCCTAAGAGCCTTAACAACCCAAAGTAAGCTGACTAACAACCATGTAGGTAAAACCATAAGTGGGAAAAAGTCTACACCAACAACTTTGAGTTTAGATAAGAAATATTATTTGGCACAACATTGGTAGATGAATATGCAAACACATGATTAACACTTGCATTTTTTGGATTTTGGGCACATGGAATCTGATTTTCTAATAATATGATATTTGAACTAAAATATTGATTTTGCTTTTGTATTCTTTTATTATCTTTCTCATATGGATGATTTTATCTTTTAAGGCCTCACAAGCACAAACCCAAGGTACTTAAATTTGAATATGCATACATACACAATCTACCTTACCCCTTAAAGAAGTGATAACATAGACTTGGTTAGAGGGATGATAGCTATCACCTTCCTTAGGATTAGGAGGAGAAAGAGACTCCCTTGTATTCATTTTAAATGTTATAAAAATTGATATGAGAACATGATAATAAGGAAATAAAATGCTAAGGAGTATTTAATCATGATAATAAATTCATAATTGAATATTTATAGTAATATGAAATCAAAGAATAAATAGAAAATTGGAGACCCTAAGTTAACTAGGGTTTTGAGACCAAAGGTCAAGGTCTCCATATCGTGTCAAATGATGGAAATCAATATAACGTGATATATTTAAAATTTTTGAAATATGAAATAGGTTTTTAGGAAAAACATGAAATGAGACAAACCTAGAAAATGAGAAAAATAAAAGTACATCGTACGACCTGTATGTCTAAATTTACTAAAAATAGTAACAATGGTAAATTTTAAAAATTCATATAATATTTTGGAAAATAAAAAGAGGTTTTCATTTATATAAATATAATTATGAAAAACCTTTAATTAATTTTAAATTTGATCAATTATGAATCATAAATATGCCAAACCATGTGGAATGCTTCACAAATAAAACCCTATAATATTCTCAAATTTCAATAAAGAATCAATAATTTTGATAAAAAAATAATTCATTTATGAGATATGAGAGATAATTTTTAATAAAATCTTATTTTTAATGAATCCCATAAATTAATTACAAAATAAGTACACCATTTACCTTGTATGCCAATATTTACTTAAAATAGTAGATTACAAAAATTGAAAAATCTATATTGATTTTTGGTGATCAAAAAGAGGGTTTTTAGTATACCAACTTAAGTAGCAAATAAATATGAAGAATTTTAAAATGGATCCATTTTAACGTCAAAATATGCCAATCAAGTGAGAAATAACTTTTAATCCTATGCACACAAAGGCCTTATACATAGAGTAGGGTAATATTTTATATCTAAAAAACCTTCACAAAAAAGATGAAAACTTAGGAGGTTTGGAAGCCATAGATCATATTTTTTTTGAATTCAAATAGGTTGGGTTCATGAAATGTTTAACCCTAAAATATAAATGTGGGTAATCTAGAGAGAGATAGTCTAGGGCACAAGGATGGTAGACTATCTCTAAAGCAGGCCAATTATTTACGAAACTCAAATAAACATATATTAAATTTATTATGCTAATATGTTAAAAAATAGAAAATATAATTATTCTAGATATTGAAATAACAATAAAAATAAGATAGTTAGTTCTAATACTAATACAATTTTAGATATAGAATAGGCATAAAGTGGACTAGATCTAGATTATGCAATAGCCACCTGATTCTAAAAATTATGCTTTTGTAGCCATAGACACTTGCATCTACCTGAGATGATTTTATTGACACTACTATCTAAATTGGATGTAGGTGTCTAGTATGAAATACATGATAAAATTGGATTCAACCACATGGATTATTATAGGTCCTATGTCACCTTTACTTTGGTGCATTCATGTCTAGGGCATGGACTATCACTCCTTATCAAATAAAAAAGCCATAGTTATTCATCTTCATATTGGTTGTAAAAAAAATGGGTTAGTGGACATATGGTGTTGAGTTTCTCCAAAGGCCCCTCTATTAATGAGCACTGCCTACATAGCCAATACTTTGAATAGGGCCTCAAAATTATATAGTTATCTCTTACATGCTAGCTTGTGTGTGAATCATTTAATGTGTGATAGGTAAGTATGATAGTGACCTAGATTTTAACTTAGAAAATATAGCTCTTAGGCTACTCTTTCATTAATTTAGACCTGTAGATATATTATCCCTATGACTAATATGGAAATATGAGAGCATAGGGAAGATTTTTCACTTGAGTACTTGATAGAATGCATTTGGTGAGTTTCCTTATGAGTTGATAGGTTTTTCCAATTTTGTGCTAGGTGTTGAATGAATGAGGGTTGATCTTATAAATCTAATCCATTTGAATTATATCTCACACTAATATACTTAGGACAAACTTTAGGATATGTTTCATTTATAAATTGGATGACTTTAGGGAACTTATGTTGGGATATGATACTTGTGACGACATGAGCATCTGAATGGGATGCAAGTGTCCAGGTAGTTAGAAAATAGGTGTATGTCCCAAACTTGTAGAGATAGAAGATAAGCAACTTTATAACATTATGAGAAAGATAGCATTTTTGAGTCATTATAATAACGTAAGTTAGGCTAAGAGATATGAAATTAGGCATAGAGAGATAGTGTATGTGAAACTTTTGGTAGTGGGAAAGGGTCTAGAAGATAAAAGTACTTAGTACATGTAAATAACACATGCTAAACTATGTGCTTGACTCCCCGAGCTCAAGACAAGGTAGCTAATGTCATGGATGGGATATGGATTGGGTTGGTTGTTAAGTAGGATGGGATTTGGAATGGGTGGTGGAAATGGGTTCTCGTAACAAAACTAAAATACTTTAGTAACATCGCAATGCTCATTAAGAACATCAAGATGTACCAAAATTGAGATCCAAAGTCCTTTAGTTTCTAAGATCATAATAAGGCAAAGCTCCTAGTCTATGCTAGGATTAGGGAAATGGGGGAGATAGGCTGGACCATAAGAGGAATATGATTAATGTGTCTAGGTTAACTATGCCTACTCAATGTCATATAGGAGATGTGATTTATATATAAAATGTTAGAAACAAGGATGAGGAAGGGAGATGGAGATGGGACTAAAGATGACCAATGTTGATGGGGTAAACTCTATGTCGAGGATGAATGATGATAAGTGGATTTTGGATGTGTTCTTGTTCATCCAAAGCAGACAAGGAGTCAATAATAAGATGAATAATTAGGGTTGAATGGAAAACTTAATGTCTTAGCTTAGTATTAATGTTAGTTTGAATGTATGTATCTATATCCAATGATCTAAATGTAGAGAATAAATATTGGCAAAAAAGACCTGATGTCTCATAAAGGGTCATCTAAAGGAGGTTAGGCAAAAGCCAAGTTATAAGAATATGAGCTTGTTAGGCGATGTCTTATTGTGTGTGCCTATTGTGATGTTGAATCAAGGATTTATATAGGGTGCTTACATGAATAGACAAGGCTTGGATGAAGTGTGGATGATTACATGTTTTTCAAGGTTTCTAATGAAATATAGGTTTTTTCATGTATTGGTAAGGTTTTTTGACACTATTTTTTTGAGTTTTTATTATTTTTTGCTTGTTTTTTAGTTTTCTTGAGTTTATGGAAGTAAAATGCTTGATTGATGAAATTATAATTTCAAAAGAAAAAATAACAAAATTTAAATTAAATGAAAATAAAAATTATTTTTATCCTTTTCTAATAATTCATGATGCATGCAAAGGAGAGAGGAAGAAACCTATAATATTGTGTCAAGTGTTATTTTTTTATAACTTTGTCTCCAAGCAAACTAGGTGGTGATGTTTTTGTAATTTTTTGTTTCATTTATGTGGAATGAATTAAACATGAAAATTATGTATTTTAAATGTGAAAGAAATACAAAATAAAATATAATATAATATAAAATATATATCACAACACCTTTTCTTTTTGACTTTCTTTGTCTACAAACAAGCTAAACTAGCCTTTCAACTTTAATATTTTGTTGTAAATAAGGTTTTCAAATAATTTGTTAAAAGAGAGACAAGAAATACAAATCATAATATTATGTTTTTAATATGAAATTTTTTAGCTTAGAATTTCACCCTTGTGAGAGATTTCTTCAGGTTCTCTCACTTCCAGCTACAAGCATGGGGACAACCTAAGGATGTGGGTATCCTATGGTGAGGTTGAACCTCTAGGATTTTTAATGAGGTTATTTCCTCAGGTGCTTCACTTTAGCTCCTTTATTCCAACACTAAATTTACTAATGGATAAGGAAAAGGGATAGGAGGAATACTGAAAATAAATCTAAGCTAAGGGAGGTGATGCACCAAAAAGAAGTGATCTACTTGGTCTAGAAAAGAGCTAACTACTGATGAACCCAAATAGGACATAGGCTATTCTAGTTATATCTCAAGGCCATAGGCATGGATATTTTTTATGGAGTTTGAAGGGAATCCTTTCACTTTGAAGTATAACAAACATAGGTCTACGGGAGACACTATGAACTTGTAACACTTCAAAGAGAGCTCGACACATAGACACTTCACGTAATCCTACACAAAACCAAAAGGATAAAAAGTAAGGTGCTGTAAAATATCATAGGTGATGAATGATAATCATACATTCTGAAAATGAAACCAAATGTGCACACTTGTTTTAACCAAAAATAGAAAAGTCTTCCTTGTATTGCTTCAAAAGAGTCTTTTACAAAGCAATTTCTATAGAGTAATCTTATCACCAGTCTAGGGATAATTTTTTTGGATCCAAGGCATATATTTATATATAAAAAAGGGGGGAGAGAGAAGGGGAAGAAATAATAAGTCACTAATATATGGAACTCTAATGTTGTACTTCCTTGTTGTCCCAAACTGTGTCGCTCAGGATCACTAAACAATCCTCTCAAGCCCCTCCCATCTTTAAGTTTTTATTTGGCACATCTAAGAAGCCATGTTGTGAGCAGATGGAATGTCTCTTCTTGGCATGATGCATTTAAACTTTGCACTCAATATTGATGTGGCTTCTTTCTCTTTACATGCACTAATAAAAGGATGCAGGTCTCCATGGGTTTCAACCATACTGCATTTAAGTGTCAAATGATGATTGTGGGGAGTGAACTATGATGAATGAGAGCCTTCATAAATTTATAGCTACCAGCCACTTGGACTCTCCCATGCTTATTGGTCATCCTTGTGCCACTTGTCCTTTACTGATTGTCCCTTTTTGCTTTTGCTTATGCCATGTGCTAGCCTTTCATTTTTTGCATCATGATTCTCACGTTGGTGGACCAAGCTTAAGCCAAGCAGTTGAAGAATCTTGATTTACTCTATGTAGAGTAATTTGGGTTCTTCAATCTCTCCAACTTCAGACTTTCCCAGATCCTTTACTTATAAAGCTTTTTAAAGTAAAGTACTTTGAGAAACTTGATTTACTCTATGTAGAGTATTCAGGTTTTTTAAACTTACTTACTTCAGACTTATCCATATTTAAGTTTTCTTTATTCTGTGGGCTCCTATTTGTCTTAAGAAAATCTCCTGAAGGAATTCTTTGGGATAATTTGTCTGAAGGAATTCTTTCAAAAATTTTGTCTGAAGCTTGCTTCTTACTCTCTTCCTTTGGAAATTACCTTTCAGATTTTTCAAAATGGACTTTCTTGAAGGGTGAGAGACCCTTCGGGCTTCCTACATGTCCCTTCAGACATCTATAAATGATCCTCCTAAAGGGAAAGATACCCTTAAAGAATTTTGAAATGGTCCTTCTGAAGGGTAACATACCCTTCAAGAAAACTTACAATTGTCCACTTGGAGAAGGAAAAACCCTTTTGATTTATGAAAGTGACCCTCAAAAAAGTTGATTGGTTTTTTAGAAATGTTGAAAAGATCATTTTTTCTAAATAAGGTCCTTCTACATTTTGAAAATGCCCCTCAAATTTTGGAGAAGACTTGTCCCTTGAACCTGAGAAACACTATTTTTTGAGACCAAATTAGGTTTGTCAAGCCCCTTTACTTATTTTGGGCTTCTGACTACTCACAAATTATGAAGTAATTAAGTAGTGCTCCTTGGAGAAATCAAAATACACTGTCCATGAGTAATTTGGGTTTGTCAACTCAAATTACTTCTACTTATAGAACATTTAGAAGTCAAGCAATGCTGAAAACTTGATTTGCACTGTGCCCTTAGAAACCCAAAGTTGTCACTACTAAAAAACCCAAATTCCTCCCACAGACTTTCCATTTTCTTACCTAAAATCTCCCTTTTTCATACTTAGGCAAATTTTGATATGTGGGCCAAAAATGGACAACATGCCTGCTGTGCTTGAGGACCCAGCTCATTTGCTTCATTCGATCCATTGGGCATGGAGTCACTAATTTTATACAAAGCTAGACCTATCTATAAATTTCTTTTGAAGCAACAAAAACAACCAAAATGAAACAAACTATGCCCAAGGCACTTAGGGAAGGGAAAACACACAAATAAAATGGATGTGCATAAGGCACTTAGATAAAAACATGAAAAGCTATATAAAATGTATAATAACATAAAATGACTACAAAATCTTCTAATAACATGGATTTAGATGAATCATGTTGATCGAGATGGGTAATACCTTTCCATCCAATTGGGCCAATTGGAAGGTGTTATGCTATTTGCATTTGTGGATCAAATAAGGGCCACTCCAAAAGCTATCAAACTTGGTATGGTTTCCTATTTTAGCCTTATTTGAGTCCCATTTAAGAACTAGGTCTCCCTCCTTGAAATACCTTACTGTAGATCTCTTATCAAAAGCCCTTTTGACCTGAGCTTGATGTGCCTCCAATGTCTTCATTACAAGGTCCCTTGTCTCCTCAAGTTCTATGAGTTTTGCCAATCTCACATTCATGGGTTTATCTTCTAGTAGCTCTAGTTGATGGGTTAGCTCTAATGTAGGCATCTCAAGAGAAATGGGTAACTTGGCCTCCATTCCATACACTAGAACATATGGAGAATTGCCAATAATAACTTTAGGAGTTACCCAGTCAACCCACAAGGTTATCTTCAACTTGGTGTGCCACATCCTCCAATTATCTTCCATGGTCCTCTTGATAATCCTCAACAAATTTTTATTTGTGTACTTAGCTAGCCTATTACCTTGAGGATAATAGTTTGAGGAAGTGCTGAGGTAGATGCCTATTTTAAGAGCCCATTCACTTGTTTTCAAACCAAAAAATCCAAAGCATTATCATATATGATAGTGGATGGAACACCAAACCTGGTCACAATGTTGCCACATAAATCTAAGACTATGCTTTCATTGGCTTCCTTCAATGAAATGGCTTCCACACACTTGGTGAAGTATTTAGTTGTAGTAAGCACCCACATATGTCTTGCACTTGATGAGGGGTTGATTACTCCAATGAAGTCCAAACCCCACTGCATGAATGGTTACTCTACTTGAATTGGGTTGAGAGGGAAAGCTACTAACCTTTGATTACCATGAAGAGAGAAAATTCTTGACACTTACTCACCCAAGCATAAGTGTCCTTGAAGAAGATGGGCCAGTAGTAACCAGCCCTCATGATCTTTGCTGCAGTATTCTTTAGAGCAAAATGACCTCGTACAGGCCCATCATGGAAATGTTCCAAAAGCTTGGCTACTTGATCATCATCTACACACCTTAGGAGCACTCCATTGAGGTCTATTTTAAACAAAACCCCATAAACTAAAGCATAAGGTATGGATTGAAGTTTGAAATACCTTCTTTTTACTTTGTCCATACCTTGAGGGCACTCACCTATTATCAGAAAGGGTGTCATATCATAGAGCCAACTAGTGTGAGGTGGAGGTGCATCTACTTGTAGGTTATCTTGTGTTACCAAGATGACCTATTTGTCTTCAAGAAGGTCATCAAACATATGCTTACATAAACCTTTACCTCTTACTAGCTTAGTGACCTTGATCTCCATGTCATACTCCATGACTTTAGTAATCCAACTAGATCTTTTTTTGCTCAAATCCTTGTTAATAAGGAAGTCTCTTACTTCAAGATGAGACACCATAATGTGGAATTTTATATTGGATAACATTGACCTAAAATTATTGAGGCTTCTTATTGCTGCAAGGACTTGCTTTCTATAAAGGTATACCTCACCTCATACTCTTCAATCCCCTAACTGAAAGCTACTCAAGTCCTTCACCAATTCTTTGCATCAACATAGTTGATATATTATCAATGTTGGAAAAAGCATATAATATGAAATCCCTTGAGAAATTAGGATTCATGTGTGGGTGCTTGATCGATGGCTTGCTTGATAGCCTCAAATGCTAACTTGCCTTCATTTGACCAAGTGAACACTTGGTGATTTTTTCGCATAGCAGTGATGGGTTTGACCAAACTTACAAAACTAGGGATAAATCTTTTCATAAATTTTATCTTTTCAAGGAAAATTTAGAGTCCCTTCTTATGTTTGGGCAAGGATAAGGCCAAGATGGCACTTATTCTATTCAAATCAATGGACAACCCCTCCTTTGAGATGATGTGGCCCAATAGTTTGCCTTCATGCATGGTAAACACACACTTATTGGGATTCAATGAAATCCCATACTCTTTGTACCTTTTAAAAATCAACCTTAGGTGGTCCATATGCTCATTGGCATTCTTGAAGAAAACTATGATATCATCCAAGTATACCAACACCATTTGGTTTAGCAGCCCCTAGAAAGCCATGTCCATGGCTCTTTGAAAAATTACATCAACATTTGATAGAACAAAGGGAATATTTTGGTATGAATATTCAACCCATTTAGTGGTGAAGGCATTCTTGTACCGATCTTCATCTTTCACCTATACTTGGTTGTAGCCAAAAAATCCATCCAATAGAGAGAAGTGTTCTGATCCTACAACTACTTGGAGAAGTTTCTCCATAGATGGCAGAGGGTAGTGATCCTTCAAGGAGACTTTGCTCAAACAAAGCCTAATATCCCCACTCTTTTTTCTTATAGGCACCAAGTTGGCTTCCCATGGTGAGTGTTTGATGGGAAAGATGATCCTAGACTCGATCAACTTGGTTAGCTCCTTCCTCATCAGCTATTCAATCTTAGGATTAATGGGCCTTTGCTTTTGACTAACGTGCTTGGCATTGGCCTCCAACTCTATGGTATGTTGAGATAACTTAGGATCAAAACCCTTTATGTCACTATACTCCCAAGTAAAAATGTTTGCATACTCTTGGAAAAGTGTTATGAAAGCATGCCTCTCAGCCTTGCTGCTTACCTTCCCAATCTTGAGAAGTTTGTCTTTAAAGATGAGGACTCTCTCATATTTCTCTTCATTAGTAGACATCACTTCCTTTTATTTCCTCATATGATCTCCTTCATAAAAAAG
Source organism: Torreya grandis (assembly GCA_037957365.1). Taxonomy (NCBI): domain Eukaryota; kingdom Viridiplantae; phylum Streptophyta; class Pinopsida; order Cupressales; family Taxaceae; genus Torreya; species Torreya grandis. Next base: position 12,601,504 of record JARHVA010000002.1, on the reverse strand, counting down.
GACCTCAAGTGTAACTAACCCCTTAGGAAGTTTATTCAACTTTAGTTGAACAATCTGATCCTCATATTGATGCTGCAATCTAGCTTGACTAGAGGAGGAAAACTCACCTTCCTACTGTAAGAAGAAAGTAATTTGATTGTCACTCTCAAAAACCTACCAGTGGGCTTCATTATCCATCACTGATGGCCTCACCACCACTTTGACATGTCGCTAAATCTTAGCTTCTTTCAGCTCACTTAGAATGTCAAACTGAGCTCCCATGATTGCTTACTTGTTAGCATGCTGATTTTGATTTCTTAGGACAACTTGAATGTCAAAGGCCTCAAAATCTTTAATCAGGTCTCACACTCAATTTTTGTAGGACCTCATCAAAGAATTTTTTGTAACGTTCAAGCCTCTATCTTTGTTTACTATCAGCTCACTATCCCCATAAACTTGCAATAGTTTGATTCCTCTTTTATTGGCCCATTGAAGGCCACATATCAAGCCTTCATATTATACTAGAATTGAAGAACAATTGAAATGGAACCTATAAGAAGAGAAAAGCTTGTTACCTAAAGGGGAAACCAATATTGCCCCAACACCTACATCATTTTTGCTCCTTGAGACATCAAAGAATAATTTTCATAAACCATTAGGGTCTTCTTTAGGTCTAATGAGGGAAGGCATGGGTTGATTATCTTCATGTAGTAAATAGACACCCATGTCTCTTTCCTTGACACCTTCCAAAGGGTTGAATAATTAGTTATCTCCCCATAACTCATCCAAGAACAAGTCTAGAACTTATTTAGGATGAGTGTTCAACTCCTGACCAATTGTAAACTCATCCTCATTAAAGATGGTACAGTTGAGGTTTATGTTCTCTGGTTGATGGGGTTCAATATGGAATTATGCCATGTGTTTAGCCTTGATTAAGACCTTAGTCACATACCTTGTTCTGAATGCCATGTAAGATAATCATACTGCAAGGTAACCCCAATCTTGGTTTTAAACTCCCTAGAAAGACATAATGTAAAGTGAGTAGTTACATCCAAGATCAACACGTCTTACACCATGAACGCACTAGGATAAGAATGCATGGTTAGACTCAAATTATTGATGATACTTGATAGATTTGTGGAATAACCATCAAGCTACAGGACTCCCTTAGTGTGTGGCTCATACTTGAGGTTCTATTGGTCAGTAATAGACCTTGGCATGACTGAGGTGTTGGCCCCACTATCCACCAAGTAGTTATGCACCAAGGAATCACTGATGATTAATGAGATGTAGAATGCAGGGGGCTTGGTCACATTACTTGACCTTTCTCCTGAAGGACTCTTGGCTGCATTAGTGAGGACCTTAGCTTCCTTACCTAGTTGTTTACCTACAACTATCATAACACTCATCTTGGATAAACCTTCTTGAAGGATGTCCACTTGGCCGGGCATGAAAAGCACATCCCACATTGGAACACTCACACTGGATTTATTCATTTTCTCCATAATGTTGATTGGCATACCCCAAACCTTTGCTTGGGTTTTGGGAGTTACTGCTACTAGCTTTATTAGTAAAGGAGTGGTAAAAAGAGGTTCTTTGAAAGCTTCTTGATTGTCACCCATATTCCTTCTCTTGAACCTTATGTTTATTGAGACTGGGATGTGGGCCAAGCTGGGAGTAGCCTACAGATTGGATGCATAACACTCCTCTTACTCACTGATGACCATTAAGGCTTTTAGTTGGTTTGACCCCTGATCTAAGCCTTGTTCTTGTGGAGGCTACTCTTACTTTGTAAGCATGGGCACCTCTATGCTTTGGGCCATAAGAGCCTGGTTATATCCATAAGCAATAGCTTGCTGCCATTGGTCATTGAACCCTTGGTTGGAGCCATTATTTGGGATAATGGATTGTCTAAAAGAATGATTCCAAGGCATTATCCTTTCAACCTCCTAAACCATATTGTTTTGAACTGGGACTAAGGAATTGGAAGGGCCTACAACATTTAGATTATAATTATGCTATCTAGTATAGTTAGGTTGCCCTTGTCCTTGGAAATTTTATTAATAGGGTGGCCTATTTGCTTGATAAGGCTGCTACTGAGTTTAATATGGAGCTTGATATGGCTTGCTATAAGCTTATTGCCTCTTGACATTGACCACATCATTCCCCAAGCATTTGAGCATACTCTTCAATTCCAAGTAATTATTCTGTTCTTGTAAGTCATTGGATCCACTAGTATAGGCCTTCTCTTACTTAGGTGAAGGCACAACAATAATTTCTAACATTGGAAGTATCACATCAAGTGGAGGAAAGACTATAGGAGGTGGTCTGATCTTTGGAAAAAGAGGCATTAGAGGTATGGGAATAATCTTGCTAGCCTGAACTAGGTAATTTTCTACCTTGATTGCTACCTCATATGCATTTATAAGTATGTCTCCTCCCATAAATTGAATCATCATAGCTATGTCACTGTTGAGAGCCTTCAAGTAATACAAGAAAGCAAAGTTTAGAGATGGTCTAATGGCTACTAGAATTCTATCCCATGCCTTCTAAAATCTTGTATTGAAGTCTTACATGACTTCATGAGGAGCTCTCTTGATTTTGGTTAGTTGCTCTACAAGTGACGGATGATCACTCTTATCTGCAAACCTTTTACACAAGAATGTTCCTAGATCATCCCATGAGTGGATAAAATTAAGAGCAAGGTCCCTATACCAGTATAATGCCTTTATTTTTAAAGATATATCTAATATCCTAACCACCACGTTTTCCATTATGATATTGTGAATGTTTCAAAAGTTGGCTATGTCCATTTTGTGCTTAGTAGGAGTTACAACTTGGTCTCCTATGTAATAAGGAACACTTTTAAGGGATGCTACTGGCATAGGATCATACTATGTAAAATTTAAAGGACTGTGGTTGCTAAATCCCACAAAATCTCTTTGGAGAATCATGGTATCAAGAGGATTTAACAAGGATCTTCTTGTGTAAGTATACCTTATGACTGGTTTAGAAAAGTGGCTTCTTACGTAAGGGTGAGTATGGGTGAACCTTAACCTTCTTGCTGAGTTTAAAGGTAATTCAAAAAAATCAAAAGGAGTACCTATAGAAGTCAATATTGTAGTCACCTTTGGCATGAAAGATATCTACTACTCTACCACTAGATAGCTGGGTGTTCTTTAGAGTCACCAGATGCTGAAGGATGAATGTTACCACTGCTACAAAATGATCAAAATAACATCAAATTTAACCAATCTTTCATAAAAATGAAAATAAAATGGTAGTTTTCCCACTGAGCATGTCAGAACTATTATAGCTTGGAATTTTACCCTTGTGAGAGAGTTCTTTAGGCTCTCTCACTTCCAGCTATAAGCATGGGGACAACCTTAGGCTGTGGGTATCCTATGGTGAGTTGAACCTCTAGGATTTTTGATGAGGCTAGTTCCTCAGGTGCTTCACTTTAGTTCCTTGATTCCCAAACTAAAATATACTAATGGCAAACTAAAAGGGATAAGAGGATTAATGAAAATAAATCTAAGCTAAGGGAGGTGATGCACCAAAAATAAGTGATCCACTTGGTCTAGAAAATAGCTAACTACTTATGAACCCAAACAGGACATAGGCTATTCTAGTTCTATCTCAAGGCCATAGACATGGAGCTTTTGCATGGAGGTTAAAGGGAAGCCTTGCACTTTGAAGGATAAAAAAATAGGTCTATGGGAGACACTATGAATTGATAACACTTCAAAGAGATCTTGACACAGACACTTCATGCAATCTTGCACAAAATTGAAAGGATCAAAAGTAAGATGCTGGATAAAATTGTAGGTGATGAATGACAATCATTCATTATGTAAATGAAACCAGATGTGCACACTTATTTTAACCAAAATAAGAAAAGTCTTCCTTGTTTGCTTCAAAAATGTATTTTATAAATTAAATTCTATAGAGTAATCTTATCACCAGTCTAGGGATAATTTGCTTGGCTCCAAGGCCTCTATTTATATAGAAAAAAGGGGGGAGAGAGAAGGGGAAGAAAGAATAAGTCACTAATGTCTAGAAATATAATGTTGTACTTCCTTTTTGTCCCTAAATGTGTCACTTAGGATCACTAAACAATCCTCTAGAGCCCTTCCCATCTTTACATTTTTCTTTGGTGCATCTGAGAAGCCATGTTGTGAGCAATTGGAATGTCTCTTCTTGGCATGATTGCATTTAATATTTGCACTCAACATTGATGTGTCTTCTTTCTCTTTCATGCCTTGCTAAAAGGACGTGGGTCTCCATGTGTTTCAGCCATGCTACATTTAAGTGTCTAACAGTGATTATGGGGAGCAAACTATTACAGATGAGAGCCTTCATAAATTTCTAGCTACCAGTTGCCTAGACTCTCTCATGATCATTAGTCATCCTTGTGCCACTTGTCTTTTCTTGATTGGCCCTTTCTGCTCTAGCTTACTCCATGTGGTAGCCTTTCATTTATTGCATCATGATTCTCACGTTGTCGGACCAAGCTTAAGTCAAGAACTTGAAGAATATTGATTTACTCTATGTAGAGTAATTCGAGTTCTTCAATCTCTCCAACTTTGGACTTTCTCAGATCCTTTACTTATAAAGCTTTATAAAGTAAAGTATTTGGAGAAACCTGATTTACTCTATACATAGTAATTCAAATTTTTCAAGCTTACTTACTTCAAACTTGTCCATCTTGAAGTCTTCTTTATTCTGTGGGCTCCTATTTGTCTCAAAAAAATCTCCTGAAGGAATTCCTTTAGACAATTTATTCGAAGGAGTTCCTTTGTACTTTTTATCCAAAGCTTCCTTCTTGCTCTCTTTCTTCAAAAATTACCTTCTAGACTTTTCAAAATGGACCTTCCTGAAGGGTGAGAGACCCTTCAAGATTCCTACATGTCCCTTCAGACTTTCACAAATGATCCTCCCAAAGGGTAAGATACCATTTAGGAATTTTGAAAATGGTCCTTCCAAAGAATAACACACCCTTCGGTAAAACTTGCAACTGTCCACTTGGAGAAGGAAAAACCCTTTAGATTTATGAAAATGACCCTCATAAAAGTTGATTGGTTTTTCAGAAATGTTGAAAAGATCCCTTTTACTGAACAAGGCCCTTTGGCATTTTTAAAATGCCCTTCATATTTTGGAGAAGACTTATCCCTTGCAAAACCCAAGAAGCACTACTTTTTGAGACCAAATCGGGTTTGTCAAGCCCCTTTACTTATTTTAGGCTTCTGAATACTCACAACTTATGAAGTAATTGAGTAGTGATCCTTAGAGAACCTAAAATACACTATCCATGAGTAAGTTGGGTTTGTCAACCTGAATTACTTCTACTTATAAAATATTTAGAAGTCAAGCACTGCTGGAAACTTGATTTTCACTATGCCCTTAGAAACTCGAAGTTGTCACTACTAGAAAACCCGAAGTCCTCCAAAAGACTTGCCATTTTCTTGCCTGAAAGCTCCCTTTTTCATACTAAGGCAAATTTTGATATGTGGGCCAAAAATGGCCAATAATAAACAATAAAAATTTTAAATTATCAAACAAAAAAAATGATAAGTAAATTAACTTTATTTGTGCACCTAAGATTGTCTAAGCTCTTTTGGTTGTGTAATTAGTTGTTTTAAATGCAAGAAAATTTGTTTTAAATTTGAAAATGAAATGTTATGTTGTCTAGAAATGTTTTGAAAATTCACTAAGATCTTCCTATGAACTACTTATGAAATGATTTCATAATGTACAAAAAATAAAACTATTGGGACGTAAGGACAATCAAAACTAACTACTTATTTTCTTTTTTATTGGTAGCAAAGATAAAGAAAAGAAATAAACTTTATCCCTATTAAATTTTCTCTTTTTAGAATGATGAGATTAATTTAATACAATAATAATTATTTTAATCTAATATAATAGGTAAAGGAAACATTGAAAAACAAAAGAAACTTCACCCTAACCAAGGTATAAATCAGCTAGAATACATATAGTATGTTGATGAAAGAATCCTCAATATACTAGCTCCTTGTATCCTTGTGTGAACTAACGAGTCCAATATATGGCTCATTATAACCAAGTAATAATCATGTCATTCCATACTAATATCCCTTCTTAAAATGTATATTATAATCATTTATAACTTATTTCTATTCTAAATTAGAGAATGAGTACTTATATCTCAGTTAGCATGTGTGAGTCAATGTTACTTGTTTCTACCACTGCTCTAACTCTTTGCATGGTTATCCCTTAGTTTTACATTTATAGGCTATATAAATGCATCATGATTGAATGTTATAGTTTTTGGTAAGTAATCATACCCTTGAATTCATGCTCAACACATCTCATAACCTTCCAGTGAAGCTCCAACATCCAATAGTTATTCTCCATAGTCCAACAGTGAAGCTCTAGAGTATAACAATGAAGCTCTGGAGTACAACAATCAAGATCTGAAGTTTAGTGGATGAGTTCCAAGAAATTTATAGAGTTTATTAGGTGAGTTCCAATTTCATTCTAGTCATGCAAAAAACTTATGGAGGCCATTTTGTTGATCATGTAATATAGTATACATATTACATAGAATGGTTATGGCCTTTTAGATGCACTCATGGGTCATTGAGACACTTATCTTGTTTAGCATTCTATTTTTAAACATGATACTTATAGTATATTTTGTAAGAGCACTATTATAATTATTATAGGCTTTTTGGTTGCTAGAACATAAATTTTTATAACCGCAAAGATGTCATAACTGGTTAGAGCATGCACGTAGTTACAACAACTTTTCCAAAGTTTCATCTTGAAATGTGGAAAATTGGTGTAACCTCTTTTTCTATTCTGCAAATAAGTTTGATTGAAATAGTTAGTATGCTAGTTTGTTTTGAGTAGTAATTGTAGGAATGTTGTATTAGAACAATGTATTCATTCTATTTGAAAGGGATAAGTTTTTAGAGAAAAGAATGTTAATATTAGACCAAAGAAGTCAGTAAGAGAATTCCATATTGTAATCTTTATTCCAGAATCAAGAAGCTTTAAATGTTCCTAAAATTATAAAGGTGTTTTAGATCCTATGCCAAGGGAGAACAAGGGCCCACTCATCCGAGAGTAAGGATTGTTATTTGGTATTTTCCTTTATGTTTATATTAGTTGTTGTTTAAGACTTCTAAAAGTGTTTATATTATAAGTTTAGATTGTTTAACCTACAGGTCTTCTCTTTGTGCATGTTTATTTCAAGTGATTATTTACATCATTTTCTAGTATTTTTCCTTTATAAAATCATCTCAATTAAAATCAAGTTCAATCTAGTAAATAGGTTAAAGTGTGTTTTCACTGATAAACAAATTTTGTTTGTTTAAATTAAGAAATTTCTTTGGCAGCAAGAGTGTTGCTTTCCAAGAAAGAGTGTTACTTTTTAGTATTTTAATTCTTACAATGTGTTTCATTTCAAGTAATTAGATAGATTTAAAATTTTATTTATTATATTAGAACTTTAAAATTATTTAATCCATAATAAACCCCCCAAAACACAGCTATTAGTAATAATTTGCACACCTTTTCCACATAAAATCATTAGACACCAACCCTAGTTTTAATGACATCAACCAAATGAGTTGAATAAATGGATGGATTGATGACACCAGTCATTTTTTACATCATTTATAGGGATATTAAAGGTGTAAGTAAGGTTTATATCATAAACTAATAGATAAACAACTTCCCTAAATATATATGAGAAGACCTAGAGACTCACAAGGAAGATTCATTCAAAAGAACTCTCAACAAGATATCACAAGCTCTTGAATAAAATCAAACTTACATAAGGTGAAAAAATTACAAGAAGAGATAAAAATGTCTTTTTAAACTATTGAATAAGAAATAATAGTATCCCCACCTAAACCTTGGGATCATTATTTAGAACCAGGTGCATCATTTCAAAGGAAATTGAGGCTAAATAAAATTATAGATCAAAGCCATGAGTCTCAGTTAAGTAGCCTTCCAGCCACTTTTGATAACTCACCAATTCCTAAAAACAACCTTTACAACATTTTTTGGGAATAAATGGGAGAAAAAATATGAAATTTACTAAATCTTTATATAAATGCAAAAAATGAGGATAATTCACCCAAAAGGACCTTCACTATCCCATTGTGCTATAAGATGATGATATAAGTACCATGAATAATATTTCCCCATCTTCCTACCCAAATCTAGAGAAAAACCTATAGAAGATCTTGATCAATTTCTATTTGAATTCAAATTCCTATGTCAAATTTATGATTATAGAGATGATAGTCATAAGTTGAAATTATTCCCTTCTACACTCAAAGAGTCAACCATGAGATGGTTTATGGGCTTGTATCCAAAATCCATCATATCATGGAAAGATATGGAGACTAAATTCTTAGATAAATACTAGGACTAATTTAGAGGAGGAGATAAAAAAATCAGGATAAAACAAAATGAAGATGAAAACTTAAAATACTGCCTTGATCACTTCCAATTTATTCACAAAAATATGGGTATGAATTGAGTAAGTCTAAAAAATATTTTTATTAAAAAGGTATTGATGATGATGTTAGTGAATACCTAAACCTTATGGGGAAAGTAGACATAAACAATCTTGATCTCAATGACATAGCTAAAATATGTAAGAATTATTCAAGAACTAGAGAGAGTGTTGGAAAGTTCAAAATAATAAAAAGTGGTATTGATGTAGCATAATTCATGGAATAATTCTCCAACCAAAAGATAGACATTTTAGTGCAATCTAATACTACACTAGATTTCTTACAATTTAAGGCCAATGCTACCACTGAGCCACTAGTAATTTATTGTCTTAAAATTAGGTTGAAGCATGACTTCCGAGATTACCCTTTAGATAAAATTGATATGTGTGGCATATGTGATACAAATGACCATGATACCAAGAATTGTGTCCTCCAAGCTTTCCTAAAAAACTAATTGAAATAGGCACCCTAAGCAATAAAATAACTCAAATTCATACAAAGACAAAGAAACCAATTTTACCATAATAAATATTAGAACCATTTTGGTCCTAGAGCTCATTCTAACTCATGGATGATGTCATGGATTGGGAAGGCACCTCTACATGCATGGGTGCCTTCATCATGGGGTACATAAGAATGAACACCACAACTATGGATGCCTTAGACTCACTAATAGCCTTGGATGACCCATCCTAATCCTCAACCATGGGTAAACTGGCAATGGGTTCCCCATCAAAAATTTAATTAGTAGAGGAGGTTTCCATAATATCAAGTACTAATGGCTCCCCCTACCATTCAAAAACCACATATAGAATAAGTTGCTCAACACCAACTACTTGCACATCTAATATCAAATTCAAAGAATAGAGAAACAACTCTTGATGGAACTGAGCAAGAAGGGACCTTGGGAGTTGGTGCTATAGACTATGGGAATGCACAATTAAGATCAAGAAAGACAATTAATGACCCTCCAATCACCATCATCAAAATTTTGAATGAAAAACTAGACCCTAATGTTCAACGAATTGAAGATAAAATTAACAAGGAAAAAGAAAGACCTGAAGAAACCATTACAGTTCTCTTGACCATTCCTTTTCTAGAACAATTTCAATAAATTAGAAATAAGAGTGAATTTGATCTAGTTTAAGAACTAATAAAATTAAACATTGAAATTATATTGCTATAAGCTATAAGATATATCCTAAAACTCAATATAATCATTAAAGGTTTGTGCATTAAAAATCTAAGTAGGAAAAGATAATATCTTAAAACTATATAGGTGCATGGAAAACTTGGTGATAAATTGGTAGGTAAACTCCATCTACCCAAGTATGGGGATCCTAGAAGCCCTGTTATTTATATAACCATATAAAATAAGGAGATACCTACTGTACTTGTGTACTTAATATCTTACATCAATATGATGACATTAGACACACTAATAACCTTGTCCCTTATAGGGGTACAACCTACTTCTACAGTCCTACAAATGGTAGACCAGTCTATTGCCAAACCTAAAGGAATAATTGAGGATGTCTTTGTTACAATGGAATCTTGGGAATATCCCATAGATTTCATGATACTCTAGTTTAAGAGAAAAAATCTTAGATATACATTAATCTTAGGAATACCTTGGTTATCTATAGTTTCAGCATTAATAGACTACAGGTCAGGAGACATAACCATTTTAAATGTAATAAAAGAAAAATAGATTTCTTTGCATCCACCTGTAAAACCATCTTTTGACCTTATAGATCAGATATTGGTTGATGAACCTAAGAAAAATAATCATACTATCTCCTACTTAGCCATGGTAAAAATTAAATATCATGTGAAGGAGTTAGAGGAATAACTAACATGGAATTTGGAATAACATATTCTAGATCTAAATTTTGACAGTCTAACTCTGAAGTTTGTTAGATTATATCTAGAGTTTGACAGTTTGGTTCCAGAGCCTAACAAACTAGCTCTGAATCATGACAATTTAGTTCTAGAGTCTATTATTATAGCTTCATATTATGAGACATTTTCCTCTTAAAAAAAACCAACTAACTTATCCACTTCTAATGACATGTAAGACCATACACCCATTCAATAGAACATTTTCACATGGGCATAAGACAGTCATGATACATTTTTGACAACTTTTTATTGTCCATTAGCAAATGTAATATTACAAGGGGAGAATTTATTTAAATATGTCACCACTTTACATATGATGTTACACATCCCTACCCTATAAAATCTTTTATGAGTGAATTTAGGCATGTTAGCTACATCTACATAGAGACTAAGCAATTAATTGTCCAACCTGGGAAAATGCTAAACATAAACAACTAGTTGGATTAAAATAGGGAACTAAGGTGTTTGGTGTCTTAAAGAACCATAAAAAATATTTTTCATGGGATTACAATGAAATGAATCTCATTCACCCAAGTGTGTGCACTCATCATATATATATTGAAAACTTTAGGCCTTTTAGATAGCCTAAAAGAAGAATCAACCCAGTACTAAGAGACATAGTTAAAGAGGAGATAGAAAATCTATTGTAGTTGGGATTCATTTACCCCATATCAAATAGTTAGTTATGTCTCACCACTTGTGATAGTACCTAAAAAAATGAAAGTGTAGAATATGTATAAAATACCAAGAACTAAATAAAGCCACCATGAGAGATTACTTTCATTTTCCCTTCATAGACCATGTGTTAGATAATCTAGATGGAAAGAAGTATTTTTACTTCATAGATGGGTTTAATGGTTACAATCAGACAATGGTAGACTTATAAGACCAAGACAATACAACCTTTACATGCCCTTGGGGAACATTTACCTATAGAGTGTTACCCTTTGATCTCTATAATGCACCTACCACCTTTCAAAGGATAGTCTTGGATATTGTTGTTAATCTAACCAATGATTGTGTAGAGGTATACATAGATGAATTTACTATGCATGGTGGTTATTTTGATGAATCTCTAAGCAAACTAGATAAAGTGTTAACTAGATGTGAAAAACATCAAATGTCTTTTAATCATGAAAAATGTTTAATAATGGTTGACCAAAGAATTATTCTGGGAAATCACATCCCAGTCCAAGGAATAAAACTAGACCCTAAAAATATTGAAGTCATTTCTAATCTGTTGGCTCCTAAAAATTAGATTTATATCAATTTTTTTTTGGGACATGTAGGGTATTACTGACATTTCATAGAATATTTCAACAAAAATAATTGCACCTATATTTTCCTTGCTTACCAAAGGTAGTGGGTTTCTATGGACTTACAAATGCCAACAAGCCTTTAAAAAATAATCTCTACTCCAATTTTGAGAGGTCCTAATTGGGAAGAGCACTTCCAAATTCATACAAATTATTCTAATAATGTTATGGGGGTAGTCCTAGGATAAAAAAGATGAAGGAAAAAATATGTTATATAATATATCAGAAAGAATGTCACCCCCACTGAGAGAAATTATACCACCACTAAAAAATAATTCCTAGTTGTTATATATGCAATGAGAAAATTCATGCACTACATCAGTGGATGAAATATCTTTGTTTACATAGATCACTTAGCCATAAGATATTTAATGATCAAACCAATGGTAGGAGGTATGATCATTAGATGGTTACTAATTTTATAGGAGTTTGACATTACTATTATTGATAAATATAGAAAACTTAATGTGGTTGCTAACTTTTTATCAAGTTGAATGTTTCAAATGAAGAAGAGCCAGTGGAAGACAACTTTCTTGATGAATAGTTATTCATAGTTTCAACATATTCACCATGGTTTGATTACATATGTAACAAGCTCACTGGGTTAGACATAGAAATATGAGAAATTTATTTTAATTAAACATATATGCCAAAAATAGATTACACCAAAAGAATATACAAAGAACATAAGAAATACTCAAGGTGATAATAGCAACAAGAATAATAAATCACATATCATTGATCTCTACTATCACAACAGTACACATCAAGATGAATATAGAAAGTAATCACATTAAATTAGCTACAACTAAAAAAAGTCGACAACCATCACTATCAAAGTATAGTAATAAGTAATTATAACTCATCATGACAATATTTAATGATAAGTACAATACAATAAAATATACATATAGATGCATGGCTCCCCTAGAGCATAATTTCTGAACTCAAGTATCTATGGTAATCTCAAGTGTCATCTCGATAAGTAAAACTATTGTGGAGAGGGAGAGCATCATCTGAGTAATTTTACATAATAACCATGGACAAACAATCCCCTGCATTAGTCCCATAAAGAAATGACCCTCCCTTAATGAATGAGTAGATAGTGATGGTATGGGAATCTAGAGAGACAAGTACCCATGTGTTTTATGATTTCTAAAATAAACATGCAATGTATCATAGAAATTTTTTATATTGTAAGATATCTCACAAACATGTAAATCATACTCATGAAATGATAATGTTTCACTAAACATACTTTGGCCCAAATTTTTATGAATAATAAATAATAACAATTTAGATAAATCAAATTTATACAAACCACTTGATCAGACTATCATCTATCATTGTGACACTAATAATTCAATGAAGTCCATCTCTCTCCTTACTCCATATCAGTAATATAGATTGGTCAAATACAATTCAATCACAAGATTCATTTAATTTACATCCTACTAGTAAACACCTTATGTAACATGCCAAACAAAGGGGTAATTAAAGAATACATTTATTCTATCAACTGTATGAATGCATCTTACATTATTTTATATCCCATACTATAAATAATGACTATAGTTTATACCACTTGGATAAATACACAATTAAATATAGATTTTCACTACCACAATTAATTTCCAAAAATACTACTCCCTATGATAACCCATATTATCATAATCTAATATTCTAAGACGTAATTACTAGATTTCTCCAATCAGTCATATATTGTAGTCTTAAATGCATGGAAACATAAGCTTTTATTCAAGTTATTATGAATAACGATATAGGTCACAGTTCCCATGAAACACAATAATATACTAACATAATATTCTAACCTATTGGGACCCTAATTAAAACATGTTTGTGTTCCATCAGGTCTTATGGGAGTGGATGATCACTCTTGTTGATGTCTATCAAATTATAATCCTTCTAATGATCGATTGGTTAATTTTTATCCAAGATACTCACAATAACCATGAGACTTAAAACTGGGATATATATTTTGGAGATGTTGATGCACTTGATGTGGGTGTGAAATGTGGCTTGAGTATTATTTGGGATCATACCAACATCTGGCAGACTACTATGTGACATTCTAACCTAATGGGACCCTGATCAAAACATGTTTTTGCTCTCTCAGGCCCCATGGGAGTGGATGATCACTCTTATTGATGTATACCATATTATAGGCCTTCTAATGATCAATCAATTAGTTTATATCCAAGTTAATGACAATAAATATGAGGCCTAGAGTTAGGCTACATGTTTTGGATATGATGATACAGTTGATGTGGGTGCAAAGTGTGTCATGAGGATTTTTTGGGTGGAGGGATTGGTGATCCCCAACCTAAGGAAGTATATTATTGGAATCCTTGACTCTCAACTAGTGGGAGAAGAGGGAACTAGTAGATTGTTATTCAACTGGTCACCATTTGTATACTATATTGAGAAAAGAGGGGCACATTACTATTAGAGCCAAGCGTTATTGGATTATAATTAGAAATATATTTATCATGTTTCCCATATGGGAGACCTCTTGATTATCCACCCAAATATTATCATGGGCTGGATTTACAAGTGGATCATCCCTTATTAGAGGGGAGTACTAATTAGGTCACTTAGGGATATTAGGGATACCAAATGGACAAATGTGTCACCTTTCTATGTTTTGCCTCGATCAGTGGGGACTTTGATAATGATTGACCCAATTTACCTACCATACTAGGACATGGTTGGGTAATGAAATAATGAGGGGGCCTATATTTTAGTGGCTACTAGGGCCACTTAGGTTCAGGGCTAGATTTCATAGGTCTAGGTACACCCTATCGATAGGGTGCCCCTAAAGTTTGGAATGCCCTATGCAAGTAAACTTCTCATTATTGGGGTTATTTAAAGTATTATAAAAGAGGTGAGAGTAGAGAGACTAGGATGTTTAGCATGGCACTCAGTTGTAGGAGATGTGTCCATTACTCAACTAGCTCAACAAGAGTAGTATAAGGACCTCCCATATAGCTAGCCATATGAGGACGAGGTTGGAGAGTAATAAGGTAATAATATATGTGCCCACCACCACTGTCACTAACAATAATAGGACCTTACTTAGGAGGACCCTAAACAACAACAACACCTGGGAGATGGAGATGGTGAGGCTCAAGTGTGAGTTCAACTAGAGGAGGACCTAAATGTATGTGAGGATGAGGTTGTAGAGAATGGTTCTGTCCTTGAGTGGGATGAGGGAGACCTAGGTAAAAAAATTATTTACATATTTGATACTACAGCCTATATCTCAATTTTAATAGCTACTTAGTTTATTTTATGGGTATTGGAGTTTTATATCATCTAGATCTAACATTGATTTTTTACTTTGTGATTATAGATAATATGGATGGTTAGAGGTAGATGATTAGGGACACCCTGATTAGTATTTTTCAATTCATCACTAATCACACTAGAGACAATATTTTAGTCAATTTTGGACTCCCTAGATGGATTTGTCATCACACAAATGTCTTTTCTCCAGATTACCATGCTTTTGTGATGGTGATATTACTAAGGATAGATAAAAACACCTTACTAGCCAGATCAAGGAGGGCATAAGCCCTGGTAGATACTATGGTGTGTGGAGGTGGTAGAGCTTCTAGCCATAGGATAAGGAGGATGGACTCAAAGAGAGGTGCCAATAAGGGTCATCATGTTGGAATTTATATTGGAGAGGGTGAAGTAATGTCTAAGAGTGGGTTTAGCAGGAGACACTACCAGAGTGAGTCCTAAACATTCTTATAAATTGGGACCCTCTCGTAAGAGGAGGTCATGCTCTTGAGATATGTTGCATACATTTCTAAATTCCTTATTTATATTAATTCTTTTTGAGATGCCATGATGTACATTGGCTATCCAAAGAGGATCTTATATTATACATCCTTTTTGTACAAAATCAATAGTTATTATGATATATATACACACACAAACACACATATGTTTGTGTGTGTGTGTGTGTGTGTGTGTGTGTGTGTGTGTGTGTGTGTGTGTGTGTGTGTGTGTGTGTGTGTGTGTGTGTGTGTGTGTGTGTGTGTGTGTGTGTGTGTGTGTGTGTGTGTGTGTGTTTGTGTGTGTGTATGTATATATAAAAATGCATACATATACATACACACACACATATGTATGTATAAATAGTCTTTCATGTGTTATGGCCTTAACTTCCATGTTTCATTTTTTGATTCATGCACTCTAGATGGATAGGCATGTGATGATGTATATGTATATGTATCTATTTTTCTTTTGATATGATAATATGGGGAATGCTCATGTACATGTGGGAAAAAATGTCTACAAATGACATAATGGATAAATTTATGTAATTGTAATTGTGTTAAGAATCTTTTTGTAGGTGACTACCTAATTGTTTTGTTTACACAACATGTGACTTTGAAATTTCAGCAAGGAATTAAAGGGTAAATAAGATAGATGTGAGGAGATAAAGAATAAAATCCATAGATCAAAATTTCATAGGGGAAAAATAGGATGACCTAATCCTTATGAGCAAAGGCGAAGATGTATTTATTTCTATACTTATAAACCACTATTTTTATTGGTTTTACCTATAGATAATTGTTCCTAAAAGGACCGATAAATGGGAAAAGGTTACCCTCTTTAAACATAAGCATGTAGGTAAGATTTTTGAAGAAATTTCTCTTTGAAAACTCTTTGATTTGATATTTCTTCTACATTTGACTTATACTTCTCTTTATGACCCCCTACACCTAGTATCAAATGACTAGGAAGACACATGGGCTCATCAAAAAAGGCTAAATATAGGTAATTAAGGGGCATCTCTCCCTAATGCTAACCCCATGCAACTAGTAAGATGTGAGGGCTCACCACCAAAGTTTATCAAAAGGGTAAGAGATGTGAAATTTGAATTTTGTATTTGCATAAGCATTTTAATTTTCACAAGAGTGTATACTTTTCTATCTGCAAGGCCTTTACCCTCAAATCTTAGCCCCATACAACTATTAAGATGTAAGGTTTCATCATTGAAGACCAAGATAGGTGAGTAAATTTACCTTTTTATTTTAATAATTCTACTTTTATGTTTGTAGAAGGCACCATAAGGGGAGACTTTATCATTGACAAACCTCTAGACTGAAGTATATCCTAACATTTTTATAATTTGTGCAAGAAGATGTAGGGAAAAGAGATGTACTCTAATTGTAATAACTAAGGCAAATACCAATGTAAAAAAATTAATTTTTTAGAATTTTTTCTATGGGGTGATAGGGTAATGCAAGAGTGGGATGTTATGATATGTCTCATTTTGAAATTTTCTACGTTGTGTGAACTAAAAACAAAATAATCATTGAACAACACATTTAATATGCAGGTGAGCATGCAACCTATGAAAATGTAATGTAAATGAGAATAGTGTGATATGAAATTAATAGATATAAAAGCATTTTAGGTGCAAAGAGTTCATAGACTCATTGAAATCCTCACACTCTAATGTGCAAAGAGTTCATAGACTCATTAAAATATTTACCCTCTAAAGTGCATAATTCATAGAATCATTGAAATCCTTACCCTCTAAAGTGCATAACTAATAGGCTCCATTGTTGAAGTCTTTTATCACTAGGTAGGGGCTTAACCAGTTAGGTCTAAAATTCTGACCTTCTCCTTTATTATTTTCAATTAAATTGTTGAGCCTAAGGATAAGGTATCCTACATGGATTGGGTATTTGTGGATGTTTTATTGTATTATTTTCCCATACAATCAAAATTAGTAATGTGATTATTTATTGTGGCAATATAATTTTTGTCTAAGAGTTCTAAATGGACAATCCATGCATATCTATACTCTTCTTAATCAAGAAGGCCCTAAAAGGAAACATGAAGGCTAGGAATTTCTACTTATAACGTTAGAATAACTTCATATTCGAACATTGGAGTTACCCCTATGGGTGTCTTAATAGTTGCTTTATAAGACCATAGTACTGGATTAAGTTGTAGATTCTAATATCATTTAGAACCTATAATAGTTTTTACAAAAATTGATTTCATGGTCTTGTTATTAGCTTTAAATTGATCATTTACTTGTGGATAGTATAGGGAGGCCAAATGGTGCGATATAGTGAATTTATTACATAGTTCATGAATTTTAGGATTTTTAAAAGGGGGCCCATTATAAATAATGATGACCTATGGGACCCCAAATTGGTAGATGATTTGATTTAGGATAAAATTTGCAATGATTGATATGGTGATAATTATTAATGGCCTTACTTTTGCCCACTTGGTGAAATATTCACTTGTTATAATATTGAAGTGATGACCATCCTAAGAAGAAGGGGAGAGCTTACCTACTAAATCCAAGCCCCAAGTGGAAAATAGCCATGAATTGATGATGTGTTGTAATAACCTAATGGGAATATGTATCTCATGTGAAAAATATTGGCATTTCTCACATTTACATAAATATTTGATAACATCATGGTTTAGAGTTGGCCATAATTATTCTATTCTATGGGTTTTTTGAGTAGTCACATGGCTACCAAAGTGCCCACCACATATGACACTATGATAATGAAAGATGACTCTTTTTTACTCTTCCTAGTCAAAACATCAGAGTAACATGCTATCAAATGCCTTACGATAAAAGACTATATCAAAAATAACATACTTGGATGTGATGATATGAATACCTATTTTTAATTAACTTGGTCCCTTCAAGATAAGTTTGGTCAATTAATTATTTGATGACATCTACGTACCAAGGAGAGGAACCAATGGCATGATTTTCTACATAACATATCAACTCATTAGGGAAGTTTATATCGATGAGGTCATTAATTTCAAAGGGTGAATAAACTAACTAATTAGTAATGATTTGTCCCTTAATATAATTTTGGTTGACATAAGCTAAATCAAACTCACTTATCAGTGTAATGAAACACCCAGCCTTCCTAGAGAGAGCTAGTTGGGTTACGAAAGTTTATAGGGCTTGATATTTCATGATAACTCTTATCTCTTGATTGAGCATATAGTGTCATAATAATTTGGTCTAAACACTATTTATAAGCATTAATTTTTTCCTTGAGTGTGTCATGTCTCATAATCAATGAGTATTCAATTAATTAAATAAATGTCATGTTCCTTATCAATGTCATATTCTTGACCAACATAGAGGTGAGGGATACCTCAGTTACTCTAATATAAATTATCAGGGGCTTATCCAAATTAGGTTCCATGAGCATAGTGGGATATATAAGGAAGCATTTTACTATCCATAATGCCTCCTGAAAATCATTTATCCAAGTTAAGCCACTTGTATTTTTTAATAGGTTATTGATGGGCTGAATGGCATAAGAAATATTAGGAATGAATTGTCAAATAGATCTCAACTTACCTAAGAATGATTTGATGGTTGATTCATCCATAAAAGGGATCATTTCTAAGATTTCTCAAATTTTAGTAGGGTTAATATGATCCCATGATGGGAGATGATGTACCGCAAGAATTTTACACCAATGACTCTAGACACACATTTATCTGAGTTGATAGTGGCACTTAATTTGATTAATCATGTTAATATGGCATGTAACACATTTAAATGGTCTATACATCATCTTAATTTTCCTAAAATATCATCTACATAAACCTCCTCTATCTTGTGAAAGAGATTGTGGAATATATGGGTCATGACCCTTTGATATGTTACCCCTATGTTTTTTAGATCGAAGGACATTACAAAATTAAAAAAATTCCCCCAAGGAATAGTAAACGAGGTATTTATTTTGTCCTCATTAAAAATGTGAATTTGGTTATACCCCAAAAAACCATCCATGAGTGATAGAAATTCATACTCTGCAGTAGCATCAACAATGACTTCAGTGAATGGGAGAGGGAAATCATTCTTTGGACATGCTTTGTTAATGTCCTATAATTCTATACATATTATAATTTTAATATTCTTCTTGAGGATAAGGATAATGTTGGACATCCATTTGGAATATTCCACTAGCTTAATAAATCTAAGTTTAAAAGTTTGACGACTTCCTCTTTTACCATCAACGTGACCTTTGACTTGATGGTCCTAGGCTTTTGATTGATATCCTTTGCATCAGGCATTGTAACTAGGTTATGGATGAATACATTAGGGTTAATTCTTACCAAGTCAATGTAGGATAAGGCAAATGATTTTGAGATTTCTTTGAGGAACTAATAATGGCCTTCCACCTCCTATTCAGAGAGTGAAGACCCCAACTTGAGATGTCTAGAATTCTCTTATGTTTCGATGCTAATTTCAATTATTTATTTGATGAGGGAGGTGTTACCATATTTAAACACATTGTGGGCTAGGGGAAGATTAGGATCTTTACCCTACATATTGAAGACATCATGTTCATCATCAAAGGATAGGTAATCTTCAATGTGATAATAAGAATCATATATTCAATTTCAAGGGCCTAGGTGGGATAATAGATAAGTGAGAATCCCCTCTTATGCCACGTGGAACAATAGGAGTTCATCATACACTCATAAGAAATTAAAGATTGATTCATTATTTTTAGCTAGATTAAGTACAAATTAGTCATCATCCCTTCTGATGTGGAAAACATTTTGGTCATTAGGAGTCTTACACATAAGAGGTTCCGTCCTAACTAAGACTATGAAATCATATTATGTTATTATTGGATGGGGGTAAAAGCATGAATATGAATCAGTCATGGAGTTGGTAAGCTAGTTGCTTTACTTAGGGACTAATTTTATATAAATTAAGTTAAATTCCTTGGTAATCTAGTACATAACAACCATTTACAACTAAAGGTGTTCAACCTTGGTCTAATAGACTTCAAAAAACTGGTTCACAACTAACTATGATTCACCATAGATCCTTAAGTTTTAATCACCCATGCATTTTTAAATGAGTATGCCAATAAATAAGTCCTCATACTTATCCCCATTATTTTTACACTCAATTTCTATATTTAACCCAAAAGGTATGGCTCACCCTTCATGAGAAATAAGAATGACACCTACCCTAGTGCTTAGGAGGCACTTGGATCCATCATAGTAAAGGACCAACTGATTATGTGTAAAATGGGAACAATCATCTAGTAAAGTCTCTTAGTATTCTAATATCTTGACCATATAGATATCAAGAATGTTGGTAAACCCATCTTTAGGTCCCAAGGTTTGGGAAGATAATGAACTCATCCCCTTTGTAAGACAAATGGAATGGCTTACATAGGTTCAAATGGTTTATCATTTTGTTATAAATCAAGGGAAGAACTTCTAGGGACTTCAAATGTTGTTTCTAAGCTTTTGGTCAAGGTAGGTAAGTACTTCCATAAATTCAAA
The DNA here is from genome assembly GCA_037957365.1 of Torreya grandis. Taxonomy (NCBI): domain Eukaryota; kingdom Viridiplantae; phylum Streptophyta; class Pinopsida; order Cupressales; family Taxaceae; genus Torreya; species Torreya grandis. Next base: position 12,580,443 of record JARHVA010000002.1, on the reverse strand, counting down.
AGGCTAGTTACTTGACCTTTTCTTTGGCATGGGATATATGTCAGCATAATTAGGGTTTTATTTTAGCATGGGGAGTATGCCAACATAATTAGGATCTCGATTAACTATAAGAGACACATGGGAATAATTATGTAGCTTGTAGTAATATTGGTAGGACATGGGTAGTACTATTTATCCTAATGTTATATGTGGGAAAGCCCATAGGAATCTAGTGAGTGATTAACCATGGTCTTCTTTCTTTGTGAATGGAAAAAGAGGCCATCATTTATGAATCCATGGGTAATCATAGGATTTGATGTTAATCTATATCCTACCTATGATCATGGTAAGAATCTTCTCCATGAGTGTCACCATGATTGGGGGGAAATGAATGGTCTGGTTACCTAATGGTGGACTTGGAATGTGATGAGAAAGACAATTGGGTGTAGGTTGAAGTGTAATGACTAACACATTTAGAAGGATCATACCTAATGGACTAGGGACTCTATAAAATTGGTACACTTGTGTGATAGTGTGATTTAGGAGTATACTCTAAAATGGTTTGAAAGTGACAAGGGTGGAATTTGATGTGCAAATTGCCTCTGTATGGTTGAATGTTAGGTGGTAGTACTCATAGTTACTAGGATAATTATTATGAAGGGGGATTTCCTATTTCCTAGACACTTCTATCATGCAAAGGTCTGGTAGGCTAGATAACCCCTCTTTTTGTTGTGGCCTTAAGGTCTAGATAAATTGTAGGTCCCCACACCTTGTGGATTGAATGGGAGGATGAGGGTTGTGTCCTTCTCTAAGAGGTTGATAATATCAATTGTACACAAAGTAGATATTTATGATCCAATGACTAGTTCTAGGTTAGTAGTCTTTATTACTATTATTATGACATATTTTTATTCTAATTTATCCTTTAAATAGAGTTTAGGGTATTTTTTCCCCCTTATTTAGCATGAACACTTTGGGATTTTTGAGTTTAGTAACATTGACCAATTATATGTGTTTCATAATCCCATTGGTAGGTATAGGATAATCAATGTGTAGCCTAGGCTGCTTATGCATGGTTGCTTGTAACATGTCAAGGGTTTAGGATCCCCTTGGGCTATGAGGACCTTTCTTAGGTGCAAGAACCATATTTTATAGAATAAGGTTGAAGGGATAACCTCCATACTTTGTATCTAAGGCCTTCCTAAGATCATATTTTAATTGGTATCTTTATCTATGACATAGAATTTAGTTAACACCATCTTGGGGCCAAAAGTGATTAGGAGCATGATGGTTTCTATGAAAGTATATTTGAGGCTATCAGAGCTTCATAGGGTGTTAGGAATTTTAGAACAATTGGTTGCCCCATAACCAGGTTTTTCTAGGAAGGGAAAAGGGACAATGTTAAAAATTGATCCATCATGAACCATAGCTCTTTTCACATAATTATTATAAATCCATACCTTTATAAATAATGCCAAATATCCCCTCCTTTCCATGTCAAATTTGAGAGGAAAGCTTTGTATATCGAATAAATAACTATCATCTCGTGATTCTTGACTAGAAAAAAACATGACTAGATCAATGTGGTTGATATGAGCTTATGGATGAGTAACTCTAGATAAATTCCCTAGTCGTAGGGTGTTGAGTAAAGCCAACCAATGAATGGGGGATTTCTTGAGAAAGTATAGGATTGAAATGTACAAGAAGTTTTTGGTTAAATTAGAGATTAAATCATAGTTCCCCATGAGTTTAGGAACATACTCTATTTCCATAATGTTTGAGAGATGGAGGGCCATAATTTAATAATATCTAGTGCGAGTAATGGTGTTTGTCTCCTATCTAAATTCTAATTTCATAACCCCTATCATTCTGGTTTTGATTTAAACTCCTAACTGAGGAGCTACATTGGTGTTTACAATCCTAGAGGTGGAGGCTTTAACATCATGAGTGTATTTTGTCATGGGTTGATTCTGTTAAATGGATTGATTATGTGGGATGCCCTAATGTTGAATATGAGTACTGCATGTTTGCTGGTTAGGGAAGGGGATTTTGTAGATTTGGAGATTATAGTTTTGAGGGATGATAAGATCATTTGAAAAGGCATGGGAGTTTATACTAGCATTCCCTAAAAACATGTCTATAAATGTTTTCCTTTGATCTCTAGGAGTCTTTGGATGATTTTTTTATATTCCCTATAGTTCCATTTGTCATGACTAATAACTCAGTGGAAGAGACAATAAATATTGGGATCGTAGTCCTTAGGCCTCATTTTGTTGGTAATAGGTTTGGTTCTGAAATTATTCAAAAGGTTGGTATTAGTTTTGATTGTGGTTATGGTGTTGCATGTTGCATGGTGGAATTCAATTAAAGTCAACTATGTGGATATAAGGAGGGGTATTTTGGTTTCTAGACAATGTACGGTTAGTGACATTGGTGATAATTATAGGCTAATATTGGTTGTTATTCACATGGTTTGGCTTCTTGTTCTAGTTAGTGATTCCATTGGTAGTGGAATTCCTATTTCAATTTAGGACCTTTGGACCTTAGTTTTTGGTATTATTTGGATTTTCACTTTGAAAACCCCCATTATTTGTGTTTGGTATTATAATGTTCCCATTGGTCTCGTAAGTCCATCGACCACTATTAATAGTTGTCTAGTCAATTCACAAGGCACTCTCAAGGGATTCTTCATAGGATCAATATAGTAATTTCTAAACATCCTCCTTTGTCTCCTTATTAATGGAATAGAGGAAGTGATCACATAATTCTTGTTGATCTATATTGAGTTTGCTGGTAAATAAATATAAGAATTACCACAATATCATGATTAAATGGGTATTTAACTCATTATGTTCTTACTTGATGTGTAATAATTTAGTTATGATAGTATTCAAGAATCTATTCATATCAAAATCTTTAACAAATTCAGCCATGAGTTGGCAAAAAGAATGTATAGACTCTTCAGAGAGGCAATAATACCAATCAAGTGTTATCCCTTCTAGGGTTTTGGGGAAGAATTTTGTAACAACCCCATCCCAAGGAATGATTTACCTAATGGTTGTAGCATAAAATTTGATGAGTGTGTTGGGATCCCCTTCCCATTTAAACTTAGGAAGGTCTGATAGGGGATGTGGGAGAAGAAACCCCTGTATGTTGGTATAGAGAGGATCTTCGAGGTACTTAACATAAGGCCCCATGTTATTAAAGTCATTTGTTACCATAGTGGGACTATAATGAAAAGGTGGGGTTCACATAAGGGTTGGTTTGGTAATCACTAGAAGGAATGGAATAAGTTTGATAAGGCGAAGTGGAATAAGTCATAAATTAGTTGTTTGACTGAGTGGATTTTGAATATATATGAAATTAAAAGGGAATATTTTTAGATATAGGTGGTCTGGAAGTTTATTGGGGTGGGGTATACATGGTTTATACATAACCTAATGATATGTAAGGTGGCACATAACTTATCTATACAGAGGGAGTGTACAAGAGAGACACATAACTTACAGGTGTAAATAATAATGGATTGTTAGTTACCACATACTTTTGCAAAGGTGGAGCATAATTGTATACTCTTCCCATTGGGGTTTAAATAAGTGATTGATTATATGAATGGGATTTAGAGTGTCAGTGTTAGGAACCACATGATTGAGGATATACCCAAGGGGTTGGTGAAAGATAAGATGTTTTGGGGGTATATGTTTTTGCTATTGTAGAAGCATATAGGATTGTTGTTGTGGTGATATATAAATAATTGCTTGGATAAGATAAGGAGATGGATGAAATTTTGTAAGATAATTTGGCCCATCCCCTAAACCAAAGTTTTTTGGTTGTTCTCCAAGTCATGAATATAACCCACCATGGTGATAGTGAGTTTGTTTGGGCCAACATTGGTGCTAGTCCTAAGGACCTCCTATACAAGAGGGGTAGAGATGTGAGATGGGGTGGTATTAAAAGGTTGGTTTGTGGTAGTAACCTTAAGGGTAGAGTTTGTGTCTTGTATCAATGTGTTAGAGGTGTCTTGACTCTTACTAGGTGGATGTATGATCACTTGTATAAAATTGACCTCATCCTCTAAGTGATGGATCTATCATAGGTAATAATTATATACATCTAAGATTTATACATATAGGATTTATAATCTAATGGATGACCTCATGTCCATGTGAGGAGTGGCCACACATCTAATAGTAAGGTTCATAGCATTAGATTTGGGGTTGTTACTCACAATTTTAGATACATCTCCTATTTATTGAATGAAGACCCCACTCTTGGTTTGAGTGTTGGGATGAGAGTAATCATAGAATTGGTAGTCTAAATTGGTGTCTAAGGTCAAGTTTTTCCAATTCATCAATGAAGACTTACTAGAATTGATTTGGTTTCCCCTATAGCCTTTTAGGCCAAGAGATCTGTCTGTATCTTGTACAGACATATCCTGGGGGTATATGAATAACCACATGATAAATGGAAGGAGGAGGGAATATGGAGAAGGGAAATGAGAAGAGTAATAAATGGATATGAAAAGGATGAATTCCTTTGCATTGAGTTCATAAATTTTTATACACATAGATAGCACATGTTAAACTATGAACTCGACTTCCCGAACTCAGGTCGAGGTAGCCAACATAATGGATGGGCTATAGATTGGGTTGGTTGTTAGGTGAGATGGGATTTAGAATGGGTGGTGGAAATGGGTTATTATGATAGAACCAAATGACCTCAAAAATGTCACGGTACTCTTTAAGAGAGTAAATTTACCCTAAAATAAAGCTCCAAGGTCCTTTAGTTTTTGAGATCACAAGAAGGTGAAGTTTGAAGTATATATTAGGACTAGGGAAATGGGGGAGATTAGGCTAGACCACATGAGTAATATGATATATGTGTTTGGGTTGACTATGCCAACTCAATGTCATACATGAGATTTGAATGATATGGATGAGGCTAGACCTAAGGATGAGGAAGGGAGATAGAGAGGATTAAGGATGACCAGTGTTTATGGGGTAAACTCTATGTCAAGGACATAAAACTACAGGTGGATTTTGGTTTTTTTCTTGTTTTTCCAAATCACTCAAGGAGTCAAAAATAAGATGAAGAATTAGGGTAGAATGAAAAATTCATGTCTTAGCTCAGTATTAATGTATATTTGAATGTATGTATCTAGATCTAGTGATCTAACTCTAGGGAATAAACCTTTGTAGTTAAGACCTAGTGTCTCAGAAAGGGTCATCTAAAGGAGGTTAGTAAAAAGCCAAGTTAGAAGCATATGAGCTTGTTAGATAATGGCTTGTTGTGTGTGCTTGTTGTGATGTTGAATCAAGGATTTATATGGTGTGATTACATTAATATTCAAGACTTGTACTAAGCATGGATGATTCTTGTGTTGACAAGACTTCTAATTAAATATAGGTGCTTCCATGTGTTGGCAAGGTTTTTGGATTTTTTTTTTTTGTTATTTTTTTTTCTTGAGTTTATGGAAGTAAAAAAATTAATCACTAAAATTAAAATAATGAAAACAAATAAATGATAAAACTTAAATTAAATGAAAACAAAACTTATTTTTATCCTTTTCTAATAATTCATGATGCATGCAAAGGAGAGAGGAAGAAATCTATATTATTGTGCAAAGTGTTGATTTTTCCTAACTTTATCTAGATTCAAACTAGGTGGTGATGTTTTTGTAGATTTTGTTTCATTTATGTGGAATGTGTTAAACATTAAAAATATGTCTTCTAAATGTGCAAGCAATGAAAAAGGAAATATAATCTAAAAAAACAATATCACAACACCTTGTTTAAAGTTTTTTGTCTACAAACCAACTAAACCAACCTTTCAACTTTCCTAATTTATTGCAAACAATATTTTTAAATTATTTTATAAAAGAGAGACAAGAAATACAAATTCTGATTTTATGTTTTCAAGAGGAAACAACAACATTTTTAATTCATTAAACAAACAAAATCAAAAGTATACTAGCTTTGTTTGTGCACCTAAGATTGTCTAAGTTTTTGAAATTGTCTAATTGGTTATTCTGAATGCAAGAAATTTGTTTTAAATTTGAAAATGAAATGCTATATTGGCTGGAAATGTTTTTAAAATTTACTAAGATCTTCCTATGAATTTCTTGTGGAGTGATTTGCTAATGGAGAGAATATAAATCTATTGGGATGCAAACACAATCAAAACTAACTACCTTTTTCCTTTTTTTGGTAGCAAAGACAATGAAAAGAAATAAGATTCTCTCCCTAACAAATTTTCTCTTTTCAAAATGATGAGATTAATATAGTTTAATAATAATTATACTAATCTAATTTAATAATAAAAATAAATACTAAAAATAAAAAAAAAAAACTCTAACCTAATAAAGGCATAGATTAGTTGGAATGCATGTTGCTGATGAAAAAAATCTTAATATGCCTCGCTCCTTTTATCTTTATGTAAATTATGGGAACTCTCTAATTATAGGATGACCAAGTTATAAAAAAATGGAGAAGGATAAGATAAACAACCACAAACAAAGAGTAATTGGATTGAGGTTGACCAATACTCTAGTTTGTAAAGACTGAATTGTTGGACCAATAACACTTCTACACCTATGGTAATGTAATCAACATAAAAAATATAGAGGCTAGACCTTTAGGTAATTATATTAGGACCATGGTTACAAAATATTCAAGAAACAACTTCTAATGATAATTTTTGGATATGAAATTAGGTAAAAAATGGCTTTTGTATAAATATTTGGGAGCTTACATGAGGGAGTTTAACTAAGTTCAATTAGGAGTTGAACTTGGAAGTAACTAAAAATGATTCAAAATAAAAGAAAGAGTGAGTTGGGCTTGATTAGAGGTGAATTTAGGATGGAGTGAACAAGAAAAGTGATAAAAATCATGCAAAACATGTCAAAGAATAATTCTTGGGAGATAATTTTAGAAGATGAATACAAAGGGATAGAACCACCACTTTATGTAGGGGTAGTTGTAAAACCACCACCTTCGAAGATAGGATCACTACCTAAATTCACACAACCACTTCTATTTTAATACAAAACCACTTTCTCAAGATACAACTATCACCTATATTATGAAAATGTTGCAACAATTTTGTAATATTAGGGACAATTCCATAAATGAGGGGAAAATTTTATCATCTAGAGTGGAAGTTTCATCCTACATGGAAAGTTTTTAAAACAAACTGACATAAGTTGTATAAGTCAAACAAAAAGGGACCAAAATTGGTCAAGGGAGGAGGAAGGAATTAAGAGAGGGAAATGTAGTTATGGAGTTCCATGTGGAGCACAAAACAAGAGATCATTCCATCATAATTGGATTTGTATTGAGAATGTCACACCGTGTAAAATTTGGTTGTATATAGGTACATCCATGATATGCACTTGTCAAGTGTACATTATTGAGGTGATATATAATTTATAAATATTTTCTACACCATAAAATTTAGTTTTGTAATAATAATGTGAGCCAAATTACACAAGGAAAGATGATAATCCATAAAGGCATACAAAATAAGAACATAATAGAATATTGGGTGAGTGCCATATAGGTATACAATGCCAATAATGCATACATTACCATCTAGGCATACAAATAATTACATCATCTAAGAACATGATAGAATGTTAGGTGAATGGCATATAGTCATACAATGCCAAAAATGTGTATATTGCCATATAGGCATACAAATAAGTACATCATCTAAAAAATCCAAAACATCAAATAGTCTCCCTCTCTTTGCCTTCCATGAAGAAGACTCTCCCTAAGATGCCCTTCTCGTAAATAAAGATCCCACAGATGCCTTGAATTCTTACAAGGTCTAATTGTGGGTCCTTTTTCACTCATAGCTCACCTGTAGCTTAACATGTTCAAATATAAATATTATTAAAAACTTTACATTTTAGACATGCGACCAAGTCTAGAAAATAATTTTAAACTAATACATAAATTATTGAAACATGCATTTACTGCGATCTCATGGTCATGTTCAATTTACATCTAACATTCAATAGGGTTACTGATAGGTCAAGGTACATGAACAAGTATGTGAAAAGAGGAGAAAATATGATAAGGTTCCCTACTAAGCATCTAAATGGGACTATCAGATGTCATCAAACAACCCTACGTACATAATACATTCACATAAGTTATATTTACCCACCTATAGATTAAAACTATTAAAAATAATCTATATTTACAATTCAAAATTACAATTTAACATGTACCTTAGTGAGTACCTACACAAATGACATTGCAACATCAATGCATGTTTTTGTCTTAGCCCGTAAAGATAGAGAAGTCTCCATTATGATCATCAATTGAACAAATAATTTATGATTATTAATTGAACACACACACACACACACACATATAAATATATGTACATGGATTATAATATTAATGAAAAATTAACTATGTATAGTAAACATCGGCCTAGTAACATCAACATATATAGTAGTAGATGGATCAAAAAATGGATATGAATATGTAAACATTCATTGACTAAAATCATAAAATGCAAAAGTGGACCGTGAAGATGATGGTACCATCTGCTCCAACAACATAAAATATTACATATATATTATTGAATTTTTATGTAAATTAATTATTATATTTTAAATACAAATATAACTAAAATTTAACATGTGAAATATATAAAATAATTATATGTGTGTAGTCAACATGTGCACACTAAATGTACTTGCCAAAAACTCATCACTCCAAAATATATCATCTAGGCCCTTAGAAACACCACCATAATCATTTGAAGGTTCAATGTATATAACGCCATAACATCCACAATGGTGAAGTTGGTTGTGCACACTATGTGGAGTATCCCCATGTCCATCCTCTCTAACATCAATCTCAAAAAACCTACTCGTATATTGAATGAGTGTGTCAGTAAGCACACCAAGTGTATGTAAAGTGTCAATCTTCATGACCTGCTTCATAATAGAGGGAATCTCAAGCTGAAATGGCTTTTAGGTAGGGACTCTTTCAGGCTAATTAGGCACATGATGTGTACCTAGTATATCCTATGTAGAACCTTCCCCTCAGCCCTATAATTCTGAGTAGTCAAAATAGTTGGGAATCTCATTGAGGACAAACTTGTAATAGAGTTTTCTCAAAAAATACAATGGAACTTCATGGTTGTTATAAGGTAGGTAATCAAACACCATCCAACATTGGTCTCAAAAAATGTATCTAATCAAATTTTGTTGGCATTAGTAGATTTGAAACCATTTTGTGGATAGTGAAAAATGTGCATTGGTTATTGGATCGATGAATAAAACACAAATTAGGTATTTTTATTTTTCCTTCATCTCATGTGCTGATAATTTGTCAGTATAGTAATCCCTACATCTATCCCTATATTATGCTCATTTTAACTCATTATCAAGTCAACTTGTCCTAGTACTAACTCTTAAGGTATTAGTTAAATAGATGTGATGGGTGTTGGTCAAGTGGAGTTCCTCATTCTTCTGATTATTTGTTCTATTTCTATTTTGTTCTTGATTACATGTGTATCGAAATCCTCCTAAGTGCCTAGGGGATCTTATGTAATTTTAGGAGGGCTAGGAAGGTTAGGAGGAGGGTTAGTAGGATGTTATCTTGCAAATGAATGGGCTATTCAAAAAATGGTTTTAACAATAAAATAATGTGAATAATTTTTTTTGCTAAAATTTAGTTTTATTAGGCTTGGTTTTTGCTTGCTTGCATCTCTTTCATGATGGCATTATCAATTTATTGAGGACATGGGTGATGGTAATGTATTTTCTCCTCCTCCAAGCATAACACGAACACTTTTTAGGGTAGATAAACTCAAAGTAATAAAACAAGTGAAAATGAGAATGGTCATGAGTTTAAGTCTTTTTTATTTATAAAAGTTATAATATGCATTATGTACACTATACATAATGCATACATGTTATTGCTCAAAGTTTTATGAACCTAAGTTCAAATAACACATACACATTATAGACATTATGTATTGTGGTAAGATGTCCATGGAGTTGTCCAATAATTTCTTACCTAAAAATCATCTTCTCTTTGTTTAGAAACAAACAAACTTTCTAATTAATGTAAAACTCAAGCTCAAAAATACTAAAAGAATTAACAAATAACTTACAACTAAAATTGAAACATCATACACAACTTAAAACTGGATAAATAAAATTTTGTATATTAATCATTGAAATTACAAACCTTCACGATATTTTAATATAATTTTTTCTAATAAAATAATATTATACAATATTTTTATAATAATTAATAAAATTATCTTAAAACTTATATTTTAATATTTTAATAATAATTAATAAAATTATCCGAAATCTTACATTTAAACATTTTTATTTAAAAAAAGTTATTCTAAATTTATCTTTAAAAAAAATAAAAAAAATAAAATTACTAAATTTAATGAAAAATGATCTAATTCATAACCTTTGCATGACTTCTTCTCTAAAAATAGAAGAAAGGTTGCATGTTCTAATAGCAACATTTATCCAACACATCCATGATTAATTTTATCTAATGTTATTGATTATGTTTTCCATTTATTTCAATCATTTTCTTTGTAAACAAATTTTTTAGGGGTCATATTCCAATCAAGTCACTAATAAATTTAGTTTATGTATATTTTCATTTTGAAATTTCACGAATATAAATTTATAATAAATTATATAAGAATTTTTTTTGGGATTAATTATTATATATATAAAATTTATAATAAATCACTTAATATTTATAAAAAAAATTGTTTGTGAGACTTAAATTTAAACTTAGTATTTTTCATCCTTTCTCTTAACATTGTATTGAATTTTTATTAAACTATTAATATTGTTATGAAATTATAGAACAACTTTTAAAATTTTATAGAAAATTTTGTTAATTTTTTTATGATTTAATTTTATTATAAATATGATATATTTATATTCCTTATTTTAATGGAATTTTATGAAATTAGTTTGACAAAATAATTATTGGAAGCAATTTATATTTAAATTGAAAATTTATGTTTAATATTATTAAATAATTTTTTAAACAATTATTACTTGTATTAATTCTTATAATATTAAATCTTAAAAAAATATTTACAATTTTTATAATATTAAATTTTAAATATTATTTGTAATTTTTAAAAAATTGATTATTATATTTTTATAAAATTATTGGTTGATAAATATTTAAAATGTCATATAATAATCGTACTAATTATATTTTATGTTAATTTTTAGAATATTAAATTCTACAAAATTCTTTACAACCTTTAAATTTTTTAAAATGATTATCTTATTTTGTAAATTGAAATTTATATTTCATTGTTCTATCAACATTTTAAGTTGTATTAGACAAAGTATATTTTACTACTTAAATCTTCCTCTAAACACAATTGCATCTCACCAATTTTAGATTTTTATTATCAGAAAAGCCATCTTTTTCCACTTAAATCATCCTAAAAATGTACCTATGCATCTCACCAAGTTTAGATTTTTATTATTAGAAAAGCCATCTTTTTCCACTTAAATCATCCTAAAAATGTACTTACATTCCAGTACTTTTAAATTATTGGATGAAAAGTTATCTCCACAAAAAACCCTAACTACCACTAGCCATAGGTTCTATAGTTTTAGGTACAAGACCCTATCTATTTGTTTCTTTTTCTATATATTTATCCTTATAATCATTTAGCTTGGTGGAAGAAATTTCAAAAGCTAAATGAGAGAATTTCCTTTATGGTGCGGACCACCTAAAGTGACCAATACCAACACCTTCGCCATATCGACCAATGACACCAATTATGTCACCCACTCACTACCATTAACACCTCCATGGCCACAAATTTGAGGTCTCAAACTTGGAGACGGAAAATGTCTTCAGGGAGAACCACAACAATACTAGCTACATGACTGGGTCCTCCCTCGCAAACCATGCCTATAGTCCCATGGGGAAAACTAGTGGCGGGGAGAGTTTGGATGGACTTTATGGATGGACTCTACTAACTATAAATGAAGAACTACCCCAATGATCAAGTAGGGTTTGAAGGTGGGTAAGCTCAAAATGAACTTTGTTAGCTTGAATTTGAATCTAAAGCATAACATTAGATAACACATTAATCATGTTAGTTGTAGAAAAATAATCATCCAAAATAGCCTAGGTAAAAGTAGCATAATTTATGTTCATCCATAATAACTTGGGATGCCCAAAAACTTAAATTGTTCCTTAAGATGGATCTAATTCTATTTTCACTAAAGTAACCAAGTAGGTAAGGGGGAGATGGAATGTTTGTAGCATTGGATTTTTCTCCAATGCATTGAGGATCCAGAAGCTAAACAAAACAACTCAAAACATTCTATAGCATTGGATATGGTTTACTCTTCTTCAGCCAGTGTAAGGAATGAATCACCAACAAAGTGACCATTTACAACTTGAGTATGCATTTGGGGAAGAAAGATACCTTTGACCAAACCTATAGAGAATTAGTTAGCCAATAAGTATTTTAAGTCTTCCTCAATAGACACATAGAAGGAAAGAGCCAGAGGACAAATTTGATAGTTAGAATAGAAGAGACCAAAATTGTTAGATTGAACCCCATTAATGGTAATGTGAGTGCATGCATCCTAGAAGAGTATTTGAACTTTACTAACAAACCTAGGGCATATACAAAATGAAAGGTCATTCGATCTTGTCATAGGCTCTCAAAATCAATTTTGAGGGACAAAACTTTATAAAGATGTAGTGCCCAAAAATTTTGACCTGAAACCCATTAAATTTTTTTTTTGATATCTTATTTTAGTGATGTTTAATTATTTAATTTTATTGTTTAATGTTTAACTATTGTAATTTGGTCGATTCACAATTGAAGTGTGACACACACAATTATTAAATGATTTATTTAATACATTCACTTGCCATCATGAGGCCTCTCTAAAAATAGAATACAAGCATAAGAGATTAAGATTAATTTGATTCTATAAATCAATTAGTAATATTTTGATTAATAAAGATGGATAATTCACCTTACTAAGAAGCATTTAATTAAAATTTATTGGTTTAAAGGATCATAAAATTATTCACACCTAACCAGATCAACACACTCAAAGAAAATGAAGTGAGATAAAACAACAAGAACTTTAACACAAAGTTCCCACTTCATGACTCACAAAGAAAGATTCATATAACACTATAAAACTCTACTCTCAAGGCATGCAAGATAAGGAAAACAACCTAATTTAAATTGAAAGGGTTGACAATAATCGTAAGATGATCAAATTCAAATTTTGTTTAACTATATTATACATATATTAAGTTAACCTAGATAAAGATGTGTAAGCCTAACATGAAAGATGACAACAACAACAACAACAACAACAACCCTAACCTAGCCTAAGAACCTAGACCTGACACCCCCACCATAATTTAGGTAGACTATATATACATTTCATGGAATCAAGGTCTGATGTAGTTCTACTTACACTTGTGATGGCCTTCTCTATGAGACATCATCACCAATAAAGAGTTGGTGATCTAATCCAATAAGGGATCTAATACACCAAACAAGTGAGCTAAAACACATTCAAAGGTAATCAATCAAAAATTATAAATGTCACAAGGTATGTGCACTTACCCAAACACTCCCAAATGATGACATAAATGAGACTCAAGTGTGACAAGGAACTTATATTATAATTTTATAATGAGGTCAATGTCTCAATAATATTTGACTTACACTACTTAGAGAATCTATGCCTCTTGAGTGAGTCTATAATGTTGTCCAAAGTTAAGAGGGGAGAAGATAAGCTTAAATACCAATCATTAGTGAATGTCACTATCCTACAACAACTAAACAAATAATTAAACCACATAGATGAAACTAGAAATAAACACATGCATGAAGAATAATGCTCAAATATTTATGTTAAAGCAATTTCTCTAATATTATATGTTTAAGTACATGTTCCATGAACACCTTAGGGCAGTTTTCAATTTCCTACACTAGAAGGGCATCATAAGGGTTAATCTTCTAAGTCTATGCCCACTCCCTAAGCTACCTACATATCTTTGATGATCTTATCACATGAATATTCAAGGATGGATATAGTTCATTCTTTCTTAAATGAATGTTATATTTAATTTGAAGGTACCTGGCCTTCACCAATAATCACACAACTAAGTGTAATAATGTCACCCCTTGCAGGTAACATTGCAGCCACTAGTTGGCCTAAGCGCATATATGCACTACCAAAAATTACAAGTACCTCCATACATATGTTAATTATGTGTGTACATAAATATAAGCTCGAGTTTGAATATCAAGACTCATACGAATGGTACACTCCAAAACAACTTCAAATAGGCCCCATCATAAGTCTATCTAATGTTAACTAAAGTTAGACATATACACAAATATTTATGGGCCAAAATATGAACCAAGGTAACAAACATATAAAAGGTACAAAATAGTGTAGGGTATTCATAATCTAATTAATAAATGTCAAAAGATACTAAAATAACCATCACAATAAAAGACCTTTCCAAACAAGATAAACACACTAATATGCACATTAATAATCAGTTACAAAAGTACCTTTGGTTTAAATCCAACATCAAAGGATAATTTTTTTATTTCTATGGAAATCAATTACATTTAAGGCAATAAAATATTTTTATTACAAGAAAGACAATTATTTAGTTTACTATTTCATAGTGACTTTAACTACTTAGAAAATTTGTGTCAAATTACTAAAATAAATTGACTACAAAATAAATTTAAAAAAATGGTAAATCTAACAATAAAAATTATTTTAATCTTTCAATGATAATTTAAAGTTATTATAATTTATTTACAACTTTCAGATTTAAAAATTACTTTTTCTAGGTATTTTAACTACGTTGATTCTAAATTGACTTTGTGACTAAAAACATGGGATAGTTTTATAAAACACTTATGGAAATCATATTAAAACCTTAGTTTTTGCAAACTCCTAGTTTAGGTATTTATTATTGATTGACTCTGAAAGGGTTTCACTAAGCTAACAAATATTTAAGGTAATTTTTTTGATTCACTTTTAGAGTTTATTTAATGGAATTGCTTGTTTATTATTTAAAACTTCTAAAATAGTTTTTTAGAGTCAAAATTAATAAAATAGCTAATTAATTCTTAGTTCAATTTAAAAGCTAGTTTTAAGGAGTTTAATCATAAAATGTAAAAGATAGATGTTAATTTATTTATTTAATAGAGTTTATCAAAAGTATCAAAAACATCCCACAATTGTTGTCCTTAGATTGGGTGGATCTCCATCCTTAGATTTAGGATTTGCAAAACTTTTGCCCTAATTTTTTTATAGACAAGGTAAAAAGTAATCTTTATATTTTTATTTTCATTTCTCTTGTTTCCATTTGTGGGTTTGGAAATTTCATGTTTTAAAGGTGAAGCTCAAGATGAAAGCCAAATATTATTGAAAGATATATATTTAATGTCTATACCTAAACATTTGGTATTAATAAATATAAATAATTTCTTTAGAAAATGTTTATTTTTTATTTATTTTTTCTCACAAATTCAATCGATGTGTATGTACAACAATACATAGGTCTAAAGAGAGAGCATTTGTAAAAACAATTTACCATAGCCAATCACTTATTTATATAAATATTTCTTTTTATTTTTTTTAAACCCTTGGCTGACAGATGTGGTCGGATCGCAAAGGCCAATGGCTGGCCTGCAGCCTTCCAAAGAAAAAGCGAAGAGAGGGTTAGATTGGCATAGCTATGCCCTCCTCCATTATTTATTATTGTTGTTGTTATTTTAATCTTTAAAAAAATCTAAACTTTAAATGAACTACATAATTTTCATTATATATTTTTACTTAGTTCAATTTACTTTACTTTATTTTCTTTTTCTTTAAATTATTTTCTTTTTATTTTATTTGTAATATATATAATCCTTTACTCAAATCACAAAATTTCTTTATCTTCAATTTTATATATATATATATATACTTTTTGTTTATTATCATGTTTAAAATATCATAAATTTATTTGATAATGATTTATGGTGTGTGCATTTACTTATAAAACACACTTCTAATGTGGACTCACTCAATAATATTTTCGATTCAATTTCCAATAGATAAACTCTAGTTAACACTTCTTCATTATCTATCTATTTATTTATTTTGTTCATTTAAAAAAAAAAGAGAGATTATTGAGAGGAAAGGAACCTACACTTTATATTTTATTTATATAATGTAGACTTAAAATAATTAATCATTGTATTTTATTAAAATAAATATTTTACAAATAATTATCATTCCCTAATCTTTCTATTAAATAATAAATTTTTGTAAACAAAACATACATATTTACATACACATAATTATCAATTTGTTAAGTGATAATACCAAGTTTAATTTTCATTTCATAATTTTATTTTAAATAATATAAAATCCATATCATAACATACATACATATAGATATAAAAATTATTTCCAATATTATTATCTCATCCCCACACACATATGTTTGTCTATATTCACATGTATTCAATATTTTTAAGAGAATAAAGTCTTCTAACCTTTACATTTTAATTAATAAATTAAAAAAAAAATTAAAATAATCTATTGCACCTCCAAGTTTTATTCTCGTTTAATTTCACAGAGAGGAATTATTTTCATCTATAAATACCACACAACCTACATAGATTATTTCTAATGGCAAAATGAGATAAATAAATGTTTTAATGAAATTATTCCATTTAATATCAATTTAAATGTCTTAATAGAATTTATTAGAAAAACTAGAAATCCAACCTACTTGTATTTAATTTCCACAATGTAAAGCAAGAAAGTTAATAAGGCATATTTTATATCAAGTAAAATTACAATTCAAAAAGCATACAACAATTTAATAATAAACTATTTTTCATTTACAATTTTTAAATTCAAGAAGAGAGAGAAAGAGAAAAAATTTAGGCATAAAAATATTTACTAAATATAAAATTTCCTTAATCAATATTTAATAAACAAAACTAACTCTTCTATTACATAATAAGTACTTAAAATAAGGCTTCCATCTCTTTCATTTTATTTGAAAAAACCATGCTATCTTGGCTCTATGAATACCTTCTCAAGCTTTCAACAAGCTCTTCCCATGCTTTTCTTCTTCTCTTCAACTCCCTCCACGAAAAGAATCTCAAAGAAAAACACAAAACAAAATTAAGTGTGGGAACAATTTTTTTTTTTTTTTTTTAAATTTTATATCCCAAGGATTATCCATCCAACCTAATAAATAAGAGGATACTTTTCTTACAAGAGTCACCTCATATCTTATAAGCCCATACTTCCACTTAATGACCTTACTAGCTCATATGGGATTACTTATTGAAGTCACCCACTTAGTATAAAATCTAAAAGGTATCTTACACTCAATAATAACTTCTCTTACATTATTCAAATTTATACTCCATAAGCACATTCACCCACCCTAGTTTAGGGCCTAACAAATAGTTCCTATAGACTTCCTAGAGAGACTAGACATAAATTGCCAATAAAAATTGTTATAAAATTCCTCATGATTTGTGCGGATTTAAATATTTATTGGATTAAAAATTAATTAAAAGAAAGAGAAGATTATTCTAATTGTATTTAAAAAAAAATAAGTTTCCAAAATAAGGGAGGGGATAACATTAGAATTCTTACACATCTGATTGATCAACATGTTAGGAAATTATATGCCGACAAAAAGGGAATAGAGGTTCAAACATATGAGGATATTACATATCCCTCCTCTTATAAAATCATCGTCCTCAATGCGCTAAATCAACACAAGGGATTCAAAAACTACACACTTCTAAAAATATAATAGGTTACAAATAATGCAACTTAAGCAACAATAATTTTTGAATTATTTTTTCAAAATCCCATAAATTCAATTATTTATTATTAATGTCCTTATGTCAGTTAAATTATTCTCAAGGCTTTCTCTTATTCAATTTCTAGATTTATTAACATCTGTTATTTTTCCAAAATTTGATTTTCTTGTGAATAAGAAGGTTTTAAGTCAATAGTTAATATCAATTTACTTTGGGTAAATTCCATAGTGTCACACTATACTACCATCCAAAAGTGCCACAACCAACTGAAATCCAAGGACATTCTACCACTATATAACTTTGATAAGTAGTATGTACAATAATAATATTGTTCTAATGTATTAATAAAGTTATTAAGATATGTGACATCTCATGGAAAGAGTACACTTGCTAAGATTAGTACCATTCCATGGCTAAGCTATACTAATCAACATAAAACAATGTTGACTAACAATAATAACCACTATTTTTCACAAACCAACTGATATTAGAGAATGTTGATATCAAAACCTTTTAAGTAGCATGTGTACAAGTATCAGTATTTTATAATATCCTACACAATAACCTATGTGTCATCCTATGGTGAACATACAAGATGAATAATAAGTCTCAAATAATGGCAAAACCACATTAAAAAATATTGAGCAATGCTGAGCACTAACATCAACTACAATCTAAATAGAGCAATATCAATGTTGAAATAACCAAGCAATCAATGTGTTATGTAAATAACCTCCTTATACCTCCTAATAAATAATGAATCAAATTATCTAGCTAAGTCAAGTATAAGAGCACATAACCTCCTTATAACTCCCAAGAATATTCTACTTAGTCCTCTCAAAATTAGCATAGCAAGTGCTTTAATTAAATTATGTATAAAATCACCATGTCTGGTGGGTAGGAGGATGGCTCAAGACTTGACCTCATAAACTAGCTCATCACACCCTCTAACTATATTCCAAGATACTTCTTCTCCCCCATATACATAACATGTGTATAATTTTCACATCATTACATTCATGAAACCAACATTCACATAGAGAAGTAAAAACCTCACCATAAAATAACATAATAATTAAATCAAATACCAAATGACCTTAACAAGTTATTTCAATAGAGATAATAAATATGAATGAATCATCAAAATTACGTAATAAAATGAAATCCAAGTGATCACAATAGAAAATCTAAAATTCCAATCAAATTAATTTAAAACCAACAAAATATTTATGTCAAATAAAATTTAGATTCAAGAGAACAAAAGTGTTGGTTTCAAAAAATAACTTAAAATAGAAACCAAATCAAAATAAAATAGGGAAAAATAATCTTGTAAAAAATTACATAGTGGCACTATGTGGCTAAGAAAGCTACTTGAGGGGAGAAAGAATAAAATAAGTCTCAATTACTTCTTAGAGGTAAGGGCAAAACATCACTCTCCATATGTCTCCCAAAGGCTCACAAGGTTGCATCAGGTATAAATCATGAATGTCATTCTTTTGAAAACCACTAAGGGGTAGGTGAAAGAACACATCATTCATAAAATGACTATTTTGCATGAAGAGCCTATGGTGCCCAAGGCACTCATGATGCACACACCTAGAATAATCAAGTGGATACCTCATGCAAAGGGGAAAATGAGTTTTCAACTTATGAGAATCTCCACTTCCTAACCTATAACCTAATTTAGACCAATATAAACATAGTTCTACTCCACCCTTGAACCCCATACTTGTATCATTACCCAAATACTAAAAAAATTATGTAGGGTTATATAGCACAACACATTACTACATAACAAAAATTTCCTTTATATATTATATGGTTTCATGGCTGAAATTTACTTTACACAACATTTACACATGAGGATTACATACACGAAACATCACCACTCTATTTATATTCATAAAATTATGGCTTAGCTCAATAACACAATTATTGTATTTACACCACAATGTATACATCATAATTACACAACAATGTTGTTTACATAGGGACAATTCATTATTTACGAGGTTTGATAAATGTATAATGATTCAAAGGTTTACACATTAAGTTACAATTATATAGGTATATAAATAATTATAAAAGTTAAGGGTACACATGTTTGGTTTGAAATACATTATTTACATCGGTTCACAATCATAAAATAATATGATAGCACAATTTTACTGGTGACACAGAAGGATCTTAGTAGTTTCATCAGTCAAATTAATATACATATGTCATCTTGATGACATTAATAATAATCATTTGTTATTACTACTATCAAGAAGGAACAATAAGCAAACATTCTACACTTAGCACCCAGTGCTACTATAGTATCTCATGGAAATATGTATGTCTCTATGTCTAATCACTTAGGAATCACAACTGTTATATCACCCTTATAGAGAGAAGTCTCGTGAATTATTTTGACCAAACTAGAAGTACACAATCTATTTTCTATATCTATTATAAATTATAATTAAACTAACTATATCGATATTCCCAGAGTTTCCAGTGTTGAACCTAAACACTAATACCAAAATTTCATGCTCAATTTTTTTGACCCAAAACCCATGTTATTTTTTTGTTATCTTATTTCAATGATGTTCATTTATTAAATATAATTGCCTAATGCTTAACTATTACAATTTTATCAATGCACAATTGAAGTGTGATACACATAATTATTACATGATTAATTTATTAAATTTACTTGCCATCACGAGGCCTCTTTGGGAACAATATAAAAGCATAATAGGCTAAGATCAATGTGATTTAAAAAATCAATTAGTAATATTTTGATTAATAAATATGGACAAGTCATCTTATTAAGAAGCACTGAATAAAAATTTATTAGTTTAAAAGATCACAAAATTATTCACACCTAACCCGATCAACACACTCAAAAGAAATGAAATAAGCTAGAAAAATAACCACTTTAACACATATTTATAAATTTAAGGTTCACAAAAAAATATTAATGTAACATTATACAACTCTACTCTCAAGGAATACAAGACAAGGAAAACAACCAAATTTAAAGTGAAAGAGTTAACAACAATCATACAATGATCAAATTCAAATTTTGTTTAAATATTATAACATATTAAGTTAACCTAGATAATAACATGCAATCCTAACACAAAGAATGATGATAACAACCCTAACTTAGCCTAAGAACCTAGACCCAATTCCCCCACCACAACTTGGGCAACCTACATATCCACTCCATGGAATCAGGGTCTGATATAGTTCTCCTTACACTTGTGATGGCCTCCTCTACAATATATCATCAACGAGAAGGAGTTGGAAATCTAAGCCAATAAGGGATATAATACATGACATAGGTGAGCCATTAATCTCCCATTACCTATTCAAAATAAAAACTTTTTCAAAGGCCATCAATCATAAACTACAAATGTCACAATGTGCATGTGCTTACCTAAGCACTCCCACACAATGACACAAATGATGTTCAAGAATGACAAGGAACCTATATTTTATTTTTCCAATGAGTTTAATGTATCAACACACTTTGAATTACAATACTCAAAGAATCTTTTTCTCTTGAGTTAGTCTCTAATGTTGTCCAAAGTTAATATGGAAGAAAGCAAGCTCAAATACTAATGATTAGTGAATGTCACTATTCTATAATAACTAAACAACTAATTAAACCATGCAAATGGAAATGGAAAGAAACACATGTGTGAATAATAATGCTAAAATATTTATGCTAAAGCAACTATTCTAAGGATATATTTTTAATATTGTGTTCTAAGAACACCCTAAGGTTAGTTGTCAGTTGCCCACACTAGAAGGGCATCCTAAGGGTTAGTCTTCTAAGCCCACGTCTAATCCCCAAATTGCCTACATATCTATAGTGATCCCATCACACACAAAATCAAGGTTGATTTTAGTTCACATGTTCTTAAATGAGTGTTATATTTAAAGTGAAGGTACTTCTTCACCAATAGTCATATGATTGAGCGTAACATTCTTATCCCTTGTGGATAACACTACGGCCACTTGTTGGCCCAAGCCCATGTAGGCACTACCAAAAATTACAAGTAACTACATACATATGGGAAGTATGTGTGTACAAAAATATAAGCTCGAATGCTAATACCAAGATTCATACCAATGGTACACTCTAAGATAACTTCATGTAGGCCCCATTGTAAGTCTATCCAAAGTTAACTAATGTTAGACATGTACACAAGTATTTATGGGCCAAAATAAAAATCAAAGTAACAAGCTTATAAAAGGTAAAAAATAGTATAAGGTATCAAAAATCAAAATAATAAATGCTAAAAGTTATTAAAACAACCATCACAATTAAAGACCCTTTCAAACGAGACAAAACACACTATTTTTACACTAATAATCAAGTACAAAAGTACCTCTGATTTAAATCCGATAAAAGAGGATAATTTTTTTATTTGTATGAAAAAAATATATAAGCTATAAATATTATGTTTAAGGCAACAAATATTTTTATTTCAATAAATACAATGATTTAGTCTACCATTCCATATTGAGTTTAACTAAGACTAATTGTGTCAAATTGCTAAAATAAACTGGCTACAAAATTATTGTGGAAAAAATAGTAAATCGAACAATCAAATTTATTCTATTGTTTAAATAATAATTTAAAGCTATTACAATTTACTTACAACTTACAGATTTAAAAAATGCATGTCATAGGTATTTTAACTACATCAATTCTAAATTGACTTTATGGCTAAAAATAGAGGTTAGTTTTATTTTTGCAAAGTGTCTTTAAAAATAGCCCCCAAAGGAATACTACTAAAGAGGTAAAAATTATTTAACCATTGTTAGATACTTCTACAACTTAAAGAAATCATACTTAAACTTTAGTTTTGGCAAACTCCTAGTTTATGTATTTATTATTGACTAACTCTGAAAGGGTTTTACAAAGTTAGAAAACATTTAAGTTAATTTTATTGATTTACCATTAAAGTTTGTTTAACAAAATTTCTTGTTTTAATATTTAAAATTTCCGAAATAGTTTTGTAAATCCAAACTTAATGATATAGTTAATTAATTCTTAGCTCAGTTTAAATGCTAATTTTAAGGAGTTTAATCACAAAGTTGAAGGGTAGGTGTTAATTTATTTCATAGAGTTATCAAAAGTATCAAAAATATCCCCCTTGACTAAAGTGGTGGTGGGTCTAATTATCATCTTTGGATTGGGTGGATATCCATCTTTAAATTTAGGGTTTTAAAATTTTTACCCTGACTTCTTTATTGACAAGGTAAAATGAAATTCTCAAATTTTTATTTTCATTTCTCTTGTATTCATTTACAGGTTTAGGATTGTGGGTTTTGGAAGTGGAGCTCAAGATGAAAGTCAAATATTATTGAAGAGTATATACTCAATATATATACCTAAAAATTTGATATTAATGAATATAAGAAATTTATTTAGAACCTAATTATTTTATCTTATAAATTGAATCACTACATAGGTTACAAATGTAGATTTGCAAAAGAAAAGAGTGTGTGTCTGAAACTCTTAAATAATTTTATTGTTTGCATAATTATTGATTCCAAAACAAATAGAAAAATAAAAAATAATTTACAATAACCAACCAATTATTTATATAAATATATATTTTTATTTATATATTACTTATTTATTTTTTTAAACCCTCGATAGTGGTTGTGGGCCATCAACCACCCTATGCAAGGCTTTGGTTGGCTTGCAACCTTCCAAATCAAAAGGTAAGGGAGGTTTAGATCGACACAATAATGACCTCCCCCATTATTATTGTTATTGTTATTGTTATTGTTATTGTTATTGTTATTGTTATTGTTATTGTTATTGTTATTGTTGTTATTATTATTATTATTATTATTATTATTATTATTATTATTATTATTGGTATTCATTTTTGACTAGAGCTACGAACCTGTTTGGGCCACAATCAAGGGACAAAATCCCCAAGTGAATGTTTACCACATGTACCAAATATATCAACAATAGCCACAACTGACCCAAGAATACCAATGATGGCCACATCCGACCTTAGATACCTTAGTGAGAAATTAACCTGGGTGGGACTTGAAACAATGTTACGATCCCACCCTTATGCACCTTGACATGACTATTTAAATATTGATATAGTATGTGTATTATTACTATTGCACTCCCTTGCTTAGTTAAGTTGTGTTATTGGTTTCTAATACTATGATATTCTACTATATGTTGATATGTTTATCATGTTATAGTTCTACATTAGTGATGTATGGATTATGGGATATACTTGATGTTTGATTACAATCCATTACTACTTATCATTTTATCAATTTTTGGATAAGATACGCTAATAGATCCACTCAGTGGTTGTAGGTATTGACCATGAGTTAGTTTGGATGCTGGCATCGAATTCTAGGGGTAGCAGAGCGGTTCTGAGCAGTCAGATGAGTTTTGATAGGTAACCTAGTATTCTTGATTTGTGGCATACTTTTAGATGGTTGTGTTCTGCCTATGAGCAGTCATATTTATTTATACCTTGTTATTTTTTATTCTTTGTATTTGTTGTATTATTGTTATTGTTCCTTGCAGTGTGGTTGGTGTTGTTTCCCATCCAATTGGACTTCCCCTTTTTCCCCACTCTTCTATGTACACCTCACCACCCTGTCTTTATGGACTCAACCTTGCTTATCTTAGACTCCCTACGAGACCTACCTAGACCTACCTCCCCATGACACCCCCTTTCCACGTGTTTTATTCCATGGTTGACCTTATAATTATAAATGGCCCAGTTAGTTAGCCATTGTGATTTAAACATTTAATAGCTTTAAAATAATATCTATTATTATTATTTTAGTTATTATTAATTATTTTTATTATTTCATGGTGGATTGGCATTTAGATAATATATATTTTTATTATTTAAATTTTTATTCTCCGCTTTCATTATTTTATTACCTCTTGGCTCAGATATTAGTAGAAGGTCATTTTGACCATACCCTTGGAGTTAGCATGGAGGTCATGTGGTAAAGGGAAGGGGTTGACAGTTTTGGGGAAAAAGGAGATTTTCTCTCTTTTGAATTAATGAGAGAATAGCATAGGGATTAGGTCGATGCATTTGGTGGAGAGAATTTCTCTCTCCTCATGAATGGCATATGGGAGGAGAGTTGGGAGGGTGGCATGAAGGAAGAAAAGAGGTAGGGAGTGGGTGAAAAGGATGCCTTGGGTGACAGTTTTGTGCAAGAGGAGGATGAGTATGGGACGTGTATGGCAAAGGAGAGAGGGGAGAGATTTAATGGGAAGGAAAGAAAGTGATGGGTAGGCAGGTAGGAAAGACATACATAAGAAGATGTAAAAGGAAGGAAAAAATATGTGGGGAGATGATATGTATGAAAGAAAGGAGAGGATGCCCAATAGTGAAGGAAGGTAGGAAGAAGAAATTAGAACATAATGAATAAAGTGAAGGGGAGTAATAAAAATATATGGAGGGCTGATGGAGAATGGAGTGAAGAGAAAAATGCAGAAAGGTAGGAGAACAAAATGTGGAAGGAAAGAGAAAAATGCAGGGGGGAAAGAAAGATCTAGAGGATTGAGAAAGGCATAAAGAGGAGGAAATGGGTACAATTTTTGGGAAAAGAGTAAGGTAGGCAGAAGTGAATGGAGTAAGGGAGAAGTTGAGAGGGGAGAGAGAAAGGACTGGGATAATTTATCTAGTTGAATTATGTTGTGGGAAGAAAAGAACAATAGCATATTATTTTGTTATATTATGAGCATCATCTCTCTTTGTAATGGACCAAGTAAGTCGAGATGACTACTGACTTGATAGTTACTTGGAATGTATAATGAATGCATTGATTTTCTTTTTAATATCTATAAATTTAGAAGCTACTACTTGTTTTAGTACCTATTTCCATTATATCCTTGGATCAAAAATTATGTATAAATAGCAGTTGAATGGACCACGTATTCCTCTTTTTTATTTTTAGTATATGTATATATATGCATGCCACAGTTATACAATATTAAGTCACTACTATAATCATTGGATGAGCATAAGAAACTCATTGACCCTTGCATATCATGGAAAAATAGAGTGGTTGCATACTCCTATTTTATATATAAATGCTCTGGCTTCTCACTATATACCCTATTCTTTGATAAAACTCCTTATTTACATAGTGAAATCGTTGTGTCCTCCCTTAGTGTGTAAACATGAGTAAATGTTGAGGGGTGACCATACCCTATTTTCCCTAGTTGCCCCTTTTGAAGTTCAACCCATGGTTAATTCTTGGAATGATTTGGTTTTCAATTATTTTGTTATTATTTAATTGATATTATAATTTTTATAGAATTAAAGTAATCGATGTGGGATTTATATTAACATTTGGGCAAAACATTTATTGGTCAATTTATCTCTAACTTTAAATTTAATCGACCAAGGAATATAGTGAATTTGATGGGTAGAATAATGCAGTGTTACATATGTTTTTCCAATATGAAAATTGATCTGGGCATGGACACCTTATGACAGATCTGGGGTTAATATTATACATTCTTGTTTGATTAAAATCAACATAGAGAAATATTTATTCACAAGTCAGTTTTGATCAATGTTACTTTATATATATATATATATATATATATATATATATATATATATATATATATATATATATATATATATATATATATATATATATATATATATTCTTTCATTCTTGAATAATCCGATTTGGGATTTTCTAGCCAAGCACATGGGCTATATAATGATGTTGATGTATATGTCTATTCTTCTTTTGAGGAAATTTGATTGGGCTTTAAAACATTTTAGAAGCCTTGGTTTTGCTTTAGTAATTCCAATCAATTAGTTGTATAGGGATTTCAAGGCTTGCTCAACCTCATCAAAAATAATTGTTGGGATCATATCCTTGATATGAATTTTATGTTTCATTCCTTATACAACTCTCATATTCATTTCCCATGTAACCTCAATGATTGAATTAGAGTCATCTACAAACTCATTTTTCACCTAGCCTGGTCTTCATTTTCTTGATCAGCATGATAATTTACTCCTAGGTCTTAGAGATAGATTATTTTGATCCTTACTTTATCTTTGCTTTGGTTACTCTTTCATTAACCCTATGGCTTGATCAAACCTCATCACAGTTTCAATTTTGTCCACTATGACCATGGATAACCTCTACAATTTTACCAATTATATCTATTGGATCGAAGCTTTGCCTCATATAGGTAGAGAAATTGTAGTAGTAATATGATTTGGAGGATTTGGAGGTGATTTCAAAACTTATGTGTGTATTGAAGGGCCAACTAGCACAAAAATTTTATATATGGTAGTGAAGTGAACCTACATGTAGGAGATGGTTCGAGTGGTGTGAATAATGAGGTTGGAATGGTGAAGAGAGGTAGAGTAGAGGTGGCTAATGGAATTAGTGATATAGGATGGGTGACAACACCTCCAAATTTTAATCTTTTTTTCTTATTATTCTCAATGTCCAAAAATTTTGATATTATTTTTTAATGACACTTGGAATCCCTGACATCATTGTGACCTACTAAAGTTGAGGAATGGTGAAAGTATCCAAAATATGAAATGCTCCAAGGGGAGGGACTTGTCTATTCAATGGCCCTTTTTTAAATTATTTTAGATGTAGTGGGATTAATATAAGGCATGGAAAGGGACTATTGGGTCAAAATAGGGAAATCCAAAGAAAGTGATGGTGTGGCTTGTGAGGATGATTGGGGAGAAACTACCCTAATGCCTAGAGTATAGGAAATGAACATAGTTATATTAATGATCATAATAGATGTAGTGGAAATTATGGGAGTGGAATCCACTTTCAAACAAATAGGATTGAAGGACTTTGTAACTAGAACAACTCTTTTTGAGGTAGAGCTGCAATAACGACTTGTAGAACTAGACTATGAGGTGGGTAATCAATATGGGGATCTTCAAATTTAGGCATGTAAGGATAAGGGGGATCAACATCATGGGAAATAGGACTAATGGGAACTAGTCAAATGACTTTGACTAACCAAGTCTGGTACCCCTTGAAGCTTACCCTTGAGAAATTGTAATAGTGAGTGAATTTAGATGAGGAACAAGGGGTGGTAGAATTACCTAAGGAAGAGGAGTTTCACTTGGTTAAGTAGGTGTAGGAAAGATTATTTTCAATAAAAATTTATTTAGATGTTCATCCATGGAGGGGAAGTCTTCTTCTGGCTTTGGAAATTTTTGTCTCTCCTCTACTCTACCATATTAAACTTTCCTAGTTGTTTTTATGGTCACCCCAACATGCATCCTTATTATGGATTCTCTCTCATTTTTAGGATTGATAAATAGATGGTAAAAAGAGTGAGGCTCATGGTGATAAACAACATTGAATTTTCCCCCTTATAGCCTCAATAACTCTATTACCCTACATGGGGATCTCAATACCTTAGCTCATTAGAATGTAGTGCAAATGAGTACCAAAGGGATGCAACATTAGTTATTGGTGACCATAATTTGAGAATTTTCCTCCAGACTTGGAGAGTTAGGGAATGTACCATGCCCTATTTGTCTCTTTTTATAATGTCATCCGCCCATTTCATAATCTAGTGCATAATTTCTTAGTTTGTTAGTTTATTTGGTATACACCTAGGTAGTGTCAATGGGGCTTCCATTGTGCCATATACCATTATAAGTGTGCAATATGGATAGTGCCATTAAACACAAATATTAAAAAGTGTCCTATTTATTTCCTAATACAATCTTGGCATAGGCATTTTGTTAATAGCAGCATAGGCCGGTGGGTAAAAGAGATATGTTATCATTTTAATATTTTTTACGTATCTGTGGATATGAACTCAGGATATTTATGGACTAGAACTCTAGAGTTTGGAGTCCATGCATCAATTTTTTAGCAGTCCATGGTGGCACATATTTCATCCACCAAATAATATAATAGGTATAAATTCCACCTCATTTCACTCTATGAATTTGCTAGGCCAAATTATAGAAAATTATATCCCAAAGAGTAGGACTTTTCCTATAATCTATAATACTTTCTAGCAGATGTACCCATCAAATCTTGATATGTCCACATATACAAATATATTATTCATCAAGGTCATTCCCAATCTGACTCCCTATCTCCAATGAAGGATATCTCAACCAGTTGAGGCTTGTGTATGGTGAGTTGACCATCAAGGTTTAATTTCTTCGTAGGTACATATGATATCATGAGTGTCAATCCAACACCTCTAGACACATTAACTATTAAAAATTGGTGTGTTGGAGGTTATATGGGCATATAAGTGGTTGGGGTTGGATCCTCTTAGGGGTCACTTTTCACAACAAGGTGGTTTATTCCTATAGTTTAAAATCAAAAAATATCTAAATCCGTATTTACATTCATAATAGGGATTGAATTAATGTTTTGATTACACATAGATATATTAGAGTCTTTTGTCTAGACCCTTAGTGTCTATCTAATGTCATTTCCCTCCATCTAGTTGGTCCAAATTTCATAGTTGTAGATGGTGTCTAGTTTGGGGAGTTGATAATAGCCCTTGTAGGCAACACCGATAATGAATGCTACTAGATTCCTTTCTTTAAGTGTCTCTATAATTTCATTTTTACATGAAATGACACATAAAATGTTATATATTAAGTCAACATAGGGATATACCTCTGGTTTGGTTTTGGCTTGATGCAATCTAGTTGCTTTGATAGTGGCATGTATATTGAGTACTCCATTATTCTGATAAACAATTTTTCATCATCAATCACATATTTTTGATGCTAAATTTCATCAAACATATCACTATAGTGTTGTATACCTATGCCTAATTATTTAAAGTTGAAATCTATGTCTATGAGCATATGGTTTATTCCAAATGAGCATAAATAGTCCATGGTAGTTTGCACGTTGAATTTGAATTACTCTATGATTGAATATTTTTGATTTTTTTAATTTTTACTTTGAAATCAAATGCTCAATGGATTGACATTTATAGGTGTTTGAGAATTTTTATAATTAAAGGCTCTATAAATTCACTTGGTCACCTAGGATGTTTTGATATGCAGTCACATCTTTGATGGTATTCAACATTTTGACAATCAACTCATTTTTTGTGATTTAATTACATTAATCGATCACTATCTAATTCTATTTGAATTACTTTATTTTGGTGGGAAATATAAACCAAACACTATCTTTAACTTGCATTATGATAGAAAATGACCCACTCAATCCATTTGTTTTGAATCATGTTACTTGTTCATTTATTAAGCTAATTCATCCTTTTAAGCGCCTACGAGTTTGCCACATAGATGTTTCCATGTTGTATTTTCTTGATTTATTGCTATGTGGTTTTATTTAACATAGTCATGGATTCCTTGTGAATATTTGAATGTCAAACCTCCTCTCCATCTGAGAAAGTAAAAAGACAAGTGTCTATTTGGATTGAATCACATACCTACAGAGGTACACTTATCAATTCTATTGTGATTTTTCTCTTGAACCATTAAATACTTGTGACACTATGAAAATATGACATGTGGTTTATTATTAATGGATCAAATGCATTTTGATATATGTTGTATACTATGAATTCACGTGGTCATGATAAGTAGCATCTTGTGACTGGGTTAGATATTTACAAATGAAAATACTTTGTTAAATTTGGTGTGATCAATGCTTCATGAGGATGAGAATAAATGGTATTTGTCCATGTGTAATTATATGAATGAGTCACAAACCCACAAACTATTATACATTTTTTAAATTATTGTGAAGCTATGAGGACATGAATGAATGACACTTGGCATGACTTGAAAGATGCATGATTTGTAATGAATAAATTTTAATGTGAATTTGAATGTATACAGATCAAAGTTATGTGATTGAATAAAAATATAACACATGGATCCTTATGGTACTTGTATATGGCACATAGTCTACAAAAAAAATCAAATGACCCAAATGATTGTGAAGTTACAAAAATGGACATGTGACAAGGACCAAACTTGTGATTTTGAAAGAATAATTTTGTGAAGTAAGATGCTACAAAAAATTAACACATGAATCCTACATTACCAATAAAATAAAATCATCATGATTTTATGTGACTAAGTGTGAATAGGGTGATTCTACACATCAAGAGACAAAAAATCAAATCAAACATGTCAAAGTCAAATAGTAAACTAATAAGCATTAAGCCAAAGTTATTATAATTTTTTTTTCATTTATCGATTTGAAATTTTAAAAATAATTAATGCATGATTATATACCCTATATCAAATCACTTAAAGAAAAAATTAGAACTCAAATAGAAAAAGACATTTAATAAACAAGTTGACTTCTAATTGGAAATTTTAATGAATTAAATATTTAGCTCAAAATCATGTCCTTATCCAAGTAAATCCATATAAATGTTAGTGTAGTGTTTTTTCCCACTAAGTTTTGCCTACATGGTCGTATGGCCATTCTAAGCTTCCTTAGGTTAATTATAAAGGGTCCATAAGATAATTATCTTTTATTGTAATTATTTAATTAAGAAAATTAGAGGCTTCCTTATGTTTTCCTAATTTTCTCTATATGTACCCCACTTTTCCTTTTGAAAGGTTATTGAAGAATCGACTCATTCTCATTTTCTAATAGACAAGTTAATGCATATTTTAACTCTCTTGGAATTTTGAAGCTCTCACACTACCTCACAGGATTCAACATTGATTGTGTGAAATCTATTCAGAGATCTTGGCACACTCTTTCATGGTACCAGAGCTATCATGATAGTCTCATGCATCAAACTCCTTGGTAGGATCTTCATTCACCTTTGTTGCTTTTCTTTTGGCTCAGCTGTTATTTTTGACCTTGGAGGATTTTTTTAATTATACTTCAAAACTCTATCAAAAGGCCTTTGAAGAAAAATCTATAAGCATATGTTTTGTGGATTTTTTGAGATCTAAAATGGGTTGTTCTTATATTTTTGAGAGACCTCATAGATTTTCTTTAAAAATAATTTCTTCTACTAGCTGCCATTTTTGACCTTAAAGGCATTTTTTCTCATTTTGACTTGAAACTCATGTCAAAATTCCTCAAATCAAAAATCCATCTACACATATTTTCTAGGTTTTTTGAGATATCAAAAGGGTTTTCTTTAGTTTTTTGAGAAAGTTCATGATTTTTTCTAAAAATCTAATTTTTTTCAACTGGTACGGTGGTCGTACAAATTTTAAGCCTCCCAAACCAATTTAGATTTTTTAAGTGCCATTACTTGAGTAATCATACTTCTTTAGCATGATTACTTCCCTTCAAGACCAAATCAGGTTCTCTGGAATGCATTACTTACTTGCAAGACCCATTTAGGTTTTCTAAGGTCAATTATTTATTACTCATTACTTATTTTATAAGGATTAAGTTGCAGCTGTCAAGAAACTTGATTTACATTGGGCTAGACCCATTTAAGTTTTTCAAGGTAGATTACTTATTACTCATTACTTATTTTATAAGTAATAAGTTGTGCAGGTCGAAAAACCCGATTTACACTAGCTAGACCCATTCAAGTTTTTCAAAGTAGATTACTTATTAATCATTATTTGTTTTATAAGTAATAAGTTGTAGTTATCCAAAAACTCAAAATATAGTGAGCAGAAGTAATTGAGTTTCTCAAGGTCAAATACTTATAACTTTTTATAAGTAAAGTAGTTGTAAAAACTTAAAGTAATGCAATTGAAATAATTCAAAGTCAAGCAGCTGAAAGAACTTGAATTACACTAGGAGACCCATTCAGGTTTTCAAAGAGCTTTTACTCATTACTTTTTATAATCAATACAACTGCAAGAACCCAAAGTCAAGCAACTGCACAAACCCACGTGACGTTCAAGGAGGTGTCAAATTTTAGGTGAAAGGTAATGAAAAAATAGAGTAAAGTTGTTTCCATTTTTGGATGAAAAAATGGAAGTCTGGAAAAAAGTTTTCTATTTTTGGAAAGAGTCTAAGAATATGTGGGAATAAGACCCTGTAAGTGCTATAAATTTCAATCCGTAGATATTTTTTTAGTGCTATTTTTTTTGAAAGTGTATATTTTCTTGAGCTCTACACATTGGTGATATTATTTCAAAACTTTTGTAACATCTATTTTTTACATGGTGTAATAGCTTAAAACTCTTTTCAAAACCTTTGTACCTTTCCTCTTGGATGCATTATTGGTTTTTCCTGACATCCCTCTCATACTTTCTCACATTTATTGTTCATAGACATATTCTCAGTTGTGCCTAATATCCAATACTGAGCGTGTGTGCATTATAACTTTAGGGGGTATTCTTGATAGTTCAAGGGGTATTTGTACTATGTGCTTTCTATTTTTTTCTTTCATTTCAATTCTAAAATTTGTCTCATTATAATTTGCACTAATGGATCTAAACATCAAACCACTCACACCATTTAACTATCTAGAATGGAAGTCTAAAATAAACTCATTTTGAGAGGTAAAGGGCTATATCAGATTATTATGGGTGAGGAATCTGAGCCATCTACATATACAAAAAAGGTTAAGTGGTATAATATATGTGATGATTCCTATGGGTTTCTATGCCTATCAATGTCTCCCAACCTCTTATTTCATGTTGAATCTATAAAAACTTTGAATGAAGTCTGGACAATCTTGGACAAGCTTTTTGGAGTATAAGACATCATGAGGGGTCATGAGCTAGAGAATAAGCTCATCACATTGATCCTAGGTGACTATGTCACCCTAAAAGACTTTTTTACAAAGTTTAAATCACTAATATTGTAGTTGAAACAATGTGGTATTAAGAAAACAAATGACCAGTTGATTCTATTTGTGCTTGCAAAATTAGGTCATGACTTTTCAGTTTTTGTCTCTACATTTCATGCTACCAAACTTACACTTGGATCCACTTGGAAAATGCCATCATTTGATGAGTTTGTTGCTGATATAACTTGAGAGAAAGATAAGCTGGTTCAAATGGGTACACTAAAGTCTTCAAAATTACATGCCTTGATTGTCAATTAGGACAAGAAGAAGCCTTCAAATAGTGATAAATATGAGAAAAAATAGTCTAAACTAGATCATGAGCATAAGAAGAATCAAAAATAAAATGTCAAGCTTAAGGCATCATCAAATGAGTCTTCCTCAAGTGAGAAACCTAAGAAGGAGAAAATCAAATGCAATTTTTGTAAGAAACTTGGGCATGATGAATCTCAGTGCATGAAAAAGAAGATGACACTATGACTAAGATGCTTGAGAAGAACAACATCAGTGTTCTTGAATTTTCATCTCAAAAAACATCAGAAAGAGATTCTATAAAGGTAAAAGATAGAAAAAAAGGTAAAAATAAGGGCAAGGCACTTGTTTCAGTAGCTTCTCAACCTTTGACTTGGGTCATTGACTCAAGTGCTTCCTATCACATGGCCTCCTTAGAGTATCTATTTTTAGAAATAGAGCCATGTTATGTGCCTTTGATTCTCATGGGTGATGACACTTCAGTAGAATTCAATGGTAAAATATTGATAGAAGTAAGTGATAGGACTTTTAATGATGTTTTCTGTGTTCCTTCACTATCCACCAATCTTCTATCAGTATATCAAATCACTCACATAGGTACATGGAAGTGAGTTGATTTCACACCTAATTTAGTGGTCATTATGGAGCTACACAATGACACCATAGTGGCTTATGGGAAGGCCAATCATCAGTCTAGACTATATACCTTCTCACAATTTTCCCCAGATCATCCCTTAGTTGCACTACTTACTCATGCAGATGGAGTGAGCAAACTATGGCATAAATGGTTTGGCCATTTAAACTACCATTACCTAGAGTAACTCAATCATCAGGATATAGGTTTAAGGTTGCCTAAAGTCAAATTCTCAGATGGCCTATGCAATGGATGCATTCTTGGTAAGCATCTAGAAGAGAAATATGGCAAGGTTAAAGCAAGGAGATCTAAATAGAAGCTAGAGATAGTCCATAGTAACTTAGTAGGACCATTTATAAAACCTTCATTCAATAGGACAAGATACATGCTCACATTCATCGATGACTTTTTGAGGTACACCTAGGTGTTTTTTCTCAAAAATAAGTTTGAGGTCTTTGATCACTTTAAAGACTTCAAGGCACTTATGGAGAAGCAGTTAGAATGTTCCATGAAAATCTTAAGGACTGACAATGGTAGAGAGTATGTCAACAACAATTTTGAGTAGTTTTGCACATTAGAAGGGATTCAAATGCAACACACAGTTCCATACAATCCTTAGTAGAATGGTATGGCCAAATGCAAGAACCGTACCTTAAATGAAATGGCCAACTACATGCTTCAAACAAAGTCTCTTGTTCTTTAGTATTGGGCTAAAGTAATCAATTATGCATACTACATTTAGAACTAAGTTCTACACAAATCCTTGAATAAATCACTCCTTTTGAAGGTTGGGACCATCACAAGCTTGCAGTAGATCACTTTCAAGTGTTTTGATCACCAATAATGGCCTGTGTTCCTAAGAGAAAACACAAGGCAATGGATTCTCAGATTCAGTCTTGTATCTTTATGGGATATGTAGAGGGTGTTAAGGGATATATGATTCTCCATCCTAAAAATCATGAGTTTTTCATTAAAAGGAGTTTCAAGTTTCATAAGGGCCCACTTGAACACAATCTTAGCAATCCAAATGCTTCAAAATTTTCACTAGACATTTATTCCACTTCAGATAGTGACATAGATCCACCTCAAGATCCTCGTGATGATGAAGATGACTCTTCTTCTTCTTCAAGTTCAAGTAATGAGAGTAGTGATGAGGATTCTCCTCCTCTATTTCACACTCACACTATAGATGATGAGGCCTCACCTCTTAATTCTCCAATCTCATATAATTTTGGTCTTATTTGGGCTAGATAGACACTTCAAAGTGTTGGAGGATGGGTTAAAAATCCATTAGATACAAGGTAGACATGATCATAGTTTTAGGGGGCTTCACATGCCTACTTGGCCATTATCTCAAATCCACAAATTCTAGAATAGGATTTTTTTATGCAAGAAGAGTACAGTTCCCTAATCAAGAACAAAGCATGGGACTTGGTCCCTCTTCCTAAAAGAAGAAAATTGGTCCAATGTAAATGGGTTTATCAAACTAAGTATGGTGCAGATGGGTTAGTCGATAAGTACAAATCTCATCTAGTTGTAAAGGGGTTCTCTCAAGTGCTTGAAATAGACTACACTAAGACATTTGCTCCTATAGCCAAGATGACATCTATAAGACTCACTCTAGCCATCACAGTTGCATATCAGTGGGATGTTCACCAAATAGACATAAAGAGTGATTTTATACATGGTGAGCTCAAAGAATATATATATGGAGAAACCACAAGGCTTTATGGAAGATACCTCCTTGGTCTACAAACTCAAGAAATCTATTTACAGACTCAAATAGGCCCCTCAAGCATAGTATGCTAAGATGGAGTCCTTTCTCCTCATTGTCGAGTTCACTAGATGCCACTTAGATCTGAATGCCTACATCTTATGGCAAGATGATTCTCTATTGATACTAGTTCTCTATGTGGATGACTTAATGATTATAGGGAGCTCACAATCATCCATCTCAGTAATGAAAATTGCACTATCAGATAGATTTTCAATGACATACATGGGATTATTGCACTACTTTCTTAGGATTGAAATTATTCAATCAAATTTTAGGATAACTTTATCACAATACAAATATTCTCTTGATTTTCTTACAAGGTTTAACATGGCTGATTGTAAGCAAGCTCATACTCACTTCTTGTCTGGTGTGAAGCTTGAGGTTGATTGTCCTACACCATAGACTCAATACTAGAGTGATCCATCTTTCCAGCACTTCAAACATAAAGAATTTGAGCCAAATAATATTACCCAAGAAAGAAACCATCTTTTTATTATTACTTGCACTGAGCAATCATTTTCATTAATTACAAATGCTAGAAATATATGAAGGCCATAATGTGAATGTAAGGCACATCCACTTGCTTAAGACTCAAAAATCTAGAGCCATCAAATCCTAATTCCACACACTCACCAGGACATTAGTAGGCACACTTGGAGGATAAGAAAATAAAATGGACTTTCTGTCCTTTTTTATTATTTTTCTAAAATCATTTTTTCTTAATTTAAAAATTTGACAACATATTAATTTTTTTTAAATAACATTTTATAAAATGAAATTAGCAACTATTTATTAATATTTATAAAAATATCAATAAAACCAACAATAACATAAAAATACTTCATCATTTGATTGATCCTTCTGAAAAGGCCCCTAAAGCTTCAAACTAAAAAAGTAATCGGAAAGGCCTACCTAAAAAATGCCACTTCAAAATCGATCTGATCAAAATTCCTGTAATCTACCCAGCTCTAATTGATATTATTCATTCTTTCATCCATCCTTTGGTCAATTACCACATTTGCCAAAAACTCTACCACTTTGTTAGTTTTACAAAAGTAGTGTGAACAAGTCCATCCTTTAAAGACTTCTAGTTTATACTAGATAGTATCTATTATATTCACAATCTTCCAAGATTTTTCCCTATGACTCGACAAAGCTTGAATTACCACCTATGAATCCCCTTCAATTTCCAAAAAAGAGATACCACAATCTTTGGCCATTTTAACACATACTACCAAAGCTTGTGCTTTTGCTTTTTTATTGGTGTCATCTAAAAACTTGAGAGAAAGAGCTCTTATCAAAGAACCACTAAAATATTTAATAACATAACCCACCCTTAAAGCTCTTAGATTACCTCTACATGCCCCATCAAAGTTTAGTTTCAACCAACCTGGTTTAGATGGGATCCAAATTTCATCCTTTCTATTCTTCTTCATTTTTTATCTACCATTGAGCCCTTAATGGGAAGGATTTTAATATATTTCCATTTAGTGAAAAATTGCATATCCTATTGTGATAACATTCCTTTCTTTCTTAGAAAATGAGAGGAAACAACTTCTGATATGGACACCTCCATGTCTCTCAAAATATCATGTAGCAAACACTCTTTCTTTGCAAAAATCTAAGCATTATTTTCTTTCCAAACCATCCAAATGAGGATAGTTGTATTTCATCTACACAAACTATATAAAGATTTCTTCACCTCTCCAATTGACCAAGAGGCAAAATATTGATTTTCTATCTTTGGTCATGCCCATGACTAATTAAATTTATTGTAGAGCTAAATCCAACACCATTGAGTAAAAGAGGATTTAAAGAGAAGGTGATCAACTGATTCTTCTACTTCTTTGCAAAGATAACATCTAGATGGGCCAATAAACCCAATCTTATTTAATATATCATGAGTCTAACTATGATCCTAAACCACCAATGATGCAAAAGCCCTTGCTTTTTGTAATCCCTCTTTATTCCAATAGAGAAAACTTGCCCAGCTTAAAGCATCATGTTTAGATTTCACCATCTGGTAACCTAATCTAATAGAGTATAAATGTGATTTTGTTCAAACACAATGAAGTTTATCTTCTTTATTTTTATTTTTATTTTTAAAAATTATTGAGGCAAGATTCCAGAGATAAAATCTCCTCACGAAGAAATGGAATCTCTTGCAAACTTTTCCAGCTACTAGATATTTTACAAGATTAAAAGTCAAACATCACATAGTCACTTACCAATCTTCCCTAATGATATTCCAAAAAACTTTGATCTGACTATCAACAAACTCCTCTACCAAAGGGTGGTGTCTATTCTAAGAGTGAAGCCAAAATCACACCTTATGACCATTATTAACTATCCAGGAAACATGTTGATTAATCATCGATCTACATTTTAACATAAAATTCCAAATGTGAAATCCTCTAAGAGGATTCACAATTGAAACCATTCTTTATAGAGAATTTGAATTGATATATTGTTCTCTAATAATCCTACACCATAATTTTTCAAAAATTGAAACCATTTTCCATACCATTTTAGCTCCCAAAACTAAATTTTGTAGAGAAATATCCTTGAATCCCACCCCTCCTTTATGTTTTATCTTACACACACTCTCCCATTTCATTAGAGGGATTTTTTTATCTTCACCATAGCCTTGCCAAAGAAAATCCCTCATAATTTTATTCATGGAATTAAAAATATGCTCAAGAGGAGTGAGCACCGAGAAGCAATATGTTGGGAGAGTACTTACCACTACCTTAATCAAAGTAATTCTTCCTACCAAAGAAATCCATCTTCCTTTCCAAGAAATAAGACAAGTTTTAAACCTTTCCAGTAGATTCTTCCAAATATCTTTGGAACCATCTCCTTTTTAAAAAATAACCCCTAAATATATACTTGGGAGTTTCCCAATTTTAAAACCAAGAATCCTATTGAGGGTTTTTTCTACCCTTTGACCACAATTAACAAAGTAGATTTAAAACTTACCTTTATTGTCTTTTTGCCTCGAAGCTTCTTCATAAAACCTCATAATTCTTTTATACTCTAAGACTTCCTTAATTACTGCTTTACCAAAGAGAAAATTTTCATCTGCAAATTGATGGTACATCAGACAATCACAATTTTCCACCACTTGCAAACCTTGTAACCTATGTTGACCTTGCACTATCCTTATTGCTTTTCCCAAATCTTCATCTATAATGATAAAGAGAAAGGGAGATAGAGGATCTCCTTGCCTCAAGCCTCTCTATATAGGGAAAAAATTGGATGGACTCCCATTTACAAACACTAAAAATTTAGGATTAGAAATGCAACTGAAGATCCAGTTACACCAATCTTGATAAAAACCAAATTTTAGAAGAATATTAAACAAGAATATCCAATTCACTCTATCATAAACTTTACTTATATCAAGTTTTATTATCATTCTTTTTTGATGATTATGATTCAGGGAATGCATTATATCATGAGATACTATGATGCCTTTTTATATACTTCTACTAGGTACAAAACTTTCTTGTTCTCCTAAAATTATTTTATCAAGAAGGGGTTTCATTATTTCTGCAATTGCTTATAAAATGATCTTATAAGCAGTATTATAAAGAACCATAGATCTAAAATCCAAAAAGGATTTCTTATATTCCCCTTTTGGAAATAGAGATATGAAAGTCATATTAAGCTCTAGATTCACTTGTTTCTTCTTTCTGGATTCTTCCACCATCTCCCATACCTCAACGCCCACTATATCCCCAAAAAAATAGAAGAAAGTAGTTAAAAACCCAACTGGACCTAGAGCTTTATCTTTGGCCATAGAATAAACCACCTTTCTTATTTATGTTGGGATGAATAACCGGAAGCACACAATTGATTACCAAGCAATTTAATATGCGGAAATTAACCAGAATACACAAGTAACTAGAATTCAGAAATAACACATGATATGAGAGACAATACACAACTTGTATTAAAACTCTTTCAGAAGGAAATACAACAAAGAAGGCTGCCACAGTTCTTCTTCCTTACACACCTCTAGGGCTCCCACACCTCTATGGCATAAACAGTAAATCTTCCCTCAAAGCTCTCTCTCCTAGGTCCCAACACCCAACTCAAACACAGAGTTGGTGTTCACCTTACACCTGTGCTCCACGCACTCCATAAGTGCTCCATGCACTCCACAAGTACACACTGTACTTCAAGTAGATCCCACCTGATTCTACTCCCTATTGTGTTGCTATCCTATCTGATCTTGCACACCTACAAATCAATCTGGTTCTGCACACCTGTGAACCTTGACCTTGCACACACATACACCTGCAAATCAATGATCTTACTTACCATGCAGATCTCCTATCGTAGCCATGCTCACCTGATGACCAAGATCATACATACATGAAGAACCCTGCTGATTCTCCAATCCAGCACCCACACTTGGTACTGTGGCACTAGGAGGAACACACCATTACTCTCTTCTCTCTGAAGGAGCTTATTTGCTCTCTTACTCTCTAGCACTAGTTTATAATACAACCAATGAGTCTCTTAAATAGATCTCATGCAAACAATAATTAGACACCTAATTACAATAATTAGATCCACAGCTCTCAGTCTAAAATTGGCTCTTGACATGTAAACACTTGGTTCGTTAGCTAATTGCCCGTAATACACGCAGTCTGAACCACACAGGTGACCGACATCGGTCCCTGTCTGCCTGGGGGGTGCCGACGCTGGCCGACTTCTGATCGACGTTGGTTGCCTTCCTGCCTTATCCTACCGACATCGGTTGGCCTGACTAACGCCGGTGTCTGTGACACTCCGTAACCCTTCGCAACCTCCTTCCCTGCTTGCATCAGTGAAGCTTTTAGCTCCACAACCTAATAATCTCCCACTTGGAGATAAATAGCTGCACTATACCTGTACCTATACCCCGTCTAATCTATTTCCTGGCTTGTATCCCTCTTCAAGCTCAATCCTGAAGACAACCCACCACACACCCTATGGTGTACCACCTGTCATCTGAGTACCCTGCCACATCTAAACTTACAAACCCCTGTAGTGAAGCCCTAACCCTGAATAGCATGAATCCTTGCTGCTAGTCCCTCTCAAATACCTGAGAACCCACTTCCCCGAATTGGCTCCTAACTCTCTGAAAACACCCACTGCTTGGGCAAACTCAAGTCTATACCAGACCTCATGTGATTTCAGACACTGAACTGTCTAGCCCTTAGTGTGCTCTGATTCTGCATCCTGAACCTCACCAACACCTGATTCACATCAGCTCCCACTAGAGACAAAATCAACCTGTGATCTCCCATGTCTCCCATGCCAAAGAATTTTGCTGCTCCAAATTCTTCATAGCAAACCACTGAACTAATCTTACCCTTAGCTCAGCAAAACCCTGTATGTATAAACCTGCTAGCAAACATACCATCCACATACAGTAACAGAATGATGTTGCAATCACCATCCCCCTAGTAAGACAAACCACAGTAGTTACCCTGACATTGACTAAAGTCATGCTTTGTCATCCCCCTATCAAAACCTATACCACTGTCCTGCAGCTTCCTCAAGACCATATGCCTTGGTCTTCTGTCTCACGTGTCTGTTCTCTCTATTATTCAACTAAGGTATCCATTCGTCTATGTGCTTTCATACCAGTTGGCAACCCTACCAAATCTCCCACTTGGTTCTGCATTCACTCCATGCCATGCTCCCACTGTTTCATGGATCCTCCCTGCTCTGCAGTCAGCAACTAGTATAAAGAAGAGGAACAACGAATTTGAGGCTTACTTACCACCTTCAATCCTCCATATGGGCATTTGAGACTCCTTAATAGCTTATTGTCTGCCCAAAATCTGTTACAGTGACCGACCTCGGTCACCACACAGTCTGCATCCAACTGACGTCAGTTCCATGCGCCTGTCCTAACTACCAACCCTGTCGACATCGGTGTCTCCTGCTGCCGACATCAGTCCTCATGATCGACGTCAATCTTAACTCCTACCGACATCAGTTTTCCTGTCGATGCCGATACCTATGTTTTCCTGTGAGTGATGACTTTTTCCCTGCAAGCTCCTTGAATCAAAACCCATGTCCAAATTGCCCTGCTCAAAAGTATCTAGCCCCATCCACTGGTCTCTATCTGCCATCTTCTCCATAAACACCAAGGCTTTCCAGTTCTTAAGCCTGTCAAATATATCAGTCTTCCTCTTAAGAACGTGCATCTCCTTCCTGCTCATGTGACCAAGCCTACGAAGCCACGTCTCCACAACAGAAGAAGAATTAGTAATATAAACAAGTAGACAAAGAGTACCTATTTTCTTACCACCAGCTAATTCAAGTGCATCCACTATGAGAGCTCTCGTGCATCTCTCATCACCCAACCTTTCTGAAGAAATTAGCCACATCTCCAAACCTGGGACCTGCATGACCTCCTTCAACACCCATGTGTTGGCCGCCTGCAATTTCAGCTTCACTTCCCCTTTGCCAATTCTTTGGCAAGGCTCACCAACTCCTCTCCTTGGGGCTGCATGGAAAGAGGCAACATAATCTGTTATCCAAGATTCAACTTTATCCAAGAAACCTCCCAAAGCATCTTATGCAACAACCCCTGCAACATCTGCATCTTCAGTTCCTTCATGCTGATCTGCTACCAACCAATAATATTCTTTTACCTGCTCTTTCTTTCCATAGGACCGTAAGTGACCATCTATGATTTTCAACTCCTCCATTCTTAGCTTACTTTGATTTGCCATTGCTCTACTCCCACTCGATCAGAAACCCCTGAGAGTGACCTATAACCAAACACAAAACCTGCTCCCTACAACCTTAGCTCTGATACCACGTGTTGGGATGAATAACCGAAAGCACACAATTGATTACCAAGCAATTTAATATGCGGAAATTAACCAGAATACACAAGTAACTAGAATTCAAAAATAACACATGATATGAGAGACAATACACAACTTGTATTAAAACTCTTTCAGAAGGAAATACAACAAAGAAGGTTGCCACAGTTCTTCTTCCTTACACACCTCTAGGGCTCCCACACCTCTAGGGCATAAACAGTAAATCTTCCCTCAAAGCTCTCTCTCTTAGGTCCCAACACCCAACTCAAACACAAAGTTGGTGTTCACCTTACACCTATGTTCCACACACTCCACAAGTGCTCCATGCACTCCACAAGTACACACTATACTTCAAGTAGATCCCACCTGATTTTGCTCCCTGTTGTGTTGCTGTCCTATCTGATCTTACACACCTGCAAATCAATCTGGTTCTACACACCTGTGAACCTTGACCTTGCACACACATACACCTGCAAATCAATGATCTTACTTACCATGCAGATCTCTTATCGTAGCCTTGCTCACCTGATGACCAAGATCATACATACATGAAGAACCCTGTTGATTCTCCAATCCAGCACCCACACTTGGTAATGTGGCACTAGGAGGAACACACCATTTCTCTCTTCTCTCTGAAGGAGCTTATTTGCTCTCTTACTCTCTAGCACTAGTTTAAAATACAACCAATGAGTCTTTTAAATAGATCTCATGCAAACAATAATTAGACACCTAATTACAATAATTAGATCCACAACTCTCAGTCTAAAATTGGCTCTTGACATGCAAACACTTGGTTCATTAGCTAACTGCCTGTAATACACGCAGTCTGAACCACACAGGTGACTGACGTCAATCCCTGTTTGCCTGGGGGGTGCCGACGCTGACCGAATTCTGACCGATCTCAGTTGCCTTCCTACCTTATCCTGCTGACGTCGGTTGGCCTGACTGACGCCGGTGTCTATGACACTTCGCAACCCTTAGCAACCTCCTTCCCTGCTTGCATCAGTGAAGCTTTTAGCTCCACAACCTAACAATTTATTCCAAAGAAAAAGGAGACAATAACCTATCATTCATGTCTTGGGAAATTACATCTAGAATAAACTAGAGAAAATCATTATAAGCTTTCAAGTTTGAAAAGGCATCATCATTTAATAAGTGCTTAAAGAAGAAGACAACTTCCTGCCTAATTTTCTTAGGAGATTTTAGAGCCTCCCCTTACAATCAAAGAATATGAGCTATCATGTTCACCTTTATTTTAGCTTTGAAGACTGATGGAAAAAATTAGAATTTCTATCCCCTTCTTTTAGCCAACTCTCCCTAGATTTATGTTTCCAAAAAAATTCTTCCCTGTAGAGAATTTCTTCTTACTCACTAGTCAAACTTTTATAAATAATATAGGCTTCCACATCCATCCCTGACTTGAAAACTTTATCATTTAAAAAATTCAGCTCAACTTCAATCCTTATTTTTTCTTGAAAAATAATCTTAAAATGTTCTCAATTCAAAAAATTTATCTTTTCCTTTACAAATTTCAATCTTTTAGACATCTGAACCATTTTAGATCCTTTGGGAACCAAAAAATAAAACCACTAGGCTTTGACCAAAGA
Source organism: Torreya grandis (assembly GCA_037957365.1). Classification (NCBI taxonomy): domain Eukaryota; kingdom Viridiplantae; phylum Streptophyta; class Pinopsida; order Cupressales; family Taxaceae; genus Torreya; species Torreya grandis. The sequence goes on along the minus strand of JARHVA010000002.1, from coordinate 12,535,715 downwards.
AACAAAAGACTCATCACACAACCACATTAATTCAAACTTAAAAGGGCATCTTTCATGTCGAGAATCAATATCAATAGACAAAACAATATGTTGATGATCTGATCTAGAATGTTGTGAAACCCAGCAATCCAAGTTACTATTATCTTGAATCTAATTAGTAGAAGATTAAAACCTATTCAACCTTTTCAAAATGTTATCCTTGCCCATCCTTCTATTATTCCAAGGAAACCAACCTAAGTTTGGAGTGAGACTATAAACAAACCTCCTTCCTTTTCCTTCTGACTCAAAATTATATTAAAATCACCTTTTAACACCAATTTTTCCTATTGAAAGTATTTTAAAAAAGAGGAAATGTCTACCCAAAGAGCAAATTTATAAACACCACCTTATGGTCTATAAATATTAACCAATGGGAACTGTAAATCTGACTGAAAGCTCAAACTTTTTCCTACTTGCCAAAATTGACCTGAAGCCAATATTTCTATTCTAGTAAAAAAAGAGACCATAAAATGGCCATTTCCCCTAATGCTCCCACAAATTCCACAAAATCACCTAGCCAACATTGACCTACAGCTTTAATAAAACCCTCTTCTTCACTTTTATTGAGTTTAGTTTCTTATAACTACAAAACATCTAGCTTTTTTATACTTAAAATATGCTTAACTAGGCATCATTTTTTAGGGGTGTTCAATCCCCTAATATTCCAGGAGATTACCTTCATGAGGACAGAGGATGGAATTTAACCCCCCACTTTGTAACATCTAAAAATCCTTCAAGAGTACCCTGTATACCTACTAAAACTTCTCCTTCAGTGTGTTATGCCTTATTCTTTCTACCTAACTTGCTTTTACAACCCCAATTAGGTTTATATTTTTTACTCTATAATCAAGCAATTATCAATATTTCCATATAATTCAAATCTCCTTCAGAATTATCTCAATTTTTTCTTCATTATCTGAACCTTCCTCTTCAAAACATAGAACTTCTTGCCCCTCCACCTCCAAACCCCTCATCTCCTTATTACTATCTATAACCAATTGATTTTTCATAACCAATTCTCTAATATTATGTGATTATTTCTCTATAAAATCATAACTTTTAATCATTGAAGCAGGGGAGATAACTTTGGAAGTACCAATCTTAACCAATAATTCCTCTATTGCCTTGATTTTTTCTAGAAGACTTTCTCTCACTACCTTCTTCTTCTATATTAGAACATCCTCAAGCTCTAAATTCTTTTGAAAAGACTTCTTCCCTTTAGAATCCAACTTCAATTTCCATTGAGGATGCATTTTGACCAAATTGGTTTGAAGTGGGATCCTTTTATTTTTACAAAACTTTTGAATATGCCCTAGTTGATGGTAACTATAACATCTAAAGGGGATATTTTCAACATCAATATGTTGATTCCAAACCCTCCCTATTGTTTTAATAATGATGAACTTTGGAATCTCTTGATCCAAATCCAATTCAACCCTAACCCTTGCATAAGTTGCTCTACTGCTTTTCAATGAAGCTACATAATTATCAACAACCACCCCCACCAAACTTCCCAAGATAAACAAACACTCTTCACTCTAGTATTTTAGAGGTAGGCCATAGAGTCTCATCCATATTGGAAAAATACCATTCTTATGTTTTAATAGATTAAAATTAGACTCCATTTTTGAATCCAAAGACCCAAGCCATTTATAGACCAAGTTTTAGCCATAAATATTTTTTCTTTTAATTATTTGGATAAAAAAGTTGCCACAAAAAAACCTTTGGGTATAAAATTCACCTTTACATCAATTCCCCAATTATCTTATATCTAGATTTCGATAGCTCCCACTACTAGCCATTTACCAACACATTTACAAATTAGGGTACAATCTATGAGAAATTGAATCTTCACATCAAAGAGCTTTGATGACCATTCTAGGGTTTTAGCTTCTCCAATTTTCATTCCATCCCCCAAATACACCCCAAAACTATCCTTCATAGTAGCCATTTTCTCAGTACCATCCTCCTTTTGAGGATAAATTTCACTAGCCTCTGACCTAGCCTGATCCTCTAAAAAGGTTTGCTCCAAAGAATGATTAAGTCCCTTAAAAAATTTGCCTTCTGTTAATGCTGCCCTAACTTCTTTCCTTTCCAACTAGTGCCAATCTTATTCACATTCACCTCCTCATCCCACCAATCTCTATCCTCCTCAATCACATGTTCCAATATCTTCTGGTGATCTTTTTTACCATGATTACCCCTTATTTTGCCTTTTACACTAGCCAATCTTTGAAACTTCAAAGGAACCAAATATTTTTGAGGTACTAAAGGCTTTCTTTTGTTGCATTTGAATCCCTTTCATTGATCCTTCTCTATCACTCCCTCTTTATCCTTTGCACCTCCACTTGCTCACACCATATCATCAACTATTACTATATATGTTTTCTGACATTTATAGATTTATTATGCAACATGTTATTTCCAAAGTTATCTTACCATCCTCTATTGTTACAGATAATGGTTCCTCTTTCAAAAATAATATGGTCATTATTTTTTATAGATATAAGATCAGACATACACTTTCTACTCATTATTACCCACAAGGCAATGGCCAAGCTAAATCAACCAATAAAATTATTTTTTATATCTAATGTAAAATAGTGAAAAACATGAGGAAGATTTACATATTCTAATACTTTATGATTTATGATCTTATATAACAAGCGTAAGCACAACCATGGTGAAAAAACTTTATTCATTCATCTATGGTGCAGAAGTAGTATTTCCCTTAGAAATTAATATTAATTCACTTGGATTTTCTTTAAATTGTGTTATTGATGAAAATGGTTATAAAATTTGAGATTACATCAGTTGGGAAAGTTAGATGAGATACGTATTCATTATATTGGGCACCCGAGAGTTTACCAAAACTACCTCAAGAAAGATTATAACAAAAACATCATATCAAGAGAATTTATTGTGGATGATTAAGAGAATTTATTGTGGATGATTAAGTATGAAAATAAAATCAAAAGAATATAAATGTTACTAAGGAAAATAATGGTAAATTTAAGCCTAATCAGTTAGGCCTCTTTTTTATCATAGATAAAATTGGTTTAGAGGCATAGTTCCTCGTCACATTAGAAGGAAAACCTTTTAAAAACCTAATTAACATTATGCACATGCAAATATTTTCCTCTTAATTTTGGATTTTACTTATTTTATATCTCTTGATTTTTTTTTTTTAATTCACTAGTCATTTTATTTATCTTATTATTTTTTCATACATTGCATTTTCTAGTTATCTCTATTTATTTCTTTTGATTTGCCTTTTCTTTGAGCCATTACACATATTTTTCCTATGATAGTTTCCATATCTTTCATTTTAAATTTAGATTTGGTTGTTTCCTTTAATTTTTATTTTTATTTATGCCTTTACACATCATTTTTTTTTTTAATGGTTTTTTAATTTCTTTTTCATGTGTTAATCCTTAAAATTGTCAAAAACCATTTTTTGCTAAAATTGAGAAGAACATAATTTATGGAAAGTCCAAAATTGGAAAAATTGAAAAGAGTAAAAAATGAATAAATTTGGCTAATTTTTTATGTAGGTGTTTAAATAACATCTTTTTTCCCCATTTGGCCCAAAGTTTAGGCATCCCTAACCCTCAAACCCTATCGGACACAGAAATGTGCCACTAGTGCATCCCACATACCACCATATACACAGTAGATGCATACCCCATATTCACACTCATGCATCCCATGTGTATGCATATATATCCTACATACTTTTAGACATGGTGGATGCAATGATTCACCTATGCACATGCAATCACTTTTATGTTCTAACATGCCCTTGGGGATACATGACTTATTTGCATGTCTACATAAAATGCAACTACATGCAGTTCTAAGGAGCCATTTATTATGCATAAATACTTCAATTAAAAGGTTTATAAGCCCTTTAAATATTCATTTGAATCATTCTTCAACACATTGATATTTCCCTAGAGTATTTTCTCTTTCATTGATGATGCCATGTTGTTGAAACAATACTGAATTTTCCTATTTTTTCAGTATTTCATAGTGTTTCCCTCTTCAACATTTTTATAAGTGAGATCATAATATTTTTCATAGAGTTTCCCCTCATTCCATTTTTTGTCCCTAAGATGTTTGTTCTATTGGTATTTTCACATCATGTAGATCCTATCTCATGACCACCATAGCCTATTCATTTTAACCCCATTAATAATTCCTCCCTCCAAACCCACTCAACCAACTAACCCTTACTAAATCAACTCTCAAGATTATGAAGCCTAACAAGATTAAGTAAAAATTTATGGGATTTGAATGACTATTGGTGTTGGATAGAAACATCCCTAAAATTATAAATTCACATATTGGACATGTTGACCTAGAGGAATTCTAAAAAAGGTTCGAATGTCAAAAATTCAAGTGTTAAAGGTACAACACTGAGAGGGCAGGTGAATCAGTGAGCTTAAATAATCCAATTTAAATTCTAATCTTTTAAAACACTTAATAAGTTATCACAATAATTCATGAAACATATACAACATTCACATCAATGAGTAAGAGAGACAATGCAAAATCAATCATATAACACATGACATATGTGGGAAACACTCTTGGGGGAGAAAACCCACTAGAACCTACAATTAGACTAATATCCTATAATAAAAAATATCCAATTTAGATAATCTACAAATGACCAAGGAACTACAATCCCTATTTAGTGAGACTCCAATCCCATAAGATGTAGCCACACCTATCTCGCTGAGTGATAATAACAACTAGACCTTTTAACAAGTATTACCTTGAAAAGAGGCTTAAACTACCTTAGATGTTGAGCTTCCACAACAACACCTATAAAAAAATGCATATTTTAAATTATATCAACAACATCTGATGAAGGACCTCTACTTATCACACTTCACCATCACTCACACTCAAACAATAAGCACACTATTCTGCCAATAGAATCATGACCAATAGATCATACAAATAGTCTTCAAATTGATATACTCTTCAACTCATCCTCAAGTCACTCAACCCTTCCTTCTCTCCATAAAACACACACACAAGCCTCTCTCTAATCATTCCTTAGTCTCACACCCCAAGTCTAGAACCCATCATCTTTGGTTCCACTATTTATAGATCAATCTTGATAATCACTACCTTGGTTGGCCATTAGGCATGCCTTATCCCTTAAGTCATATTATCATATGAAGACATGGATTAATACAATCTTCATAGGTCATCTATAGCATTTATAGGTCACCCTAAAGGAACTACACCTTTTAAATAAGGCACTTGTAGCCCTTATAGGTCGCATGTGAACCCATTCCCTCTTTTAACACTCCATTAAGCAAAAAAAGTACATAGTACCACTTTCAAATACATGGGTCCACTCTTTATGTCCCTTTTGACATCCTCAAATGGTCAAAATCATCTTATCTCACCTATACATATGCTCAAACAACTTAAACATAGACATTATATATAGGAACACCATTATCAAATATATAGTCAACTTATTAAGCATTATTCATACTCAAGATATATTGAACACACCTTTAAAATCCACACAAAATAACCTCATAGAGTCCAAAACACTCCCCAATAGCTAAGTCATCATTAGACATTGAAACAACATCAATACAAGCTCAAATATCCTTCTCGGGTCACTTGCTGAACAAGCACAAACACATAGTCAACTTTTAGGCTCAATATCTTTGACTATACTCACTTTCAGATCCTAATATATCTAGATGCACCCTAGAGTTCTCTACCACTTTTTTTTTTTACTACATGAGTAAATTCATCTTCTATCAAAAGATATGGTCAAAATATAGAGTTCTAGTTTTCCCTATGTAAATTCAAATATTTGAATAGCAATGGTCACAGTTAACCCTTGAACATAATTCTCAAATCGTGTTAACTCTCAACTCAAGATCAATCTCACACCATCAATCTTGTTTGAGATTTAATGTATAGACCACCAAAGCCAAAATTTAAACATCTAACATTTGACCTCATCTTGTGCAATTTAGGAACTTGGACTCAATGTGCTCTATCAATCTCTAAGGATCAGTCAGTTTTTTATCAATAAATTCTCACCATTCAATCAAGTTGTATGAATTTTTGCTTGCCATTGGATAATTAACCTGTACCTTTGCTTATTTGTTAAACATCATGCACCTATCCTTATCTCACTACCTCTTGGCTTCTTGGAGCAACCATGCTCCATCTATCTTTCTCAAGCTTTAACACATTAAAAAATGACTATGGGAACCCTTTTAATATGCATGAGTAAGCATTTTTTCACCTCAATAACTTTTTTTGTGCTAACTCACATGATCTCAAACTTGGACCAAATGATCTCCTCACAAACAAAAATCTAACCATGTGACACACTAATCCTGGAACCCTTGTGTGTGCAAGATATGACATCATTAAAGTGCCTTCTCAAAAACTTATATCATAAAGCCAACCATGTATAAAACTACTTGAGAGGCCAACTTTGAGCATCCATAACTTTTGTCATGCTTTAGTACATGAACTCAAATTTAGCAAAAATAATCTATGCTCAAAATTAAACAAACCCATATGATCAAATTATCTTGATACCTTCACACGTACAAGATATAACATCACAAAATTATCACTCGAATCTTTCTACCACACTACAAAATTGGCTAAGTATGGGAAAACACGGTCAATCTGCCTGGGAGTCCAACTTTGCATATGTATATCTTTTAACATGCTATATTGCATGATCTAAAAATTAGTGAAAATAAAATAGGTCCAAAACTAAATAAACCTATATGATCACCTTATCTTGAATCATGCACATGTGTGAGCTTTAACCTCATCAACATGCTTACTCGCTCTTTCTGGCCACTTTTGCAAATTTGGCTAAGTATGGGAAAATAATGAAATTTGTCTAAGAAGCCAACTTTGCATCCTCATATCCTTAATTGTGATTTGATGCATGACTTGAGATATGGTACATAATAATTATGGAATAATTTTATCACAACCATATAACCAACTCCCCTTGACTCATTCCCACATGGAAATGGTGATGTCATCAAACTACCTACTCAGATTTTCTGCCAGTGGACCCAAAGTGTCTAGATGAAAACTATGGAGTACCAGATGAATTCCACTTATGCACATAAGATCTCAAATCATATATAACATATTATGTACCTCTTACACATTCTCAAATCACCATACTCATCCCTAATCCTCTCTATCCATGTCAAAATTGAAGATGAATCAGCCATACATAAAGCACACTAGAAAAAGCACATTACACACTTTGTCATTGTCATATAGACTATCAAGGCTCTTCATCCACTCAACAGGACACCTTCATGACACCATCATGACATCATCATGATAACTCTCCAAGAATCTCCCCCTTTTTCATTAATGTCAACAACCATCATATATATCAAACTTGTCTCTCTTCAAAACACTCCTACAATAGGAAATTTCTCCCCAATGAGAACTTTCTCACCCTTTAATACAATGACAAAGTGGGAAAAAAATAATATTGAGAACCTAAAAATAATATCAAATATGAAAGGACTATCTTATAAAGATGATACAAATTCCCCCTTATCTTGAGCCTACTTTAGCTTATCTTGACAACATCATCTTGCTCTATGCCAACACTCTCTTCAATCAAGAACTACAACTAATGAATAAAGAACACACAAAATAATTTAAATATTATTTCACTCACCAAAAAAAATCTAAGAGGTACTCCCCCTAATAACTCTGAGCCATTTCACCTTCTAAGCATCTTTAGATCTCCACACACCATGAAGAACCATCACACATGCTAACTAGCATATTCTTTTAAGCTACCATAAGGAACACTGACAGAACTTCATGCCACTCACTAGATAAAAAACATTCACTAAACCAACATGATATCTCATATTTGAACACACATACCTTGATCTTTAATAAAAATTGAGCAAAAATCACTCTTCTTCAAACTAGGCCTGTCTAGCCTCCTTGTAACCCTACCTGAAACTTGCAAAGCTCACACCTTTCATTAAACATAAATTCAAGATATAAAAATTCATATTAGATACTCTCATATTCCCCCTCAAGCATACCAATTTTCATCACTAAGGTCATCCTTTGTGACATACTTTATTCACAAACCTATTAGTCAATTAGCCTTCCATATTGACAAAAACTTAAATAACTTGAGAACCACAAACCTTCAAATATCTATGAAGCTTGATTTGACCACCCATTTTTCCCATTCAACATATTAAGAATCCTTAGACCTCAAATCATAAGGCTAACCACTTTTATAGTATAGCCCAAAACCCTATGATCTCAAAACAAGTAGGGTCAACAAACCTCCTTATCAATGCACACCTTTGAAACTACTTGCACACCTAGAGACACCCATCACACACTTTTTAGCCAATATTCTAACTTAAATACCTTTGATAACCCATTTTAAGCCTACTTATCCTTAATCCAAAAAATTGAGAAAATTGAGAGCACTCAAAAATTCTCAATTGGCACATACATACATTCAAATCTCAAAAACACTTGGAACACACCAAAAATAAATGCATAGACCTTTATAAACACCAAACACTTCTTAATATTTTCATCAATATCATTAGGCCACCTAGAACCACCCAATCTAAATCTGTAGTACAACTCCTTCACAATCCTCTGAAACAAGTTCATGAACTTGTTACTCCCCCTTAGCAAAAGACCTTTTCTAATTGGCATTTTCATCTTGAGTACATAAACATGCTTCTCCACTAAAATTAATCTCTTAAGAATCATATATAGATATACCCTTTATACCTCAATGCTCTAAAATAAATACAACTCCTCATATTCATCCTCCTCTTTGCTCAATCGATATTTATAGTTCTTCTTCTTCTTTGGCTTTATAGAAATAAATTCTTCAAATACTATAATATTCTCATTTTATTCTATGATTGTATTATCAAAACATGGAGACAACATAGATTCATGGCATACCTTTTCATCTAAATAATCTTCCTTAAAGCTTGGATCCTCATTACTAGGCACTTATCCAATAATAAAAAGATGTTTACTTGGATCTATCCATACCTCAAGATTGGCCTCAGTCATCACCTTGGTCTTTTCCTTGAGCTTGATTTATTCATTATCAACATGAGTAAACAAAGAAAACTCTTGGTACTCTTCAACTACTGAAGCATTCTCCACCATAACAAGTAAATTACTTGGACCTACAGTCTCATCATGAGTCGCACTTTTCACCTTTGGATTTCATGTGTTAACTTGCTTTCTTTCTTGAACTCTAGGAGCTTGATTAAATCTATTTTGTCTTGTAGGCCTTTATTTTCAAAACCTAGCAATGTGACCTCTTTATGCACAATTATAGCACACCATACATTTTTTAAGAAATGTATTTGGATATAAATTTGCAATGTGTCCTATGTCATGACAAACAAAACAACCTCCCCCTTTTGAAGAGGACTCACCTTGTCTAATATTATATGGATAATGGTTTGCAAAGTGTCTCACATCAAGATAGTTAAATCACTTGACTCTATTCCTACCTTTTGAATCCTGACCCCCATCATAATCCCATTCAAATTCATTTCTAACAGGTCTCTTGAAGTCTCTAGCCCTATGACCAAATTGATTACATGTATAACAATAACCATTGAATTTTCATACCTCATGGAATTTGGTTATCTAATCTAATTTATCTTTACTCTGCTAGCACCTTCATTCTTTATATGATGATTTATCTTCAAATTATGATTATCCTGGTTCACATTAGCATTTATCTTGTCTTGAGTTATAGTCTTTTATTCTTCTTCATATCCAAGACTAGTTCTATCATTATCATGCTTTTGACCACTCAGAATATTGTCTAGATCATATGAGCTCTTTTCAAATCGTTCAAACATCTTCACCTTACTAGTTGTCTTTTCTATCTTAGATTTCAAAGATGCATTTTTAGACACATACTTTGAGCATTCATCTTATTTAGCTTTTAGGCTTGTAGATAGAATTTCTAATTGACAACTAAGATTCTTGATCATATCTTCATGTTCCTTGGAATCTTCATTCAATATTGCCTCATACACACTAAATTTCTCTTCATATTCCTTGATCTTAGATTTCATATTCGTATTAATCTTCTTCTCAATCTTTAATTCTTTAAGAGCATTCATCAAAACAATCTCATAGTCCACCTCATCTTCATCGTCATCGGAATTACTCCAAAATAGACTCCTTCTGATGTGAGCAACTTCCTTCCTCAACCATGAATAGGGCTTCATCTTTAGTAGGACCATCATATTCATTATCATATTCTAAATCATTGACTTCACTCTCATCTAATGAGCTATAATATTCTTTGGTGTGAAGAATCTCCTTATTCTTGAAGGACCTCTTCTTGCTGTTATACTTTATGAAACCTTTCTTCCTATATGTCTTCCTTTCATCATCACCAAAATCAAATATGTCATCCTCTTTGGATTTATAACCTTAGAACTTTTTCTTAGTATTCATCTTTGTCTTGAATGTTGCTTCCTTCTTTGGTGATATATCATCATTTTTCCTCATCTCATTAGCAATAAGGGTACCATGCAATTGATCCATCTTCAACTGAGTAAGGTCATGCATCTCTTCTATAGTATATACTTTCATATCAAACTTTTGGGATAGAGACCTTAATACATTTTTAAAAATAGTAGTCTCTTCAAGATTTTATCCAAGACCTCTGATGATATTCACAATCTCATCAACTCTCTGTAGAAAGGATGCCACAGTATCTTCTTCATTCATCTCCAGACTTTCAAATTGCCTTCTATGAGTCTCCAATTTAGTAAGCTTAACCTTTAAATCTCCTTGAAAAATAGTCTTCAATTTATCCTATATTTCCTTAGCATAAGTGTATTGAATTAATTAATTGAACTCAATTTATGTATGACCACAAGTGATGGCATTCATTGCCTTAGAGTTGTTCTCAAATAGCTTCTTGTCTACAACACTAGATGGAGGAATAGCAGGAGCAACATAACCATCCAAAACTAATTTCCATACATCAAACCTTAGGGACATAATGTATGTCTTCATCCTAGCACTCCAAAAATCATAATTGGATCCATTGAACATTAGTGTTTTCTTAGTGGAGAAACCGCCTTGCATATTCTAATTGGTTGTTGTACCTTGGATCACCTTCAAGTTGTCAAGCCTTTACCAAAGGACCTTGTTCTGATACTAAGTGTTAGAGGTACAAACATTGAGAGGGGAGGTAATCAATGAGCTTAAATAATTAAACTTAAATTTTTATCTTTTACAAAAACTTAATCAATTATCACAAGCATACATGAAACATACATAACATTCACATGAATGAGCAAGAGAGACAATGCAAGATCAATCACATAATGCATGACATACGTGGGAAACCCTCTTGGGGGAGAAAACCTTATAGAACCTATAATTAGACTACTATCCTATAATAACAAGATCCAATTTATACCATCTATAACTGATCAAGGAACTATAATCCCTATTTAGTGAGACTCTAATCCCATAAGGTGTTTTCACACCTATCTAGCTAAGTTACAACAACAACCAGACCTTTTAGCAAGTGTTACCTTGCAAGGAGGCTACAACCACCTTAGATTCTAAGCTTCCACAACAACACCTCTAAACAAAGCCACATTTGAATTTATGTCAACAACACCTAATGATGGATCTCTATTTATTGCACTTCACCATCACTCATACTCAAGCAACAAGTGCACTATTCTACCAATATAATCATGACCAAAAGGTCATATAAATAGTCCTCAAATTGATCAGCTCTTCAACTCATCCTTAAGGAACTCAACCCCTCCTTTTATCCATAAAACACACACACAAGCCTCTCTCCAATCACTCCTTAGTCTCATACCCCAAGTCTAGAACCCATCATCTTTGGTTCCATTATTTATAGATAAATCTTGAGAATCACCACCTTGGTCAGCCATTAGGCATGCCTTATCCCTTAAGGCATCTTATCATTCAAAGACACAACTCAATATAATATTCATAAGTTGTCCATAACATCTATAGGTCACCCTTAAGGAACTACACCTTTTTAAAAAGGCACTTGTAGCCCTTATAGGTCTCATGTGAACCCATTTCCTCTTTTAGCACTCCATTGAGAAAAAAAAGAACACATGACCACTTTCAAATACATGGGTCCACTCTTTATTTACCATTATACATCCTTAAATGGTCACAACCATCTTAGCTCACCTCTACATATGCTCAAATAACTTAAACATAGACCTTATACATAGGAACACCATTACCGAACATACAGTCAACTTTTTAAAAAAAAATCATACTTAATATAGATTGGACACACCTTCAAAATCCACATAGAGAAACCTCATGGAGTCTAAAACACTCCCCAATAGATAATTCATCATGAGACATCAAAAAAATATTAATGAAAGCTCAAATATCCTTCTCAGGTCACTTGCAAAATAAGCACAAACACACATTCAAATTTTATGCTCAATATCTTTGACTATACTCACTTTCAGATCCTCAAATCAATATATCCATATGCACCTTAGAGTCTTCTACCACTTTTCTTTTTACTACATGAACAAATTCATCTTCTATCAAAATATATGGTCAAAATATAGAGATCTAGTTTTTCCCTATGTAAATTCAAATATTTAAATAGAAACATTCATAGTTAACCTTCAAACATAATGATTGAATCTCATGAACTCTCAACTTAGGATCAATCTTGCACTATCAATATTGTCTAAGCTTTAACGCATAAACCACTAAATCCAAATGTTAAACATCTGATAGTTGACCTCATCTCATGCAATATAGGAAATTTGACTCAATGCACTCTATCAATCTCTTAGGATCAATTAGGTCTTTATCGATCAACACTCACCATTTGATCAATTTATATGAATGCCCATTCACCATTAGATCATTAACCTATAAATTTTCTCAATCATTAAACATCATTTACCTATCCTCATATTGTTGCCTCCTAACTTCTAAGAGAAACCATGCTCCATTGATCTTGATCGAGCTTTAACACATTAAAAAATGACTAAGTATGGGAACCCTTTTAATATGCATGAGTAGCCATTTTTGCACCTTAATAACTTCTTCCATGCTAACTCAAAAGATCTCAAACTTGGACTAGATGATCTTCTCACAAAGGAGAATCTAACCATGTGACACACTGTTCTTGAAACCCTTGCACATGTGAGATATGATGTCATTATATTTACTTCTCAAAAACTTCTATCATAGAGCCAACCATGTCCAAAACTACTTGAGAGGCCAACTTTTAGCATCCATAACTTTTGTCATGCTTCAATGCATGAACTCAAATTTAGTACAAATTATCTATGCTCAAAATTAAATAAATATATATGATAAAATTATCATGATACCTTCACATGTGCAAGATATAACATCATCAAAATGCTCACTTGACTCTTTCTTGCACACTATAAAATTGGCTAAGTATGGGGAAACACAATCAATCTACCTGGGAACCCAAATTTGCATATGCATATCTTTTGACACACTACATCACATGATCTATAAATTAGAATAAATAAACTAGGTCCAAAACTAAACAAACCCATATGATCACCTTCTCTTGAATCATCCACATGTGTGAGTGTTGACCTCATCAACATGCTTACTTAGCTCTTTCTGGCCACTTTTACAAATTTGGCTAAGTATGAGAAAATAATGAAATCTATTTGAGAAGTTTTACATATTCATATCTTTAACTAAATTCAGATGCATGAATTTATATTTGGTTCATAAAAACTAGGGACTAATGTGATCATAATCATATGACCAACTCCCCTTAACTCATTCCCATGTGGTAATGGTGACATCATCAAACTACCTACTCAGATTTATACCATTAGACCCAAAGTGTCTAGATGAAAACTATAGACTACTAGATGAATTTTAATTATGCACACAAGCTCTCAAAACATAGATAACATCTTAGGGACCTCTTACACATGCTCAAATCACCATACTCATCCCTGCTCCTCTCTAGCCATGTTAAAACTAAAGATCAGCCAACCATACATAAATCACACTAGAACAAACACATTACACACTTTGTCATTGTACATAAACTATCAAGGCTCTTCATCCACTTAATAAGACACCACCATGACATCATCGTGACAACTCTCCAACATCAAGTACATTAATTTTTTACTTGGTTGAAAGTGGTCTTCCACAAGTAGTCAAATGTCTAACATTTGTTCAATGTTCAAACCTGATCTGGTGTGAAACATTATGATCCTAAGACCAAGGAGATAAAATCAAGTGGAAGATCACTAATGGATAATATATTTTTAATTTTAATGGGAATGATAATGAATATCCTTGTAAATGATACTTATGCCATAATGAGCACCATTTAGGGATAAAAGTGGGAAAAAAAACCTAAAAATAATTTGATAATGATCAATTAATCCTAGTTGAAGCATAAGATGAACAAGATATCTAAGCTACCAAAGAAATTATTTAGATCAAATTTCAAATAGAAACATTCATACATGATCACTCTTTTAAATCACGTGGTTAGAAATGAAAACACCCAAAAATTATATCAATGTATGTTCATAGAAATGAATATCATTTGTAAAGGAATACAATTCATATAATAGGGTGAAACTATCAATGATTCTCTTCATCATCAGTTGATAAATGTAGACTCTTCGAAGTAGTTATTCATCACTTCATATTTGGTGTACTCATTGGGTTCATAAAGAATTTATCATAGCCTCTCTCATTAGGTTTATATCTCCCCCAAAACTCAGGTATACAAATGTTTCCCTTATTTGACTCTAGAGTAGATCGATAATAATTTTATAAGGGTGAACAATGGTTTTGTAGTGAGGATAATGCAAGCTCTTGATTAAGACTAAGGAAGAAGAATATCTAATGAAGCAGCTACCTTGATTATCCATTATGGTAGTTACTTCATTCAACTCCAAAATTTCACCTATATTAGAGTTAAAGGATTTGAGATAAATCCCCTATGACTAAAAAATTTAGCCAATAATAATATCCTATTTATTGAGTTGTGAAGGAAACTATAATCAATTCACAAACCATACTAAGACAGACACATGCTAGGAGTTTCATTCCCAATCTCTTTGGGACATTTTTCATGTAAAATTATAGTTAATTCTCAAGACATTGATTCTAATATCTATCAATTCACCCTTCAATCATATCATTATATATATTTTATTCATATTGAGGGATTTTGAAAAATAATCTTAGCATTGGTTATTCATACAAGCATGTGCCTTACCTAGAATACTCCTAGACAAATTATTCTAATTAGTATGAAGTGATTAGATGATATTGGATCTAACTGACTATTGATTAGATCAAGGCATTCACAAATGTATGGGTCCCATATGGCATGGTGGATGAAAATATATATCTCATTAAACCTAGGTGTGATCAGAATTTTTTTTCCTTTACAAACCATCAATTGGTCAATAAGAGAGCTTAAAAATATACGAGGAAAAAAGGTTGTACTAGTAATAAATAGGAAATTATTTGATAATAAAGTGGTAGAATTTATGAGATTAAGTGGATCCAAAATATTAAGTACATTAACCCTTCCAAATGAAACACTTATAACAACTCCAAAGAAGAGAATTACTAGTTTGATGATTCAGTCATCTAGCTCTTCAAGCCCTAAGGATGGTGATGATGAAGATCCTTAGAATAAAAAACAACCTAACAAAACTTGTGAAGAGAGCCATGTTATGGTCAATAAATTGAAGGGTATATAATTTTGGGTAGATGAATTATTGTTAAGTGGGGTGAAATATATTAAGGAAGTTTTGAAATTATATAGGTTTTGATAGTGAACTCATTAATATCAATCAACAAATCAAATTCCATGATAATGAAATAAAAGTGTGGGCAAATGTGAAGGATGATCTCTATGAAATGATTGATGTTGAAACAGATGTGATGGTTAAAGTTTTAATCTTTAACAAAGCATAAGATGACACCTCATACAAGGGGTTTGAATGCATTCTTTATAAAATTGAAATATTTAACAAAGTGATTGAATTATTGTGGGAATAAATTAGAATTAGAATAGAGAAGAAAAAATTGACCTCTTCTAATATAAATGAAATACATTATGATCTCATTAAAAAAGATACAACCACCATGTAGACCATGATGAAGTAAAATCTCAATTCAAGAAAGTGATCAATGATGAACTATTCAAAGAGAATGCCTTCAATGTCACTTCCATGACCATGCTCAGTGAAATTTACATTTCATTGTAGGAAATTAATAATCATTTAATTAAACTTATGGAATTTTCAAATTATATGTTTCTAGTTTTATATAGTGGATAAATCATTGCAAACACATGGTGGTATTGAAGGGAAATGACATTACTGAGGTAGTAAAGAAGTTCATAAATTTTAAATTTATCTAGGATAAATAATAGGTCATAAGTTTTATGATTTCCCTAGGTTCTTCAGCACTAGCCATTATCCCAAAAAATACTTCCTATAAGAGTTTTTAGGTTTTCTTTTCCATTTTTGTCAGCCTTCTATTTTGATAAAGTTGTATTTTCCCTTGTGTAATTTTGAAAATAGTGAAAGATAGAATAGGATAAAAAATTGAATATCAATCTTCATATGGAATGTGAAGGTTCAACCCATTCTTTCCTATATTTTTAAATAAGAGAAATGATAAAATAGCTTTTTGATGTCCATGAGAATTGAATCTTGAAGGAAGGAGAAAGAAACTTTGTTTTCGATCTTCAACCAAGAACCCAAGTAAAATCAAAAATTTGTGTCTCTATTTCCTTTATGGATATGTTTTTTTATTATGTTAAATCATATTTCATTATTTCAAAAAATAATCTGAAGTAAGCATTTTATTATTATTAAAAACTTTCTTGTCATGAGGTTGAATGAAATCTATATTTTCTCATTCATGTGTGACTCTTCACCTTCCCTTTTTTCTACTTTTATTTTTAGTTGAATGTTGTAAAATAACCCCCTATTCAATTCCTGAATAATGTAAATATGCTTATCTTGTTTTTATAACTTTCAATGAAGGTAACCTCCCCTCATAATAGAGGAGATACTTTTCATCTCCTTCATTATTGTGAAAAATAATTTTTTCATGAGTTCTAAATATTTCACCAATGGTTTTTGGTACCCACTATGGGGCATGTTTTGTACTTTCCATGTAACCTATATTTATTAGTTACAGTCACTTATATGACTATCATCTCAAATTTACAACCAAAACTATATTGGACATAATTTACACAAGTGGATATCTCTTCTGATCTTTAACAATTCATCTAGGATAATGGAGTGTATGATTCTCATTTCCAAAGTGTTAAAGTTAAGATAGATGAAGAAGATTAATGTGTTGATTTTAATCTAAGAATTATTACACTTATTATTGGAATAATAGTGATCATAATAATATATATATATATATAGATATTTAAAATATATTGACATCCTTGTTGATATAAGATATACAAGGTCTAGTAAGCAAAAAATTATCTTCAACCCATTCTTTGATTTGAAAGAACAGTATAGTTTCAGACTATCTCTCAAGTATATAAATAAGGTATAACACATAAACAAAACTTTATCACTAAAAAACATACTAGTTCTAAGAGAATTAAATTTATATAATATGGCTACTATTATAATGTGGAGTCCTTGTATTAGCCCATTAGATTTAGGTGCTTAGCTTCATGAACTATAAAAAGGTTCAAGGAATAATTTCCCTAAGTTTACCAGTGATTGTAAACATCTTGATGAACAAATAAATTATTTCTTTTCCACCTATGATACACTTGGTGTAGAACATGAATATGTGTCGGTCTAGTTTTTTATGGAAACATTGGTCAAAGGAATCATAAAATCATTTAATCATTTCCATGTTGCTTCCATTCCAAATTGGAAAATAATGAGAAACAAATTTGAAGAAAGTTTTAAACCTATTGAAGATGAACATTATCTATTGGCATAATTTTCTCAAATAAATAAATAATCCCATAAACCCATGGGAGAGGTCATAGCCTAATTTAACAAGTTGCTAAATTAAATCCCAAATGCTATCATGCCTACAATATGAAATTAGGGGTGCTTATTTTTGAATGCACAAGTTCCTAAAGTAAGTTTATTCCTAAAGAAGAATCATTCTAAAAATTTGGTAGCAGCACAAACTTAAGCCACAAACATCATAAATGATATGATCATGGCTAGGAAACTTAAAAAAGACTCTTGTAAGAGAAAATATTAGAATTAAATAGACCCTTTGGTTTATAAATTATAAAATTACATCTTGGATTTAAAAAATAGATTCCCAATCTCAAAATACTCCATACAAATATGTACCTAGGATACCATTTGTTCCATATCATGGCAACATTCATCCTATGCTACCTCCTTCAAGTCTTCAACTTTTTATTGAAGCAACCCCTATTTTTATTCATTATGTATTCTAATTTCATTCCACCAATGATCATGATGGTTCTAACTACCTAGAAATGGCTAGAATGCTACAACTGTGTACCATTAAAGAACCACCCAAGGAAGGTGTTTTGGCACCTCTTATCCTAAAATTCAAGAACTTGATGGTGACTCCACTATTGATTATTTTGAATATGAACCTAAAGGTGATGAATATGATGAAATCATGGAGGATATGAATAGTCATTCATATGTGATATTCACCTGATCTTATAATGAGAATATAAAATCTTCTAAAAAAATGAGTTTAACAAACAAAAAGATAAATAAATCCCTAAGGTTGTGGCTACTCCTAAGTTTTTTATTAATAGAGGCACTCCTTTTCAAAACTCCTCAAAGAATAAATATATAAAGAGGCTTGGAAGTTTTAAATCTCCTAATGTTTCCATTGATGAATAACCTGTAAATTTTTCCTTGATATAATTGATCATATGAATAAAATTAAGATTCATATTTCTCAAATTGAATACCTTAGGGTGAATCCTAAAAAATTGGACAAATTTAACAATTTCATCAAGGGAGGAAGTTCTAATGCACCTTATCAAGGAGAAAATATTATAATAATTGATTTTGATCTAAAAAAATAATGTAACCATTTCTATTCAAATTAATCAAAGGCCTGAACCTTTATATATATTTATATTTGTTGGTAATTTCAGGATGAACAATTTCTTAATTGATTTAAGAGATTCAGACACTATCATATTAGACCAAATCACGCACACCTTGGTATTGACTTACACTAAAACCTTTGGTCATTGTTTTGACATAGAATCAAAACAAGTTATGTTGATTGGATAGATAAATGATACATAGGTTATTTTCCTCAAAAGAGAGTCAAGATGACCATACTAATGGTAGACATTCCTCCCAACTATGGAATGATTTTGAGCCAATACTTTTGTAAATATCTTGAAGGTGAAATAAAATTAGTTTGGACATAGGTTGTGATCTTAGTAAAAGGAGTTAATGATAATTTTCTCCTTAAACCAAAAGCCAAGTATTTAGTGCAAAAATTAGAATATCCTTAGATAGACATTTTATATGAGAAAACAAGCCTTGACAAAGATGACTAAAAAATATCTAAACTTACGGAAGGTGATCCCAATGACATCTGGAATTGGGACCTTGGAATTTCATAAAATTTGCTCAACTATAGGTTTGGACACTAGTTTGATTTTAATTTCTCAAAAAAGGAATTATTTACTTTTTCCTATAAGATCTAGTTTGAATACACCAATAATACTATTTCATATGAAGCATTGCTCTTAAAATTACAGGTGGTAGAATAATTGGGCATCCAAAATCTCAGAGATCAAGGAGATGCTAAATCAATTATCAAATAGATACGAGGCTAATATCAAGTAAATAATGTACTAAAACATTACATAAATTGGATCTAGGACTGCATTAAAGATTTCAATGCTTTCACCATTAATGTTATCCCAAGTGAAAAAAAATCTAACGCTGACACCATAGATGTATCTACATATTTACTAATGACTCATCCATAAATTGATAAGGACTAATATATCATTGAGATGGTATATCATCTTAATGTTTCTAATTATGGACATTGGCAAGTGTTAAATAATGATGAGAAAATTATCTCTTTCTTGTAACAAAAGGACAACTTTAAAAATTTCATTTCAAATGAATTATAATAGCCTATAGAGAGTCTTTCATCCTAGAATAAAAGGATGTGGAAATATTGGAATCATCTAATAATGAAGCTAATCAATTGGATGATAAGGTCATCCAATTAAAAATAAATAAGATCCCAAAATTTTTGGTCTCTGTAGAAGAAATTTTTGACAAACATGACATTTACATAATGTAGAAGATCTAAGAATATCCTCAAACATCACCCGAGTATGATAAAGTGAACATTGGTATAGAAGAAGAGCCAAGTTATGTCAATATTGAAAAATAATTTTCTAATGAGGAATAGAGAAGGTTCATTTCTCTTTTTAAACTATATAAAGATATATTTTATTTGTATTATGTTGATATTAAGTCTTTCATACCCAAGAGTATTCAGCATATTATTTCGTTGAAACCCATTATAAATTCTTTCAAGTAGAATTTATGTCATTACAATCCCAATATTCTCAATAGTATGTATGAAGATATTAAAAAGATGATATATGACAAAACCATCTTTCCCATCCACAATTTAACTAGGGTATATAACATCATGTATGTCATAATAAGAATGGAGAAGTCAATATTTGTGTGGATTTTCACAATATTAAAAAGGCATCATTCAAGGATAATTACCCTTTGATGATCATCGATCAAATCCTATAAGTTGTTACAGGATCTGAAATGATGTCTAAGTTGGATAATTTTTTGGGATACAATCAAGTTAAAGTGGTTATAGAATATCAATACAAAACAATGTTCACCACCCCAAGGGTAAATTTTGCCTTTAAGATAATGCCCTTTAGTCTCATCAATGCAAGGGCAAAATTTCAAAGAGTAGATTTGGCCTTTAGCAACATGAGGAATAATATCATAGTAATCTACCTAGACGATATGATGGTATTCTCAAATAAAATAGAATTTCACTTAAAACACATTAATATGGTCTTTGAAAGGTGTCAAACTCATGAGATATACTTGAATCCCAAAAAATCTGTGTAGTAATCGAGGAAAAACTTTTAGGTCATGTATTTTCTAAATAAGGAACTAAGATTGATCCAGAGAGAGTAAAGGTAATTCTATAGACATCTTTACATATCAAAAATCTTGGCACTTATTCATTATTTGGTAAAGTCAACTTTCTCAAAATATTTATTCCTAACTTTATTGCACTCACCAAGGATATTTTTCAAATGATGAGTGGAAAGAAATCTTTTGTGTGAAATGATGATGGAAAAAGGGATTTTAATATAATCAAATGATCAATTGCTAAATCACTAGTATTTAATTGTCCATATTTTAAAAAAGACTTCATTGCATATTGTTATTATTCTAAGTACACATTGTCTGCTATCTTGGTGTAGAAAAATGAAGAAGGGATTGAATCCCTAATTACCTTCATGAGTTATGGTTTTAAAGAGCATGAACTCAAGTACTTACTTTTTGAGAAGCATGCATATGTAGTGGTTAAGGTTTTGAAACATTTTAGGGTCTACATCTTGAACTCGCACATCATCCTAATGGTTCCATATTTAATAGTCAAATCAATTCTTAGCCAGTAAGAAATAGATCAAAAATGAGTGGTTGGATCATCAAACTCCAAGGATATAATTTGGAAATTAATCCCACCAAGTTGGTAAGAGGACAAGGCCTTTGTAAACTCATTGATAAAGGTGTTGATTTGTAGAAAAAATAACATAAATATATGTCATTGGTAGTCTTTTTATACTCTCTTGAAGAATGGTATTCTGACATTGCATACTTCCTCTCATATGGAGAATGTCCAGCTTATCTAAACCCCAAATAGAATTTAACTCTTAAGCTAAAGGTATCTAGATATGTAATTTTGGATTATAATTTATTTGATAAATCCCTAGATGGTACATTCTTGAGGTATGTAAATAAATAGAAACATAAAAAATATTAAAGGAATTTCATGATAAATCCTGTGGGAAACATACTTTGTTTTCCATCATAACCTTTAAAATTAGGCAAGAAAATTATTATTGACCAACATTATTCAAAGATACACAAAAATGGGTTTCTAAATGTGTGGATTTTCAATATTTTTTTGGTTAGCCTAATTTAGTCACATTCCCTCTCCAATCTATGGTCATCAAAGAACCATTTTAGTAATGGGGATTAAACTTCATTAGGACTCTGAATTGCCAGTTCAATGTAGAACATGCTCATGTTCTGATAGCAAACAACTACTTTAATAAGTGGGTAGAATATATTCCTATAAGCTCTACCACTTACAAATCATTTTCTATTTCATAAAGGAGAACATACTGGTCAAATTTGGAGTTCCTCAAAAAATTGTATTGGATAATGCTTCCAACTTCTCTTCAACTACATGGATTGGTTCATGTTATGGATATGTAATTTTAAATTCACTTTCATCAAACTATTATCCTCAGGGTAATGGTCAAGTAGAATCTAGAAATAAAAACATAACTACCATCATCTGCAAGTTGATTTATGAGATTCATAAAAATTAGTGCAATAAGTTGTATGATTCCCCATGGTCTCATATAACAACCAAGAGAGGAATTGGGATGTCTCCTTTCCATTTTCCATATGGTATAGACAAAAGGATTCCTACCTCTTTGGAATTTCTAACCTTGAATTTGGTGTAAGTTATTGAAAATGATCAATTCAAATATGCATTGGAAAAAAGGATCATGTATCTAGAAAAATAAAATAAGATCAAATTATGATGATTGATACGAGTGTAGTACATAGATAAAATTTTAGAAAATTTTTTGATCATAAAGTACAGTAATGTGATTTTTAAGTTGTATATTTGGTCCTACTTTGGGACAATAGACTAGAACCATGAGAAAGTCATGGGAAATTTGAATTCTTATGGATGGGGACATTCAATATTAAACATTTTTGTGGTGAGAATACATAGTATTTGGCATACAAATATGGTACTCACCTCTCATTACCATACAACAGTCAATAGCTGAATATCTACAAATATTTAATTTGGGTTATCACCTACCATCCCCTATAGATTATTTTCCCTCCAGTTATGTTTCTCTTCATTTTTTTATTTCCCCTTCTATTGTGTGTTTCCCTTTTATGGTTTTAGTTTTCCTCATTTCCTTCCTCTTTTATGTTGTTTCGAAATAGATTGTTTAGCCCAATGGATAAGGCACTAGCATGTGAAACCATAATATTTTATATTTTCATCTTGTTTCTTCTTTAAAAACACACATCCCCACCCTAAGCCAGCTATTGTTTCTCAAAATTGTCAAAAATATTTTTTTTGCTAAAATCAAGAATAACATAATTTGTGGAAAGTTAAAAATTGGAAAAAATGAATAAATTTAGCTAATTTTTTATGCAAGTGCATAGGGTGCATATTTTCACCCTGCATGACCTAAAGTTTGGGCCTCCCAAACCCTTCAACCATGTGGGATAAAAAAACATGTCACCCACATGATGCACATCCCACATACCCTTACGAACATGATTGATGCACACCCTATGATAGCATGCCCACACATACGTATCTAACCTACATGTCCTTCCAAATGAGTAAGATGTGAGAACATGCATGCACACATGCAATTATGCTCTCAAATTTGATGTGCCTATAGGGATGCATGACCCATTTGAATTTCTACATAGAATGTGGCCATACACGATCTCAAGGTACTAGCCACTATGCATTGAACCATCAAGTTAAAAAAAAATTAATAAAAAAAATTAATCTCTTTATGGATTTATTTGAATTATTATTTCACCTAGTGATATTTCCCCTAGAGTGATTTATCTTCCCCCGACAATGCCATGAAGCTAAAACTCTAACAAATTTTCCTATATTTTGAGTATTTCATAGTGTTTCCCCTTTCAATATTTTTTTGAGTGAGATCATAGAATTTTTAATAGATTTTCCCCTCATTACATATTATCTCTGTTAGATATACATTCTAGGCTTACTTTCATAGTGTTTATATCATATCTTATTACCACTATGGCCTACTCATTTCCCCATCAATATTTACACCCTCCAGACCTGTTTAGCTTACAAACCTTTGTTGAAGTGGATCTTGATATTATGAAGCCTAAAGAGATGAAGTAAAAATATATGCTTTGAACCCTTGTTGGTGTTATACAACAACATCCATAAAATTTCAAATTCATAGATTTGGCATGTTGACCTAGAGGAATTCCACAAAAGGTTAAATGTCTAAAATGTCAAAAATGCAAGTACATTAACTATCCACTTGGTCAAAATTTATTTTCCAAAATTAGTTAGCTTTTCAACACCTATTCAATGCCAAAATATGGTCTTCACTTGTGTTAAACATTATGATCCTAAGACTAGGGAGATAAAATAAAGTTTTGGATCACTAATGCCTAAGATAGATGGGATGTAAATAGTAATGACAATGAGGATCCCTATGCATGATACTAATGTCCAAATGAGCATCATTTATGGATAAAATTACCAAGACAAAAATCCTTATAAGTATTTGATAATGATTAATTACTCTTGGCTGAAGCATGAGGGGAATAGGATCTCCAATTTGCTAAATAACTTATTCATATCATATTTCAAAGAGGATATTTTAGACATGGTTACTCTCTTGAATCACATGGTTAGAAATAAAAACACGCAAAAATTATACCCATATATGTTCATGGCAATGAATATCATTTTTAATAGAATACAATTCATAGACTAGAGTGAAATGATAAACACTTAGCTTCATCATTAGCTAATAAATATAGACCCTATAAAGTAGTTCTTCATGACTTCATATTTAGTGTATTCATTAGCTTTGTAAAGAATTCATCCTAGCCTCTCTCAATAGGGTGATATCTCCCCCAAAACTTAGGTATATGAATGTTTCACTCAATTTAATATAGATAAAATAAATAAGCATTTCATAAGGATGAAATATGAATTTCATGGTGAAGATAATGCAAGCTCTTCATGAAGACTGGGGAAGAATAATCTTCGATGAAGTAACTACCTTGATCAAACATTATGGTAGTTACTTCATCTAATTCCAAAAGCTTACCTATATCAAGGTTGGATGATTTAAGATATATCCCCTATGACTACTTAGGTTATCTAATAATAATATCATATTGATTGAGTTGTGTAGGTAACTGGCAATAGCTCAAAAAAGTTGCCAAGATAGACGCATGCTATGAGTTTCATTGCCAATCTCTTTGGGACATTTTTCATGTAAAATTATAGTCAATTATTAGGATATTAAGTCTGTTATCTCTCAATTTACCATTCACTCACGTCTTTTTATATATTTTGTTGATAGCAAGGGATTCATGAAAAATAATCTCAGCATTGGTTATTCATATGAGCATGTGCCTCACCTATAAGAGTATTGGATAGATTGTTTTGATGAGTATGAAGTGATCAAATGGTATTATATTAAAATGAATATTGATCAAATAAAGGTATTCACATATGAATGGGTCCTATATGGCATGATGGACTACATGATAGATCTCATTGACCCTCAGTATGATGCAAAAGTTCTTCTTCCTTTGTCAACCATCAATTGATTAATAAGAGAGCTTGCAAATACACAAAGATGAACCAAAGATTTACTGGTCAAAATTAATAAATGGTTTGATAATAAAGAGACAAAATTTATGGGAGTGGGTGACTCCAAGATATTAATGACATCATCCCCTCCAAAGGAAACACCAATAATAACTCCAAAAAAAATAAGTATTAGTTTTATGATTCAAACATCTAGCTCTTCAAGTTCTAAGGATGGTGATGATGAAGATCCTAAGCAGACAAAACCACCTAGAAAAAATTATGAAGAGATCCCTATTATGGGACAATAAATTGAAGGTAACTAAGTCTCTTCTCATTCCCAACAATACCTTACTTTAGACATGAAGGTAGCTCAAAAAGTACCTATTAAATAATTTGAGGTAGTAATTCCTTCATCCCCTTCAATTTCTTGAACCATTCCTTCGTTTCTAAAATCTTTTCCTCTAAAGCAACTTACATCACCTTCTACTAGATCTCAAATGACTACCTTTAGTGATATGTCATTCTAATGGATATAAACCATACTAAATAATAGAAGGAATGTAGTAGAGGTAAACATTCCATATTTTGATGTAGTTATTAATATTCTTAGGTCTTCCCCTCCAAATAAATCTAAAACTAATTATAGTTGGTGTCACACCCTTTAGGAGCACAATTTGTAGAAATTTTAAAACCCAATGTGGAGAATAATGTATATGAAACGATTGTGGGTGATTACACTCTCAAGAGGATATCACTTAGGGAGGAAACTATATAAATTAACATTCAAAACATGTAGGAGACTATTGAGAGTATGATCAAGAGATCAAAGAAGGATAAGCTCACTTAGGATTAGCTCAAAGAATAAATCAATTAGTTGGTAGGATATGTCGATTGTATTCTCAATCTAATTGACACACATGTAACACCTCAAGTAGATTCCCCTTCCTAGCTACCTAATATCAACAAATAATCCATTTCTACCATTATAAAATATAACTCATATGGAAAAACTCTAGAATCTTGGGTAGATGAAGTATTGTTAAGTGGGATGAAATATATTGAGGAATTGTTGCAATTATATGGGGCTATTGATAATGAATTCATCAATATTAATAAAAAAATCAAATCCCATGATAATGAAATAAAAGTGTGGGAGAACATGAAGGGTGATTTTTTTACAATTATTGATGTTGAGATAGATGTGATGGTCAAAGCTGGAATATTTAACAAAGTAGAAGATGAGACCTCCTACAAGTGATTTTAATGCATTCTTCAAAAAAAAAATCTTGAATAAATTGATTGAAGAATTGTGGGATCAAGTCAACATTGGAAGAGATAATCAAAATTTACTCTCTTCCAATATAAATGAAATACATTTTGATATAATCAAAAAAGATACAGTCACCCTATAAACCATATATGAAGTATAAGCTTAGTTCAAGAAAGTGATCCACAAGGATATATTCAAAGAGAATGCCTTCAATGTTTCTTCCATGACCGTGCTCAATGAAATTCATGTTTCACTTGAGGAAATAAATAATCAGTTAGTTGAACATATGGAAGTTTCAAATACTATGTTTTTTATTTTAAAAAAGTGGACAATGTGTCGTAAGCACATGGTGATAATTAAGGGGAATGTCATTATTGAGGTAGTAAAGAAGTTTATAAAGTTTAAGTTTACCCAGAGTAAAGAATAGGTCATAAGTTCTATATTTGCCCCAGATTATTCAGCACCAACCATTACCTCAAAAAAAACTTCCTCGAAGAGTTTTTAGGTTTTAATTTACATTTTTTAGCCTTCTATTTTGGAAAAGTTTTATGTTCTCTTGTGTAATTTTAAAAATAATTAAAGATAGAATATGACAAATTTTTGAATATAAATAGTCACATGGAATTTTAAGGGTCAGTCCATTCCCTCCTATCATTATCAATAGGATAAATGGAAATTGTAAAAGGTCTTTTTTATGTCCACAAGAATTGAATCTTGAAGGAAGGAGAAAGAAACTTTGTGTTTTATCTTCAAATAAGAACCCAATAAAATTTAGAACTTTGTGTCTTGATTTCCTTTATGGATATGTATTTTTATTATGTTAATGCATATTTCATTGTTCCAAAAATTAATCATGTTTGATCTCAAATAAGCATTTTATTTCCATTAAACACTTTCTTCTCATGAGGTTAAATGAAATATGTGTTTTTTCATTCATGTGTAACTATTCACCATCCTCTTTTCTATATTTATTTTCAGTTGAATGTTGAAAACAACCCCCCTAATCAACACATATATTGTATAAATATGCTTAGATTATATTTTACTACTTTCAATAAAGGGAACCTCCCCTCCTAATAGAGGAGAGAATTTTCATCTTCTTCACTTTTTTGAAAATTCTATTTGCCACATGTACCAAATATTTCATCAAAATCATGTCAACATGTGTCTTAATTTATGTTATTCACCATGATTCATATTTAATAAGTGTTTTATGTCCTTATTTATGTTTTCATGATCCATATCATGCATTTATTTAGGTAAACAACCCTTGTTTATTCAAATTTTGTTAGACAGAATGATTACAGAACATCAAGGGATTTTCATCTTTGGTAGATAGATATCAGATGGTATTATTGTAGCACACAAAACTATCCACTCGATGGACAACTACTCTAGACAAGGTATGTTCCTCAAATTGGACATGAACAAGGCCTATGATAGGGTCTCCTAGTAATTTCTTGATAAAATTCTTAGCAAGTTCAGCTTTAATCAATCTATCAAGAATTTGATCTCTTCCTACATTTCTACTCCCGTATTCTTGATTATAATTAATGGTGTCCCTAGGGGTTTTTTTCCATCCAAAAGAGGGATAAGACAAGGAAATCACCTTTTCCCATATCTCTTCATCATCATGGTTGAATCTTTGAGCAAGATCATAAACAAGGCCAAAACTTATAACACCATCAAAGGAATCACAGTGGCCCCTAACACCAGACCGGTCACTCATCATAAATTCATAGATGACACATTGATGATGGAGGAAGCTTTGGTTACTGAAGCCAAGTATTTCATAAAAATCCTAGAAATCTACAAGATTATTTTTTATTAGAGTGTAAACTTATTTAAAATCTCATTATTTTACATTAACACTCCAATATCCCTGTAAGAAAATATATCCAAGATTTTGGGATGCACTATTAAAAATATTCCCTCTTCATACCTTGATATTATTTTGTTTGATGGTCCCATGAAATCTAAGTTTTGGAATCCCCTTATTGATAGGATTCAGAGGAAGTTATTCAAGTGGAGAGGAAACCTCCTTTCTCAATCCAAAAAATTATAACTTTTGAAGAGATCCTTACAAAGCATCCCAGTTTATTTCATGTCCTTGTTTGTCATCCCAAAAAAAGTGGTAGACCAGATTGAATAAATTTTTAAAAAAAATCTTTGGAGAGGATCTGAGGAGAGATTTAAATTTCCTCTTATTTCTTGGAATAAGTCTTGTCTTCCAATCTCAAAAGGAGGAATGGGGCTGATAAGGGTGAGATCCATGAACCAAGCACTCCTAGCAAAATAAGGATAGAGGGTAATAAAGGAAGACAACTTTTGGACTAAAATTATCAAGGCCAAATATCTGAATTCTAGGGAAGATCACTTTATCCTCACCGATGAAGGTCCAAGTAATGGCTCAACCTTTTGGCATGCATTGAGAGCAATAAAGGATATCCTCAAAAAAGGCCTTCAACGGAACATAGGTAAAGGAACTAAAGTTTAATTTTGGTAGGATTCTTGGATTCAATCCCCTCTGGCCTCCTCCCTCCAAGACTTGGAGCTAGTCAATTTATTTAGGGATACCATAAGTCATAAAGTTTGTGATTACTGGGAGGTTTTAAAAGGAAAAAAAATGGAAATATTTGCATAAATAAGATGCAAATCGTCACCAAACTCTCCTTCTCCAAGAATTAAATTTAACCCTCTAGAACATTCACATCAGCATCTTCTTGAAAGAGGATGACATTATCTGGAAAGTTTACCCCAACAACCTCTAGTTAGTCAAATTTGGTTATCTTTCTCTCTGGGATCAAGAGTTTGAGGATAATTTGAATATCTTTTGGATTAAAAATCTCATCCCTAAAATCAATTTCTTCTTTTGGTTGGCCAGAATAAGATCCTCATGGTAGATAATCTGATGAGGAGGGGAATTCCTATTCCTAATCAATGTGTGCTCTACAAAAAGGAGGTTGATGATGTGAATCGAAGGATAGATGAACACATTTCATATAGAATCAATGCATGCAAATCCAAATAAATAAATATTTCAACAAATATATTCTACACATTGTTATTAATATGATTAATTTGATTTCTCTTAATAATACATTCCATGAGATTACATATATATAGGAATTATATTCCTATATTCTCTCCCCTAATTTCTCACCTGAATTTTCTCTAATATTCTCTCACATGAATTATATAACTAATAAAACTTATTAGGATATATTGTTATAAAAAATAACAATATATCTTAATAATGCAATATTCTAACATATATAAATTTACCATATTAACTATATGATTACAAACAACCTATAACTAATAATGACCTCTTGATAAATATCAATCATAGTAAATACTAATTTACTTTTTATCATCCCATAAATACCAAACTATTTAATATTTACCATCTCTTAAATACATATTTTCACCTAATGTGAAAACTATTCCCAGCATTCCCCCCATAGTTTTTAAATGGTACAATAAATCTATGTTTTTTTATTGTAGCATGTTCCACCTCTGTGTGCTCATAATTTTCTCTGCATACATGTGCCTTCGCACATCTCTTCACACTCATCTATAATTGGTTTTCAAATGTTCACCAATAACCTTCCAAAAATGGTTTTCACAGGTTCACTAATAACCTTACAAATTGGTTTTCTCAAGTTCACCATTAACCTTATAGAATAGTTTTCTCAAGTTTACCACTAACCTTAAAACATGGTTTTAATAGGTTTACCACTAACATTACAACATGGTTTTACCAGGTTTATCACTAACCTTTTGTCATGATTGCTATAATTCTTTTTAGATCAATATTTTTCAATGCAAATGTAAAAAGAGTTACACAGGAATATCTTCACAAGTGAACAGGTACAACTATTTATTTATCACACATACTAAAATAGAAATGTAACTACCACACTGGAAAAACTAAAAATATCATACCACACTAAGTCACCACATCATTAGCATGACCCCATCATTGGTGACTGATGAGAGGTCATTGAAAGACCTCCTTCCTCCATGTATCCTCCAACCTCCAGTACATGATACTGCTTACTCAGGTGATATATTAATGAGATGCTCTGATGGTTCTATCAAGTTCTTTATAGGTTACTTCTTTAGAAATTGAAACCCCCTCATTTTTTGGATGCCGTGTACAAGCGAAAATGTATCTGTAAGGCAATTTTTTTTACTTTTACAATTTGAATTTTTTGACAAATGATGACATGACTAGAGATAAAATTGACTATTAACACTCGAATCAAAAAATAACTTGATTGTGAATAATAACTTAAAAACTCCTTTATTTCCTAAATGACATTAACCATTTAATTATTATGACAATTTATATTAACCATAACCTAAAATAGACCTTTGACTTATAAAACCAAATGTTTATAAAATCTAAAGGATTTAAACATTACAAATTTTAAAAATATTATAACAAGACTAAAAAATTATAAACCTTTATACTTTTTAAACAATACTCATTTAAAATACTATAAACATCTAAACCTAAATAAGACTATTAACTTACAAAACACTTAATAAACTTATTAATACAAATAAACTCAACACAGACCCACTAAGTTTGGGCTCTTTTTAAAAAATAAAAGACATTTAAACCAAATAACCTTGTAAAATAATAACTTAATGAACTATTCACCTAAAGAACTTAAACACAAACCTAATATAAAAAATTATAAATATATGACTCATGATGGGTGAAGTCATTGCCTGATGATATGCTCTCTACATATATTTGTAGCTCATACAGGTTGTGTGGCATTTAATTGACTAGAATGATGCAAGATGGATCAGCTAGAAATTTTGAAGCATGTCAAGAGAATCACATATCATTTGAATTAGATCTATAATGTTTTATTGGACCAGTACTTTATTGTATTTAAATTGGTCGTGCCACTGCTTCATTTGAATCCTGATTAGATTCGCTAATGGAATCGTTGGATAATAGACTATGTTTTATTCACCTCAATAACATCATCTCCACCATAAATTATAGACCTCAGATGCTTATGCCTCCAAAATAAGTAGACAGTGCATAGTGAATAATTATGTAATGAATGACAAATAATAGTAAGAAAATGCATTCTCTAGCTAAAATAATTGACATGAAGGAGAATTTCACATAATGAAAATTC
Source organism: Torreya grandis (assembly GCA_037957365.1). Taxonomy (NCBI): domain Eukaryota; kingdom Viridiplantae; phylum Streptophyta; class Pinopsida; order Cupressales; family Taxaceae; genus Torreya; species Torreya grandis. Next base: position 12,503,480 of record JARHVA010000002.1, on the reverse strand, counting down.
AATGTTGTAGTTGATCCAATAGAATGCAAAAGCACGCTACATCTTTATCAATCTAATCTTTGAATATAGTTGATGCAAGTATGTCTTAGATCCATAGGCAAGATGGATGAATGGATCAAATGGCTAATAATATTTTCTTTGCTTGAAATGCATGAACAACTTCTACATGGAATGAGACTTTTGATGTTGAAGAGAATATGATTTGGCTGAATGAATACACCTGTGTAAATATCATAGGCAATTCAGTATTTTCTCTAAGCCTCTCCAATCTAATTTGGGGGAAAATTTAATCTACACAACAAATACCTACAAAACTAATCTATAGATATTCATCAATAAATGAATTCCATGCCATAGGGAAACAAAAAATAATAGTTTCCCCTACAACCATATTATTTTGCCATCACAAAAAACCCACTCTGATACCACTGATGTGAACCAGAGGAGAGCCAAACACAGTGCATAGAGAATTAATGCATGTAAAATTGAAAAAAGAAATATTTTAACAAATATATTTTGCACACTGTTATTAATCTAATTTATCTTAATAATACATTATGTGTGATTACATATATATAGGAATTATATTCGTATATTCTCTCCCCTAATATCTCTCTAATATTATCTCACGTGAATTTTATAACTAAGAAAACCTATTAGGATATATTGTTATAACAAATAATAATATATCTTAATAATATAATATTCTAACCTATATAAATTTACCATATTAATTATACAGTTACAAACAACTTGTAACTAATATTTGCCTCTCAATAAATATCAATCATAGTAAATATTAATTTACTTTTTACCATCTTATAAATACCAACCTATTTAATATTTACCATCTCGTAAATACCTATTTTCACTTAATGTGATAATTATTCCCAATAGTTAAATTTATTAAGCATCTTTCCTCTCCTATCCTTTTTCCTCATCCATTTATTATTCTTTCTTTAGCGTTTCCAACTTCTCCTAGGTCACCCCATGAAGCATTAGGGATCTGATCACCTAATGGAATCCACCCTGGGATTCCCCCCCTTTAAAATTTTGGTGAAACTTAGTGTTCCCCCATATTTTTTAGGGAATTTGGTTATCTATAAATTCAATCATCTTTGATAATCATAGGCCCTCTCCCTCCTCAACCTTCAAGTGAATCATGGCATTTGTGAAAGATAACCAGTTGTCCTTTGCTTCCTCTTTTGATAAGCCTAATTCCCCTCTTTACTCCTAGATTATCAGTCACCTAAATCTCGTTCTCCTAGTACCTCTTATAAATAAGGTGTAGACATATTTAAATTCAAGTGGTCTCATCCCCTGCATAATTGGGTGAAACTAAATTTTGATAGGGCTATGAAAAGCAACCTGAGTCCAACAAGAGCAGGAGGTGTCGTCAGGGATTCTTATGAGAATCTTAGGGCTACCTATATGGGTTCCCTAGGGACCCAAACAAATCATGTTAAAAAATCCCAAGAATCTCTTTGGGGTATCAACCTTACTATCTAGTTAGGCATGAAGTTTCTTCAAATCGAGGGTGATTCCATGATCATAAATTACCTAAAAGGTTTGACTCACTCATCATGGAACATTACAGGGATTATAAACGATGCTAAAAACTTGATCTCTCACTTAAAATGGGTGTCATTAGTACACATATACAAAGAAGGGAATAAAAGTGTTGATAATATAGCTAAAATTAGGGTACATTCTGGCTCCTTCTTTAGTTGGCATGGAGGTTATTAAGCATTCAATGGATAAACTATTCACTAAGATTGCAATGTAGAAATTGATCTACAATGAGATCATGGAGGAATTAGATAATCTCAAAGGGATGTTAGGTCTCAGACTAGCAGATACACATGTTGGAAAAGATCCTATTGGTATTGAGGAGCTCACCCCATAGGTCAACAATATCACTCAGAGTGAAGAGGTGAAAGATAGCAGGGACCTTGAGCAGTAGAAGGAAGGAGCCAGGGTTTCCAAACTAAAATGAAAGAGGAAGGGTGATTAAAAGGAAAAATGTATAAGCAACCATACTAGAGGTAAATTGAACATCAAAGGGGAAAGTTCAATGGCCAAGAAACTGGTCATTTATTTTGAATCTGGCTAGCCAATTTTCTCTCTACCTTCTTTTGTTTTACTAGGATTTTAGCTAAAGTTTAGTGTCTTTTTAGTGGGTGGGTGTTTTTTTGTCAGGTTTATTTATTTCCCCTCTATATTTTATCGATTATTCTTGTCTATCTCTTGGTATATTTTGTATGTGAATGGGTTGCTTTAACCCAGTTTTAACCAATCTAATAAAAAATTACCCTATATTTATTATATCTTTCGCATTCAAGGTTATAAAATACACTAGCATTTAAAAATATATATATTGCACATAGAGGGGTGTGATAATTTTATACTAACATAGATTATATCTTTTTGAGATAAAGGTAACCTCTTACCATATTTTACCTATATTTAATTAACTCAAACATACATGTGTCAAGTTACCTATTAGATATGCATTTTCATGATAATATCTAACTTGTATGATTTACAACTTGAAAAACATATGGAAACATCATTATCCATATGTGTGTTCATGATCATATCTTACTCATATGACTTAAAACTTGACACACTTAGGTTGAAGTATCTCCTATAAAATGTGAACTTTCAATATCATATCTTACTCGTATGACTTATACATTGACACATTTAGGTAAAATAACCTCCTATGACATATTTCCTTTCATGATCATATCTTACATACATGGCTTAGTGATGCAGAAGCATCTAGATCAAAAAATCAATATTGCATCAGCCAAAAATAAGTATGGGTGTGTTAGTGTAGATGAGATGATGTGTTTGATATTTTGGCATGGTATAATTTAATCCATTGGAATAATATTCACCAAAAAAAATCAAGGGTATCAATTATATCAAAGAAGATAACTTTCATTCAAAAAATTGGTACCAAGTGAGTAGGTTGATTTTATCTACAACCAATGGAATTCATATTTAGTTACATTTATTGATTTCCTAAAAGTGATAGGTTTTAGGGCATGGGAAAAAAGGCATGATGAACACATATAAATCATAATTTAATTGTATATGTATTCTCCTCAAAAAATTATGCACTTATAAAAAGAAACATCTCTTTTTAAATTCGTATGCAAAATTTATTGCCCCAAAAATACAATTTTTTGGTGCACATAAGTTCTTTCCATAGAATTTTTTAAAAACAACTGGGGTGAATAATTGTGTGTGAAAATTTTAGTGCATATAAGTTTGTCTACAAAATTTTGTGCACGAAATGTTTTTGAAAAACATTTATGTGTGGTAGTTTGTGTGCAAAAGTTTACAAATAGTTGGAGAAAGGTAATGAATGGAATTTGAAGAGTCATGATAGAAGATGAAATTTCACATGTTTGGGAAATGAAATGGTTGGCCTTCCATAATTTTTCTTGGAATATTTTCCTATATGTGGAAATGAGACCTTTGTAAAAAGGGTTCAATAAATAGAGATATAATTCATAAATTTCATCGATTAGAGAATGTGAGTGGAGACTTACTATAGGCACGTAGGTATAAGTAGATAATTTAGGATTGAATCATGTCCATGAGTAGACAAAGAGTTTGTAATACATCATGTATTTTTAGCCTGATAAAATTGTAAGTTTTTATTATGTGTGTGCATTATAATTCCTTATTTAAATCAATAAATAATGTGTTAACTTGTTTTTTTTATGTATGGATTATACACATGCCCATTTGTGAATGTTGAACCCTAGATTGTATGATCTAAGGTTTTTATTAATTTGGATCCCTAACTATGACTACATCACTTACACATAGACACACTTAGGCCAAATCCCTCATTTCATAAGTGATTTTATGATGATCTTAGTCAATGATTATACTAAATTTTTTTATACGCATGCTCTAATGATGAAATCTTATTATATTATACATCATAACTTTATTTTCCTATTTTACACATTGTGCATGTAATCCATTTATTTTGTGATAAGTGATTCATAGGTTCATCCCACACCTCAAAATGGGGGCATGTGATCCACTTATTCTAGCATTTAGTTACAAGATGATGCAGAATGGTCCCAAAGAATTATAAGGCACACTTCTTACTTTCACATTTAAAATTTATCCCAAAGAGCTATAAGGCATACTTATTATTTATATTACACTCAAAAGAATTACCAAAGATATATAAGGAATATTCCACTTGGTATCCTTAATGAGATGAAGATTTCAAGAGATGGATTTCACAAAGAAGGTTTCACAATTTCTACACAACTAATTATATTCCTTCCTATTTTTAATTTTATTTCATTGATTTTAGAAGATTATTATTATTGATTTATATAGACATCGATTCAATTTCAAATTTTTTATTTATGTTTTAAATAACCTTTTTTTTAAATTCCAATCATGAGAGCATGGATACTTGTTCTAGGATATTCATGCATTTTCATAGTGGCAGTCAGGATGCTCATGCAGATTCTAAGGAGTGTAAGATTTATTTTATTTTGAAAATAGTAGGAGATACACTCTAAGTTAACCTCTCTTATCATTTTTAATTTTATATCATTATTAGAAAAATCATACCAATTTCAGTTGCATCTTCTTAAATCTCTCACAAGTACATTTGTGTGTTTTGCTTTGATATGTACACACACACATCAAAGTTGAATATTATGTAGATAAATAATTTTGGTTTGGGGGTAATTTTAGGTTTTAGTTTTCATTAATTTAGGTTACTTGTATGTCTATTGATTCTTGGTTCATAATAGTTTCTTAATGACACATATTTCTTGTGTTTTGGGCCTTATTTACATCTGATATTGTTTGTTTTCTCTCTCTTAAATGTTTTCCTTGTTGTCCATATCCTTTTATAGGATTCTTAGGTTTTTCAAAGAGTGTACTAGTATATTCTTGGTCTCATATTTATTGGGATCATTTTGACCCTTCCCTCTAATTATTTGGTCTTTTTATTTCATTTTGTCAACTTTTTTGCCATTTGTGTGTATACTTGCACACTAGTAAGGTCTTAATTTAAATTTAATAAGTGTGTGTGTGTGTGTGTGTGTGTGTGTGTGTGTATATATATATACATGTGTATTAGCGCATATAGGAGATGAATGTAATGAAATGAAAAGTTACAAGAAAATGTAAACAATGATAATGAGAATTCAAAGGACAAAATTAAAGAGCTTAAGGAAAAAAATTATTCCAAGCCTTTATATTGCATCATTACTGATTATTCATATAGTGAAAGAGCATATAAGGATTAAACCCTACATCACATGATTTATTACTAAACTACATAAAGTTTTTATTTCTAAAAAAATTAATAATAGTGGTCTAACTAATGTAGGCATCCAAATTGACTATCCCTTTTAAGATCTTACAAGGCTTTGAGAGTTGAATTAGGGTTACAAGGAAGGATAATTATTTTTAGGTGATCCATAATAGATTATAATTAAAGAGAGCAAGGTTTTCATATTAAAGGAGAAAAGGAACATAGTCATAAAATTTATTTTATAGAAGGAAATTTTTTTGAGTGTACCAACCTAATCCTAGACAATTCAAGATCACAATGGGCCACTCCTATTAAAGTTTTCAAAGTTGTTAGATTATTCTGAATTGTCTAGGTTATTTTTGAATTGGTTCTTGGACATGTTTCCATATATTTTTAACAACATACAACCTACATATTTTATACAATTCAATATTATTCTCATAACCATCTCTTTTTCAATTTTAATTATTTAAATACTTTACTTTATTACAATTATGTCTATTTTTATGATTTATTTATGTAAAATTGTTATGATCTAAATTACACATTTTATATGGTTATATGTATTACACATTGACTTAAATACATGTATCTATATTATAAATACCATAGTAGAGGGGTATTATCCATTGGATTAGTTTTTTGATGAATTAAAAGAGATGTGTATTTTCAAACCATATTAAGATCACCCTAGTTAAGTTGAGCATGTATGATAGTTAGGGCAGATTTGAGTCAATTTTTGGTATCAAGATGCATTTTTTGGGGTTGTGGAGATGTTTTAGTATGAGTGAGTGCATAGAATGATCAACATTTATTAGTACATGACCCCATATATATTCCCTTGATAAAGATCATTTAGGTGTGCACATAGACAAAAGAAGAGAGAACTAATAGATATTTCCAATGTATTGTATCCCAATGATGAGGAGGGGGACTAGATATATTATGATATCAGAGTTGAGGATGTTAGGATGTTATATGAGTATCGAGTATAGTGGACTAGGGCCCGACCGACATCATTATTTATATCAAGCTTAGATTCACCAATAAAGGTAGAAAAATTTTAGATGATGAGGTACATACTATGGAGGGAAAGCATGAGGCACAAGAGACTAAGGAGTGATCTTTGATTATAACTACACTACTAGAAACATGATATGCTGAGCAGGTGATGGATGAAATAGGTAATGTATTTTTTATATGTGTAGCTATTTATCTTATGATAAGTCTTCATTAAGTTGAATTCAAATATTGTATTTGTGTAATCTGAAACATGTTCAAGTACTTGATTACCCTGATAAATGCATTAGAGAGGAGGCTAACATGATATATCCCAAAGGATTTTCTCAGTATGCTTGAATAAGAATATTTTGAGGCAGTAAGGCACATGAATCTATTTGATCCATTAATCATGGATAAAGAAGCATATTTTAAGGCATGAACATAGATAGAGGATGTCTAAATTGATAATTCCCATCGATAGGAAAATATATATAAAGGGCAAGGTATAGGTTGCATGTTTTTAAGTTAAACTAGGAAGTTGAGATCATGGAAGGATGCTTAGGCTAGTGGTTGTTATGCCTCTACTACCTAATGATAAAACATTATAGTTCCTATTGACATAGTATGTGGAGTTACAATAGAAATATTTTGAGGATAAATTAGAGATTAGTTAATTATGTGTGTGAGAGAGAGATCCTATCCTATCTAGATCGATAAGGAGGTATAATAGTAGGAAAACAATGCCCACCACAATTATTTCCCTCAATCTAATAAAGATGAGTGAGGAGATCATTCTCTTAGCATGAGTGATGAGTGTCATGGTCCATGTGTTCTCTTTTTCTACTATGAAAATTATGTTCAAATTAATATATTTTAGATTTTGTAATTTTTCATATTCTCATGGAAAAATGTGTATGTGGGATAATGTAGACTAAGAATATATAGAATGCATATATAATATAGTAATAAATATGAATAGTATAAATGTTTTAAATTCAATGATATGGATGCATAGTATTAAATATTAATATGACATAATAATAATTAATAAAGATAATACATCTTACAAATAATAGAATTAGTTACAAACATTAACCAATAATGTTAATGTTAGGAGGCCTAGATTAATTATCATAAGATATAATCAATAAAGTATGATATTTATAGATAACATGAATAGAATATGAATCTAATAATTAAAAATCATCTTATTTAAAATTTAAAAAAAAAATGTATCGTATACATTGATATATATCATTATTTGGTGTTTGTCTTAGAGTCACACTATGTGTTGTGCATAACCTATTTTTAATCAACCATTTTAATAATCATTATGATTATATTTTATGTATTTCTTTGTCTTTATGTTTATATTTTGACAATTTTATATTGATTTAATTTGTAATGGATTGAACTTGATGTTCAAATTATACACATTAATGCACTATAGAAGGGATTATGTTCATCTAATGTATATATAGACAACTAATTTTAATATGGGCATAGTTTTAGATGTCAAATTACATTAATTTAGGGTAATTGTATGTTTATCAATTATATTTCATACTAGGCTCATATAAGCATATTTTTCTATGTTGGGCCCCTTTTTCTTCCCCTTCCCTTGTTATCTCTCTCCTCCTCAATTTTCCCTATTTCCATTTCATTTTTGTTTTGCTTCCTAGGTTTGTCCAAGAGCATAATACTACACTATTGGTCTGACAACTATGCTACTATTCATGTTCTATTTTTTCTTTCCCTTTGTGTCTTAGTTTTCACATCAATAGGGTCCTAATTTGAATTTTACAATTTTATATATACATAGGTTCATCTGTGCATATTGAATATGGAAAAAAATATACATGAATGATAAGAGTTATAATAAAATGTCAAGATTTATAAGCATAAATCTAGCATTTGATTTTAAAATATAAATATAATTTGGAGTCTACATATTTCATGATTACCTATTTTTCATGTAGTGAAAAATCATATAAGGATTTAGGTTTACATCACCACAATTGCTTACTAAACTTCATTGAGTAATATTTATAATCTTTCCAAGGATAGAGGTCTGACTAAGACAAACCCATTAATGACCACCATTTTTAAAGGTTTTACAAGGTATTTTGAGAATATTTAGGGTTTAAGAAAGGATAATGATTTATGGGTCATGTGCAATGAGTGATGGTAAAGAAATGAGGTTTGTAGAATCTAGAAGCAAAGGATCTGAGTTATTAAAATTTTATAAATAATTTAACATTAACTAAGAGTGTATCTAAGCTCTAAGGTACACACCAAGTAGAAACTAGGAGCATATAAATACACTCCTAGTCAAATTTTAAAAGTGATTAGTTTGCTCAAAAATTTATAAGTTAATGATTCAAATTTTGGATTAAGGTTATCATCAAATTCAGTTTGTCAAGTCATCAAATGTTAATAGGGGTTAAGAAAAATCCATGACCTACCAAGTCTTGGAAAAACAACTAATTTTTTATATAAAGTTCAAATATCATATGGTTAACATCAAAATTAATTTTAAGGTACATATTTGGGTTCATATCAAAAATTTATAAAATTTCAAAAAACATGGCATATGATTTCAAATTTGTATGTAAACATTATGGCCTCCAAAAGTTAGAGGATTGTGTGTGGTTGTGAAACTTATAGTTCATGTAAATGGTAGTTGTGTAACCACCCTAATGGTTTTATAAGGTCAATTGTAAATTAGGTAACTACCATGGTAGTTTTTACCATTAGGAAGTGGTAGCTTCACCTATATGTTACACACATGAAGATGAATATACAAAAAAGTGTTTAGGGTTTAGTTTCTAACTTTTTAGATTCTTATTTGAGCATACATGAAATTTTATTATGCATATATGAGCACAAGTAGGTTCATATAAAGGAAAAATATATATTAAAGTGTATTCAAGAAAAACTAATGTTGTTAATAGTAATCAAGAATAGTTGAATGTATGGGATTTTAGTTTAGTGTTAGAATTCAATCAGAGATACAGAGTAGGATGTAGTAGAAGATTATATAACTTAGATGTTCAAGTTCAATTTTTTTTTGTTACTAAAGAATAAATCATCCATCAAAGAGTGCATAGATCATTTTAATTTTAGGATGTTTTGAAATGTTTGTGTCCTTGTGGTCCTCATGAAGGAAATGATATTATAAAATGTAAAAAGATAGTGGATATGAGGAAGTATGTTTTCACTCTCCCACATTGAGTTTATCCAAGTTAATTTCTTGTGTATGTCTCTTTATTGTTGTGTCTGATTTCATTACTTACATTTTTTCAAATTTAGCAAATAGTATACCATATAAAACACTTAAAAGATCACAATAATTAACTAACACAAGCACAATAATAGTCATAAAGTTAAGGAAATTCATATTTGTTAAACAATTTTGTACAAGAGTTTATATTGTAGTCATGGATTGAGTAGTATCATGTAAATAATTTGAATATGGCATAAAATGTGCATAACATGTAAGGATTTAAATTGAATGGTTTCAAAGTGTTTGTGTGTTATATATGGTAGTCATAAAAACTAGGAATCATATTATTATAAATTTTAGATGTTATTCTATAATAGAACCTAGGGACAACACATAGGGAAAGAAATCTATCTTTAATGTATCAAATAATGGAATGCCCATGTTGATTATATATCAAATGGTATCAAACAACATGTATGGAAATAAATTTGTATTTAATGTGTCAAACAATGGAATGTCCATGTTGATTATAGATCAAATGGTATCAAATTTGTTTTTCCTTTTGCCTTGAAAGGGGTTGCTAACACTTTTTTGCATTGTGTTGTATATTCTTCCATAGTTGTTCATTAATAATGAAGCACAATTTTTTGGATGCATAAGTCCAACCATGGGAAAATATTTGAAGAGATAAAGGCTTCAAGAGATTGAAGATATAAATCAAAAAATTTAAATGGAAATTTTTGAATAAATATGTTGCACCACTTATAAGATGAAAATCAAGATTTGTAAGCTATATTAATAAGCCATGGAGATTTTTTCATGGGTATCATTATGGAATTATAAATGTATTTTCAAAATAATGAAGATATATTGGAAAATTTCCAAGATTATGGTGAAGGAGTAATGGAGAGAGAAGAGTATATCATGAAAAGAATAACATCCTTAATCAAAGATTAAAAAATATTGATTGAGGTATGAAAAATAATTACTCCACCATATTATCTTTCTTCTCATCATGATCTAGATGAATCCTTGGGTAAATTTGAGAAGCATATTAAGGGATTTGGCTCTAATTTACTAATCAAGATGAGTTGTGATGGAAAATGCCTTGGAATTAATAAATAATGAATGATTAATCCTATAAATTTGAGTAAATTCATTAATACGTAGGTTTTGGATGTGTTAGTGGCCAAGAAAGAGTTGGAAAATGATCCAAAATAGCTAAAGCAAGTCAATATTACAAAGGTAAAGAGCCCAATCCACTAGCTCAAAAAAAGCAACCCATTCAAGGTTATGGTATCATTTATTTTTTAAAATCTAATGAGGAGTTTGATTCTATTTGGAATGGGATATGTCTCTTATAAATACGATGGTATAATGTTTCCACCTCAAAGGGTCAAATAAGAGTCTCCAAAAAGAAGAAAATAATTCCATTAAGAAGGAGATATTGCATTGTGAGTGAATACAAGATGAATCAAATAAGGGGAAACCATTAAATAAAATACAAAGAATCATATAAGAGTGCAAAACATATCCAAAAAGAGGATAAAACCCCAAAGGAGGAGGTAAAACATTACCAATACCTTCAACTTGTAAAACTATGCCTAAGGGAAACCAAAGACTGTATATAAATAATAAGTCTTTAATTATAAACAAAGTGTCCATGTAATTAAAAATTGTAGTTCAAAATTTATGGTATACATACCCATGTTCATTACATATAATTAGTAACCATTGTGTGGCCATGTGTTCACTGAATAAATCCATTAATAAGCCGCATAAATACTTCAAAAATAAATATGAAATTTTTGAACCACTCTCCAAACAATAATAGTGAGAAGGGAAAGAAGAAAGGAATGTTTTCTAAGGAAATGATAAAGAATAATTTTACTCATTGTAACAAGGGTGTTCATTGGCATGGAAAATGTTGGGAGATTCATCCAAAAATTCCCCCAAATAATTTCAAGGAGTATTCCAAGAAGTAATATGCATATATAAGAAAGAGGAAAGTTTTTCAAGCACCTAAAAGTTAATATGTAGCAAATGAATATTCTCACCTATGTCCATCAAATAGGGAACATCCCATAGAGGATTACCCATCATTATTACCAAAAAGTAAACATGATAAGATATTGATCCTTATAATGATATTTATAAATCTCATAATATAATTTGCATTAATTTTAAGAGTTATCCAATATGTAAATTATTAAGAGAGAGGATCCCATACATGATTCCTCATCACAAGTGTATATGGGTATTGGTATGATTTTTTTTTTCATGGACATAGTCTTTTCAAAGTTAACGTTTTGATTAACATTCAGGCACAATGGTAACCACATCCTTCCACATGTCATTAAATCAATTAAAAATTAATCTGTCATTTCATAGGGTGCAGGAGTTGTGACCACATGCATAGAATTCACATCCAAAGCACAGAGCTTTAAAAATCATGATTTTCCATCATAATCATGCATGGGGATTTAATATTAAAAGTTGGGGGAAGCTCATACTTTAAGACACCTTGACACCCTAATTTCAGAGCTATACGAAGGCATGGATAAATCTTAACACCACTCAAACATCCTCAAGCATAATATGGGGGGTTATGGGGATAGACTCGAACTAACATCATACTTAGATGTTCAAACCAATAAGAAATTCTGGAGGAAATTGTGTAAAGGGAGACTAATTAAATATATGCATATGGTTACAGGACATGACACAATCATTGCAAAGGAGTTTGTGGTCTCCTAGAATAAGAGAATCATGGAGATAATGGGGATTAGAATCTCTATTACTAAGTAATTGATTAGTGAGGTTACTGGTATGTTTTGTGAGGGGGAGAAAGCATTTAAAGACTAGTCAAAGAAAATGGAGCTAATGAAAAGGTTATTCAGGACTAATGAGACCATAAAAACCAATAATAAGGGCTTCTAATGTATGTACCTACTGAGGTACTAATTGGAAGTGTGCCTATAGATCATGAAATATCATACCCTAGAAGGTAAGTTTATACTTATATTTTTACATCATTTTTTGCTTCTTAATCACTTTCAAGGTTTCAAGATTAGCTTTCCCTACTTTTTGATTAAGTCCCTAGAATGCATGGCCTTAGCCTTCCAGATCAATTAATCAAATACTATCATTCATCAAGGCCTTATCCTATTATTGGTCAAACATAGAAAGACCCTGTGCGGTAAGGAAGTCTCACTAGGAGGGTCTTCTATGGAGGAGGATTCCCCTGAGGAATACCATACCATGGATTTACCCTCTTCCATAATCCCCTATTCTAATAGCACCACCAAGAAACTCCCTCTCCAACTCACTATAACCAAACTAAAACCTATTGCATTTGAGGAGAGGAATACTATGGGGTCTTATGGAAAAGGTAAGTCCCCCATCTCTAAGGTAATTATAATAAATAAAAAATAGCTATAGGGGTTCAAAAATAAACTACACGAAGCTATAATTGGCCTGGATGGATTGATAAAGGAGTGGAACTCCATTAATAGGGTAGATACCAAAATGATACAATCCTTTTTACAACACACTAGGGTTGAGGGCACTCCCCAAAAATAGGTTAATAAGGTGACAGAGGTCCATTCTCTAAAATCCTCTCTCAAATCACCCCTCAAAAAGTCATTAAAGAAGGAGCTTCCTCAGAAGAAGCTGAGGATGATTGTGCTGAAGGATATTGTTGAAGGTCTGAGTAATAGAACTCGGGAAAAGATCGCTAGGAATAAGTCAATGGAGAAGGTGAAGGACATTGACACCAGTAAGGCACTCACAAAGGATTGCTTCCTCCCTGAGTAATTTCTTTATTCTAATTTCTTTGTTTTATCTTCTACTATGCTAGGTAGCTAGTTAATTTTGTACTTTCATTATTTTTTCCTCAATGCTTGGGGATTGCTCTATTTTATCATATTTTGATTATACTCAAGTTGCAATTCCTTGTAAAACCCATTAATTTACCTAATCAAATAAAGCAAATGCATGTGTAATCACCCAAAAAATAATTTGGGTGTTATATTGTTGTAGTAAGCATGAAAGTAACTAACCTCGGTAATATACATAAGTAGGTATGTGTTTCACTAATTAAGGATGGATATGGAGTAATTATTAACTTTAAGAAGCATGTGTATGAGTAACCTATTGCATCAATTAGGTTTTATCAATTCCAAAATTATCATATTCATGTTGATATGTAATTTTACATGATTTCCTTACCACTTATTGTAGAATATGACAATATGGGCGGAAGAGGTGATCTATGTTGAGAGAAAACTCCAAGCATAAGATTAATAGAATCATGTTTAACATGTCTAGTTGTTTATAAAAAAATATCATGCATTTTATAACTCACATGATTTTAGCATGGGGGTAGAGGTTGGTTTTCACAATTAGAATTATTGTAGCATGCCTACATTAGTTTCAGTATATACATGATAAATTTTAAATAATTATAATTAAGGTTGTATAATTTTTTTGAATTGTGTGTGCACATAGAGTAAAGTTGCAATAGGTTATCCATAATAGGTTTTGGTATGAAAATAGTTTGCACATAACATGTTGTTGGGCATCATGATCCTAAGGATTATTTCATGAATAAAGAAGAAGTGGCAAGACATAAGGTCGTTGATACAGGTTGAGAAGTGTGTCCATGAGGAGTATCACTCCACAAGAATATTTCTTGTTTTGATGGATGTGTGTTTTGACATCAATTCAATTTCATTAAATGTATGTTTCATTTATTTTTATGCAAATTTTGGGTTTCAATATAAGGTCAATTTTTAAAAGTGGTGAGTTTTTAAAATAATGTGAAAAATAAATAGGATGTTGTATAAGCATATCTTAATGGAGTGTTTCACCCTACCTTACAAGTATGTGTATTGTTAAAAAGGGTCTAATACGAGTAGCCAATAGGAAGATCAAGACACTTAAGAGTGTAATAAGTTTAATTGGTAGAGATTGAAAGGAGTTATGGATTATTAATACACCTAGTTTTATAGGTTTCACATTTGAAAATCACTCTCTAAGAGAGAAGAACAATATAGAGTTCAAGAAGATGATGAAGAACATGTATCCCTTTTGAAAATATAGAAGGTGAATTCATATATTTTTAGTATAGATATTTTTTGGGACCAAAAGACTTCAAATTGGAGGTGTATGATCTAAATTTTTGATCAAGGTTAGCATCAAAGTCAATTGTTCCTAACAATCAACTGTTAATAAAGGTTAAAAAGTATCCACAACATACCAAGTCTTGGAAAAATAACTAGTTTCTCATACAAAGGCTCAAACAGCATATGGTTATAATCAAAAGTGCACTTAGGGTACATATTTATTTTATGATTTAAAACATGACTACATATAAATATATAGGGATAATTTCATCACCTATGAATATTATGATGAATCCATTGTCAAATTAAAATAAGTCTTTCAAAATTTTCAAGAAAATAATTATCATTAAGTCATAAGAAGTGCTACATGTTGATGATTAAAGTTATTGTGTTAAGCCACCACATATCACTAACAAGAATTAAGGTAGATCCAAAAAATTTCAAATTGTAATTTATAAATATTATAACACCTCAAAAACAATAGGATGTTAAGATTTTTCTAAGATATACAAATTATTATAAAAAATTAATTAAATATTTTTGTAAAATTACACCACCATTATTTATTTTATTGTCTAAAGATGTTGAATTTATATGAACTAATGCATATCAAGAATCCTTGAGAGTATTGAATGCGTACTATTATAAAATGCTTCAGTACATGCATTAGTCCATACAAAATTAGCATCTTTATATAATAAAAAATAATTTTTCTAAAATATTTAATAAATCTTTGAAATTAACTTACATGTTCTAGGTAACTCCTAACATATTTTTTTATTTTTGTGGTACTGGTAGATTTATAATTAATTTATCTTTTTCGGGGTTTATCTCAATCATTCTTGGTGATATATAGTGACTAAATATAATTCCCTTAGTCATCATCATGTTTCACTTCTCATGGATTAAGGAGATGTTTCTTTAAAATTTTGAAGGATTTTTTTTAAAATGGTGACAGATTGATTATAAGAATTTCCACAGACTGTGAAATATTTCATGTAGATTTATATATAGTCATGTTTGAAATTATAAAATCATCTCAACACAATTTATTAGAGTTTTGTTAGATAATTACATAGCCCAATAATAAAGGTGAGGTATACGTATGTTTCCATCCCAATGATTATGTGAAGGTCATTTTATCTTGATATTAAAGTGAAATATGATTCAATTATAACCATTAAAAACATCAAGAAAATAAAAATACTTTTTCTCATAGAATGTGTCAAGAATCTACTCAAATGATGCTATATGAAAACAGTCCCTATAATTAATGGTGTTTAAGTTTTTTATAATATACACAAATGCACCTTTTCCCACTATTTTTGGATATAATGACAATAGTAGATACCCATTGGATATTATGATAATGAATCTAGTATCTAGAATTTCTTGTAGTTAAATATTATTGATTTCTCATATGGTTGGGTTCATCCACTTTTGTGTCTACCTAATGGGCTTGTAGTAATATTTAATTTTAATGCGGTGGATGAAGATATCAAGTCAAATACAACTCATGTCATGTTAATCCCATTTGAATCGGAGATTTATTTTTATAGCATGATATTTGATTAGTGTTTTTTTAAAGTCCTAACTATATATTAATTTTGAGGTGTCACTTGGGAAAGATTTCAATTGTTTTATCATTAATTATTATTGTAAGAGACAACCATATCACATGAAATAAAATATGTTAGATAAATATGTAACCATAATCTATTATAATATTAGATATAAGATATAAATTATTAAGAATCAATATCATATCAAAACATGGTTTTGTCATAAATAATATTATTTTAAATAATATAAGGTTCTATAAACTTAATTTATTAGTGTAGACTTAACTTACATAATTATAAAAATAAAAATTAATCTAAAATAATATTTCACTAGGATTATGCATGACACATGTTAACCACTCCTTAACATAAAATAAACATGAAATATAGTACCATTCATATCATTTATTTAAGATGTATCTAACATATCAAGAAACAAGATAAAATCAATAATTTGAACATGAAAATTCATCCTCCTTTGTGAGAAATTATTGTCTTAAAAAAATGAGAAAGTTAAAGAAATGAGAAAGTTAAAGAATAGTGTTATATATTATCCAAAGTTATCTAATTATGAGTAGTAATTCAAATGATTAAACTATAAATTTGGACTAATGTCTTCTTGTAAATTGTGTCTAGGTTGAGTGCACAAAAAAAAATTAAATTAAATTGAACAAATAATAAAAGTTTCAAGACAATAATTTATTCCAATAAAAAATAAGAATGATAAAAATTGAATAATTAAAATAAATATAATTATTTTTATATTGTTAAAATATGATGAACAATTTATCTATTATAATCAACATAAGAATATATATATATATATATATATATATATATATATATATATATATATATATATATATATATATAGTCATCTAAAAATTGAATACTTATTCTTATTGTAGATGCTTAAAAATGGCTTCTGGACATTTCTTGACCATTAAATTACATGATTTCAGGATGCTTGTGTAGTTTTAGATTATTGATCTAAATTAGTCATTATTGATGCATTAATGTGTTATCATCGTGTCTTTACTTTCTTCGCTTTCTCCTATATTTCTAATTATATTGGGATTTTGTTGGGAGTATTATTAATGCTCCTATATTTTTGTGCAATGTTAATTGGGTTTAATTTTTAATTCAATTGTCTATAAATACACATGTATTGTAGTTCATCTACATCTGAGTATAAATAATAATAATTTTGTAATTTACAAAAATTTATTAAAAAACTAAAAAATATATCGAGATCAAGAAATAATCAAAACATTTATTGATATTAAATAAATCATTAAAGGAGAAAGTCCACAACCACACAACACTAAAGTTTTATGTGCTATTAAAATTGTTGTAATTATGAAATTTATTGTTTTAAATATTGTTATTATCTATGAATTTGAAAAATGTCAAGATATTTTTTCTATTTACTAATTTACCATAAGTCCCAAATTGGTTGTTATCCTTCTTAAGGATTTATATATTACTTCCCATCCAAGGATAAAAAATAAAAATGTTTTGTATATCATCAGAGTAATGGAGTATAAAACTAAACATGTTTTTCATATTATCAAAGTAATTGCATTTAAAAATAAGTAATGTTATTTGAGACTAGGATTAGTTAAATGCATTTGTCAATCATTTATAGCATGTATGTCTCCCACTAGGAACATTATTAATGATTTGTACATTTTTAAGGTGTTTTAACACTTTAGACATTCTTATTTATCATTATTATATTTATGGGAAGGTTTTTTATCTCTTTTAGGCTCACATTTCCATTGTAAAATATTTAAAACTATTATCATGTTTTATGATATTAAAGATATGTTTATAAATTTTAAATGATTGTCATTTTTGGTTTTATAAATTAATTAATTAGGTATTATTTTCATATTTTATATGTATTTTTATTTTTATTTAATTTTAATTTGGTATATTTTTTTGTTATTTATTGTAAATCTATTGACATGAAATGTTTTTAACATTATTATTTATTGAATAAGTAAAAGTGGGTTTTTGAAAAGGCCAAAACTTTTTTAATAAATTAAGTATTGATAATAGACATGAAGATAAAAATTTAAACAAAAAGTAGAGAAAAAAATGTTATCGAAAGATAGGAACATGACAACTCACAAACAATAGATAATAGAGTGACAACATATTACAAACTAAAATTGTTAAGAGTCCTTGATACCACCCATTCTTCTTATAAAAACTTGATGTGTTCCTCAAAAAATTATTTGCTATATTCCTTGGAAACTTTATATTTACCTCATCATTGAATTTTATCACTCCTTTTAGTGTCATGGTGATCATCCTCTTTTCCAAACTTTATTCATTTAAACATGGAGATACTAGTAACACAATTATTAATAATGACCTTACTTAAATGAAAGATTTTTTTGATACCATGTTTGACTAATTTATGAACTTTTTTAAATTAATTTTAATCTCCTCCACATAATTTTATAGCACATTAACCCTGTTGGTTATATACTACATGTCTTTGTTGAAAGGGCTACATTCAATAGGTTGAGGAGGCTCACCAATCATTTTCTTGCACTTGGAGATAATCAATAATATTCTTGAGACTTTAATTTTACACCATATACCACTTCATTATACAATTTTAGAAATGGGAATATTTTTGTAGGGTACCTATTTTATCCTATAAGCTCATATTATTGGGGTCTACTTTGTTCATGTCATGAACTATAACCTTATTGGCTTCTTCTTTTGACTTGTCTTAAAAAGAAGATAGTGTATCTTTGAAGGTATGATAGGATCATTTGGAATAATAAGGGATGTATGGATCAATTTGATGGGTATCCAAGGGGTATTTGGAATTAGATAATTCAATAATAGGGTTAAAAACTTTAGCATTCTTTAGTTTTGGATCCACTACTTTCCCTAGAGTGATTACATATTTAGATTTCCATTTTAGGTAATTTTGGATTGTAATCAATTTCAATGTTTTAGATTTGGTTTTAGAGAAATAAATGGCCTTTGAGGAAGGTAATATGTCTATAACATTCTCAACTAAATAAATATTTATAGATAGGAGTTGGGACTTCATAGAATGGAACAACAAGAGGATAAGACCTTGATGAATAGGAGTTTCAAGTTTCCCTAATTGAACATCAAACATAGAGTTTTCCAAAGATAATATTATATAGAAGGAAATATTGATGATATTTGAATTTTCCAAAAATTATTAAGTATATTAAAATGGTAAGTGAAAACCCATTTAAGTTTGTCTTCAAACATCATGTACCTCATAATTTAGAACACGACCTCATTCTAAGGGGATGGGAGAGAGTCATAGAGGTACCTACCTTGAAAATGGTTTAGATTTTATTTACCTCTAAGAAAAATTTTCACATCATCATCTTTGGATCTTTTGGATTTAAAAATTTTATTTCCTTCCATTTTCATCTTAGTGTCTTGAGTGATTTTTTCTTTCAAAAAATGAAGGAATTTCATCAAATGTAACAATTCTTACCTTCCATGATTTAGAAAATTCTTTAAGTAGAACAGGGTCGAATCATTTTACTTTTTCCATGAAATTGGTGCTCCCCTCACCCCACTTCAAAATATGTCATATAGTAGGATTCTTCTTGACCAAATCACAAGACTCGAGTTGAATTCTCACCTTATCTCTACCCATGGAGTTTTTAAGTTTTTTATTATTATTTGAATAGATAGAATCATTCATTTTGATCATTGTAGTGAGTCTCAGCAAGCTCTCTACAATGGTGAATAAATGCCAACATGATGTATCATAAATAATTTTATATCTCACATCATCACCATGAATTTTTAGATAGGAGAAATAATATAATCATGTTTAAAAACCCACCTTTTATGAATTGATGTTCACATCAAAGGTAATTCAATTATAAAATGATAAAATTAATAGCAAAGGTGAACCTCACAATCCATATTAGATCAAAGATAGAAACTAGGATTTTTGGATCTTTTCACATCACAATCCATTATCCAAATTCAATAGTATGCTATCTTCATAATATTTTTGCTTATCTATTTTCCTTAGCCTAATCACATTAAATTTTTCCTTGATTGTTTCAATAATCCTTGATCCCATTCTAGAGTCACTAATTTTCTTATTTTATAAGATGTTCTTTTTTCTCTTCTACCATAGACCCCCAAAAATATATAGGATATAAATTTTCCAAAACATATACAAATGGATACTAGTAAAGGGAGAGGACCATTAAGTGATGAAATCTAGCACTAAAGATGACCTAACCCAACAAACTTAAAGGTTATCCAATATCATCCAATATATTTTGGAAGTAAATTGGTATTGAATCAAGAAATGAAAAAATTGGATTCACTTTCACAAGCAACACACCTATTACGAATCATGAATTTTATTTTAGCCAAATTGCCATACATTAAGATTTTATTGTGAGTTTCAGTCCAAAATAATAATTTGACTTTTGTAATAAGGTTTTTATCCCAAATAAGTTAAATTTTAAACATTATAAATAAGTCACAAACACACTAAAATTTAGAATAATGTGATTAATTATTATAATTTTTCTTATTGATTTATATGATCCTACATCATACACCATAGATAAATAAAATTATCCAATAGATCCTTCTTTTTAACCTTGAGTGAGATCTTCCACTTGTTTTCCATACTTGGAAATCTTAAACATACTCATCCCAGTTGCATTTTTAGATTCCTTGTCTTTCCAATTGACCACATATTATTTGACTTCATTTCCTCTTGTCTTCTTGGTAATTATAAAATCCTTCACCTTCTGTATTTCTTCCCTTACCTTCTTAGACCACTACTATATCCAATACATAATTGAAGAATATGAAATTTCATCTTCATCATTAGATTTTTCCTCATGGTAAAGGTAAAAGTATGATACATTTAAGATAGATGAGACATATATCCCCTCTGATAGATTTATCTCATAGTAATTCATTGTAAATTTTATTAGAATTTAACATGCCCCAATATTTTTCCACATTGGCTTGTTATATGTTCCATTTTAGAATATTTCTTTTCACAAATGAACTAAAATATAATCACCCACGTGTAATTGTTTTTTTATTATATTTAAATATTCATGTTTTTAATCTGTCACATCCTTTTTGTAACTTATCTTTCACTTTCTTATGTAACTCATGCATATACACTACATATTCCTTCACTTCAACACTTCTACACCTACATTTCTCAACTCACCAACACCTCTAGGGAAAAAACCATACACAATTTGAAATGGAATCTTAGTTTTTATTTTATTTGTTGAATTTTTTTAAGAAAATCCAACTTGTTATAAAATAATGTCCCTATTTGGGTTTGTTCCCTATCAAACATCTCAATGAGTTGTTGAGGTTTTAGGTTTCATTCATTGCCTCATTTTTTGTATTTATTTGTAAATGATAGGTTAGACAAAACTAAACCTTATGACTATATATATATTCCATGTAACCTCACTATCTCTTTCAAAAATAAATTGGCAATGTTTGTGGAATCATGTGTCTACTTACATTATTTGAAGTGTGGCATTATTGAAAATTTATCAACTTAAATAATATATAATAATTTTAGACACTTAATTTTGGCCACTTTCTTTCCTAAATCATTATTCATTTCAATTTCTAGAACACGACACAATCCAAGCTTAGAAATCACCTGAATTACCCAAATTTGTCTACAAAAGGGATTTAACTACTCATAAATGTGGTGAGGCTTCTAAGCTTAAAAATCTCCTGAATTACCCAAATTTGTATGTGTAAGGTATTTAATTACTTATAAATATGTCAAGGCTTAATTATTTTGGGTATTACCCTATATGCACCAATAACCTAGTTCAGTTTCAACCCTAGTCAAATTATGACCCAGTAATTTGACATTCTTGGCCTATCGAGCTATTAATTTAAAACATTTAAAATAATTTCTAAAAGCAAAAAAGCACTAAACAAAATTAATTAAATTACCTAAGTAAAAATTCTAAGTTGAATTAGTAAATTTCATTTATCAAAAAATGAATTTTTAGCCAAATATGAAGTCAAAGGTCAAAGGAGCTAAATATTCCAAAAAGGTGAGTCACAACCTCAAAAATATCTAAAGTGAGTTGGCATGCCTCATAAATATCTAAAACTAAGGTGTCAAGATTTCATGAGTGTTTCAACCCAACCCAAGGTTAGTCTGACTCAACATGGGTTATTTTAGACTCAACCAAAGTTAAGATTTAACCTAAATTCCCTAGAGTTAGATTTAGTTCATAGAGATATAAATACAAGTTCCCACACCATATGCCAACAAGTTTTTGTGTGTAAGCTTATTTTTAAGATTGTCTTCAAGAATCCATTGAGAGTAGTGTTATAATGCCCATTTTATGTGAAGCTTCACACCAATCAAAGCCAATAGTAAATCAAAGCCACAAGTGACCATTAGAGAAGTGTTCCCACCATGGAAAAGCATTTACAAGAGTCTATAATGTCATAGACCGAGTACGAACATCCTTATGCCAATAAGTGGACATCAAATTTCATAAAGGATGTAAAATACTTGTGTTATTTTTATATCTATTTTGTGATTTTGTTTATTATGTTATGCTCCCCCTAGTTCTTAGGCAAGAGTGTCTAGTTATAGTGTCTTATTATGCACGTATTTTTATCATTTTAACTAAAAAGGAACTAATCAACATTTGTGTGCTCTTCAAATTTCTAAGATACATAGTGGCACACTCAATGGGATCACACATCTCATATGGCCAAGGAGAATGATGTGAAACCTTTAGTTTTTCTAATAAAAGTATTTAATTATTCAAGTTTAGAGTTTTGTCCTTAAAAATCCCATCATTTTATTTTTTGTGTAATGGTGACTTTGCCATTCCCATGCTTTGTTTGTGATATTTATTTGTGCATAAAAAATGGCTTTAAAATAGTGGCTTTGAACTATTAAATAGTGACATCACTATCTAGAATCAACAACTTTAACATTACAAAATAGTGACTTCATTGGGTAAAATTACATTTGGTTTCAATTACTTCCCCTATTTTTAGTCTATAATTAACATCTTCACACTATTTAACGATGACTTTGCCAAAAAGTAGTATTTATCTATGTGTGTTCTTAAGAAAATAGTGACTTCCTAAAAATAGTGGTTTTGCTCTATTGCATAAATGGTGGCTTCACTCTATGTTTTTAGAAACTCAGGAACTTAAAAATGGAATGTTGTTTATTGATTTACTTTTTGTCCTAAAGACAAGAAAACCTCCTAACATTTTTGTAAGGACCAAGGTGGAGATAGAGAGGCCTAAACACTTCTAAATCTCACATACACTTTTGTTTGGTGCTTAAAATCAACCTAATCAAACTTGTCTTTTAGTATTTCAAAGATTTTACAAGAATAAAAAAGGCCAAGGAGTCAAAATTTCAATCACATTTGAGTTGGTGGTATTAAAATAAACACACACTTTAGTTAGAGCTCTTAAGATCTTTTTCTTTTTTTGTTTGTTCTTTGTTTATTAACTAGTTTCAAATTTTATAGATTAAATTCTTTATTTGTGGAAAATAAAAAATGATATCATGTATGCTCACCCCCCATCCCCTATAGGGAACTTGGGTGACCAAAAGTGCTTGGTTTATTATCTTGTTTGTTTAGTCTTGTCAGAAAGAATGTAGTATTTTATTTCCCCAAGCTTTGAGTGACTTGGGTGACCCAAAAATGACTTTTAAAGTCTTTTCATTTTATTTTCTTGTATTTATCTTAGTATCAGGGGTTCATTTCCTCCTTACAAGTTCTTTAGGAGTGCATTGACTTAGGGTTTCATCTCCCAGCATTATACCAACCCCACTTTATAGTGGGGTATATAAATTGGGCACATGATATTAGGATTGCCAGGGGATTGAGTGGATAGCCTCTCTGATCCTAATGAAAACTCAAGCCATTTTGTGTTAAGCATTAGACTTCACTAAGAAGTACATGGTTGAAGTCACTATGTAAAGGAATAGACTTTTGCATATTAAGTTAGCAAGTTTTAACCTAATTGGCATGATGTGCCCTTGTATTATCCACACTTGGGGCCATTTAGTGAATTTTGAAACTTATATATTTAAGTCAACCCCACTTACTATAGAATTTCTTACCAAATGTCAAGTTTTCCTCACTCTAAGTTCATGTCAGTACCAATGCTTAAGCGATAGAGGGGGCATAAAAACTCTACCTACACCTGTTATTTAATTTTTGGATTAATACTTAATTCCTCATGAGTATTGGTATATTAGTGGAAATTTTGGCAAAAACTATGCATACCCATGACAGTTTTAGGGATATGATGATCCATTAGTGTTGTTTCTATTTTCTTTGATTTACATGTGTGTTTTAGACTAGAAGTGTTTGTATTGTCAAGTCGAAACAAGTCCAAAACTATCACATTATTTGTGCACCACTTTAACCTAAGAGGTATTACTCTATCTATTTTATATCACAATTTTTCCTTAGAGATTTATTACAAAAATCACTTGTGTGTCACTTGTTTAAATGGGGTGTTGTTATGTTGCCCATTTCATCTCAAACATTTGCCTTAGATTTTAGTCTAAAATAATTTTCATTTCATTTATTTGAAGGAGCATTGTTATGCTACCTAAATTATTCCTTGGCATATTTGAAACCAAGTTCCAAAACCATTGTTATACCTCTTATTTCAAATGTGCGGTTACGTTGCCCATTTTGGTCTATCTTATTTGCTTTAGAACATCTAAGTCTTTTTGTATTAAATTTGAAATTCAATCTTTCAAAGTAGAACTCCTAAACTAATCAAATTTACTCTAAAACCTCATCTAATTTGGGATTAGGTAGTCTACCTTTTGTGATTGGATTGTGTTACTTGGGTTGATTTCATATTTGATCTAAAGACCCCTTGCCTAGACCTAATGGTTTTTGTTTGTCTTGTGCCTTTTTTTAATGTCCTTTAAGACAAGTTGTTTCCATGTACCTTGTTTGAAATTTTTTGTGCCAAGTTTGAAAATGTCCTAGTTCCATCATCAAACAATCTCTTGTGAACCAAATGTTGAGTCTTAGTGAGCCAATTACCGAGTATCTTTCGAGCCAATTACCTTAGAATTAGATTATTTTTTGATTTTTTAATCAATTTTATCCAAGCTAATTTCCTTAGTTTATTTTATTTTTAAGTTCTTTTTTGAGTTATTTATTTCTGAGTCTAGCCTTGTTTTTCATGTTAATCAAAGACCTTCTTTTTGAGTTATTTAGTCCCCATTTTGATAGAAGAGATTGTCGATCAAATAGAAGACCTTGCTTAAAAAATTGTGGATAGCACACAAGTGCATTCTAATTTAAACCAAAGTGGATTTAATTTACCACCAAGAAACTCACAATAGATTCCTTTAACCAATTCCATGAGTGGGTTTCAAAAATAGGGGATAGGCATGACTATTTCCCAAAATCAACAAATAACCTCCACTCCTCAACTAGTTAATTCCTCGAGTGTGTAACAAGGGGTAATGAACCAATAACATACCAATTTACCACCACAACAAGTCTAGAACCACCTCAATATGGGTAATAAATTTTCCGCCACAATAAGTACAGACCAATATACCTCAACAATAACAAACATTGCCTAATCCAAAATGTGTTTCTATTAGTCACAAATTACCAATTGTTTAATAACAACAAATGCCAAACCCCCAACAAATGCCTATCCAACAATAGGTGTTTAACCAACAACAAGTTTCTTATATGTAGTTGATACTAAGTTATAGGCAATAATTTCCTTTCACCCAATGAGTATCACCCATATAATAAGGATCTAAATTTCAACACCTTCAACAATAGGGTTCTAGTCAACAACATGTTCCTTTTATACAATAGGGTTCAATGAGTAGGCAACAAGTTCTCTCCCAAACCCATCAATACCAACACATCCTACAAATCCAAATACCATTACCACAACCATAATTCACTAGTCAAGGATATATAGCCAATCTGAGCTAAAATATGTTTCAACTATAGTGTATTCCATATCAATAGTACAATCTCAATACATGAATACATATACCTAGTCGTCTGACCAATTCGACCAACATTCCACAATATGCCTACCCTAGTCAACATAATCCAAATTTGATCATGCAACCCAAGCAATAATAGGCCACTCCATCTAAATTATTTTCCCAATATTTTTAATAAATGAAGTATGCAATTCAACTAAAATCAAATAAAGAAATTCAAACTAGATGAAATATGCTCTTATCCATTTAACATGGATTATCTACAAATACCATTTCCATTGGGTTATGAGCCACCGAAATTTGAAAAATAAAAGGGAACCTTAAAGAGAATCTAAAATAATTATTTATTGTGTCCCATCTTGTAGCATATAATGACATGTTCTTGTTTCTTCTCTTTCTAAGGAGTCTAGATGGGTAAGGCTTGGAATGGCTTTTAAAATTATTGAAGAATTTCATACCTAACTTTGATGATCTTACTGATAAGTTCATATAACATTTTTAGCATAATCTCAAGAAAAATATTACATTTGTGGACTTATTCCAAGATAAATATAAGAGTGGTGAAAGCTTCATGCATACTTGCAACATTAGAGAGCAATAGAAATCTGGTTTACTCATTACCCTACCAGATAAACAATTGGCTATGATATTTACCAAGATATTACACAGCAAGATATCTTAACATCTCAAGATAAAATGTGTTCATACATTTGAAGAGGCTATATAAAAAGGAATACAAATTTAGAAATCCCTTATCAACAAAGGGATAATCAAGCTATCTTATTCCAACCAAAGCTAAAATCAGCATCACAACCAATGAAACTAGAACTAGAACCAAGCCAGAAAGATAATCAAAACCCAATTCAAATACTAGCTTCAACACCACCTCAAGATAAAAATAATGAGATACAAAAACCTTACAACTATAATAAGAATGTTGTTGGCAACAGGGTCATTGAATTATGCCATGTTCAAATGGTAAAACATTGGTTGTCCATTTACCTCCACCCATTCAACAACCACCACCTTCATACATTTAGATAAGGCCTCCACACAACCAATATCCACTTAATCATAACCAATTACAATCCCCTCCTCTAAGGAGAAAACCACCCATTACTAGACAATTCAGTGACCTTGGTGATCCTATTGAATTTGTGTTCCAAAGATTATTTCAAGGAAATATGATTAATTGGCCAATATTGCAGTCATTTATAGAAAGTATTCCTTTTATTGATTGGTAAAAAAACATGATTTTGTTAGTACCATCATGTCAAAGGAAATTCCATATGCCAATGTATCCAACTCGAGAATTTAATTGAGAAAATGCTAGAAAATAGAGAGATATAACAAGATATTTGTGCCCCTATAACCAATCATAACTTGGAAATCTATTATAATCCATTTAAATAATAATAATAATAATAATAATAATAATAATAATAATAATAATAATAATAATAATAATAACTAGTAGTAGTACCAACAAAAACAATAGTGGTAGAGAACTCCACACTAAAATCAATGACAATAATGTTAGTCACAAAAATAATAGCATAATGGTTGGAACCAAGGGAAAACTAACAAAAATAACCAAGAAGGCCATCATGCCATTGTGTATACCTACAAAAATGTTGTAAGACATGTCTCAGGTGGTCATGTTAAAACTATTACTATTAATCCAAAATGAACTACCAATAGACTTGGACCTTCACCCAATAATACCTATCAATTGAGTCATTCCTATCAATCCCCTTATACTAGTGATTATTCTTCAAAGTGTGTTAGTAGCAAGGCTCCATATCATTTGATAATTACCATTATAGGCCCCATTACCTATCCAACTAGCTACAAAATCCAAATATCATATTGAGATTGCATAATCATAATTCGATGATCCAAGATAACTATCAAGGGACCATAGTCAAATACCATGAATGAGCCCATTCATCCTTCCATGCCTATCATAAATAAACCAACTAAAAAAAATCAAGGTAAGACCTATGATATTATGGAGCATTTGAAGAAGACACTTGTGCATGACATCACTCCATAAAAATTTCAAGCCATGGTAGGACACTTAGCCCCTATCCAATGTCTCACCTTTGACAAAAGTGATATGTCATCCCTAGGCCCTTTGCATAATAAACCATTGTACATCGAAGTTGGTATAACAAACCATAAAGTGGCACACTTTGATTTTGCCTAGTAGGGTGAAAGTTATGGACTTAGGGAATAATCAATCCCAAAATAAGTGGCACACTTTGATTTTCCCCAAATAAGGTGAAAGTTGCAAGCTTGGAATTAGAAGAAAGGTTGAATGATGGAATTGCCCCAAAAAAGAGGATTGATTGATTAATGATTTTCCCCAACATGGTGTATTTAATAATTGATCAAAGTAATTATTTTATTGATTTATTGGCAAGCATAGATCAAGGATTTAATTTGTAAACAAATTAAATATGATTTGAATGACATAAATGTAGGTGTGATGGTATAATGACTTTTCAAATAATGAAGAAGCCACAAAAAAACTAAGCATATGGTAAGGTTTAAAGGTAATGAAACAAATGATTGGAAGAACACAATAATGGTTGAAGAATAAATAGATAATGGTGGTTGAGATGACCCCAAAAATTAAACATAATTGAGCATTGCCTATATAGTCCAAATGGACCTTAGGCTAATGTAGTTCTCCTTAGATGGGAGAAAATGATAAGAAATGATAAAGAATAGAATATAAGACATAATTTTATAATATAATGAAGAAGAATAATGGAACAATGTGTATGACTCTTTGATATGCTTATTTGGAGATGCACATTTTGATTATCATATATGTAGCCAGAATGTTGAATTATTTTGATTTGATCAAGGAAAATGTGATGATGTGATGAGATCAAACATGACTGAGATGATTATAGATTGGACAATAGGTGATTCTATAAGGGGATATATTTCTAACATAGCATGACATTATATATAAGCCTCAATCAGTATGCATCATTATATAAAACATCATGATGGGTTGGTTTTAATGTATGTAAAGACTGGCACCCAATCCAATAAAAAAATGACAACACACCAATGATAAAAACCATGATGATAATTTTGATGTATGCCAATGGATGGACTCAAATACAAGTGTGAGCTAAGAAGCACCATAATTATGACCTTGTTATCACAATGGACTGAGTCAAGGCAATAACAATAAAAGTAAATAAATAGGCAAACAAGTAAACACACACATAATCCTAAAAGCAAAATCAATAGAAAGCATCCTATCATGAATTAAGTCAAAATCTATATGTGAAGGCTCAATAAAATGATAAATGGATGGTGTCCCCAAGAAATGATATATGCAAGGGAAGGACACATCTCAAGGTGGCTTGAATGATTAGAACCAATAATGAATATGCCCCAATAGGGCAGATTTGGGAAGGGCACGTCCCAATAGTTGCTAAAATGAGTAGATCAATGATAAATTAAGGATAATTACTAGATTTAGGACAAGCCAAATTTTTTTCAAGTTTTTTGGCTTAATATATCTCATGGAGATTTGAATCCTTTTTCAAATGTTTAGGATTTTAGAAATATTTGAATGTTTTTAGGTTTTTGGCATCTCAACTCAATTGAGGATTAAGAGATGTAGAATGGATTAACTCATAAAATAATAAGATCATGGGAGTGTTAACTCAAAAAATGCTAAGAGCATAGGATTAACTCATAAAATTAATAAAGCATAGGATAAGGGTGGTCGAGCTAACCTTAGAAACTGAGCACTACCTACATAGTCCAAATAGACCTTAAGCCATTGTAGTTCCTCCAAAATGGGAGATAATAATTAATGAAGGACAAATGGATAATTTTAGATAATAATGGTTGACAATGAGGGAAAGGTATAGGAGTCTCCAAGGACCATGTCACATGAGAACCAAATGTGTCTAGTATTTAAATCACTACTAAAAGGATATGCCAAGAGATTTCCCAAAATAAGGCTTAATATTTATGTCACTTTGTTACCAAGGTCAATATAAGAAGAAAGATGGACATTGATAGGATAAATAGGATGAGGATTTAAATGGCCAAAATGGTTGGAATGGAATGGAATTGTTTGTAATGCAAAAATTTTCCCCAAAGTACTAAGGTACTTGTAGACAACAAATGATTTACCCATAATGTTAGAAACCTAGTTTTCATCATGGTACTTATCCAAGGTGCCATAAGCATGGTTTTCACCATTGGAAAAATTATTTATCTTTATATTTTAATTTTTATTTCATTATTTATGTCATCTCAACTTAATGGAGGATTATGAGATGCATAATGCAAACCCTTTATTGTATAACCAATACCTACTCAGAATAGCTACTCTAATAAGATGTTATTATGGATGTGAACTACATTGTTGTTATTGTAATCTTTGTTGGTTATTGATTTTTTTAATTTTAAACCTCTATTTATTATCTCTTCATATTATCTTTGAAAATGATTTCTATTAGGAAGAGTAAATAAGGATAGGCACTAGACAAATGATCTGATTTGGTAATGTAATATAGGATTTGAATGAATAATAGGATCAAAATAGAATGTATAATTACTAGGGGACAAATGAAGATTGAGATTTTTTAGTCACACATATTGTTGTTGATTATGGATTTGACATGATTTTGGTTGTGGTGAGGCCAAATAATTTTGTAAATTCTCTCAGTAAGGCCTCGATAATTTAATGTTGTTTAGACCTGAGAGATGTTACAGTTTGAATATGATGTGGATTATCAATTGTGTCGATATTAACTTCAATAATATCTTTATTAGATAATGAGGAACTAATTGGCTCAACTATAGGTGCAATGAAGAGGTTTTCATAAACAAAGTATTCTTTATTTTTATTATACCATAGTGCCTCAAACAAGGTTCCACTAAGGGATGTTGAATTTTGATTTTTATTATCAACTAGCACCTCAAACAAGGTTTTACTAGAAGATTCTAAGTTTAGACTTTGATTGTCCCTTAGTGTCTCAAACAAGGTTTCACTAAGAGCTTATTATTTTTCCCAAATGTTATCTTAGATCCAAAAAAAAAATCCATTGAGATGTCACCATGGAAAAAGTTCAATAATGAATGATTTTGTCCATCCTAATCGATGTTTGTGAGAGGTGAAACATCAATAAAATTGTTAGGTTAGTTAACATCAAAAGGATGTATGATGGTAATGAAAGGGTAATAGGCAATAGAATCCTTGTAGAATCTACTAGGATAAATTGTGTCTATGTTAAAGAAAACATCCCACAACTGTAGAGGGACCACAAATGTTTTGAAGTGGATCTGCAAGGAGTGTGTAATTGATGTTGAAATAACTAGTATTGTATGTTGATTATGAAGTTGGTTCAGACTCAAGTGGATCTACTAGAAGTGTATATCCAATATTGTAATATCTATTAATGTATTCTAATTTAGAATTTGATTTTGACTCAAGGGGATCTGAATCTAATGTTGATACTGACATTGATTCTACTTCTAATGTTAAATCTGATATTGGTTCCAGAATGGAACCTAATTTTGGTACTAGTTTTGAAATAGAACCTAATTGTGATGTTGATGATGGCAATAATGTTGGTTCTAAAATACAACCTATTTCTTATGTAAATGTAACCATAAAGAGGGTTTATTGAATTGGATTGTCTACATGTACCTTTATCACTTTTCACTTTAAAATGAAGGATTTGGGATGAGGAATTTTATAAAAAGGGGAATATTCGGTAATGGGTGAATAATGGGTTTTTGCTCAATAATAATGGCCTCTTCAAATATGGGCTCATTGAATACATTTAATTCATCAAATAGAGGCCCTTGGTCAAATAAAGGAGGACTAATAATGCTTTGGGTCTAGTCAAATATGGGTGATTTGACAAAAACATTGAAAATGGGTTGACTACCTTAACCTTGAATTAGAAGTGGATGTATCTGATCATTCTTGGGAAGGGGTTCATGAC
This sequence comes from Torreya grandis, assembly GCA_037957365.1. Taxonomy (NCBI): domain Eukaryota; kingdom Viridiplantae; phylum Streptophyta; class Pinopsida; order Cupressales; family Taxaceae; genus Torreya; species Torreya grandis. The sequence continues at coordinate 12,471,224 of JARHVA010000002.1, read as the reverse complement.
ATATCTCAATCTAGTTTTTATCAGACTTAGACACACTTAGGTATTCAATATATAATGGACCTTGGAGGGGAAATGATTGGTTGTTATGGATCTAAGACTATATTCACTTGTGAACAAATGGATGAAATATAAAAAGTAGATGCAAAGTGGGATAGTCGTTAGCTAAGCTGGGTGAGTTGATATATCATATTTTGATGTATGAATGGTTATGGTACAATAGGTTTTAGATCATGATATTCCATGAATTAAATTAACCTTAGACAAACGTCCCCAAACAAGAATATATGCAAGGGGAATGAATTGGAAGAAATTGTCCCCAAAGAGGGCAGTCTTGGTCTTAATTAAAATGGGCCCAAAGAGGGAGAAATGACTTAATATGTTTAAATTAAATAAAATATGGATGACATGAATTCATCATTACCAACTAACATGTGCAGTAGATTGCAATAAATATAAGAAGTGATTTGAATTTGGAATGTGATTGATTTAGAATAATTGGATTTGCTCGAAATAGAACCGATTTTGGTGTTGTTCCAATATGTGGTTTTGAAGTTGATTTTTTTCAAAGCTGACCTAATTTGGAATTAAAATTAGAATGTGGTTCAAGAGGAACCGAATCATATTGGAATGGCTTGGTACATGGTTCAAGATGAACCTGATTTGGATTTGACTCAGTTTTGGATTTGGTTCAAGACAAACCTGATTTGGTTTAATTGGATAAAATAAATAAAGTGGTCAAAAGTGACCTCATGTGGATAATCGATTCCAAACTAGATTTAGTTCCAAAGGTCCCTAATTTGAATGGTTTTTATTGGACAATATAACAGTACCATTTGGACTGTAGAACGATACAATCAGCTAGCATATCATGAAGATGGGATAAAGATGGCCCAAAAATTAGGCAAAGTAATGCTTCATATCACAAATGTAATGTGGAAATGCTTTGGACTTAGGTTCTTGGACTTGTTTTTGGACATATAATGGATTTTGACACAACATCCAAGCAAACAACATTTAATTACATGATCATATCTTAGTGGTAAACCAGGATTGCATTACAATCATTGAGCCTTCAATATACTCACTTAAGAGGAGAAATTTAAGAATTAATTTTAATAAAATTATTAAGTATAGGTGAAATACCCACTCTATCTCAAGTTATGTACATGATAGGAAATATTTGGGGGTTGTTACCTTTGCACCCCTACATTAGTGAAGGTTTTGCATCCAATAGGTCTTAAACCAATTTTTTTTTTTAATTTATATATGGTCGCAAGATGGGTAAAAAAATCACAAAATAAGAAATCCAGGTGTTAGGTTGTTTCTAATGGGATATATCTCTTATCAAATAGGGCCTATTTTCCTATATGGTGATATCTGATGGCTTAGCATTGGGATTTAACCCATTACTTTCATGAAACCTTATCAGGGTAATTATACTAGGCCCTAACGACACCTTCCAAATATTTATATTCCTCATTAGATGTACAGAGATAGTATAAATGCTTGGACATCAACCCTAAATCATCGTACCCTAAAGACCTGTGATAAGGCAATAACACCCCAATCATGTAGCCTAAAATAAAAATATGAAGGTATCATCATTTTTGACTCATAACAATCCCACTAGGGGAAAGCAAAAATCATACTTTATTGAATATCCTAGGATAAAAACAAATGGTTATCTTCATATTTCTAGGTTACCTAATTTCTTAAGAATAAAGGGAGAGCATACACATGTAGGAACCACATAAACACATAGCTTTGTGAAGCGACAAAAGATAAGAAAGGAAAATGACTTAAAAGTAAACACGTTTTTAAACCCAAATTGGAAGTGTGTTTTTATTTTAAACCTAAACTAAAATTTTTGGAAAAAATAAAAAGTTTTGTCTTGAAATTTAACACTGTTTCTTTGACAAAGGACCTATGAGAAAAAAACCAATAGTTTGTAATGGAGTCTTTGGATAGCATAGGAAATTGAATTATGATTTTTTATAACTCTTGACCATAGGACTTAGGTTGAAACCATCTATTATGTAGAACAAAGACAATAAAAACATCTTTTTGGAAAAGCATTGATTAGCAGGGTGTTTCTGTCAATTAGTCCAAAATGGAAATTAGAAAGTTTTGAAGAAAACTAGGTGAATTAAATTAACAAATAGGTTAATTCTTGTAATTAGAAGAATACTAAAAGGGTCAAGAAGAGTTTGTGGGATATGAATGGTCCCAGTGAGAGTTTTAAATGTAGATTAAGATTATAGAGGGGGTCAATAAATCATTGGTGACATAAAATCAAAAATAGCTTGAAAAATATAACACCCTAGGCTTAATCCCTCTCATTGAAAAAGATTAACAATTAATAAAATAAATAATAGAATATAAAACAAACATGTTTATACCTTTTATTTTGACTTATCTTGCTAATCGAATTGAAAAGAGGTATGTGCTCGACTTGTAAAACTAAAGGTCTTTGGCAATATCGACTTCGCATGCAGGTAACATCTCCCCTTATCTAAACTTGGTTTGGTTTGAGAATTGGAATGAGAGTGGTAAAGATCCTTATGTATTTTGGTAGACTAATTTTTAGGTCCAAGAATATTGTCTATAATGGAGGGATAACCTTTAATTTATAAACATGGTGAATCAATAAAGACAGTCCATATTAATCTCAAGATGGATGGTTGAAAATGTGTCAAAGTCAGATGGTTGAGGAAGGGATGGGCTAAAATTAATGAGGCATGGGCCAAGAATGGGCTTGAATTTCCTTGGTTTTTAGTTGAGTGATGTAAGAGGTATGGGTTGATGTGAAGATAAATAGATATATTTGATTTAAATAAATATGGAATTTCGAAAAGCTATGGAAAATTCAATTAGTGATGGATTAACTAATTAACAATGGTTAATTAACTAATATAATTTGATGTAAGAGGTATGGGTTGTACCAATAAAGCATGGGTCAATCATGTGCTTGACTTGCCTTGGGATTTGGTTGAGTGATGGAAGAGGCATAAGTTTGGTTGGAGTTTGTCCCCCTTCATGTCTTATGATGTCATGATTTGGACTTTTGACTTGAGATAGGTTTATGCGAGGATAAATATGATTTATGAATTTTTAGAAGTTATGGATTTTCAAAATCCATGGATTTTTTTATCAAGAAAGAATTAGTTAATTAATTTGGATTAACTAACTTAATAAAAGAGGACGTGCATAGTGAATAGTGGTGATGAATAGTGATAATGGAGGAAATGATTCATTATTGATAGGGGACAATGAATAGTGATAGTGAAGGAAAGTTAGAATTAATATGAAGTGTTTGATTTTAGTGACAGCTAGTTTATTCATTAAATACCTCATTTTTTTGTGATCAGTATGGATGAAAATTGGATAACCTATAGTGTAATGTCTAAATTTGTTGATGGTGTGGACTACAAAAATAATTCTCTTTATCACTATGTAATTAAGCTTATCCCCTTGGAGGTTTTTTTTGATAAAATATATGGCATAGCTCAAGGACTAGTCTTTTTTACCAAATATGTCTCCTAGTGTAGTATCAGATGCATTTGTGTGGATGTGAAAGGGTATTGTCCAATTAGGGCCTCTCAATAATAGAGCTATTACTAATAGAACTTTCAGTTCTTGTAACATTATTTTACATGCATCTATCCAAATAAAATTAGAATCTTTGGAAAGTAAAATAAATAGAGGTGTTATAATTTTACTAAAATATTTGATAAATCTACGATAGTATCCATCTTGTCTTATGAAAATTTGAACATATTTTTATTTTTTAGAATTGGTAAGTTCTTAATTACACTTATTTTAGTAGGATCTACTTTGATTCCTATAGGTGAGATGTGGTGTCCTAAAATAATGCCTTCAATCATCAACATGTAGCATTTTTCATGACTTAGGAATAGTTTTTTGTCTTGACATCATTGGAGGAATTTCTCTCAGTTTTGGTGGGATTCATCATATGTTTCCCCATAGACTATGAATTCATCCATGTATATCTCAACACAATAATGGGACATATCATAAAATATGCTCAAACTATCCATTTTCAAAGTGGTGAGAGTATTGCATAAACTGAATGGTAGTATGGTGTATACATAGGTACCCAAAAGACGCATGAAGGTAGTCTTATCCTAGTCCTCAAGAGTTATTGTAATCTGATTATAGCTACCAAACTCATCAATAAAGGAGAAGTATTTATTTCTTGCCAATGTGTTAAGTACTTAGTTATTGAAAGGAAGAGGAAAGTGATATTTCCTCATAGATAAGTTTAACTCCCTCTAGTTCACATATATGCACCATTTTCCCCCATTTTAAGTATAATAACAAGAGGTGAAACCCATGTACTATCATAAATGGGATAGATAAACCATGTAATCAAGAGTTTTTGTTGCTGAGTTTTTAATGTCTTTAACAACAAGGTTCATCCTACATTGTGGTCGGTGAATAGGTTTTCACTCATCCTTGATGTAAATGTGGTGGGTACATAGATCTAGGTTGATACCTCTTGTGTCATGATAGTCCCAAACAAATGTTGTTTTGTGGCTTTGGATCATGGTGACAAGTTTAGTTTCTTGTTGAGGTTCTAATTTATTATTAATATTAAGGGGTTGTCTCAAAAATATTTATACTTGTTTGGATAGGGATAACATGGATTCTACATTATCTAATAATGAGTTATGGTTGAAATGGTGTGGTATTAGTTGATGGAAGGTTCTAATATCTCTTATAGAATCGTAGAAACCTTCTTTAGGAATAATGTTTGTGAAGATACATGGTATACATTTCAATATATTATTTGTTTTTTAGTCCACTTGATAGGTGGTTTGTAAGATATTAGAAAGGACTATGTCTTCTTCTTGATCTTTAAGGGATATGTTGTAGTCAATAGTGAACAAAGTATGTAAAAAAAACTTGTTCTTTGTCTTTGTATTCGATCCAATAAGTTTGTTTTGTTTCATAGGAAGGCTTGGATGGTGAGTACATCACTAATTTTTTAATGTCATATTCATTTTGAATCATCTTGTTCCCTAATATACAGCCCATGAAAGCATCGAATGTAGTTAGTCATGGTTTACCTAGGATAAGAGGATATCCTCCAAAGTTAGACTTGGGTTGTAAGATGATAAAATAAATTGGGTATTCCCATGAATCTAAAACTATGAATAAGTCTTCTATAATCTCTAATTGATTTACCTTAGATCTATCTACCATTTGCAAAATGATAGGTGTTGGGAAATTTTTTTAAGTCCAAGTTTATGCATTGTTTAAATATTCATGACATTGATGGTTGCTCCTAAGTTAATTAAGGTATTGTGTATAAAATTTCCATGAATTTTGGCATTAACTATAGGGATACTTGGATCAAAATAATTAGGTGGAACTACATTTCCTAGCATGATGTCCGCAAGTTGTCTAACTACTTGGACATCTTGGGATCCTTTCTCTTTCATCTAGGCTTCTGTAAGCTTAGTCTACTGACAACTTTAGTGTAGATGGGCACAAATTTTATGGCTTAAAATAGTATAATTTTAACACAAACATTTTTGAATTGTCTTAAGAATTCAAATTCAAAACTTGATCAGGACGTTGGAGGTTCAATCTCTCAGGAAAAAGGAGGTTTGGTAGGCCCTTATTGTGTTGTATTGGAGCTTAGTTCATGGGTAGTGGTTTGGTCAAGTGGTTTCAAGTTAGTATGGGTGTTTAGAACCTCTTTAGAGGATATATTATTATGGGTAAGGTGAGTTGTGTAAGAACATGTCCTAAAGGAAGATGGACTTCATTAATGTCCATTGTGTAAGTTGGCTATTAAATTATTTTGTTGGATTGTGTCAATTGAATTGACTTATTGATGGGGTTTGGTATAGGTTGGGTGGCTAATTGTGGATTCCTATTATCTATTTGAGTGTTAGACATCAAGGTTGGTTGTTGTTGTTTTAATTATGGTTACTATAGAAATCTAGTATTTTGGTTAAACCAAGGCTAAGTATTTCTCCATGGTTGTTTCCATTGGTTGGAGGAAGATAACTATTGTTGATTCTAAGTTTGAGGTTGCCAAGACTAGTTTTTGGATGGCTGAAAATTGTTTGATGTTTGGGAATTATGTTGTGGTTAATTCTAAGGTGTTTAAGGCTAATTTTGGGATGGCTTCAAATTACTTGGAGGTTGGACATTCTGTTGTGTAAAATTATGGTTTTTGGGTGGCATGGGTATCAAATAGATCCATACAAATTACGAATAGTTAAAAATTGATAATTTGAAAATGTATAACTTAGTGGTATACCTTGATTGGGTGGCTTTTGTAGTCATCGTCTTCACTAAGCTATGTAAAAAAAATTATCTCCATTCCATTAATTGCATGTAATTATATTGTTTCAGGATCTTACTTCATTACGTTGGCCACTTTTACTCGAAATGCATGGCATTTATAGTCTACTTTCTTCTTAAGATATTTTAGACAATAAACCATCAAGTCCTACTCTATTTCTTCTTCCTTATTCTTTGTGTGTAACATGTCCATTTGTGTATCCATGTGACTAATAATATCTTGCTTCATATCCTACATCAAATTACTTACCTATCACACAAATTACTTACTTATGTCTATGAGATCTCATTTACAACTGATGAAAGAAGTATCTTGTTGTAAGTTTTATTCATTGTTGACCTTGAATAATTCTTACATAGAAGGATGATCTCATTGAATGTCATTAATTAGACATCTTTTCCACTCATTAAGTCCAACACTTCCAAGTTGTCTTTGTATCTCCCTTCAAAAATATCAATTTGTGAGATTTCAATTCAGTGTGGTCTGTTTGTATTTTTTCAAGTTGAACATAAATCATTCCATGTAATCCTATAGTGATTCATCCTCTTTTTGTGACATTTAAAAAATGGCATCTCTCATATAGTTCCTTCCTTAGTATTAGTCTTGATATTTGGAAAGAAACTTTTCCTTCATATCCCTCCAAGTGGAGACTATATTCTTCTTTAGACCTATAACCCATCTAAATGTTGCATCTTTGAGTGTTGCCTGAAGCAACTTCAATTTTTTACCATCTTCATTGTATTAATAGTTACATCATAGGGCATAAAACTAAAATAGCAACATATTTGGATCCTCATTTGTGTTTCCCCTAAAATTAGGTATGTTGGAATGAGAGATATTTTTCATAGGTGCATTTCCCCCAAGGGTATTGATGGGAAACTCAAAATTTATATACTTATTGATAGTGTTTTCTTCTTGATGGTCCTCCATGAATTATCTATGTGTATGCCAACAAATTTTTTCACCCACTTTTTAAATTATTCATAAATACCTATAATCCCCAATGAATAACAGATGGAAAGTTTGGGATTTTTTGAGGGAAGAGATTGTCTCCTAGATGAAGGTGAGGGAGTGGAGTTTCTTAAAAATCCTCTTGGATTTTAGTAAAGAGTTTGTCTTGTTCAGTAAATTTAGAAGGTTTTTTAAGTTTGATATCTCTTTTGGGAGCTAGAAGGGATTTAAATTAGTTGTTAGAAAGGAGTTTGGGCTAAGGTGGAGGAAGTTAAATGCCAGGTCCTTGAGTGTGGGTTGGAAAAATAAGAACCCTTTAAAACTATGCAAATGTGATTTTATTAGGATTTTGGAAATACTTTTCCTCTTTATTCTTAGTTTATTATACTACTTTATCCAATAACTCTTCTATTGATTTCTCCTTTAGATCTTTTGATGACAACTTTGGATTGTCTACAGGATTTTCCTTGTGACTTTCAATTTTTGTAGGTTTTGGATTTGTTATTGTAGAAATAGTCAACCCCTTAGGTAAGAATCTACTCAAATGGTCTCATTCTCTTGCATGAAAATCAAACATTCTCTTTTTATTGTGTGTTTTCCTACCCTACCCTACACAAAGTTAGTACAACATATGTTTTAGGGTTTTTAACTAATATACTTTTTCAAAAATTGAAACCTACATCTAGAAAGAAAGAAATGTAAACTAATAAATTATTAATTACAAGTTAAGAAAATAGGATAGAAAAATAGTTTATCAACTTGAATATATAATTGTTTTGACACGTTCCCTAAAAATAGTACCAAAATGATGAATAAAATTTTAACCACCAATTAAATTGATGCAGACCAATCTCTATATGTACAACCCTATCAATAAAATAAGGCATCCACTTGGTTTATAAAATTCACTACCTTCATTAATTATCAACATAGGGTGCATTAAGACTAACAAGATGTTAAGATTATATGTGCAACACTCATTCGTCCATTGAGATTTATCAATTGCAGATAAATAACACACTTTGTATAAAGTAAATTGCATAAATTGAAAGTGCAAAAAAGTAAAACACACTTGAAATAACTAAATAGCTTAAATTAATTTAAATAACTATTATGGAATCTTATTTTAAGAGATTTTATAATATTTACACTAATCACAGTTATGCAAAAATCAACTTTAACTCACACATGTATAATTAAAATGAAATGAATAAAATTTTGCACACAAACCAATGGTTATTCTAACGAGTTAGGATCTTCATTGTAAATCCTTATAAGGGGGCCATCCTCAGTTGGATTTGAGTTGCGATCCTTCCCTTGGATATTATTTTTTTTACTTCAAATCACTTTCTTGCATTCATAATCCTATAACAATTAAAGATTGCTACAATAAAGATTACAAATATTTTCTCAATAAACTTCAACTGCTATTCAATCACTATTTTCCTATTATCCTTGGCCTATGCCTTACCGCATTAAATACAAAGGTAGGAACACTTATTGTTTCGACAAGAAAATACCTAAGCTAGGAATACAAAATAGATTTCAAGAATGCATTCTAAATATGAGAATGGTATCAACAATGACTATGACAAGATAGAATAGAAATATGTTATGTTTGGAAGTTAGGATAACAAAGAGGTATGATCCAATAAAGGAGAACCATTGTCAACAATTTCAGCCATAGGTTGGTCAAGTTAGAAGATTTTAAGATCTATTATTTAACTTCATCAACTACTTAACAATAGCCAAATATGTCATTACAACTTTTGCAAGCTATAATAGTTTTCCAATAGTTTCTACAGGTTGGTTGTGGTAACCTATAGGTTGTTATGGACTAGTCACTATAGGTTTCATTGCTCCATTTTTTATAATTTAACTTCACCCAATTTCTATGGGCTAGGTTTGTCCATTAGCTTCAGGCTAATACTAACCAATTTGTTATGGGTTATCCCTACCCAAATTGTTATGGGATGTCACTACTCAGATTACTACAAGGTATTCTTGTTTGCTCAATATCTTAAAACACATGATATTATAAATAATCCAATATAGTAGAGATAGTCCATGATATATATAAATCACAAAATAAACCGTTTCATTCATATAAACATAAACATCATATGCATCATATTCATTTAGAGTTATTGATATGAAGAATATAATAAACATAGATTTTATATCTAATAATCTTGGAAATGGAAAGCTCAAGGAAAGATATTAAGTTCTCAAACTATATTATTTTTACATCTCATCAATATGCATGAGAGAAACTAGGTATGTGTTTTCAATAAGTGTGGGTCTTTTAATATAGTGGGGGAATAAAAATAGTGAGTGGAGTTAATACATAAATAATTAAAAAGTGTGAAGCATTCTTCAGATAAATACATAGGTATTGTGAAATAAAATAACCATCATTAAGACCTTTGCGGTTTCTTTCCTCTATGGTAGGCGCACTTGATGGGTAACACAGAGTGGGTACAACTATACAAAAAGACATCTAGCATATCTTTTGCTATGTTTGTGATTGAATCTTGCTCATATTTCTACCTAATCATGTGTATGCCTAGAAGTTGAAAGGAAGAGGAACACCTGGGTGTTCAAGGAGCACCTTTGCTAAAGAGATGGCATAGGTTTCAAGCCCATGGTATATATGCAATGTTCCAATTTTTATCCATCTATTAGTGTAAATTTGTCTTCAAGTTAGGATGCAAATATATAATAGCTTTATATATATATATATATATATATATATATATATATATATATATATATATATATAGTTTATATCATATTTAATGTCTATAATATAGAGTTTTTTATAGATTTTATAATATTTAGTTAATAATTGTTGATTAATGTTTTGACTCTTTAGTTTTTCATGTTATTATTTAATTAAAATTTTATAGTTGGAATTTTGTTAATAAGTTATTTGTTATATAAATTAGGTCTATAGGTTATATCAATAATTTTCTTAACAATCAATAAGAGTCATTTAGTGCCAATGAGATGTGGATGAGTTGGTTAAGTGGCTTGGTTGCCTCAAGCCCCACCTAGGTTCAAATCCCTAGAAAGGCATATGAGGATAGTTATGTTTGTGGTTTATATTCTTTCGGCCATTAATGGTCATTGGTTATTCTCAAGCTCAGTAGTGGCCATTGTTGGTATTCTTAGGCTAGTTGTGGCCTTTGTTGGTATATCTAGTATATGTGGTAGATGATCACTTGGGTATCTAAGCACCTGATTGTGTCCTAGACTAATTTGTATCTCTGATCAAAAGTGAATATCTATAAAAAAAAAAATGAGAGTCATTTTTTGTATGTCAATACTTGTCAAAATATCAAAATCTCTCATAATAAAAGATGCATTATTGGTCAAACCACCCAACATCCTTAAGGAATGAATTTTTCCATATTATGGTGCATTTTTGAGGGAGGGAATGGAAATCCATTAAAATTATGGAAGGGGCAGTCCATTAAAATTATGACATCTAATTAAAGACCATAATATCTGACTAAGTAGGTTGAACATACATGAGGTTCGAGGAAATAGAGGAAGATGGCCTGTCCAACCATGAGTTTGGTGATAACTAAGTTATGATATGTAATTAAAGACAATAATATTTGACTAAGTAAGTTGAACATACATGAGGTTGGAGGAAGCAAAGGAAGGTTGCCAATGCGACCATGATCTTGATGATAACTAAGAGGTTGTAAATTGTTGTAGTGGAAAAACCAAAATGCATCCAAAAAATACATGGCTTGAACATTTTTAAATCATAAATGGCAATGATGATGTAGTCCAACTATAGATGATTGAAAACCTATGTAAAAAATACTAAATCCAAAAATGATGTCTACTAGTAGTGGTGACCATTTTCATTATTCGTGATCTAGTGTCAATGATCAAGTAAAGTGGCTACAAATAAAATGTTTGATGAGTTATAAAAGATCTATTTAAAACGTAATGAGAACCTAGTCCCATATATTTATGGTTTTTTTATGTGCTTTTGTTTAATCAATGATGATGTGTTCTCACTAAAAAATAAATTTGTAAGTAGATGTGTGTTTCCCTGCTTAGATGTGTGGCATGACTAGAAATTATGTGTTTTCATTGAGCACAAATTGTAAGCATATGTGTTAATCCCTATTTACATATGTATATAATCATGAATAGCAATTATGTCCCTATTCATGCATACCTAGTATGTTTGTAATAAAATGTGTATGTTTACACAAATATGGAGTATGAACTAATTTGTGTGTCCTAGTTCATACTTATATCGATGATATATAAATTATGATTAACTTAAGTGATTATTTTTAGGAGAGAGAAGTTCAAATGGGATAAAATTTGATTCCTAGTTTGTAGGATCAAATATTGTATAAATGTTCCCTCTGATATTGAATAAAATAATTAGCTTTTATGTGTTATCTCTAACTAAAAATATTAGTAACCTCTCAAAAAAGTAATATTATTTTGGTACTAACCAATAAATGACTATTTCAAACATTCCCCAAGAACACTAATATAAGTAAATGGAACACTACACATAAACTAGAACAAATATATAATTTGACACATGCTTTGATGGATGGAAACTCAACAACCAATCCATTTATGGGAACACATTATCAATCTAAGTATGAACTATGACACACACACATTAGTTCATACTTCATATCTATGAGAACATACACATTTGTTTATAAACACCTAGATATGCATAAATAGGGACAAATTATATTATTCTCGATGACCTATATGCATAAATAGGAAATCACATATTTATTTACAATTTATTATTAGTGAGAACACATCATCATGATCATAACACACATAAACAGGGACACACATTTTTTCACAAATCGATTTTCAATGAGAACACATCATCATTGATCAAACACAAACATAAAAATAAGATAGTGGGATTAGGTCCTCACTATGTATTTATTGAGTGTTTTCCACCTCAATGAACCTTGGGTTTGTAGCCAATGTACTTAAACATTTCCACCTAGTTAAAAACAACACATATGGTCACCATTACCATTAGACATAATTATTTGCTTTAATATTTTTGGTGTATTTTAAAAACTACCTCTAGTTATAGCTCATTATCATTGTGACTAATGATTAATAAATAATTAGGATATATATTCATTAAGTTACATTCTTATTTTTCTACTACAACATATTCCAACCTCTAAGTTAGTGGAAAGTGTGATGTTAGATTGGGCCTCCTTCCTTCATTTCCTTTGGCCTCCAAGTTTTTCAATTGGAAAGGTCAAACTATATGGTCTTGTATTGGATGTCTCACATTTAATAAACTCCCTACCCCCATAATGAACATACACATTCCCAAGGACATCAAGTGGTTTTCCCAACAATGCATCCTTTACAAAGAGTATTAATTTCATTTTGACAATGACACAAAATGAATCTTATTGACGAAGAAGATAAATGACACAAATATAACTAAAAAAACTAAAATTGACCACTTAATTGACTGATTGAATAAAAAAATAGACTTTATAAATATCAAATTTTAACTAGAAACTATAGACTTAAAATAACACTTAATGATTTACTTTATAGTTTATAAACAATAAACAACATAAACTAGTGACTATAGACCACAAAAAAATTTAAAACATTAAATGAAAAACACTACAACCTATTAAAAAAAAAACTAAAGCTTGTAATGAAAAAAAATAGCTCTAGCTATATAAAACATTTGCTAATGATGACATTAATAAACCATTTACATTTTTTTGAGCACCATGATATTAATAATGGCATGACGATTGAATGAGCACACGACTATCATTAGACCACCATCATAAATAGAAAATTGAGATGTCACATATCTACACAAAATAATGATGTAAATCTAAGGTGTATATAGGCTTAGTAGACTTTACAGATTTGTTGAAGTATTATATGTGGGTATAGTTTGAAAGTCTTGAAATTTTTAGATAACATCAATGATAAATCTATAAGCTTAATCAAAAGTTATCAAAGGTGAATTTGTAGTTTCAAGGAAGATTAAAAGTCACAAATATCATGGGAGTGGATTACATGAGGATGGTGGCAGGCCATGGATGAATATTCTTATTAGTATCTAATGGGTATTGTTGATTTCACCAGAGGGCATTTCTAGCGAGTGATTATGGGAAACCACCAATTACAGGAGGAGTTTTCTTATTTTTTATTTGATTTTCTTATGTGAACAGATGTTGGGCTAATATAATAATATTTTTCTTATTAAGAGTAATTATCAAATAGTTCCTACGATTGGATCCAATGGGATAGATTTGGTGTTTAATATGTTTGTTGTTTTTATTTGACAAGTAATGAGAGGAGGCAGGTGGTTAGGGAAGATGGGCATAGTTGTCATATGTTGGTCAGTGGTAAATGGTGGTTTCCCCTAGAGTTTCATGGCAGTGATTGTGTTTTTTGGGGTGAGTCTTTTCAAAATGCCCTTATTTATTTCATTTTGGCTAGGTATTGTTTGATCTTGGATTATTTTTCATTTTTTGTCTATAGGAATAATGAACAAGGGTTTTCCAATTTTGGGTTAACAGCAAAAAGATCTACCTTTTGGGGGTGAAAACTTGAGAAACACAATGCATTCAAAGCCTTAAATACAGCAACCTAGAACTGAAGCCACATAGAATGTTAGATCGAGATGAGGTTTTGGTAAAAAAAATTGTTTTTTCCATTTTTCAATTTTCATTTTAGCATATGCTTCCAAGCAGTCTATGTTAGAGCATTTTTTTAGCCTAATTTGTTTGGTGAAAACCTTGAAGTAGCTACACATCCTTCTAAATATTGTATCTCTTTTTCTTTTGGAGATAATTCCCCCCCCAAAAAAAATAGCCCCCATTTTTGATAATGGGTAAGATAAAATGGCCCCTTAAAACATGAGTTCCATTATGTGTAAGCAATTTGTGCTCTAAAAAAATCTCTAATTTTAGACTATAAATCACTATACCATGAAAAGCAAGAAGCAAGAGGCCAAGAGTCCCAGTTTGCATTAGGGCTTCCAAGATTATTTCCCCTACTTCCTCTAATATTATATTGGATAATGGCCCAAACCTTTATCTATTTGCTAATGTTCCATGCGATAGTGATTCAGATTACTTTGAGTCTGAGCAAACAGAGTCTTATCCTTCTAAAAAAACACTATTGCAACTCAAAGTGTTGAGAAGAAGGTATAGTACATGTTGACTAATTTGACCACAAGTCAAATTAGGTCAACCCCCTATATATCCAAACTTGTTATATGAGTCTTCTAGGGTGTAAAATGTGCACCATGGTCCCAGTGAAGTTATTTATGTGTCTTTAACCTTGATAATATTGGTCATTAGTCCTTAGTATCATTTTATGTCATATAAGGTCACTTTTGAGTTATTAAATGGACTTGTATGAGTTTCCCATGGAATAAAAAGGTGTCCAAGTTTAATTTAATTTCCTACATGTAATATTATTGTTAGAGATGGAAGTCTTAGACTAACAACTATAGGTGCAACATTGAAATCAAGAAGATCAGGTAGTTTTAGGTAGTTTTCAATTGTTGTACAACCTTTGTAGCAATTACGGCACATGTGGATACTCCAAGAGTGTCTCTTGAGTTCCCCTTAGTTCACTTCCATGCTTGAGAATATTTTATAGACCTAAAATTAGTCAAAACATATGTATTTCCCCTATCGCTCTCATAGACAAGTAAAAATGGTCAACTGATCTTTGCATGGTACAGACAGGAGGAGGTGAGTTGGGGGGAAAAAATTACAAGTATGATAACACTATTTTTCTACTCCAAATTCATGGAAATATTCAGCACATTGGTGTACTATGCTTCATGAATCATTATTAAGAGTGTTAGTGACTATTTTTTGCCTACACAACCCCATGGCCTAAAGTTTTCTCTTTTGTTTGGATTGGTCTGTAAATATCAAGTTTTTAACATGGATTTGAAGGACGTTTTCTCACTTTTCATGTTGTATTCATCTTATTTTTCATGTGCGGTGTGAAGGATCTAGCATAAACATCTTTTTTACTAGTGATAGACTCCACTACCAATTTGTAAACAAGGTTTTAATAGTTGCAATGCTTGTTTTCTTATTTTGGTCTTCAGGAACAATGAGATGTGTTTCCTCCAAACTCTCTTTATAATGATTTTCACTTTTTGAGGTTGAGTCCCAAGAGTGACATTGATGGAGTAAAACACAATTGGAAACATTGCACGGTCAGTCTTCCTACAACTATCACCTACAGTCAGGTGTAAAGGAGCTTTGACCAGTAACATTAGTGAGATAAGGAGATTTCAAGGATTTTGAGAGGTTTCCAAAATTAAAAAATAATTAATAATATCATTTAAGTGATCAATGATTGGTTGTGAGAACCAAATTAGCATACACAATCAAAGAACATCTTCACCTACAAGCAGCTCCACAGAGGTCTGAGAGAGTTGGAATAAATGTGTTGGAACTCATTTGAGACCTTAATTAAGGTATAAGAACATTGAAAAGGAAATTTTCACAATGGTAGAGTTATGATATGGTAGAAAAACCTAAGGCCTTGATTCACAAATTTGAAATGTTGAAATTGAGACACTTTATCTTAGTTTTTATGAATCATGTTTTGCCCATATATTTGGTCATCTCATAGCAAAATATTTTTAGGTCTGGATAGGCTTAAGTGTTTCAATCATGTAGTCCAAGTATAGGGGCAATTATTTGACATAAGAGAGTGGTTGTCTGTTCATAATATCATAGTGTAGATTACCTTTCATTTAAGATATGTTCTCACTGAAGATACTCAGTAATCTACATTACTATTGAAGTCTAAATGGTCTTATAATGCAACATGACACATTGGTTGCAGGATTCAATGAAAAAATGACTCTATTTTAGTGAGAATGACACTAATGACCCAAGGGTAAATTTATGGAGTTTATATATAATGGTTTGACACAAGTAAGCACCTGCAGGGGTCCTTTTTACTCTCAAAATGTTGTCTACAGTTTGGCTGTAGACTGACACTACATGGGAAAAGGAAGTTTGGGTGTTGTCATAGCCATAAGGCATGATATGAATGAGTCCAAATAAATATGAGATTATATTTAGGACTTTAATAAATACCTAGGTGTGTAACATATGGATAAATCATATACTTTTAGCTACAAGAAACCTTTAATTTCCAACCAAATAGGCACCTACAGTCTAACTACATAGTGGTTCTAGTAAATGGGAGATGTAATCTTAGAAAGGTTAGCATGAATATATGATGGTGAAAATGCTACTCCAATATCATACTTATGATGACATATCCTATGAGGTTCTCAAACCAAAGAGATAGAGCAAGTCAAATCTTAGATCTCACCTACAATCAGCTCAATCCCTATGCTCAGTACATAGTCTTGAAAAGCCAATTTTGAGAGATTTGAAGTGTTTAGTTGCCTATGAGTGTGATTCAGCCCCAAAATATTTTTAATATGGTCCTCATGACAAAATATAAATTCCCATAGCTCTAAATTGGCTAGATAAATAGGGGAAGTGCCCTCTATTTTATCTCAAACAGGGGGCACTCCTAGACAGTCCAAAGTTACAAGTAGAATATGTAAATGAGAGATTGATGAAGTGTTAGTGTCTTGGAGCATTGTATAATTATTATTGAGGTTTTTTTTAATGTGAATGATAATTAACAAACACCCATAGTTATTAGAGGTAGGCATATGTGGTCAAAGTCTCAAAGAGTATAGTCAAGCCTATTGGGCCTTGACTAGGCATAAGCCCTAATGATGATCAATTACATTAATATAACCATATAAACCTTCCAAACCCATATATTTCCTTCAAAATAAATAATAGGATAAATCACATCCATCATTTTTTAATGAGTTACACCAAAATGGTCAAATTGGCTTGAAATCATGATAGGAGTACTTAAAATGCATAAAAGAGCTCGATGGGCCATCTTCAAATGCTCATAATTATACAGGCACATTACATGGTGACCCAATGAGTTAGGTAAGATTTATTATGTTCCTACACTTAGTTTCAATGGCAATTTTTTAGAGGTTGGACATCAAGATTTTATGAATAATCCTTAATACTCCAAACATGCTAAAACCCTCCTAAACCCTTGTTTAGGACCCGATGGAGAAAATAGGAAAGAAGATGCATCCAGATGGGGTATTTTGGCCCTATAAGTGTTTTAAAATTATTTAATATTGTCTCAGGCTCTTAGACACCCAACTAGTCTATACCTTGTATGAACAAGACCTAACATAGGGTTTTTCCAAGGATTTGACTTATTATATAGGTACAAATGAGATTTGAAGAATGAGAATAATTTGGGGAAGTCAAGAGGTAATTTTTAGAATTCCTTATGTCCATTTCTCACAATAGATAGGAATATAAACACTTATATTGAGTCATTCATTTAAGGCAGTCTTTGATAGATAGTGAAAATAAAGAGTGACTACCAAGTGAGAAGATGAGAAGTAAAATTGGGGATCTTTTTAAGATATAATTCACGAATTGAAAGGAAAATAGACTTTTAAAAGGTGTCCTAACACCTATTTCATGGATTTTATTGAGAAATTAAGGGCCACTTGGATGACAAATGTGAAGAATAAGGCTTAGAAGACTAATGAATGACTACAAATGGTGAGTAAAAGTGTCCAAAACATAACTAGCAATTAGGGATACATCTGATGAATTTCATAGAATTTTTCCAACCCCTTAAGACAATGCACATGTTCCAACTCTCCCTAGTTTATTTTTTAGTAGTCAAGAAATGCTTCATGATGAAGGTAGTTTCAAGGCCATTTGAGAATCCTATGCCAATTTTGGAGAGTTTGTCATGCTTCAAATGGAAATTTTTATAAGAAGACTTATAGACATTTTTTCACACTCCATTCTCCTATAATATAGCTAGTTTCCATGATTTTACACTTGTTCTTGTGACCTTTGAGCTCCAATTTTTCTCTCTCCTCTCATACACTCTATAATTATAAGCCATTTTGGCTTTTGTAATCTATTCCACACCTGGTATGGTGAAACCCTACTAGTTTGATACTATTTTTTACCTTTGAAATAAGATTTTCAATTTGGTTTTGATCTGATCAACTTCTTGTTTAAGTGTGTGAAGTGATGTGTAGTGATAGGTCAAGTGATTAGTGTATATCTTTGCTTTTTCTTTGCTCTTCCATGTTTGATGCAAGTTGTTCTCAATTTAAAAGGTCACATGAAGTGTAGTCAAGTGTATTCAACTATATATAAGTGTAATCGAGTAGCCCTAGTTTCTATAATATAACCTTTGGTTCACTCACCTTGATCAATTCAATGCATATCACCTCCATGTTTGAAATACTAATGTTAGATCAATTCAATATTTTGAGACTAGTGTTGTGAGTCATGTCTCTTAGTGCACTTATATGTTAATATAGTAGATATCATCTTGGTGTATCACCTCATTAGAGTAGTTTAAATACATTTCTCTTTCTATCACTTTCCACCCAAGCAAGTAAGTAGTGTAGGTGATAAGCAAGTAAGAATCAATCTAGGGAGCTAGCCCTTAAACCTAGAGGTTTACCTCTACTATAGGTAACATAAAGGCCTAGAGGTAATCCAATGTTACCCAAACCTTAGATTATGCTTGAATAACCAACTCTAGGGTATAATATTTAGCGATAATAGTTCTGGTATGCTCGATGAGACTATTGTCTCAAAGATAATTTGTCAAGGTGAATGCTAGTCTTGACAAAATCACAACTACATTTGGTGTTCTACTAAACATCTGGTGACTCAATTCAAGGTAATATCTAGTTTTAGACCATTTTTTTATTAGTTCTTGTGTTCATACTTCATGGTCCTTACTAGGTCAACTTCTAGTAGAGGTTTCAACCCCATAAACCTACTCCTTCAACTTGAACTTCCTCTTAAATTTAAACATCTTCAACCTATCTAAACCTTTGAAGAACAATAAGACTTTTCAAGCCAAGAGGATCAAGAGAGTGAAGAGGAATTTGAGGAAAATATGGCGAGGTAGCATTCCTTCCCAACCTTTAACACTAAAAATGCAATTCACCTCAAGGCATATGATGATATACCCCCTAATGCTATAAAGACTGTTCCCACATTCAGTGGTGAAGGTCATGTCACACCTAGTGAGCATATTAGGGACATCTCAAACTTTCTCATTTTTCATAGTCTCATTGAAGTCAATATTTTCATTAGACTACTTGCCATGTATCTTAAAGGGAAGGTCCTTGACTGGTATAGGACATTACCTAGAGGGTGTATCACCGCTTGGAATTATTTTGGAGAGTTGATAACCTCAAGGTTTGAAGACAAAAGTGATCACGCATCACTCATTCATCATCTCAATGTAATTCAAAGGGGTCCTAAGGAGATTATGCATGATTGTAATGAGATATTCCAAAGAACATGGCATAGGCTACCTCCTCCCATGAGACCACCTGTAATCTTTATGTTTCCTACATATCTAAGGGCTATTCGAACTGGCATAGCCATCATGTTGCAATCCATGGGTGGTTACACCTTACTTGGAGCATATGACCTTGCCATTGGAGTTGAGAATGGCTTAATATAAGCTAGGAAATTACCTCCAAAAGTCTCCATGCCTCTATTTCCAAACATGTCTGTTGTAATTACAAGTGTTGTTCCCATCCCAAATGCAAATACCAAGTCTAGAGCTTCCCCTAAGAAGGTAGAATATACTATTGATTGGGAGGCAAGGTCTAAGGCCTTAGAGGCTCAAGTTACGTAACTAAATTTATAGTATGGTTTTAATCAAACCCCTATCCTTATCCTAAATAAGTAAATATTTTCCCACCTCAGCAATATGGTCAAGGTAGAGGGTAAAGACAACCTAATTTCAATAGGCCATCTAATGCATATAACCCAACTTCCACCTCTAACACAAGAGTCATGGTACTAATTCATACTAACTTGGTCCAAGGAGAATAATGGAATCAAGGATAGATCATGGATGAAAATTAAGGTGGGGAAAAATATTTGTTTGATCAATGAGGAGTCACTCCTCAACTATCAGTAGAAGATGAGAATTACATGAAACCAAAAAAAGGATGGTAGCCCCAAAAAGTGAACCTTAAAAACATTATAGTGGAAGACACCTTTGTGCTCAATCAAAATGATTAAGTAGTAGCTTATACTAGATCCAAGAAGAGGGCTTTAAGATATTATCATGGGGTTGACATAAGTTTAATTAATTTTCCTATAAGGCATCAAGGTGTGAGTCTAAGTATGATAGCCCCTACAACTTTTACACCTACTTCAAATTAGAATGTTGGAAAGGTGAATCAAAGTACTCCATTGTCTCAAGATCCAAAAAATTCCTTGCCTTCAAAGACACAATAAAAGGTAAATGATCCTTTTTTTAACAATGTTTATTATTTTAAGAGTGCCAATACAAATATATCCCTTTGGGAAGTGCTTCACATGCCTAGCCAAAATGATCTTTTACAAGAGTAGTTGTCTCAAATTCACCTCAGCCCTCAACCATCAAGCCATGGTAATGTTTCCCTCACCAATGATCCAACTCACATTTTGTAACCCTCTTCCAAATTAAAAAAACTCCACCCTTCTACCCCAATCTCATTGTTGGAGACAAGCTTGTTTACAACTGCATTATTGATAATGGAGCTAGTACCTCAGTGGTGCCTAAGCTTTTAGTAGATAAGTTAAGATTTAAATATGAATCATATAGTAAGGGGGTGATTCAACTTGATGGGACACTAGTTAAGTCTATGGGACTTGTCAAAGGGTTGAGAGTTTTCTTTCATGATTGTCCAAGCTTCCCTATCTTTCAAGACATACTAGTGGTTGACTTGCTTGCTCACTTTGCTATCTACCTCTCAAGGGACTTCATAACCATGATAGGAGGCTAAATCTCATTTGATTAGTCCTTGTTGAAATTTAAAATAAGGTATGAATCAAAGGTAACTATTAGAACTCAACCATTGGCTAAGTTTCATATTGATCTCTATGTGGAAACAACCTCTAACCTATATTATGTCATCAATGATAAAAAAGAACACGCTATGGATGATGGAGAATCTGCCAAGCTTGAAGGTGTCTCTGACCTTTTCCTAGATGATTATGGTGACACTTATGGACGTGATCTATACACTTTCTTTAAGCAACCTGATCTTGGCACATACATCATCCATGAGGGAAGATATAAACATTCGGAGGTATGCATTGATGATTCCAAGCATAGGCGCAATGATTTGACATAAGACAGTGATTTTTTGTTTAAGATAGTATAGTGTAGATATCCTTCAATTTTAGATAGGTTCTCATTGAAGATACTCAGTAATCTATAGTATTATTGAAGTCTAAATGATCTTATAATGCAACATGACACATTGGTTATGGGATTCAATTATAAAGTGACTCTATTTGAGTGATAAAGACACTAATGACCCAAGGTTAAATTGAGGGAGTTGAGATACAATGGTTTGACATAATTAATAACCTATAAAGGTCCCCTTTGCTCTCAAAATTTCACCTACAGTTTGACTGTAGATTGATAATACATGGGAAAAGGCAGTTTGGGTGTTGGCATAGCCCTAAGGCATGATATTAATGAGTCCAAAAAATTGTGAGATTATTTTGATGACTTAAATGAATACCTAGGCATGTAACACATGGCTAAAGCATATACCTCCACCTACAAGAAGCCTCCAATCTCCAACCAAATATGCACCTATAGGTTGACACATACTAGTTCTAGCAAATGGGAGATATAAGCTTATAAAGGTTAGCATGAATGTATGATCGTGAACATGATAATCCACTCTCATATTTATTATTGCATATCCTATAAATTTTTCAGACCAAAAAGATAGATCAAGGCAAATGTCAGACCTCACCTATAGTCAGCTTAATCCTTGTGCTCAGTACATTATCTTGAAAAGCCAATTTTGAGAGATTTGAAGATTTGAGTGGCCTATGAGGGTGATCCAGCCATGAAAATTTGTGGATATGGTCCTCATTACCAAATATAACCTCCCATAACTCCAAATTATCTAGATAAAGAGGGAAAGTGCCCTCTATTTTGTCTCAGAAAGAGGGCACTCCTAGATAGTCCAAAGTTACAGGTAGAATATGTGAATGAGAGAGTGATGAGGTGGTAGTGACTTGGAGCTGTATAATGATTCTTGAGGTTGGTTTTAAGGTGAATGAGCATTGATAAATAAACATAGTTTTGTAGAGGCACTCATAGGTGGTCAAAGGCTCAAGGAGTACAGTCAAGCCTATTAGGCCTTGACTAGGTCTAAGCCCTAATGATGCTCAATTCCTTTTATATGACCATGTAAACCTTAAAAACCAATTGATGACCTTCAATATAAATTTAAATATGAATCATAACCATTAATTTATAGGGAGTTGCACTAAAATGGTCAAATTGGCTTGAAACCATGATAGGGGTACCTAGAATGCATGAAAGAGATCGATAGGCCATCTTCAAATGCTCATACATGTACAAAAATATTTAATGGTGACACAAGTAGTTAGGTATGGTTTATTATGGTCCTAAAATTGGTTTTATTGGCATTTATTTAGAGGTTAGACATCAATATTTTATGAACAATCCTTAAGAGTCCAAACATGTTAAAACCCTCATAAACCCTTGTTTAGGACCTGATGGAGAAGATAGTAAATAAGATGAATCTAAATGGGGTATTTTTGACCTATAAGTGTTTTTAACTTGTTGAATAATATCTCAGTATCCTAGACACTCAACTATTTTGTACCCTACTTGTATGGATAAGGCCTAACATAATGTTTTTGCAAGGATTTGACTTGTTCTATAAGCACAAAGGAGATTTGAATAATGAGAATAATTTAGGGAGGTAAATTTGGAATTTTTATAACTCCTTATGTCCATTTATCATAATACATATGCATATAAACACGTTTTTTGAGTCATTCATTTTAGGCAGTCTTTGACAGATAGTGAAAATGAAGAGTGACTACCAAGTGAGAAGATGATAAGTATAATTGGGGCTATTTTTAAGGTCTAATTCATGAATTATATGGAAAGAATAATTTTAAAATGTGTCCTAACACCTATTCCATGGATTTTGTTGAGAAAATAAAGGCCACTTGGATGACAAATGTGAAGAATGAGGCCTAGAAGACCAATGAATGACTATAGATGGTGAGTACAAGTATCCAGAAGATGGATAGTATTTAGGGATGCATTTCATGATTTTCATAGAATTTTTCCAACCCCTTTAATATATTTCACATGTTTCAACTCTCCATAATTAATTTTTGAGTAGTCAATATATGCTTCATGATTAAGGTAGTTTCAAGACGGCCATTTGAGAATCTTAAGCCAATTTTAGAGAGTTTGTCATGCTTCAGATGGACATTTTTCCAAGAAGACTTCTATACATATTTTCACACTCTATTATCCTAAAATTTAATTTTTTTTCCATGCTTTAACACTTGTTCTTGTGACCTTTGATCTCTACTTCTTCTCTCTCCTCTCACACAATCTATAAATGCAGTCTATTTTGGCTTTTATAATCTATTCCACACCTGGTATGGCAAAGCCCTATAAGTTTGATACTATAATTTAAATTTGATATAATATTTTAAATCTGATTTTTATCTCATCAAATTATTATTTAAGTGTGTGAAGTGGTGTGTAGTGAAATGTCAAGTGATTAGTGTCTATCCTTGCTTTCTCTTTGCTCGTCCATGTTTGATGCTAGTTGTTCTCACTCTAACAAGTCAAATGAAGTGTATTAAAGTGTATTAAAATATATATAAGAGTAATGGAGTAACCCTAGTGTTTTCAATCTGACCTCTAGTTCACTCACCTTAATAAATTCAATGCATATCACCTCCATGTTTGAAATACTAATGTTAGAGCAATTCATGATTTTGAGACTAGCATTGTGAGTCATGTCTCTTAGTGAACTTGTATGGTATTCTAGTGGAGTTCATTATAATGTATCACCTCATTATATTAGTTTATTTTCATGTCTCTTTCTATCTCTTCCCACCCAATCAAGAAAGTAGTGTAGGTGATAAGCAAGTAAGGATCAATCTAAGGAGCTAACCATTAAACCTAGAGGTTTACCTCTGCTATAGGCAACCCACAAGCCTAGAGGTAATCCAATGTTTCCCAAATATTAGAGTAGTATTGAACAACCAAATCTAAGGTGAAATATTTGGTGATAATAATACCCAATGCATGTGAAGAAATGTATGCACTGTGGCATACAAAAAACCCATAGAGGAGAATTGGACCCATGGGTCCCAAGACCCTCTACAATTTGCCAAATCATATGTAGCTTTGATATTAAGAGTTAATATGTCAATGTCCTCACCATTTTTCATTTGTGTTTGTCTCTATTTTTCTCATAGATTCAGGTTTTTTCTATCTCTCTTTGTATGTAATCCATTTTTTATATTTCCATTAGGTTTTTTGTTGTTTATTTTGGCCTCTAGCCTATTCATTATTTTTCTATTGTTATTTACACTTTAGGTTTATATTTTGTAGTTTACTTATTTTTTAATATGTTTTAGGTCATATTTGCTTATGTTATTCTTTGCATTGGAGTTTGGTCATTTGACCTAAAGATATTGGACAAGTTATGGGCAATCGCCTTTTCAATCTTTTTAGCAATTTTAAAAATATTAATAGCCATTGAGATAAAAGAAGTCAGATTCTAGAACATTTTTTTAATTTGATCTCCTTAGATAGTCTTTATCAATCCTAAATATATATTTAGATTTAACTATTTATTCTAGTTTAAAAAAATATATTCAACATCCAGTCACATGATAATTTATCCTCCCATTGGAAGTTTTTAGCTTCTATAAGTTTTGAGGCACTGATAATAGGGCAAAGTAACCTAACAATTTTTTTAAGTACTTCAAACCATGGATATGATAATGGGAAAGGTACATATTGATGTAAAGTATCCACATGTTTTTCATGATTTTATGAGATATGCATATAATGGTAAATGTGTACCATGTTTTCAAGTTACGAGGCACTCTCAAAAGCTTCTGTGTGAGCCATTTTTTTCTCTAATTTCTTCTCCCTCTAGTCTTTTGTCTTGATTTTCCTTAGAAAATTCCTTTTAATAGTTGTCTCTTTTTATAATATTTATTGTAATAGTAATTTTTTATTTCTTATATAAAATTGATGCATCTACTCATTGTTGTGTTGCTCTCTCTTTGGTGATGGTTATTTCCTCTTGTTTGTTACTATTTCATCGCACTTAAGTTGTCGATCTAGAAGAGTGGTAAAGACATGACAATTGGTTCTCCTAATTCAATCCATGGAATAGCCTCATAAATTTCCAAACCATATCTTTATTTTCACATCCCTTTGTTAGGATATTAGACTTGCCACTTTGTATACTTAAAATAAAAAGTATCATTTGCGATGTTGGTATGTAAGATGTGATCCAACTTATGGATAACTTGACTATCAATGAAACACCCCAGACAATGCTATAGAATCATGTTCATCATGCTAATGTATCCTTCAGATCATTATTTTCATAACCAACCAATCTAACATTGATGACAACATTGTCTAGTTAATTGTAATAATCGTATCCTTTCGATATGGTGCAAAGTCCATCAATGCTACAAAAAAGGCATGTGTTCCACCAATGTCTCCTTAGCCTTCACTATTTTTTTGATGATGGTATGGACATATAAAATAATAATTATTCTATGTGTTGGAACACTTTATAAAGGTTTATAAAGTGAGAATACTTGTATGCAGTAGCACAAACTTATAACATTAGAAAGGGGTTGCCCCTACAGAGATTAATTTGAAAAGCTTGTCATTTAAATAATCCTTCTGAGAAGGATTCCAAGAATTACATGATGCATGAACATGATAAATTTATGTTTAAATTACCCTAATTGTAGATAACCTATCAAACCAATAGATTATAAAAAATAAATATTTTTTAGTGCTACAAGATTGTTAGTGGATGCAAATGCTTCTACATCAACTATTCAAATGTGTAATTCACGAAGTCTGTTATATGTTGAGATGTATAATGAGGTGCACTATTTTACATTTTTTCAAATTTTGTTTATATTTTTATTGGATATTATTTCCTAGTGGTGGTAGTGTTATTGTAAGCTTTTTAGATTTCTAATTTTTAACAGATTCATACTTATACTATGTAAAACCTTAGATATTTGTGTTCTTTGATGTAAGACTTCTTGCATTATTCATTACATATGTTTTTATCAGTTGATTTATTAGGCTATCAACATTTATGCAAGATTTTAATGCTAAACACAATGGTCTTTTAAGTCAACAAATTATGTAATTATGGGCTCTTTAGGGTCAGCTCAATCTAGTTCTTTAGGCAATATGGAGAATGATTTATCTTTCCAATTGTCAAGCAAAGATGGCAGTGATGTGACTCTTCCATAAAACTTACCTCCAGGGCATAGTGAGATTTTATATACTATAGACTCATCCACCAAAGGAGATGATAATTAGGACAACATCAATGACCATGTAATCATATCAGACCTTAGTGATGATTTATTACATGTAGTGTGTTCACTCTATGGATTAGTTTTGTAAAAGGAGAAATCAATGCCAATCATCTAAGCTTGAGGTTTGCATTCTAGAGGTGTATTTGGCAATTTATCAAGCCAAAAAATATAAGACTTCTAATTTCAAAAATTGAGCATAGCCTTGGTGATCTTTTTGGTTTAGTAGTTTTTCTAGTTTCTTTAATTCTTTGGGATTATAAGAAATGTGAAACATAAAAGTTATAAAAATTAATTTCCAAGCTATACAACAACTTAGAACTTAAAACATAGCCAATAAGTCCATTGGGCATGTTTTAGTGATAATGCAAAACATTTCTAATGGCGATGAGCCAACTTCAATCCATGCTAGGCATTCTCCTTGTGTTAATATAACCAATTTTATTGTGTAATCTAAATAGTAAAATTATAGTCCCCATGTTTATATGATAGTAGGTCTGAAATGACAACCATAAAAAAGTAAACAAAAAAATACAGCACATGAAGATGCCCAAAGAAATAGCCAATTGCTACATTAAACCATGACCCAAAAAGTAATTTTTATAAAACCCTAAGACACATGGGCTTCTAGGTAGCAATGTGGCCACTTAGCTATTGCTTCCATTTGAAAATACAGAACACCTATATATTAAACATAATGGCATAAAAATTTTCAAGCTTGATAGATCAGGTTTAATGCGAAGGAGAAATCGATAGGCTTTGCATTTATACAAATGATCTATAGCACTTCATAGGTTTATAAACAACATTCAAGTTGGGAAAGTGAATTGGGTAAGTACATACACCCTAAAAACAATAAGGTGTTGTGAAAATTCTACTTGTTTTTTTAATGTATGAATTGCTAAATCTCCAAAGAGTTTGTGTTTTCCTACCTGCTTAAGCTGAGTCATTTTTTTGGATAAAACCCTAGATGTAAAGATGATAATTTTATTTGTTGCTCTTGCCACTATGCCCTACAAAGTTGCTTCACTCACCATGTATTTATTACCACAAAAAATGTTATTTTCCCTTTTGAAGGCTCTCTATTTCAATGTCTACCACTATTTCAAAGTTATTGTCCTTTCTAAATGTTTTCAGATGCATCTTACAAATGTGTTGTTCACTTTTGACAATGTTATTTATATTATAGACCTTATTTAAGTATTGTTTCTGAAGTTATTATGTACATGCACCAATGTTAGTATTTAAATAGGTATTTCTATTTCCTTTAGAAATTTTGATATTTATAGTAATATTGTAAACATTGATTTGGTCACTCAGTAGTTTTGTAAACCATCGAATGATTTGATGTTTTTTTTTTTTTTAGGGTTAATCCAATCCTTCAAACCAATAATGATCTTTTACACTCTACATCCTGATGAAAGCCACAACAACAAACTACAATTAGATTTAATAAATTAAGCGATATATGTAAAAAAGAGCTTTAAAACTTTGCCACTAATTCAAACTTGAAAAATAAGGCGTACCCTTAGGCATAATAAATTAAATAGAAGCAATGGCCTAGTATGTAAATGTAGAATAAAATTGAAAAATAAAAATAAAAATTCAAGACATGACATTTTGTCTTATATCAAAACACATGAATTGCCAAATCAAATGAAGTGATACCATTATAATTTAACTTTAGGTGTGCATGTGAAACATGCATTCTTCACTATGTAGCTCACCATCTAACTTTGCATTTCAAGTCGAATGGGATATCTTTATTTAAGGTCATGTAGGGAGACTTCACTTCATTCTTGATAATTAAATGTCATAAAAATTATTTCTTTTTTATAACTTAAAAATACTTGAAAAAATCCCATGTTGTTGGTAAATTTTTCATTTAGTGCAGTAAATTCCATGGATGTTTATAGGTGGTAAGGATGGGCTCAATAAAGATGTCCTTCTCATGGGGTTAAATGGCCACCTATGTCCTACAATACTATGTGTTACCAATGGCCTTGCAAACTTTATAAATGGGTGGAAATTTTTTGCTTTTGATCACTACTTGAAATTTTGGGTCATAGGTTGTCCTTGCTAGCTAATGGTCCTTGCTAGATGTCAATGGCCCTTAATTCATGCAATATCTTCTCATTTGAAAATGACTGATGGCTAAGATGTGCTTTCTTATTACCAAACATGTTGTTAATCTGCCATAATCTTCACACGATAACTGGGTGAATTATTTTATTTCTCTTAAAGATCTATCATTTATTGAGTCAAATGTATTAATGAATGATAAAACAACTCAAAAACCTATGCATGAGTACAAAATCCTATTTTTTTACTAATTTTGAAGGCATTTTTCGTAAAAGCCTTAAATCCTAGAGTCACATTGTTCTCACAAGGCAGGTCTCATATAAGAGAAAACACATATGGCCGACACAAGTCCCCAAGTCTTATGTGGACCTTATAAAAATTATTTTTTACATCATTAGGTACTTAATCTGCCATACAACACTTATTGATTAGGTATGAAACAAACAATTGTTGATTAGCTAACTTAATTATAGTCAATGAATATGTAATACACAAACTTGAGGATGCACATCAAGATTGTTAGTTGATATGAATAAGCTTAAAATAGTATGAAAGCACTACTACCTTAACAATTATAAGAAAAAACTAAACAATGCAAAATAATCTTAATAATTGCATAAAAAAATTTAGAAACACATATTTAAATATTAGATTGGGTATTTAAGAATTATCTGGCTACCCCTTGTAATAATTAAGAATTTATTTTTTTTGTTCTTACATGAATGCATTGCTCTTTTATCATATCGATAAAAATATATTGATTGAAGTTTGTTCATAATAGTGAGGTACATATAGTGGCATAGTCTCCTATCAATGAGGAGTCATCCATATCCAAATACCTACTCTATAGGGGTAATTGTTTATCACAACTCAAAATAACCTCTCACATAACAAATATAATGTTGGTACTAACCTATAAAAGAGTATTTCCAACAAATCCAAGAAATATTTTTATACGTATATCTTCTCATAATCTTTCTAGTATTAGCAATGGCTAATAAAAACTTACATTTTAGCTTTTTCCTTTAGCATGTTAAAAAGCTCTATATAACCTTATACAAAATTATTCACATCCACATTCATCCTTGTCCAATATTACATTTCAATTAGTTATGATAATGTCTTATCCATAAAAAATATGACCAGATAGTCCTCCACTGTGCTTCTCTCTTATCAAATTCTACTTCATTTTTCCTTGAAGTATATTCAATTGTTATCCTTTCAATAAAAAACAAGCATACCGAAAAATCCATACATAGAGTTCTATCCATGCTAGCTGAGCTCTTTTATTCCAATGTTAGTTGAGCTCTTGCATGTTACAAAAGCATATTTAAGATCCAAATATTCATAATACAAAAACCTTATTGATTCAAACTTAACTATCTCTACTCTAATCTCATTCATCATAATCAATGCATCCTGAATTATATTTGACTCACCACGTTTATGATTAAAAACAAAATTAATAACTTTGAAGTAATTTAACACATTTCATATTCTTTGGGTTCAACTTACCTTATTTTTTTATGAAATTCAGTGCTTGATGATCCACATACAATATGAAATCCTTAGGCAACACATAATGCTTCCACATCTTGAGTGATTTCGTTAAGGTATAAAACTATTGATTACTAAAAAGAAACTTTTTGACTCACTCAAGTTCTCATTAAAGTAAGTAATGTGCTTACCTTCTTCACTAAAAATTCCTTCTACAACTATCCCACTAACATCACAATCAACTTAGAACACCTTATTAAAATCTTAAAACTATAATAATGAGTGTTTCATCACCTTATTCTTTAAAAAATTAAATTTGTTCTCTATTGAATATGTCCCTTTGAAAAAAATTATCACTTGTAATTATTTCCATAATGGTGCACATATTTTGCTAAAGTTTCTAATATTTTTTTGGTAGAAACTAGCTAACCCAAGAAAACTTCTGACTTCAAACACACTCCTTGGAAATTCCCACTTAATAATGGATCTTACCCTTTTGGGGTCCATTCTTAACCCATCATGTGAGATCACAAATGCCAAATAGATTAATTTTTCCTTCATATAACTACTATTCTTACAACTTTGACTAGTAAATTATCTTCATTTAAACATTGCGACTCTATCCTTAAATGCAATGAATGATATTTTTTTGTTCCAATAAATATCAAAATGTAATTCAAATAAAACATAAATTTTTTTCTCAAATATCGATTCAACACTTCATTCATGAGACTCATGACTGTACTTGGTACATTTTTCAAATATAATGGAATAATTAGCCAAACATAGAAATCATATGTTGTCTTGAACATAGTCTTCCATTTATCACCTTTGCTAAATCTAATTTGGTGATATCCATTCAAAAAATAAATCTTTGTGAAGCATATTGCTCCACTTAAATAATCCATCAAGTCATCCATTTGAGGCAATGATGACCTATAATTTATTGTAATCATGTTGATGGATTTTGAATTGATATGTACCAACCTTTTTTAGGTGCTAACATTTATGGAACTACACATAGACTTAATATTTCACTTATATAATACATATTTAACAAGGCTTGAACTTGTGTCATCACTTTCACATTTTCCATAGGATCAAGCTATGTGTTTCCTTAATTGGAAAACTAGATCCAAGAATAAAATCCATGTGATGGATAATGCTCCACATAGGTGGAAATCCATGAAAAATACTTTGAAAAAATATTAGTGTATTAAATTAATGAATTATGCAATTCATATGAAATTCCACCTACCTTATTCACTATCCCAACTTGCATAGGTTTGGGAATGAAATAAAAACATGCCTTCTCCTTCCTTTCCTCTTTAAACTACTACTTCC
Source organism: Torreya grandis (assembly GCA_037957365.1). Lineage (NCBI taxonomy): Eukaryota > Viridiplantae > Streptophyta > Pinopsida > Cupressales > Taxaceae > Torreya > Torreya grandis. The sequence continues at coordinate 12,439,460 of JARHVA010000002.1, read as the reverse complement.
CTAAAATTATCAACATTTTAGGAATTTTATCCAATCCTTCATATGTTTCCTTTAATGGGATCAATGTAAAATTATTTTCATCTTCCAAAAGTTTATATGTATTTCCTTTTATAAGCATGCACGACCTTTCTATCAAACTACCATGGTTTACCTAGCAACACATAACATGCAACCATGGGAAATGTCAAACAAAATTTCATCCTTGTAGAATTTACTGTAAAAATAAACTATATATTTCTAATTCACTAAAACACAATGTCATTTTTAATAAAATGAAAACTTATATAGATTAGGTTGTAGACTTTTTTTTAGGCCAAGCTTGTCTACCATCTTATTGGATACCAAGTTATCCATGCTACCACTATCATAAATAACCTTACAAATTTATCTCTAAATTTACAAATGGTTCAAAAAGTATTATTTATTTAGACCATTTAATTATGTTTTGTTGGTTTTAGCAACACTCTCTACATTATGAGAACTTCTCCATTTTTTGGTTCTTCCATGAGATTAGGGGATGTAACACTTTCTTCATCCACTTGTGTATTGTGGTTGCTAGCATCATTTCATCTATTAGTGTTTTTTAATGCTTTTGGGAACCCCAAATATCAATTCCCAATATCTCCACACCAAAAATATGTATCCATGAATCCACTACATCTTCTTATACCATACTATCATATTTCCCTTGGTTTTTATTCCCTTAGCCATTAGCATGTATTAGGTTATGTGTGGTTAAATTGTGGCTAGCATAACCACTAATTAAGTCATATGATCATTTATATAGCTTCATATTGGTAGTATGGACATCCTAGGGTGTCTTTGAGCATAATTAAGGTTTATATAGGAGGTTTTAGTTAGCATTATATCATCATATTATAAATTTTATTCTTATTATAAGGTGGTGGAGGTTTCCCCCTTGAATTACATTATTCATATTCTTCATTATTATACTCTTATTTCAATCATATTGTGATTTATTTATATTCTACTTTTTTGGTTTGGTAATTTCATTGTAAGAGGTATTAGAGCTTTGATTTGGGTAAAAGTATAGTTGAAACTATATTTTTTAAGAATCATCTATATCTTCAAATTGTTGTAAATGTATATATAATTTGGATAATTATTCAAGGAAGTTACAGTAAAGTTTTTAGGGTTATGCATTCATTTTTAAGTGAGTTATTGTGATTTTAATTTGTTTTACCTAAATTCATTTTATAATCCACATTTTTACATTTTTTTATAAAATTATTTTACTCAAGTGGGAGAAACATTCAAGGGAAGCTATAGTAAAATATTTAGGATCCTTTGATTAGTTTTGAGTGAGTTATTATGATTATAGGTTTTTTCATAAATTTTATCTTTAAGACGTAGTTTAAAAATGAATATGATTAGTTTACATCTTCAAAATTTTCAAAAAAATATAACGGGGGTTTGTTCTTTCAAGTTTTTGATCTGAGTCCTACCCAATTATGAAACTAGTTGGTCAAAGTTTGGTCAAATCAAATTTTGCACTGTCAAGCCTCAGCATGATAGGGTCAAAAATTAGAGGTCAAGAAATAGTTATTATACACCATGGAAACCTCATAAAAAATAGCATATATATTCCATGTTTAAATTAGGTGGAACTTCTATAATGATGTTTTCTTTACTAGATGAGAAAGTGCATAATCTAGATGATAGTATGTGCAACATACAAGGAGATCTAGATAATATGTGTAATGAAATGAAATGATATATGGATAATTTGTGAGGAGATATGGTTAAAATAAATAAAAAATTGGATACTTGTGATTTTTTCAATATGTTAGTTTCACAATAATCAAAGGTTCCTACACCACCAGATCGACATGAAATTATTGATGGGCACTTGGTAGTATTTAGGTATATGATGAAAGAATTGTTTATTAAAAGAGATACTTCTTCCAATATGTCTTAGTTCATGGAATTTTATGGTTAAAATCCACCATCCACCATCTCATCCTTGAATGTACAACTTGTAAATACTAAAATTTGTATTAGGTACTTGATAACTAAAATTTTGACATACATTTACTATGCATGACTTACACACACAAATATGGGTCTAACCTACAATTATCTCACACCTACATGTTACCCTATGATTTTGATCTTTATGTTTTATTGTAACACACATATATTAACCTCACTATCTATTTCAAATTTGCATATCATCCTACATAAACATTGCCAGACCTTTAGTTCAGTCCTCTAGTGTATGGGCCAGTAATGTCAGACTTAGTCAGTATCACCAATTGATATTGACCTAGCCCTGATGGTATTTAACCTCTCCAAAAAATAGATACTTTTTAAAATAAAATATTTCTTTAGGGTTATCCCATCTACCTAGTGTGTCACTGTCATGATAAATTACCCAACTGGGCTCATATATATACAAATCAAGGCCTCAATTGATAAGGGGCTTATCACCTATCTGGGATACATTTATAAAATATTGCACATTGATTGAATCTACCCTATAATTCCCAACTTTTAAATCAATTACTAGGAGTTTCTTATAGCTAATTTTGAAGCATACCAAATCTAAGTCAAAGCACTAATTACAAATTTAAATCATTAGTTACATTCATATAAAAAATGATCACAATTGCACAATCACACTAGATGGAAGAACTATGTTTGGATTGAATTTCATCTCCTAAGTATTGAATACATAGGCAATGGTCAGTCATCAATAGAGGTGATTGGGGTCAACTCAAACAATTACACTTTCATGTTTTTTTTAGGTTTTTATCCCTCATAATCACTATTAGGATATCAAGTTGAAGGAGTTGATTTTTTGAGTTGTGTGCATCATCAATGTTTGACATCACATGTATAGAGATTTCATAGATAGTAAAATGTGACCATAAAATCATAAAACCATATTTTGGCATAGGGCACTACTAGTCACGACATGCCAATATCAATATTTAATACTAAATCAGACCCAATAAAAATGATCCTACATAGATAAAACCATAGTTCTAACACATGATTAACCACATGCATGCTTCAATGTATTTTCCACTGTCATAACATAGGCAAAATCAAAGAGTCAACCAAAAAATTTATATACTTATTTTATTGTTTTACTTACTATATTTATCATAAACCACTTATCAAATCATCACAATTAGTATTAGTATTTTACATTCAGATGTATACTTGAATGCCATATCTATCAATCTAAATTCATATACTAGTTTCTATCGTATTATGATTCCTAAAACCAAATTAAGGTAAAACATATCATCAAACTTGTATATTGATTAAACCATGTCAAACCCTAGGTCTCCCCTAGGGTTTCATCCTTCTAGGGTTTTATATTTTTTATCTTAGGGTTTATTCTTATTTCTTATTTCCCCATACATAAGACCATTTTTTTCAAATTTAGCCCTAGAATTTTGGATACTTGCATGATTCCATCCTATTCCATCTAAGAGGGTTAGTTCCCTTGTCCCTCTAAAACACGGTGCTAGATTAATTAGGGTAAATATAGAGCATAACTAGATTCCTTCTACTTCATCTAACATGGATACAATGAATATTTATTCTTCTTTTGATGTTGTAATTATTTATGAATATGTGCAAATAGATTAATATGTTTACATGCCTCCATAAGAACATAATAATCAAGATAATCATAATCAAGATAATTATCAAGGCATAGATAGAATTGATCCCAATGAAATTAATTAGGTATATCTTGACCAAGTCAAAGCCTAGTCCAATTTTCATCAAGGACTCTATCGATATCCTAAAGACATGAGTAGAATATTCAAATTTATCTTTGCATTTAAGGTTTCACACCAAGCTAAGATTCCTACATCTCAGGCATAACAATAAGGACCCTTTACTATTATTAACACATCTTTGTGAGCTAGTACTTCCACTTTGGGTATTCATATCTCTAATATTGGTATTATCCATATATCTACACCTTTAATGAAATATGTGACATCCACCCAAGGTGTGGGAGTAATACAATACTTCAAAAATATTTCCATACCTATTCCTACACATGTAAAATTTACCCTTCTTATGATCACTATGCATATTGCATCACCAACATCACCTAGTGCATGTTTTCTTGAGCAAATTATCACAACTCTACATCCTAAGGTGGTGCAGTTAGATCAAAATGCATTTAGTCTATTCTTTCCATGGATTCACATACCTTGGTTCATAATCCATTATTCCCTCAAATGATAACCTATTTTTTACATGCAAGCTTTATAGCCCTTAAGTTTACACTATACAAAGGTAAAAGTGATCCAGAACAACATCTTCTATCATTCCACGTAACATGCTTGGATTATGCATAAAATGAAAAATTATTAACCAAGCTATTCTTGAGAAGTATAGAATAATATGTTGTGTGATAATTATATGACAATCCCCTACAATTAGTTAAAGCACTCAACCATTTGACACATTAATTTCTACCACATTTTGCTATCAACATTGATAATAAATTATCTTATGTGCAAATTGTTAAACTTAAGCAAGGGTCTAATGAGCCAATTAGTGATTATGTCCTTAGATATAATACTAAACTAGATAAGATGAATAATGGTATGGATAATAATGACTTACAAGCCATTAAATCAAAGCTTGATTTCACCACTCCATGAATTAATCATCTTCAATAAATCCATATCCTTCAACGAGTTATGCCATATAGTATGAGATAAATAATTTAAGCTTGTAACATTGAAAAAGCTCAAGTATACACCTACTCCTATAACTACATCAACAATGAAGTTTCAAATAAAACTAAGATATAAGTTTAAACCAACTAAAACCAATAATGAGGAAAATATTATATAATGTAGTACCATAACCTACAAATCGACTTCAATTATCAACTCCACCAAAAAAGGTAATTTTCCATATTACCTCGATATATTCATATATTATTATATAAGTTACTTGAGTGCAACCTTATTAGTCTTCCTCCTCCATAATATTTTGATTCAAAGAGGCCAATACCAAGGAACTATGATAGCAATGCATATTATGACTATCATCAGATTGCATTAAATTCTACAAACATATGATTAAAATTAAAACATAAGATACAATATAGTATTCATGACAACACTATAGAGTTGAGTACCCATATAGAAGAATATAGTCCACATAAAAATAGAAATCATAAGTTAAAAATATTTAAGATATGTTTCCCAAGCATGAAATAATAATGACTAAGGATACTTCAAAAACACATTATGCATACAATATGCATCCTCCATCTACGATATATAATCACCCAATAGATGTGATTATTGATACACTTATCGACACTTCACCATATTTTCCTATGATTACATATTATGATATATATATTGTTAATTATGATTCATAAATCCATGCACTATTTATACGAACCTATACCAATGAGTAACTGATACATAGTGTCATGATCGATAATGGGTCAAGTGAGAATGTGTGCATGATGACACTTATTCACTCCCTTGGATACACATAACATGATACACAAGAGGCATCAAGAATAATTAAGGGATTTTTTGGATAGAAATAGAATACCCTAGGACACGTAGTGATACCTATTTAGGTGGGATCCACCATACTAGCCACACCATTATTATTTATATAGAGTAACAGGGTCTTTGACATATTGTTAGGATTCCCTTGGATGTAAAATATTTGTTCAATACCATATATAGTGCATCGATATCTCAAGTACATACACTACAATAAGATAGTCATAGTTATAGGTTTATAGTATGAGTACATTCTACAACTAGTGGCATCTCCACCCCTACCACCACTGCATTTGGTTGATACACCCATATAACATCAATATACAGAGTCAATGGTTACACATATGTAATATATTTCCTATACACCCATTTTAGAGGAAAGTGGTTAGGTTTACTAGATATCTAACTATTCAATGCCCATCACATCATAGAGTTAGCTAGGGCTCACATAGGCCATCATATTTTATAGCATGTACTAAGTTAGTATTACACATTGTTTATCATATTCCATAGTGAACACATGTAATGAGATATTATCCTAATATATAATGAACCCCATAGAGTCCTTAAAATTTTATAGTTATCCATCATACATGGGATTCTATGACCATTGATCATGACAATTATTATACAACACATATCTGATTTTGATATGCCTACATCTAGTACCTTTCACTCACAACAAATGAGCTTTACACTATGACATATAGGTAATCCATATGGTCCTCCCACCAACTGGATCATTAGATATCACTTTTAAAATTACAAATATATAAAAAATACAAAAAAATAAATAATTCAAAAAACTAAAAACATTAAAATATTAAAAAAACAAAAATCAGGACCTAAGCATTACATGTTACTATATTGCACTATTTGCATATTTTATTTATCACATGTTTGGTAGATTGCATATAATTTTAATACATATATGCATTCCATGGTATATGAGTTTGATGCAAGACATAAAGATTACACATGTCCATATATATGTTAGAATCCTCTACCCATTGGCCATGTCAATACTAGGGGCATCTTATTCCACATGTTTCACTATTATAAGATGTATCTTTATATAACTTATCTACCATTATGATCTATCTAGATTTATTACACATGTATTATTAGTTGCTCATATCTTACATAGTTATACATGCATATGATATTATACTATGATGTGACATTGATACATATGGATGTTCTAGACTAATCTTTACTTGTTTTATGATTCATTAAAGTTGTTACTCTCTTATATGATAGATTAGTCATTAATTATCTATTGTGTGTAGCCTTGGGCATTTTTTGATGTGTTATATTTATGTTCCTTATTTGTAACATACCTATGTCTCTTATGTGTGCCCCTTGGTCCCATTTATTGTGACATCTTTATGTCCCTTGTTTGTTGCCCTTGGCCTTGTTTGTTGTGACATTTTCATGTCCATTATCTGTGGCCATCAACCTTATGTGTGACACTAACTACTGAGTTTTTTGAGATTTTTATGCTTGTTTAACTTGATGATATTGAACAGTGCCATAATACATATCATACACTTTTACCTAATAGTATTATTCAACTATTTTTTCAATAATGGTTACTACTACATGCTTCACTGATACGTTTGTATAGACATGAAAATTATATACCTTGATTTACATATTTTACATACATGCTTTGATTGACATATAAATTACTATGATGACACTCTCCACATGATTATAAATGATGGTATATTTATATCTAACATGATACTATTAATTCTTATTTTTAGATGAGCAACTTGCAAGACATGTAACTCATCTCAAAAGGGGGGAATTATCATGGGCTTGTCATAAAGACATAAGCCTCCATGAACACAAATTCAAACTAGATTACAAATTATAGATATTTCGAATGGTTCAGATATTAGATGATTTAACTACATGACATATATTGGTACATCAGTACATATTATGGGAGAAAATGTTTTTAAACCCTAATTTAGATACAAACCCTAAAAGGATAGAAATGATTAGAATAATGAAATAATTCTAATTTATATAATATATACAAACATATAGGATAAATATAGTAATGGATGTATAACAAGGGATACAAAGGCTCTTAGCTTATTTGTCATGTTGATCTGAGTTTTGATTATCTAAATGATATGTTTCAATATTATGCCACTAATCTGTATATGATCTATTTATACTCATTTTATGTGATCAATTCCCATGGATTTGATCATTATCAACAATCGATGACTCTAGTGGTTTAAACTAATTGACACAAAATGAGTAAGTGGTTTTTTTAGGGTAATGGATTATTTATATAATGTTTGTTTCTACCTTTAACTGCTTCCATAATCATGTGAGAGAACCTATATATTCAAACCCTAATTTTTCACAAGAAATCTAATATTAAATGAAATAGAGTGTTAGGTGAAAGGGTTGAGTTGGATGACCTTAGCCAATCCCTATTAATATACCAAGTGCTATACTAAATTTGCAATACTTTGAAGAGGGCTCAAACTTGAATTCTGTTATCCCATTAATGTTTATGTGTGAAATTGTGTATGCATGTGTAGATTCTCTTTCTCCTATCTTGCCCTTGGTAAAAGCATGCATATATTAATTGACACTTGTAAACTTAAAATTTACATCTAGAACTTAAGTAGATATAATATGTAGTCTTGTCTATCCCTTGATAATGTAATGTTATTATCCCAAAATACCTTAAAGTAGATTTTTATGAATAGGAGTCTCTAACTTTGAATTAAGGATTTAATGGTGCACAAAAGCTAGAAAAAAAGTTTAAATGTGCCCAAAAATCTGTCATATAGTGAAACATGCCCAAAAATAAATTAATAGGAGAACTAGGTTAGCTATGTTATCTTTGGTCAGTACCAATAGTCAATATTGACCATAAATGGTACAACTGACTTGTAACTTAAAAAGACTCTAGGGTGACATGAAGGGCTAGATATGTCTATAATATCACATGTGAAGTCGGTCATGACAATATAGGGATGTCACACATCAAAATAGAATCTTTAGACATTTAAAAGCTCAAGATAAATGTGCCACTAAGTTCTTGGTTCATGGTTTTAGATATATACATGAAAAGTTGCCTAATTTTTTTACAAAAAAAGGCTTGTACCAAATATGGGTATCTTCCTTTATATCTAGTATTCGTCCCACCCCCTACCCTTTAATCTATCATTTTAGTGGAACTATAAATACTAGATATAAAGGAAAATAGAATGTAAACATGTATTATGATTGTGAATTTAGACTTTTTGTTTGTTCTAATGATGTCAAAGTTTTCCTACAAGAGATGATATATGGGATTAGATATATTTCTACTCAGATTAATAAATATAGTTGTAATGGAAATCATATTCAAAGAATAACTACACATTTATGTATGTTATACGTTGTTTCTCATGGAGTGTACCACTGGGAGTGTATCCTTGGATTCTACTCTTTTTGTTTTTATGAAGATTCAAGATTTTTAGGGTCAATAATCAACCCAGTCATTATGGAGAAGAGGGAACTTGTAGTCTTGTTCACTTCCTAGCTAAGGAAATGGACAAGATTCAAAGTGGTTATTTTAAAAATAGTTCCAAGCTGCAAAATGAAAACTCTATTTTGGGTTAAGGGGTGATGTATTAAGTGTCATTGAACCTTAACACATAACTGAAAGTGAATAAATCATTATAGATGGTTTATAGATTCAATTTGTATAGTTTTGCTGAAGTTCATTCAAGTTAAATCCATGTATGATTCAAAGTTAATGAACAATGTTAATGCCCCCATCATGATCAAATATTTGATTGTATAATTTCTCTCAAGTTGGTTCAATGTATAATGCATGCTTGAAAGATAATGAACAATGTTCATGCCCTCATCTTGACCACAAATATGATAAGTGTGAATTGGAATGATAATCATTTGTCATTCAACTATTAATTATTTTTTGTGTATGATATATGCATGATGTAAATAGAATGGATAATGTCCATGCCACCATCATGACCGTAAGTGTAATAATTGTTAATTTAAATGACAATTATCTTCCATTCAACTATAAACTATGTTGTTGTGTATGAACATGAACTAGTATCATGCCATGTAAATTCGAAAGTGTGTATATGTGCATGAATCAATATCATGGCCCCTAAATCTATACCAACTGATACATAATTTTATACATCTATATGTTATATCTATGAACTTGTATCTCAAATGTATGTGCATGTAGAAATATGTAATTCTTATTCATGTAAACTATGTGTGTATGCCCATACATATATACCCAAGTGTATATGAATCTATGTTTGAGTGTCTGTATAATGAGTGTATATGTATGACATATGCCCCTCTAATATGTCTTGATGTGCCAATATGTAACTGAAACATCTGATATCTAAATCATTGTGAATCATATGTAATGTGCCAACTCTAATAATCTAAATTAGGTGTAATATGCTAAAATTTAATAATCTATAATAATCCCAATGTATGTTTCCATTTTGATGTGAGGGATATGACTTTTGGATAAATTGTACCAAAAGATATATGTAATTAGATAAGCTCGATAAATTGTAGAATTTTATGATTTGGTTTGAATCAATTATTATAAATATTCATTATATGTATTTTTATCATTATATTTTTTATTTTTCTTGAATTATTACTAGGAAGGTATAAAGAGACAGTATATATCGATAAATTTTCTCCTTGGATAATATATAATAAGTACAAAAAGAAATGGCATATATCTAGAGTCAAAAGTTTGCCCCATTTTGAAAAATTAGGGCAACAGTTTTGTAGGAGAGTATTCACAAAAAAAAGGTGTATTATGGGTAAGTGCACAAAGTTGGGGGACAAAAAGTGGCCTACTCATGGACATGATTTTTCTAAAATTTCAAAAATTTAAACTTTTGTAGATAATTTAAGATATCTACACTCCAAATTTGAAGATGATGTAAAAACATGAAATGTAGCATTTCGAGTCTAGTTTCCAAAACACTATTTTTTTTAAATGGTTAAGTATAACTAGGTCAAACATATAAAATTTGAAGAACTCTAGGTTTTTCAAAAAACATAGTAGATAGACAGTCGTGACTCACAATATTTTTTTAGCAACCTTTAATATTATTTAAAACCCTTTGGGGAAAATTTATATAAAATTTTGTAGCACATCACCTATATTTTTTTTGTATTTTTTCAATGAATACTTTTTTTAATGAACTTTTCAAGTAAATAGATCCTAAAAAATGATAAAGAAATGGATAGTCATCCATGAGTCAAGACTAACTACCTCAAAAATAAACAAAAATCCAATTAGTTTTTTGAATGTATGTAGAATTAAGCGAACCACATCACCATATAATTTATTTTTCACTTCGATCAATGAAACACAAATTACATGAACATGTATAGGCATGTATGTTTGTAGCATGTAGTGGCCTAAAAAAGTCATAATTAGAAAAATAGTTTAAAACCTTAAATTAGTACAATTAATAATTTATAACATGTATAGGCATGATCATGTTAATAACATGATCATGATAATAACGCAATCACGTTATTAACTATGTTATTAATGTGATCATGTTATATAATAATGTGATTACATTAATAACATGATCATGTTATATAATAACATGATTATGTTAATAATGTGATCATGTTATATATTCTAAACATCCTAAAACCTGAATAAGAGGTATTAGGCCTAGTAGCCTTAAGATTGTTGTCTAATATGACGTGTTATCAAATCCCTAATTAACATTATATTGAAGGAATTCTTTACATGAGGACCAATTACTCTTAATTTCAAAGATTATACTAAATAAAATACTCAATTGGTTAAATATGATGTGTAATTAGGGAAAATATTCACAATTGACAAATTAGATGGACACAATTTGTTGCATGGGGTTAAAAATACCTTGATTGATATTCTAGGTGGAATCAATTAATTACATAGAACTTAGTTGTCTTCAATTATGTATAGTATTGAGAAAAATATCAATTGATTTAACATGGAGTAATTAAAGCCCCAAATGACATTAGATGGATGTAATTCCTTACTTGGGGATTGAGAAGGCCCAATTGCATATCATATTGAACCTAACTACTCAATTGGTTCAATATGGTGTGCAATCAGGGCTAATTAAACCCAAAAAGAACATTATATGGATAAAATTACTTTCATGGGGCTTAGTTGGCCCCAATTATGTATATAAGATAAAACTAAATGCATGATTAGTTGGATATAGTTTATAATTTGGGCCAAAAAAGTTTTAATTGACATTAGATGTATTCAGTTACTTGCATGAGCCTTGATTGGCCATAATTACATATTCAATTGAACTAAATACTTGGTTGATTCAATATGTTATGGGTTTGGGACTAACAAATCCCCCTGTTGATAGTAGAAGGATGAAATTTCTTACACAAGGCTTATTTGAACTAAATTTCATAGATCATGTTGAACCAAATATTCTTTAGTTGAATTTGGTGCACAATCAAAATCTTGATTGTTATTAAATATGGATTTGTAATTCCTTATAGAGGGTTCAATTGGTCATGATTTCATATCAGAGTCATGATAACAATCAATTATTTAAATAACATGTGTAATTAGGGCCCTAATTAAAATTATGTTGACACAATTCCTTGGGCAAGCCTCGATTGGCCCCAATTATGTATCATCTAGAATCGAATACTCAATTGGTTTAATATGGTATGCAATCAGGGCCAAGTAAGCCCCAATTTCCATTATATATGAATGTAATTCCTTGCACAAGGCTCCTTTGGACTGAATTGCATATCAAATTGAAAAAATGCTTATTTTTTTAATATGGTGAGAACTTAGATCTCTAGTTGATATCATATGGATAAAATTCCTTACATTGATGCTCAGTAGGCCCTTAGGATCAATTTAGCCCCAATTACCATCCTTTATAAATAGTAATAAATAGGTTCACAAGGATGAACTTGGTTAAAATTAAATCAGTAATTGCCATAATTAAATATGTAAGATCAATCCATGATTATGTGGGGGATAATTGATCCCAAATTCACATTCTTTAGTCACAAATCTACATTCAAGGAGCTCAAATTTTCCCTAATCACCATCATGATTATACCTTAAATACCCTAAAACCTATCTGCTAAGCCCTAATCCCTAAATTTCTTAAACACTAAACTCAATTTATTATAAATATAAACTCTTTAAACCTTGAACCAATAATTTTATCCCAAATTAACATCATTTAAACTAAGAATTAAGTTCATAGGGCTTAGTTTGGCCTAAATCACACGACTAATTGACCCATTTGACTAATTCACTCAATTTGCGCATGTGACATGACATCTATGATATAATGACAACCCAAAAACACATTCTATAGTCACAAATGGGTCCAAGTGATTCAAATTTTCCTCAATTATCTTTTTGATTGACCTTATGTACCCTAAACCATGTATATACATTAAAACCTAGAAGTTGTAAACCATAAACCCTAAACACTATACCCTAAATTGTAAACCATTTACTTTCTAGGTATTTACCAACTTCAATTTAGTCCCAATTAACATCCTTTGTAGTAAGAATCTGGTTTGAACACATGGCATATCTAGTGATTAGACATTAATATGCAGGTCCTTAAACCTAAACCCCATGCCCTAATCCCTAATGATCCCTTAAACATTTAAATTGTAATCTCGTTATTCGCTAATGCCCACTACATGCCAAAATCATACATGCCTTAACATATAACTAATTTTATCACAAGATGTCATAATTTATGAGCTTTTTTAACCAATGGCTCAATCCTTTGGAGTACCAATCTAGTTGTGCATCTGTTTAGTAAATTGGGGCTATTTCGAGCCCCTTCAACCTAATTAACCAAAGAGGAAGAGAGATAGTTGATTTTTTTAATTGAGGAGGAATTTGAGGCCAATTTAAGGGTCTTCAATAGCAAGATATGATTTGGGGCAAAATCAAAAGATCAATCTTCTATCATGAATTGATCCAATTAGTTAATTTGTACAATTCCCTGCATGATCTAGGCAAAATTGAGCCCCTAAACCAAATTTATGGAGCAATCAATTATATAACATGTATGCAAAATATACATGGCATAATTGACCCTACTTTTATCAAATTTATGCAAACATGAAGGTAATCAAGTCATAAATAGGTATCACAAGCAACTCAAATGTTCTTCAATTGCCTTAGTGATTAGACCCTATATTAGATATCTTAAACCCTAAGTTACCATGTACCATTTAACTTTAACCCCAAACCCTATACCATTTACATTAAAAACCCTAAACCATAATCTCTAAACCCTAAACCCTTTAAATGATAGACCTTAAACAATTAAATTTATCCCCAATTAACATCCTTTATATATAGAGTAAGAATTAGGTTCACAGAGATGAACTTGGTTAAACTTTCATCACTCATTACCATAATTGACTTTGTAGTCTCAATCTGTGATGATGTGGGAGATAATTTATCCCAAATTCACATTCTATAATCATAAATATAGATTCAAGGCTCCCAAACTTACCCCAATTGCCTACATGATCGTATAAATATACCCTAAAACCTATACCCTAATTCCTAATCCTTAAAGTTATTAATCCCTAAACTCTAATAATTTTATCCCAAATTAACATCATTTCTACACTAAGAATTAAGTTCACAGGGCTCAATTTGGCCTAAATCACACAACTAATTGCCCCATTTGACTAATTAACTCAATCTACATGATGACATCCAGGGTATAATGGTAACCCAAAAACACATTTTATTATTAATGACTTATTATTATTTGGGGCTTTGACATGCTCAGAGCTTCTTTCCCCAAGTATTAAGAGAAGAAAAAATGACTTAAGAAGTAATACCATGGCATTTAATGCACTTTGGGAAACATATTGATCAGCTACTTAATAAATTGAAATTGCAAGTGATATAGCATTTAATTCACTTTGGAAAATGTGCCCAAAAACATTTTCATGCCATGTATGTCATAAAAGTGTGCTACCTGATATTTTATTAAATGCACACATCATTTCAATTTATGGGGATCCATTTTCCTTCCATCACAATGTTAATTCAAAACCATGGCCTTTGATGCAGGGAGTAACATGAGTATCCATAAATCCAAGCCATTCTATGGGAAAGGTTCCAGTAGCCATGCACCTTCACTTTGGACTTTAATTGTAATCCTTAATTCATAAACCATAAATTATAATCCCTAATCTATAAACCATATGCACTAATTTGCCTTAATCTTTAATCCATAATCCTTTATCTACATTAAATATAACGTGATCACATTATTTAATAATGAGATCACATTATTATTAACATAAACAACACTTGGTGCTCATTGCCAATTACCAACCCCATAGCTTATATTGACAATTACGTGAGCATGTTATTCAATAATGTGATCATGTTATTATCGATATCAGCTTCTCAATGGGTTGGATGTGCTGGGACTTTGTGGGAAACATAATGCGATTATTTTATTTAGTAACATAATTGCACTATATAATGTGATCATGTTATTATTATTTTAGTGATAATCTTATTTATCAATGATTATTTTTAACCCAAATCAAGACTTTTGTCAAACCTACAAATATTCTCTGCATACTTCTGTGAGATCTATGTACCTATGTACTTGACCCCACCTTTGAAAAGTTGTCAATTGTCCCTTTTGATGGGTTTTAAATCATGTTCAAAGAGGAAGAGGATATTGTTAAAGAATAAAACATAAGAGGAATTAGAATATTTCAAATAGAAACACAAGCTACTAATGAAAAAAACTCATGGTAAACAAGGTACAAACCCTAATCTTGATGAACCAAAAACCATAGATAATGAATTAAGCAATGATGAAATTGACTATAATCAATTGAATAATGTTGAAATTGACCATAATGAAATGAATAATAATGAAATTGACCATAATGAAATGAATAATAATGAAATTGAAAATAATGAATTAGTAAATGTTGGAAGTTCACATTCAAAGTTCCAAGTTTTTGATTTTGTTGATAATGAGTCTATGTATGATTTTTCACTCCCATAAATGAAGAAAATTTTATGGAAACAAATAATGATGAAATTAACCATAAAAAAAATCATGAAAACATATAATGAATAAATTAACAATGAAGAATTTAATGTCATCCCACCTCTAAATAATGAAAGTAATAATGGTTTTGAAACACCCTCTCAAGAAATTCCACCATTACCAACACCTCCAAGAATTGTATGTAGAAAAGAAAAGTACTTAATTGAAGTTGATGAAAATATTTGAAAACCAATGCATAACAAAATGTCTGATCACCATTCAAGAAGATTGGCTCAATAAATTTAGGATATTTTCTTTCATAATTTTTAGTATGATAGTCAAAGATGTCAATTATTTGTTTCATTGATAAAATTCATTAAGATGAGACCTATAATGTACATTTTAGGACTAAGAACATCTAACATGGATGATGAAATTGTTGAAAATATACATGATGCATATCATACTGTAGGCCTAAAATCATTTACCAAATATTGTAATACTACCTGATGTATACTTAAAACATTTGCAGTAAGTGACATAATAATGAAAAAATTAATGTTTTCAAAAACAAGCCAAACACTTAATATAAATATAAAAATAATAAGGAAAGCAATTGAAATATGTGAAAGACTCAATGAACCTAATACCAATGAGCTCTGGGCATTCTCTGGTAGACTTCCATGAAAGGACAAGGCTCTATCTGATACTCTCAAAGAGTTACTTGCTCAGTTTTGGAAAGACAATACAAGAGTTTCACCCAGTGCAAGATATCTTGTGAAAAGAAGAGTTGGTTCTCATAATCATGAACTGCATCCAAAACATTTATTAGATATGACTTAAACACAATTATACTCTAAATTTTTGGAAAAACATCCACAAATTTCTATTTGTTAAATATATTTTGAGATGGTAAAACCTTTTTATGTTAAAATAAATCACACATGCACCACTTATTGTTGTAGGCAACATGTTGAATTTTCAATGCACTATGATATTTTTCGCTATATTCATTGTAATTTTCATACTAGCATTTTGCAAGAGTGTGGCATTGAATTTCCAGCAAAATTATCTAGGGAATTTATTCCAACTATATTCTATAAAAGACCGGATGGGCAATTGTTTTACAACAAATCATGTTTAAATGAAAATTACAGCATTTGTGGTGGATTGCCAAATTTAAAAAAATGTATCCATGAGGAGATTACAAGTGCAATTGGATAGGAATTATTTGGTTCAATAAAATATAAATTAGTGACTTATCAAGAAAATATGGTAAAGAATCTAAAAGGTGTGAGCTTGTTACAAAAAATATAACTATTTCAGAATTTTTGGTCAAATTTAAGGAGAAGATTATTTATGACTATGCAAGGCACACACACAAGGCTAGATGGTTGGATGAACATTTCAAGATATGTAAGGATACATTCCCACCTGGTTTCATTATTTTAGTAGTTGATTTTGTATAGAATTACACATTAAAACTCCAAATGAAAGTTTAATCATAGTATTACAACTCATCACAAGTTGCCATATTCATGCATATAACAGTCATGCATGCACTTGATAATACAGAGCAACAACAAAAAATATTAAGGGGGTACCATTTCTATATCAACGATGATAGATCATATTATTCAAAGTATGTGTAGGGTTATTTTTAGAAGTTATATGAATAGTTGAGTCAGAATAACATTAATTTCAATCAACATTACATTTGATCAGATAATTGCACATTACAATTAAAAAATGCATATATGTTTTATTGGTTGAGCAGGATGCACATTACCACAAGTGTAGAACACATTTGGAGTTTCATAGAGATTGGTCATGGAAAATGGGAACATGATGGTGTTGGATCATGTGTAAAAAGAGTTATTGCAAGGGAGGAGTTAAAATTTGAAGAGAGTGTTCATTTATAAGATGCAAAAACTATGGTTGAATGGTATAATGAGAACATGTGTCATGGTGCTCAACCAAATTCTACTATTTGTAGACATTTATGGTTATTAGAGGAAGAACACTTGGTAAAGTATGAGGATTATATGACTTTAACAGGTTTAAGTGACCTCCACTCATTTCGTATCTCAATTGCAAGTTCTTGGACTCTTCATAAGAGACACTTGGTATGTTTATATTCTACATGTGTGGACTCGGTTTGGAACACTTGGTAAAGTATGAGGATTATATGACTTTAATGGGTTCAAGTGACCTCCACTCATTTCATATCTCAAATGAAATTTCTTGGACTCTTCATAAGAGACACTTGGCATGTTTATATTCTACATGTGTGGACTCTGTTTGGAATGAGTGTGAGTCACAAGAGTGGGTGGATGATTAAAGTTCCAAACCTCTAATTCCAATCAACACATATCAAGTTCTAATAGCATTCAAATTTATAGATATGACATCATCATATGAATTTTACCATATATTTGATCTCTTGTAGCCAGGTAAAATATTTTTCATTAGGTACAATTTATTCTCATTATTTATATATCTTCATATTGTTGCTAAAAATGATATTTTATGATGTACAAGGCATATTTTTTCAAATATTTCAAATGAGGATAATGAATAAGGCACTGATTACTACTTGTGTTGATGTGTAAAGACAAAGAATAAATTGACTTCCCTAGTTATAGATGGAGAAAACATTGACTATCCCACTATGTCAGTGGTAGTCACCAAAACTTGGTTTCGACAAAATCCTATAAAAAATTCAGATCAATGGTTATTTGAAGAGTTTGAAATGCATAGGAAGATACTATACTATTAAAATTTGACTCTTTTAATGAATATTCAATTACAAAAATATCATGAGAGGCCATTAAATAGGAAACTATGGAAAGTTTGAGAGTCAGATCATGAAACTATTCTTGATACTATCAAGGTTAGAGCAGATCCTTGTGGTTCATTGGATTGAAATATAGAGGTATGTTAACTTTTTAAATATATATTTAATAAATTTTAAAATTTTTATTTTATTTTATATGTAGTACATATATAAATTTCATTTTTAATTGCTTACGAACTTTTTTTTGTAGGTTAGTGGTGTCAGATAAGCTTCCACCTTCACGTGGTTGACACTGTCAATAAAAAAATCTATATTCTTGAAGCTAAGAGAAGCTTAGGTTTTATGCATGTTTAATATAGGATATGATTAGAGGGATTAAAGAGGTATGTAAGGGATCTAACAGTTCACAAAAATGACTTATAGTTTTCATTGTATGCATGTTTGAACCTAGGCTAAAAAAATTGCATTTTTCTTGTATTGAGAAGGGTATTCTTGAGGTTAGAATGGGTGGTGGGTTTATCAATTAGGCCTGACGAGAGGCCAAGAACCTAGTCCTATAGTTATCCTCCCCAGTAAATGTGTTTTTAGTGTCATTTTTCACCCATGAAGCATTGAAACCAGAGTTCTACAATCACAACTTGAACTTTGACAACATTTATTGTTAGTGTTTCCGCTCTCTATAATGGTAGTGAAAATGCACTTCTGAGTGGATTCAAACATCATGGTAACACAATAAAATGTAATATATCTATTTGTATGTGACCAAAGTGATAAATTTATAGGTGGAGGTCCTGAAGGTAGAAATGCCAATGGGAGCTCAAGAAGTTTCTTGTTCACTGACAAAAACTTGCATTTTTGGACCCATCACTGCAACTTGTCTAACAAATTGATCTCAAAGCTGCCACCTGAGTGCTTTAGGGTGTGATTATATGGCTTAAGGAGGTATGTAAGGGATCTGATAGTTCATGGAAATGACTTACAATTTTCATTTTATGTATGTTTGAACTTATGCTAAAAATTTACATTTTTCTTGTATTGGGAAGGGTGTTCTTGAGGCCGAAATGGGTGGTGGGTTTGTCAATCGGGGATGAAAGGAGGCAAAAAACCTAGTCATATAGGTTATATTCCCCCTTATATGTGTTTTTGGTGTCAATTTTCACCCATGAAGAATCATAACTAGAGTTCTACAACCACAACTTCAACTTTGACAACATTTATTGTCAATATTTCTACTCTTCAAAACGAGAGTGAAAATGCACTTTCAAGTGGATTCAAACATCATGGCAGCACAATATCATGTAATTTTCCTATTTGGACATGATCAAAGTGATATATTCATAAGTGGATGTCCCAGAGGTAGAAATTCCATTTGGAGCTCGAGAAGTTGCTTGTTCACTAACAAAAACTTGTATTTTTGGACCCATCACTACAACTTGTCTAACAGATTGATTTCAAAGCTTCCACCTGAGTTATCTAGGGTGAAATTAGAGGGATTAAGGAGGTATGTGAAGGATCTGGTATTTTTTATAAAGGACTTATAATTTTCATTTTATACATATTTGAACTTAGGCTAAAAATTTGCATTTTTTTTGTATTGGGAAGGGTTTTCTTGAGGCTGGAATGGGTGGTGGATTTATCGATCAGGCCTGAAAGGAGGAAAATAACCTAATCCTAGAGGTTATCCACCCCATTAAACATGTTTTTAGTGTGATTTTTAACCCATGAAGCATCAGGACTAGAGTTCTACAACCATAACTTTAACTTTGACAACATTTGTTGTTAGTGTTTCTGCTCTCCAGAATGGTAGTGAAAATGCACTTCTGGGTGGATTCAAACATAGTGGTAGCATAATAACATGTAATTTTACTATATATATGTGACCAAAGTGATATATTCATAGGTGGAGGTTTTAGAGGTAGAAATGCCAATTAGAGATCAAAAAGTTACTTGATCACTAACAAAAAATTACATTTTTAGACCCGTCACTGTAACTTGTCTAACAGATTGATCTCAAAGTTTCCACCTGAGTGCTCTAGGGTATGATTAGAGGGATTAAGGAGGTACATGAGGGATCTAATGGTTCACATAAATTACTTACAATTTTTTTATGCATGTTTGAAATTAGGCTAAAAAATTGCATTTTTCTTGTATTAGGAAGCATGTTCTTGAGGCCAGAATGGGTGGTGGGTGTGTCGATCAGGTTGATGAGAGGCCAAGAACCTAGTAATAGACATTATTCCCCCTTGGACTTGTTTTTGGTATCATTTTTCACCTACGAAGCATCAAAACTAGAGTTCTACAACCATCACTTCAACTTTGATAATTTAAACTAAAGACCTAGAAACTTAATGAGTAATTGATTTATTAACCTATTGACAACTTTCACAATTTTGGCAGCTTTAAAAATTTTGAAAAATTTGATAACTTAAATGAGATACCTAGAAACTTAATGAGTAATTGAGCTATTGACCTACTGATAAATTTGATAACTTTGACAACTTTGACAATTTTGAAAACTTTGACAATTTTGACAACTTTGACAATTTTGATAACTTTGACAACTTAAAATAGAGACCTATAAACTTAATGAGTAATTGACCTATTGAAAACTTTGAAAATTTTGACAAATTTCACAACTTTGACAATTTTGATAACTTTGACAATTTTAACAACTTTGACAACTTTGATAATTTTGATAATTTTGACAACTTTGACAATTTTTACAATTTTGACAACTTTGACCTATTGACCTATTAGGTGGCATTGAATAATTGACCTATTGACATCTACAACAAATAATCCCTATCTATACCTTATTTTGGGTTAATATTCAGTTTTGGTTTTGTAACCTCACATTCCACTCGAGGTAGATGGTGAAGAGTATGAGTATTCAATCTTTCCTTCTCTTGAGTTCTATGGAGAATGTGGAGATGAAATATGTATGAAGAGTTAGATTTTAATCTTTTTATAACATACAGATGGATAAGATTTTGTAAGTTTCACTTTGATCATAGTTCTTTCCCATTGAAAGTCCACAGTCCTAAACTTAGAATTTTGTATACTGTAATCTTTGTATTGAATCTTGTATTTGATTCAAAAAGTGAAAGAGAAGGGTTTATAATGGTTATAAAAGTTGGTGATAAATTTTTTTTTTATGTTATAGATTTCTTTGATGTTGAATAACCTAGAGACCCTGCATACCCCTATTTCTAACATATAGAATACAGTGTTGAATGACTAAGATTTCCTGTTTATGAATGCCATGAAGATTTTGAGAACTTGATCACTGAAGGAAAAAGTTGTAATAATGTTATACATACCCAATACAAGAATTAGATCATCTTTCAAGTCTTGTTTGGACATTCTATGCAATTATTTTTAGTATCATCCTATATAGTTGCTACAAAGCCTGACGTTTAAGGTTTTGACCATAAAAAGAGATTCAACACTTAAAAATTACTAAAAAAATTTAATATAATGTGTATTGGGATCTATTAAGTGATTAAAGTGATTTCATACTTGTACCTTCTATATTCTATTATGTACTACCCTGCAGGTACTCAACTAGCCTAAGAGACCTAGTGAGAAAGAGTCTAAAGAAGAAAGTTGAACTTAGGTGAAGAGTTGAGGACAAAAATTGATTGAAAAGTAGGATTGTCCAAAATGGTGGTCAAACATAATTTTTTTTGGTTGAAGTGTCTCTAAAATGGTCAAACCTTGGCACTTTGTGCATTTGGAGGGCTAATTAGAGCGTACAATATTTTACAAATGAACCTAACCCAATATTTTGTGTGAGGTAATGGAATGGAAAAGGGCTGCCAAAAAACTAATTATTTTTCCTTGAAGAGTCTATGTACGAAACA
Source organism: Torreya grandis (assembly GCA_037957365.1). Taxonomy (NCBI): domain Eukaryota; kingdom Viridiplantae; phylum Streptophyta; class Pinopsida; order Cupressales; family Taxaceae; genus Torreya; species Torreya grandis. Next base: position 12,417,178 of record JARHVA010000002.1, on the reverse strand, counting down.
AAACATGAGGTTTTCCCTAAAATAGGGCTACTGGCCAAGATAAAGGTTAAAGAGAGAAATATGAAAAAATATAAAAGAGAGAGGGGTTCAAAAGTTGGAATCATGTTGTATGAGTAGGATAACGAGTCCTGAGGTAGAAGATAATTTAATACATAAGATTATATAAAAAGACCTTTGATCAAGATCCTGAACACTTTCAAGCTATTGAGAAAGCTCTGCATCAAAAGTGTACAATAAGCATGTTCAAAGAGAAGAAGGCCATTAAGCATAAGTGATAAGAGTGTCATTAGTCATTTCCACTACATACAATGAAATTTAAAAAAAAGGTAAGATCCGAGATTTATAGCATTAAAAAGCAAAAAAAAAAAAAAAATCCTCATTTGTGCACATACAACATTAAATATGAGATCCGATATAGATAATAGTTTGGAAGATCAAAAAAACACTATAAAATAACACATAATGAAATAAAAAATAACTATAAATTAAATATATTAAGCCATGATAGGCATATAATGTAGGCACATACATGTCCAATGCCAATAATACATAGATTAGGCCGTGACAGCCATACAAAAATTTGCATCTACCAATATGGTATCTAATGTTGGCCGAATGTCATATGCATATATACAATGCCAAAAATGCATCAATTACCATATAAGCAGACAAAAAAGTACATCTCAAGTGTAATTCATCCTATTCATCAAATAGTCTCCCTATATTTGCCTTCCTTGAAGAAGACTATCCCTAAGATGCCCTACTAGTAGTTGGAGACCCCTCTAATGCCTTGGATTGCTCCAAGTTCTAACTGTGGGTCCTATGCTCATAGCTAACTTGTAGCTGAGCCTATTTAAATAAAATTATTATTACAAAATTAACATAAAATACATTCAAATAATTCTTAAGAAATTAATTTTAAACTACAATAAAAAAAATCATTTAAACATGTGCATTTATTGCAAGCTCATGATCTTGCTCAATCTATTTTTCATGCTCAATCAAGTCAATGGCAGGCTCAACTATCCAAACAGGCATCTCAAATATTGGAGGAACATAAGAATTTACCCCAATCACCATCTGACTAGTACTATCATCTATCATAGGACAAACCTGCATACACAATACATAAACATAAGTTATATTTACCCCAAGTACACATTTACTAAAATTATTAAAAGAAGTTTTTTTTTTCAATTCAAAATTAAAAGAAACAATATATACCTCTATCAACACCTATGCAGATGGTGTCAGATGATGTATGTGTCTGTCTTATCTCGTAGAGAGGGAGGAGTGTCAGTACCAACCATCAACTATTCATGTAAACAAAGTCTCAGTTTTATATAAATTCAATCAAATCTTATATATGGAAACCAAAATGATCAATAGAATCACTTGTACATATAAAATGTATATCTATAAAAGTACATGAATGCAATGACACATTATAGGAAAGAAGAAGACAAGCATTCATGTGAAAATACACTTAGATCTGAAATTATAAGACATCTATTGAAGTGTTAGAGTAGCAACCTTGTACAAAAACCAAAATTAGAGGATTAAAACTATGAAAGGGAATATATAATATACTAGTTTATTTTTTTTCAAATTGATAAATATAAATATACTTGGGTCAAGATCTTCAATTTATGTTATATTACATGTTGGACTATATTAGCTGTTGATTTATTACTTGTCTAAAAATATGGGTTTGACTTAGGTCTGGACCCTTGTAACTAATTCCTTTTGGATGAATTTTCAATATTAACTTAGAGTATTTAGGGATATTTTAAATTGTGTTTTAAAAAGGTGGGCCTACATTTGATGGAGTAGAGTGATGAAGTATGATTGGATTCCTAGGATTATAGAGAAATTAATGACTAATGATTTGGCCACACTATATATAATAGGGATACTTTGGATTATGTAGGTGGTAATTATTGTCCCATCAAGTAGATTCCTTTGCTTGACATATTCACCAACTAGGATGTGTCACATAAAACAGTTTAATTTTCCCACATGTCCCTTGAGAGTGGACTATCACTTTCAAGGTTGTGATTAGGATACTAGGCTTGTCGACTAAAGGTAGGGTTATGGTCTTGATAGAGGATTGTGATAGAGGTAAGGTTATTAATTGGGTATAATACTTTGGTCTAAGAGCAGATGACCCCTACACTCATCATGGGCTAGGTATATGAGCACATGACCCATACACTCATCATGGGCTAGGTGTATGAGCACATGACCCTTTAATAGTGAGGGTTAGAGATTGGGATAGTGGGGGCCATCAGAGCTTCTAGTTGGATATGTATGCCACCATTAAGAGACTTTTTATGATTGGTAGACACACTGATAATGATATATTTGGTAGCTCTACTATATTAGGGTATTTTAGGATAGTTTGTGAATGAGGTGGACACTCTACTACCATCGTAGGAAAAATTAGGAGAGTACTAATTGGAGGAGTGCATTTAGAAAAATATCTTATGTCTAGGTTTCAATTAGGGTAGGATGCCAACATTAAGTAAAACCACCACCATAATATGTAGATACTTAGATGTAGAAACAAACATATGATAGAGGGTGAGGAAATGAAGTTTAGGGGGAAATAAGGACAAGCATACACTTATTAGAGAGGAACCAATAGGATAGGAGGAGAATGCTAAGATGAGGTCCAATTAGGAATTATACTTAGATTAACATGAAGTTACCCAAATAAAGTAGTGAGTTGGTTTAATTTTAGTTACTTTCTATGTTACTTTGTAAGTTAGTACTTAGTTATTATTTCTTTAGGTGACTAGAGATATAATGTCTTATCTTATTATATGGTTTTAGAGTGAATCACTTAGTGGTGGATCATGATCAAAGAAACTTTGGTTAGGATTTTTTAGGTGAATATTATTTGAGCCTCGATAATATTTTGGTGGATGCAGTTCTCCATGTGTGAGTAAGCAAGCATACATATGTTTTTCTCCCTGATTATCATACATATATGGAGTTCCCTCATAATAAGAGAGAGATAGTTGGCCTAGAGGAAAATGCGTTTGGTTTAGAGTCTCAGAGGAAGACTCTCAATGAGATTATTAGGGCTAGGGGAGGTTAGGATCCATCTAGACAAAAAATAGTGGGAGGTACATCACCCACATAGGTATAAGCAAGAGACACAAAAGTAGAGAAACTATATCCCACATCACTCATCAACATGTATATGTAAAAAACTACAGTCATAACAAATGCAAAGAGAAAAACATATATGTAAACAATTTTTTACCTCTGTATATGTAAATGGTGTCATCCTTTAAAGTTAGATGCAGTTGTAGATGGCCTAGTAGCTAGATCTGAATATGAAAACAATGGCTATGATAAATTTAATGCTATAAATGTTGGTTGTGATGATGAAGGAACTTTCACCTCCTCTGACATAAAAAATGACATAATATTATATTAAATTTATATGTAAATTAATTGTTGGCTTAGAAATTAAATTTGTAAATATAACTTAAATTTAACATGACATTTATATAAAATATACCTACATCTATGTGGTGATTAATGTTTACACGCCAAATGTGCATGCTAAAAACTCATCATTCATAAGAATATGATCTAAGCCATTTGAACCACCAATGCCATCATCATCATCATCATCATAAGGTCCCATGCACATAACTCCACATGAATTTTAAGGGTGGAGTCATGGTCAAGTAGCATACAGTGTATCTATAGCATCACTCTATGAAATCCTACTCGTATGTTGAATGAGTGTATAAATGAGTGAACTAAGAGCATGGAGAGTGTCTATCTCTATGACATGTTGAACCATAAAGGGTATTTTAGGATCAAAAGGATTTTGGATATGAATCTATGCATCTCGATTAGGCACATGATGTACACCTAGTCAATTCTATGCAAGCCTCTTCTTCAGCCCTAAAACTATTAAAATCAAAATAATTTGGAATCTAGTTGAGGACAAACTCACAGTAGAGTTTCTTCAAAAAATATGATAGGACCTAATGGTTGTTACATGGTGGATAGTCAAAGACCATCCACCATCAATCTCAAAAATTGGTCATGATTAAGTTGTTTACATAGTAATGGATAAGAAAATGTTTGACGGTTATGGGAAATGGGGCACTTGTGGCTGGGTCGATGAATAAGATGCAATTATTGGCTTTTGAAACTTCCAAATTCTTGACTTGAAGGGTTGACAACTTTTTAGTATAATAGGTGCTACAAGTATCTGTATATAAGGTCTATTGATCAATTTGACTTGTTATCAAGTCAATTTGACCTAATAAGGTCTATAGGGAATCAGCTAGCTAAGTGCAATGGGGGTTGGTCGAATTGGGATCTCTCATTCTGTCAATTAGGTCTTCAATTTCAAGTTTGTTTTTGATAATGTTGTCAATCAAAAACTCTTGACTATTAGGGGGGTTTTGGAGAATTGTAGGAGGGTTAGGTGGAGGGATAGGAGGAACAATAGGGTTTTATGGAGGGTTAGGAGGAGGACCAACCAGAGGGTTTTATGGAGGGTTGGGAGGGTTAGTAGAACAGGTTAGAAAAAACAAATTACAATTAAAAACATGGGTTAAACAATGAAAATTATGAAAAATTAGGGTTAAATAAAGAATATTTTGATGACTTACCTCTCTTATGTGGTGGCATCATCGATCAGTAAGCTTGTGGGGTGAATTTATTAGCTTTTTGGCACTCTTTTCAATAAAACATGATCATAGAATGAGGCAAGAGGAGGAAACAAGAATGCAAAATGAATAATTTTGCATTCAGGTTTCCTTATTTTTTTGGTGACATAGGGAATGCGATTATGTTATTAATGTAATCATGATACCATTAATAATGTGATCGCATTACTATTCAGTATAACGTAATCACATTATTAAATGATGCGATCATGTTATGGCTTGGAAATTCTGAGCCTAGACTTAAGTAACATGATCACATTAATTAAATAATGTGATCACATTAATTAAATAATGTGATCAAGTTATTAATTAATGTGATCGCATTATGGTAAATGTCCATGAAATTGTCCCCAACTTCGTGCACTTACCCTTATATATTGTAATTAATTGTCTTGGAAATATTATCATTTAAAAAATGTATTGCATGTGTTTCAATGCAACCTATGGGAGTGATTTTGATACATGGTGTTCGAGATACCACATGCAAAAGTTTCGTAGGTATTAATTTATAAATTGGATTAGGTATAGTGCATAGTTGAAAATTCAACCATATAAATAGGTTTATTTTTTATAATTTTGTAATTAATTTGTACATTATTCATTGTAATTTTAATCTATGAGTCATTATAATTCCAAACTATTGAGATATATTACCTCACCATTTTGAGCATTTGTAGACTATCTTATAGGCCCAACAACATGAGGACCTAGTATGTATAAGAATTTCAGCTTTTTAATCTAATTTTTCAATTTTGAAAAAGACTCTATTTTATTTTTATTTTTTAGTTTAGGTATTTTAAGGTGATTATTATCAAATATATCTAAAAGGTATGCACCCTTAATACATAATAATTATATACAATAGCATGGTCTCTTTTCATACAAAACAAGTTTTATGATAATTACAAGCAGTAATATTTTGTGATGTCAAAAAAATAGTGGCATGGTGGCATGCCTTGATAGTTTTGATGTATATTCGAGTGGATGGAGACACGAATCATTGGGACTCCTACCTCTTATCTTAATAGAATTTAGAATAAAGCCTACTAGGATTTGATTGCCAATGTTGATTTAAATTCCTTAAAACTTTAATTTTTTTTATTATAAAGGATGCGTGAAGTTTCTTGTAATATACCATTACACATGAACAACCCCTAATTGACTACTCAAACATCCCAACATTTCATGGTTGCGAATCCCAGATAATGTTATCCTACTTAGCTCAGACCAATGTGAGTTAAACCCTTATGGACACATAATAAGGAATATGTCTTTGTATTTAAACCCATATCCTTTCCTATACTTTGTCAGAGTGGAAAATTTTATAGTGGAAGTACCTCACTTAGCCCTTTCCCAATAAAATAATGTCTACATGAAATAAATAACAACTCAACCCTTTGGGTAACCCAAATATAGTTAAGAGTGTTACAATAAATATTTGGTCATTTTGTAAGTAAAATTAAAATATAATAATAAATAATTTAATTATATATAACTAACTTTAAATTGAATATGGTCAACAATATTAACTAATCACATAATAATATAATTTAGGGAGCTTGAAACATTTATAACATTCCTAGATAGTTGAATATTAATGATACAACAAATCTCTTGCTAACCATGCTATGTTGTTACAGGATGATCTGTGACTTTACCAACCACCCAACTTTCTCTCACCTCTGTATGTATTACCAACCTCTCAAATTTTTTCCTAGCATGCATGTTAGCTATCGATAAAATGCTTCAGAGAAAAGGGGACTTGGCAAATGAAATAGTTATAGGTGTTTGTTGCATTAGTGAAACAGATGGAATGCATTTTGTGGAAGGATTTTGATAGTGTCCTTGTCCTAGTTCACATCATCCAAGTCATAATTTTATATGATTCATGTGCCTTCACTAACACTTCTTGTGGTGTCATTTTAACATAACATTTGTAAGAGGAATAAACCTAGCTCTAATCTATCCTCAAAACACCAAACAAATGATAACATTCACAAAAAAATGAGTGACTATTACATTTTCCATGTCTAAACATAGTATCTTGAGCTATCACTACATTTGAAAGACTATAAACACCCCTAAGATAAAATTTTGAACATTAGTGATATTTTTGTAGAAAACTAGGAAAACAATTAATGTTTTAACAAAAAGAGACCAGAAATAGATTTTTCTCCTCTTGTGAAGGTTCTAACTCCCTAAAAATGTTGAAGAATTCAATAATATTTATCTAATTCCATGAATAAATAGGAATACAACTAAGAAAAACTTAAAAACCTTGTCACCCATACACAAAAAACCCAAGATCTTCTTCATGCATTAAAAAATCTAGACCAGAACTAGCTCTAAGTGAATTGAATAACATAATTGGAATGGATATAAACAATGAAATCCTAAATATGTTTATCTCCCACAAACTCCGACAAGCTCCTTAAAGGTGGAATAAAAATTTCCTCATTGCTTTCATGCACTCACATGGATTTCAAACATGCCTCCCATCCTTTTACATATGAGGGAGAATTGAATGTAAATACAAAAAAATAGGTTCCCTAGAAACATCCCTATTGACTTGATTACATCATTCTTACTTCTAATTGGTTGTGTGACTTACCTATATTCTATTGGCCCACTTACTATTGCATGGATTTTCTATTTCATAATAATAGAAATTCTAAATGTAGGCTAAAATAACTAACTTGAATAAAATTAAGAATGGTATAAATGATGATGTTCACTAAAATCTCCTCTTAAGTGTAATAAGGGGAATGAGTGCAAAAAGTATAATTGATACTTCAGATATAATTCTTGACAATTAGGCTTTATCATGTATCTACGTACAATTAAACTTTATGAAGGAAGTAGGGCATACAAATATAAAAGAGAGAAAGAAGTAGGGGTTCAATTAAAAAAAGAAATGTATTTTTCTCCTCTCATGTAGATTTTGACTACCTATAAATGTTAAAGAATGTAAGAAAATTGCTTTCATACCATGAAGAAATAGGTGGATAACTGAGAAAGTCCCAAATTCCCTGTCACCTATTCAAAAAAACAACCCAATATCATTTATGCATAGATATCATTTAGACAAAGATCCTAAATTGAAACTATAATGAACATAATAACATAATGGATAAAAACAAGGAAAACCTAAATATATTAATCTCTCACAAATTCCTCCAAGGAAAAATATAAATTGTTTGGGTGCTCTCATGCACTCACATGTATTTCAAAAGTGTTGCATAGCCTTCTAAAGCTAAGGGAAAATTAAATATTTAGAGAAAAACATTAAGGGCCCTATAAATAATCCTAATGGCATGATTACATCACTCTTCCTTTTGATTGATTGTGTGACATATATTTTCTATTAACTTAATTATTCAAGCATTTTTTTAAAATTTCTTCATAATATTTATATTCTAAATTTAGGTTAAAATTACTACCCTAAGCAAACTTAAGAATGGTGAAAATAAAGAGCTACACTAACAAAGAAAAAAATACCAAACATATCCATATCAAAATTATAGTCTCTTTGACCTATTGGCATCATTTTTTCCCCCTATTTTTTTACTAATATCATTAACTTCATTATTTATATTATTCTCACCATCCTCTTTGCTATCGCTACATTTTCCAAACTCAAGGGTTGTTTCTTGTTCTATTAGAATTTTTATTTAGGCCCAACAAACTATTATCTAAATGAGGCATAATGTTCTCTTGAGGTTCAACTATTTTTATTGGAAAGGTTAGAATTTTATAAACAGTGCCCTCACATAGGAATTTTCAGTATCTATGTAAAGTAGAAGGTATAACATTGATAGCATGAATCTAAGGTATCCCAAACAAGATTTTTTAATTCACATTTCTTGTACAATACTACATAAAATATCTAATGATTTTTGTCTCAAAGGAAATTTCAATTCAACTGTGCTAATATCATCTCTACTTTGTTTATCAAAACCTTTTGTACTCACATTTAATTTATCCAAAACATTTTTATTTATACCAAGTCTTGGAATACCACTTTAAATAAAAATATTAAATCATGAACCATCATCCACAAAAACTCTTTGTAAGAACCCTCCAATTAGGTTCCAAATAAATGTACCATATTTTTTTATTTTATTTTATCGACCTAGAAGGTTTCTTACTGTTTCCCTTTGAAACTAATTATGTAAATAAGATTGAGAAGTTTTGATTAAACACGAAAATTGCATCAAGTTCAAGATATAAGCATGGTCATAGTATTGTCATGTAAAAAATAAATAATAATTCATGAAATTAATTTCCATTCTTTTGATTTTCATCATTGTAAACTCTATTACATGTTTACACATTGAAATCAGATTATAAGCTTCATGCTAAAGTCAAAGAATGTATTAAGTCGTTATTCAATGTACTTTTATCACAAAGTGTACAATAAATGATAACTTCATAATACATATTTACATTCATATCTATAAATTAAAGCCACCTCTACAATAAGTGACTAAAAATACATTTTTATTTCTTTTCAAATATAAAAACAATAATATATAAGTATGCAAGTTAACAAACATATTTTGTTAATCCAATAATTCCATCTTCAAACAACATACAAAATGGAATGTAATCATAATTGAATAAGAGATTAAAATGTTTACAACATCATTATAATTACATGATTTCTTCTTCCCAAGTATATAGTACTCAATAAGTATAGTTGTTTATTTAAGATGTGTGAATAAATCTTCATAATGAAATCCACCATAATTTTGCAGTCCATCATTGTTCTTGAAGACTAAATAGAAAATAGTAGAGGGAAAACATCATTGGAGGGATTTTCCTCCAACCATAGAGCCTTTCAGACTCCCACACTCCTCTCATCCATTAAGAGTGACCCTAATCTTCTATAAAGGTGTTAAATATGGACAATCAACATACCAGAGAAAATCCCAAAATATAAAATAGTTTGGCATACCACTTCATTCAGTAATGCATTAAATATTACTATAACACATCCTAATGTGTACTAATATATAACCATATTGCAGTTGAACTCTTGAATTCATTCTAATTATGGTATTTTTTTAATTGAAACTATGGATTAGTTTTGGTGACCTTGCATAATTTCTAATTCTCATACTTACTAAGTTTCCAATGTTTATTTATAATTCTATGTTTAACAAAATCATCTCATAGAATTCACATCTCATATATATGTTTCACATACAAAGGAGAATGATACTATTTAAAAATTTGAAGTCCAAAATAGGACATAACGCTAATTACAATAGTGAGGCTCTACTCATGTCAATCATACCCCTATCGCCCATACAAGGTGTAACCCAAGAATATAATCTAGATGCTAAAACCATATTTTATCACAAGACGTATAGTTCCAAAGTGTGTTTTGGTGTCTAATGAATTTAGCATATATAAGTTTAGCATTTATTATCTAATAATTTATTATCCCAAGATGGGATCAATATCCAAAATCAATATTCAAGTTTAATATTGATTCATTAACCCAAAACATGATATAATAATTGATCAAGTCCCAACATTACTTATATAGATTTATCGCCTAATGATGATATCCAAATTGGCTTATATTCTAAAACTTATCAATCATCCAAGGGTCAAATGTTCATTATTTTTTCCTATGATCAAAATTTTAGGACATTCTCAAATGGGTTTGTTCAAAGAATTTGATCCTAGCATAGCACATGTGTGATAATACACCCCATTAGTGTCCCATACCACTTATGAGATTCATTATCATTACTTATCAAAAAATAATTGATATCAAAACAAACATACATAAGATTTCACAACACATAAGTGTTAAACCCAATGTTGATACCCACATCTTAAATCATTAAATAATTAATAATTCACATTCTTTATGTTTACACAAGATTTAATACCTATGAGAAATGAGTATTCTTAGATGAATGTGACCAAGAGAAAATTTCTAAATTAAACCCTTATTAGGTTCAAATGTAGAACAAGGTTTTGTGAATAATACTCAATGGATTTACTATTTATTATGTAACATTAATCTTTTCAAGTATGATAATGCATGGGTTAAATTTTACTAGCTTATTTATTTTATCTTATGCTCCACACAAAATAAATAAAAAACAAGTGGAGTTTCCAAATTTACAACCAATTTAAAAGCTTCTTCAAGATTTACCATAACAATAATGCAAAGCTAGTGATAAAATTTACAAGTATTTATGTTAACATCAGAATTTGCAGAGTATCTCTAGAGGAACATAAACTAACTGGGTATTTGAACAAAATGTGATCCATTATGTGATCAATATGTATATCATCATAAGTCAACAATATGTTTCACAAATATATGATGATGATATAAATACTCTCAATATGGTAGTTGAATTAACACATATTATTAAGTTAAAAATATTATACAAGAGATGGCTTACAATACATTGATGTTAAACAAGACATTATGGTCTAGGAGTTTCCATAATTTTAGGTTCAAGAAAATGGATTCAATCTGAGATAAGGTTCTAGGTGATGAGGCAAACATACTATGCACATATCACATCTAAATCGATCACTAAATATAGTTCAAGCATGTTTAAACACACATGAACAATATGTTTTTCTTAGTGAGGACTTGACTATGAATAGATCTGTGACGTTGTAACCTCATGTATAGATCATCCTTCATGAGAATAGACAAGAAGATCCCCTTATTGTCTTAAAATATAATGAAACAATGATATTATCCATATATAAAAAATTAAAGGAGAAACAATAAAGGAACCTTATCCCTTCCCATTGAACATTTCAAATTGAAAGGACTTTCTTTCTTATTTCATAGCCACATTACTACAACAATGAAAAATTAATAAAAATTAAGTGATGAGTGGCATATCTTAGGTTTCCCATATTAAAGGTCACATTTCTTAGGTCTCACATATGGCCCTATCATTTATGTTTTCATCTAGCAGAAGATCTAGATTATCATTTATGTTTCAATAAATTAACCTCCAAGTCCTCTATCATTAGACCTAGGTCTTTCTTATATTTTAGTTATCTAGGCCTTCCTCTACTTATCTACATACTTACAAATATATCTATTGTTTTTAAAATGAAAATTTCATTATTCAACAAGTATTTTCAACCACTGTTCACATACATCTATTGACAAGTTGACAATCATATACCACTTACTAACCCATGGTTTATATGTAACCAACCATTAAAGTGGTTCTTCTAAAACTCAACATAGCTTTGTACCTATGATATTATTTAACTAAGCATTCAAATGACATTCAGTCTCAATCACAATGCCCACTTGTGGACATATTTCAAGTTTTAATATATATATATATATATATATATATATATATATATATATGTACACACACACACACACACAAGCAACTCACCTTCCACTACACATGGGATTTATGGATGTAGATTCATTTGAAACCTTGATATTTTGTTATGTTTAGAATGTAGTTATATTCACCGAATATTCTTGTCCAATCCCAAGGTAGATTCAGTCACACTTAGATGCCAAAACTAATTGTGAAAGCCAATTTTACCTTAATAACATCATTAGTTTATACTTATCAGTAGAAGTAGGAGCTTAAAAGATGTCTCATATTGGTTTGAGGAAGAAATAGGCAGCTTAGTGAAAATGCATAGCACTTTAAAATGGTATATGAACACCAAAAAAACCTATGGTTGAATACAAAACCTCAAAAAAATTATTTCCAGATGACAAGGTCCATATTTGATGGTCATACGGTCGTATTTATGCAAAATACAATTAATTTGATTTTAGAAGGCCATTTTTAAGTAGTCTATTAAAAACTATAAAGGATTATAATAATTATATATGTTTCTCTAATGTTTCATTCTTCAACTATGGATTATATTAACATTTGAAGATAAATTGGATTAAATAACAATCATAAAAAAATCATATTAGGCAAGCTTTATTATGTGGTATATATCGAAAGAATGTAATTCACAAATATTCAATAACACGACATAAAGCTACTCAGGTGGTCAAACACATTAAGGGTTAAGTCAAGATTACTAATATATCCCATAAGGCCATTAGTATGGGAGCCTTTGCTTTTTTTAATATACTCGACTGCCAAATGAAAACAAAGATGGAATATTCCATTTCAATAAAAACTTCATCACATTAAAGTGTGGCCTAGCTTGCTCATGAACCCCACCCTCATGATTGTATAAATTTAACTTTGATAGACCCTCCAAAAATAATCCTAGACATGTTAAAATTAATGTCATTATCAGAAATAAGGATGGTGAAACCTACTAAGTTTCACTCAAGCTATTGTATCTCAAACTTATAATTACATTGAACTCCTCATGCTTCAATCTGAAATATAATTAGTCAGAGAAGTTGGCCTTATTGCTTCTACATAGAAGGTGAATGAAATAATTATCAACCTCATTCTTGTAGATTTGGCTCATCATGTTTCTAATCCAAGAAGGATGGAAAATTGGCAAATGGAAAATGTTGCGGCATAAATATTTGAGGACCTTCTAGGATTCCATTAAGCTCATATTTTTCATCAAAGAAGGAATCATAATGGAATTGTGGATAACATTGCCAACCAAGCTATTTTTATGGAGCAGGGGTATGACTACAAAGGTAGGGCCATACTTCAACAAATGGTTGACTAAGAGAAACCATAAATTGCCACATGTAGTTTATACAACACAATAATCAAAATAGAATGTTGTTTGTTAACAAAAACATAATTTACAAGTCAAAATGCAGTCTAAACAAGATAAAATGTAGTTCATAAAAGGTAAAACATAGTCATCTATTTATAAATTACAGTCATATGGAAATAAATTATAATCATACAACCATCAAACACTTTTATACAACTATCATATGTTGTTATATAATCCTAGAAACAAAATGTATACACCTGAATTTATCCAACTTTCCATGGCATTATTATTTCCCTTTTTCCTCCTTTAAGCATCATACCCATGTGCTAGAACATCCTCCAATTAGTCCTCTTCCCTTCCTATTAAGATGTCCTCCTTTCAACCTGTTACTAACATCCAACTCCTTCCCTCAGGTGTGTCCTTTCTCTTCTTTTTAATAAAATTTCTCACCAAAAACTATTAAAGTTAATTGGTTCCATTTATTATTTGTAGGATCGGTGCAAAGGTTACTTATAAATGTTTACAACTAGTAGAGTTTTAGATGATTGCAATCTCTCCTAGGTAGTCCATATGGTCAGAAATTCCTTCTAACCACCCCATGTGGCACTTTAACATTGTTTTGTCTATTAAAAAATTCTCTTCAAAATCTAGGACGACTCATGGTAAAGGTAGGAAACACATGGCTATATGATAATGGAATTTACATTGTGGTATAAGCTTATCACATAACAATCCAAATTTCTAATGCTTTATTTACCATAAAGTCATGCCATGATTTAATCATGATCAAACAATGTTAAAGCGATAGATAATGCCATGCCATGATTTAATCATGATCAAACAATGTTAAAACCCTTGAAAAATTCATTCCATCCTCCTATAATTTTAATCTTTTTTTGTTTCATTTTTATATTTTTATATATTTTTACCTTCTTCATTTCATCATATTAATTCTTAAATTTGCATGATTATTACTTTAATCTTGAAGTAATTCCATCGCGTTATCTTATTATTACTAAGGTATAATATCCAAACTAATAGAGATGTCACCTCATCGATATTACATAAAGTGTTTATAGTTTCAAATATGCTAAGTGTCCACAACCAAATCTTAGCATAAGGCTTTAACAACTTCACTTGGAGACTAGGTCAAACAAGTGTGTGATGTGTAACTAGTTAATACCATTTAATTATGATGGTCCATTGGGTCACAAACCCAAGGATCTATAGTGTATGGATTATACAGTCACAAAATACAATGAAACATGTCAAAATTATCGACCACAGATGTATAGTGTGCCCATTTAGATTACATACAATTATGCAAGGCAATTCAATCATACACTACAATATTGGATACACATTACTACGCATACCAATACGACTCTTATAAGTCCAAATTAAAGCACCTTTGACTGCAATTTAATCTAAATGACATAACAATCCTAGAAATTCATTAATCCCAATGTCAGCACTCATGCCAAGATAAGTAAAGCATGCCACTTTATAGTCATGATTACACCTCATTTTATGGGATTTTCTCTTTGCTACCTGTTGAGAATTTTAACCCCACAAGTCAAATTGCCACACTTATCATTTGAATATTTTCATGTCATTGCCAATTTACTTTTGCTCAGAGTAGTTCTAAAGGGACAGTCATAATACTTCAGGTTTTCATAAAGCACAAGAAATACTTCGAGCTTTCATGTAAGGAAGACTTTAGGTTTTCTCTAAGTATCATAATTGTTTCAAACTTTTTGTTCAAAATAACTTTTATGAGGACCATCACACAGTTTCTTGAAGGAAACTTTCATTTTCCCAAAGGGTACCCGTCAAAAGGGCAAGTGGACTTTACAACAAATCTGAAGGGTTCCTTTCCTTCAAAAAAGGACCATTTACAAAAGCCTGAAGGGCATTGTCAAAAATTTTGAAAGGCTTGTTCATTTTCTTGAAGTTCCTTTCCAACTTTGTCGAAGGGTATATGCCCTTCATAAAAAGGCAATTCAGAAGGGCAAGTGGACTATTCAATTTCTCTAAAAGGTGCAAAACAAAAGCTCGAAGGGTCATTTTCTTTAGGAAGGGCCATTTTAAGATTTCATTTGGACTTTTTGTCTGAAAGAAATAGATAAAATGACTAACCATTTCATAAATTTTGAAGGGCCATTTGCAAAGTGCCAAAGGGATTTTAAAATAACCCGAAGAGTCACTTGGAGAAAACTCCAGGGGATACTTTGAAAAAGCCAAAAGTATATTTTATAAAACCTGAGGGGATACTTTGAAAAAGCTTGAAGGGCAATTTCAAAAAGCCTGAGGGGTAATTGGAAAAGGTTCTAAAGACATAATTCCTTCAAGCTTTTTGTCCAAAGGAAATGAATGAAGGAAAGGGATCCTGCAAAATTATGAGGGACACTTTATATTTTCAATATGAAATTTATAGTTTTTTTTGAAGGGTAGTTTCCCTTCAGGAAAATTCACTTCCAAAAATTTCTGAAGGGATCGTTGTAAAAGCTCAAAGGGCTATTTCAGATGCTGAGGGATCAATTTCCCTTTGGGAAAGTCACTTATCAAAATTTTGAGGGATAATATCATAATTCTGAAGGGTACCTTCAATTTTTTCAAAGGGGCATTGACAAAAGCTAAAAGACCTAATTCCTTCAAACTTTTTGTCTGAAGAAATGGTTTAAGGTAAATCCTGACATAGAATTCCTTTGAACTTTTTTATCTGAAGGAAATGGATAGAAACAACTCTGAAGGAAAGACTCAGAAGGAAAGGCTTGGAAGGAAAGCTCAAAATAAAATCCAAAAGAAATATTTTCCATGGGAATATAAACAAAAATAAAATCTTAGAAAAAAAATGAAGTCTAAAAGAAGTAGACAAAGGAAATAGCTATAGATAAATAAATGCTATAGAAATACATGCATGAAAGCAAAGAGCTTGAAAGTGTTAAACCAAGAAATTACCATAACAAAGACAAGGATTTCAATCTCAATGCACCTCTCACTCATCAAGGTCCTTTTCCATGTGGCAAAGGCTATCTATAGTTGATTGGTCAAAGCTTCAATTGATTGTTTGTTGAAGTCATGTTTATTTCCTAGTCATCTCATACATTCAAAGGTCCAACTCAGTTTTAGTTTAATCATGAGGCATATTTATTTGAATATTATGGCATGGTTTTCTATGTAAGAGTTTGACTTGTCAAACTTGGGTCCACTTCATCCCTTCTACGCCAACATGGAAATTCATGCATGCTTCAGTTCTGAAGTTGACTAGTCTTGCGCTTTATTTAATTGATAAGTCATGCATGCACTCTTGTTTATCTTGTTGAAAGCTTTTAACATTTCCAGTAGTTCAAGCGGAGTTCTAAATTTAGTTTTGGCATTGATTTCATGCAAAGGAAATTATTCTCTTATTTTAGGCAGTTTGGGTGGAGTTTATATTTAGAGATTGGCATAGCATCATGTATGATGAAGGTTTTGACTCAAACTTGATCCCACTATTTTTTTTAAACACCAAAGAGATTTTCATTCAAGATAGAGGAGA
Source organism: Torreya grandis (assembly GCA_037957365.1). NCBI lineage: Eukaryota > Viridiplantae > Streptophyta > Pinopsida > Cupressales > Taxaceae > Torreya > Torreya grandis. The sequence continues at coordinate 12,400,255 of JARHVA010000002.1, read as the reverse complement.
AAAATTTATTTATTAGAAGGCTATGTTATCTTTGGATAGCATAAGTTGGACTGAGTTGACCTCCTCTTCTATTTTCAATGCCAATCTCTTGGCTATTGTATACTTTTTCTATATAAGTTGGCTTTTCAACCTTGAATTGTATCCTCTTTCTGGTAAGACCATACTTTTCCAAAAATTTATGTTATTTAACCTTTTCACATTACTAGAAGGATAATTTTCAGACTCCAAGGTGCTGGTATAGTGTATTTATGTCAGTGATTTGCATATGTGATAGATTTTCTTCCTTGTCAAGCCCTGATTCTTACCTAGTTACTAGATTATCAGATTATGTAGGTTATGTTATGTGTTTAATATCTTTTGATTGAAGTTAATGTGGATATAAGTGGATGGTTAGTGCCTTGAATCAAGCCTATTCCATCATTTCCCTCAAGCTTTAATCACAAGATAGAACCTTTACATGATATAATGATGCGTAGGGGTCAATTGGGGTTAAAAATTTAATTTGTTTATTATCTGATTAGTGTTTTTAGAAGCTCAAATTGTGTGGATCAACCAAGTTTAGGTGTATCACTATCATTAGATAGGATTTTATTTTAATTTTATTTCCTTTTCCTTCTCCTCTTTTTCCCCAATAGTTTGTAGCATAGAGTAGAGATCTTAATTGATACACCAAAGGGAGCTAGCCCGTAGAATCTAGAGACTCAATCTATTTATTAGGCCACCCACAACCTAAGATTGTTTCCATGTTTTAGTAGATTGTGAAGGCCTAAAACTACCTTTACAAGGGTGCAAGTCTGATTGACAATAGTTTTTGGCACACCTGATGGGACTTCAAATAAATTTTTACATATCTAAAGAATTTTTGTAGCAGAAAAAGATATTCATCATCACCAACATCTCATTGCAGAGCTCATAGCATCATTTAGGCAATCCTTTCATGCCAAAGGTTACCAAAAGGTTAGCAAGTAAAGGCATTCCTTTTGAATTTATATCATATAAGAGATCAAGGTTTAAGAGGGAAAATCCATATCCTCAAAAGAGATATTTGTCTCCCGGTCATCTTATTGTTCTAAGAACTACAATCCCCACTTTCTAAATGGCCATCAGAAACTAGGTGTTTGTTCCATTCAATAGAGATAGCCCACTAAATTTGTCCTAGTTTGATGACATTCTAATGTCTTCCCTCAACAGTATCCCATTCTTCTCAAGAGAAAATCAAACATCCCCTATTGAGCATATCCAAGATGTGGTTAATCTTTGATCAAGCCATAATGTTGTTGAGGATAATGTTTCTATTAGATTACTTATTTCTTATTTCAAAGGAAAAGCAATATAGTGGTATAGAAACCTCCTACTAAATTCCATTTCTACCTAGGATGAATTGGGTGTAGCTTTAGTCAAGCAATTTGAGGACAATTCTGATCACTTATCTTTAGTTGAGCAGTTATATGCCATAAATAGAGCTCCTCATAATTTCATATATGATTTTAACCTCAGATTCCAAAAGACATGGACTAGGATACCTGTGTTGATTAGGCCATCTCCTGAATATGCATTTTTGTAATATTTAAAAGCCCTTAACTCTGGCATTGGTGTGATGATACAGCCAATGAGTGATACTACTTTACCAGATGTTTATGAGGTTACAATAAGGGCAAAGAATAGTTTGATACAAGATGGTAAGCTTTATCCAAGGCCTCCAATGCTTATATTTCCATAAATAAGTTCTATACCATCCCCTCAAGTTCCTTAAATCCCATCCTTAGCTCCTATTTTAACACCCCAAGCTCAAATTGTAGCCCCTCCTAGTCAAGCTAGTGAGATAGGAGAGTTGAAAAGCTTGTTACAATATTTTGGGAATGAAATAATGCAACTCAAGAGACAATAATATAAGTTTAATAGGCCCTATCAATAACAAAATTAGAACACCTATCATCCCTTCAAAGATTAAAGGCCTCCTTATCAAGGTTTCAGAGAGAATAGACCAACTTACCAAACACAAAGAGCCATAACTCTAGCTAAGCCATATGCTACCCTTAATATTAATACTCCTTTCACTTCAAAGGCCATTGTTCCCACCCCACCTAAAAACAACATGATGCAAGATTTAGGTTGACAGTCCTCAAATCTCAATGATGCTCAAAACCAAGCCTTGGTATCATAAAACATCACTACGCCACAAATGACATAAGAAGAGTTTTCTTTTCAAGGAGGTCCATAAAAAGATATAGGTTTTGCATCACAAGGAGAGACTCAAAAATTTCAAGGTTAGCTAATGCCATTAATGTAAATTGGCGAGTGGATGATCATGTTGCTTTTTCTTAAGGTGTTGAAACTAACAATATGAGTGGTTAGGTTGCAGCTATAACTAGAGTTAAAATAAGAGCCATTCATGAGCTGCAAGAGTTGACAAATGCTTCAAGTAATCCTTGTGTTGGTTCTAAGAGTACAAAATAACAACTTTATACCCCTATAACTATGAAAAATTAGAATACAGAGGTTATTAAAGTTCATTGAATACCTCTAGTTCGTGAGCAACTAGTTCTTCAAAAAGTGCAACCAAAAGTTAGTAGATCTCAGTTCAGTATAATAGATCAGATGAAGAAGACTAAAATCATCATTATCATGTGGGATTCTCTTTCCATTCCAAGACAAAAAGATATGCTCATCAAAGAGCTTTCAGCTCTCAAATTGTCTCCAAAACTGGTTAAGAAAGAAGGTGTTGTCTTAACTAATTCATATCAGGTAACTAAGCAACAAGTAAAACAAGTAAACAAGATCGAAAAGGTAGATATAACTGAGGTAAAAACAAATAAAACTCCTCCTTTCTACCTTTATTTGATAGTAGGTGATACTTTGGTTCATAACTGTGTGGTGGATAGTGGAGCTAGTAGTACAGTCATGCCTAAACAGATTACAGACAAGATTGACCTTGTCTATGAGCCAAACACTAAGGGAGTATTGTAATTGGATGGGTCACCAAAAAAGATGGTAGTCATCATCAAATATCTAAAATTTACATTACATGCTTGTCCCAATGTTACTATTCAACAGGATGTTATTGTGGTAGACTTTCCTTCTTACTTTGTTATGTGCCTTTCAAGGGACTTCACATCAAAGATTGGGGGATATTTATCATCTAATTAAACTTTTTTTTTTTCAAAACCAATTATGGTACCAAGGTAACTATTCATTCTGAACCTATTGCATGTTTACATATGGAGCCATATATGCCAAGTGTTGTGAACACTAATCGTATCATTTGAGATGATGTGCTAAAAACTAGTGAAGTAGAAAATGGATCACCATTGGATGGAGTTATAAATTTATTTCTTGTTGATTGGGCTTCCACTTTGCATAATCATGATCCTTATAAGCTAATTGAAGAAGGACTCGATGTGTATTGCCTTCATGAGAATGATGTACTGATTCCAGCCATGGTTAAGGATGATGAATCTAGTGAAGGTTTATGGCAATTGTACTTTGATGGATCAAGGAATAAACATGGTACTGGAGCTAGAATAATTTTGGTTTCTCCAACAAAGCAAAGGTATTCTCTTCTATTAAATTTCAATTTGGTTGTTCAAATAATGTTGCTAAGTATGAAGCACTAGTTCACGGTTTGCAGTGGGCTAGGAAGATGAAAGTCAACACCTTACAAGTTTTTGGTGATTGTGAACTTATAGTTCACCAAGTAATACATTTAAATGTATGTAAAAATTTGTTGCTTAAATCTTACAAGCATAAAATATGAGACTTACTTGAATATTTTCAAGCTTTTAACATTCAAGCAATACCAAGAGGCAAAAATAAACATGTAGATAGGTTGGCTACCATTGGATCACAATTTAGTATTCCAACTGATATAAAAAGTGAAAAGATTCAATCACATATAAAGGTGGTTGTAAGGCCTTCTATTCCATATAATCATGAGAATTGATAGGTTTTCAAAGATGACAATCAAATTGTGATATTTTTGCAAGAGGAGGCTAAGTTTTCTTCAAGAAACCAATCAAAACACCTACAATAGTATGGTGATCAGATTGTGCAACTAGAAACAAATAAGTTGCCCAAGGGATGGGTAAAAATTGAGAATATTTTTAGTGGTGATGATGAGTTAAGGAAGGAGAATTCATCATTGTCAGCAAAAGAAGAGCACTATGCCAATATAGAGATTACAGCTGGTAAGATTTTGAAGTTGGGTAAAGTATGCACTCCTTCACAAAAAGAAGCTTTCATTGAGTTATGCACAAGTTTTGATGATATATTTGCATGGAAATATAGTGATCTTAAGGGATTTGATCCAAGTTTAGCTCAACACACCATTGAGTTAGAGACTTAAACTAAACCAGTAAGACAAAGACAAAGGTCCATTGATCCTAAGCTTGAGCCTTTGATGAGAGCTAAGCTTTACAAGCTCATAGAGTCGAATATTATATGTCCAATCAAGCACTCAACTTGGGTGGTAAATCTTGTTTCAGTATGGAAGGACGGTGAGATTAGATTGTGTGTTGACTTTCATGATTTGAACAAGGATTCACTTAAATATCACTATCCATTGCCATCAATAATATAAATTTTACAACTAGTTGCAAGTTTAGAGAGATTTTATTTGTTGGATGGATATAGTGGTTACAATTAGATTTTGGTCAACGAAGAGGACCAATTTAAGACAACCTTCACAACCAAGTGGAAGACATTTGCATATAGAAAGATGTCATTCAGTTTATCTAGTGTTGGAGCAACCTTTCAAAGAGCCATGGATATGGCATTCCAAGGCCTTCTTAAAAAGTTTTTACTTATTTATTTGGATGATATAACAGTGTTTTCAAAGAGTGCAGGTGATCACATGGTGCATCTCAAGCAAGTGTTTGAAAGGTGTAGGCAATTTGGGGTATCTCTAAATTCTAAAAAGTGTGTCTTCTCGGTTCATGAAGGTAAGCTTCTTGGACATGTTGTTTTAAAGCATGGTTTAAGCATAGATTCTAAAATGGTAGAGTCGGATCTTGCACTCTCCTTGCCTAAGCACAAAAAGGCTATGCAAATATTCTTTGGGAAAATCAACTTCATAAGGATATATATTTAAGATTTTGTCATTTTAGCGAAGCCACTTATAGCCATGCTAAAGAAGAATCAGAGCTTCAGCTAGTCCAAAGAAGGAGTTAAAAGTTTTGAAGATATTAAAAAGGCCATAGTTAGTGCCCCTACACTTATAAATCTAGATTTCACAAAAGATTTCATTCTATATACTTATACTAAGATGGACACCATTTCAGGCATTCTTATGCAATAGAATCATGAGGCTTTAGAGATGCCAATAGCCTTATTTAGTCAAAGCTTGGAAGAATATGAAACAAGGTATTATTTTGTTAAAAAACATGTACTTTTAGTTATCAGGTCTCTTAAAAGTTTAGATATTTGTTGTCTAACAATAAGACGCACCTAATGGTTTCTCATCCAAACATCAAAGAGTCCTTTTGAACAAAGATATAAATGAGAAGAGAACTAGTTGGATAACCAAAGCAATGGAATATGATGTGGAAATTAAAGTCACAAATTTGATTAGAGGCAAAAGACTTTGTGAGCATCTATCTCAAGACTTGTAAGAGACTAATGAGATTGATTTGACGTCAAATGATGAAGAGGTTGCAGCTAGTCTTACCTCACCTTCTAGCTAGTTTCATGACTTGGTAAGCTATATCCAAGATGGTATTTATCCCTATCATCTAAGTGCTTCAAAAAGAAGATATTTTAGGTTCCAATCAATTCCATTTTTGCTTGTTGATAGTGTTTTGTTCAAGAAAGACATCAATGACATGTTGCTAAGATGTATTGAGCCAAGCCAAACTCAGAGATTGCTTGAATAATTTCATGATGGACATGGTGGAGGAATTTTTTTTGCAAGAACTATATCCCTTAAGATCATGAGAGGTGGCTACTATTGGCCTAGTATATTTGGTGATTGCCATGCATGGGTTAGAAAGTGCAAACAATGTGCTATGTTTGTAGGAAAAGTGAAACTTGCAGCCTTACCTCTTCAACCAATTGTGGTGGATCAACCCTTTGTCCAATGGGGATTGGACTTTATTGGTCTCATAAATCCTCCTTCAAGTTCAGGACATAAATGGATTCTAACTGTTACATATTACTTCACACATTGGATAGAAGCAGTGGCATTGAAAGAAGAAAATGAAACCAATGTTCTAGATTTCTATGAAGGTTTGCTTACTAGATTTTGAGTTCCTTCAACTATTATTTCTGATAATGCAAAGGATTTTTTGGGAACTAGGATCAACCAATGGGTTGTCCAACATGGAATATATCTTAACACTTCATCAAACTATTATCCACAAGGTAATGGCCTTACTGAGTCAACAAATAAGAACCTATTGAAGATCATAAGAAGAACTATTGAAGATAATCAGAGATCATGGCATCTCAAGTTGAAGTCAGCTCTATGGGTTGATAGGATCACCTACAAAATATCAATATCCAACTCTCCATACAAGCTGGTATATGGTAAGGAAGTACGCTTACCTATTTCTCTTGAATTTCCTACTTTGGAACTAATGCATCAGCTTAATTTTTTGGAGAATGAGCCTATGGAGATCAGGTATGTTGAGCTTATGGAGCTAGAAGAGATAAGAAATCAATCTATGCTAGCCATGGAGATTCATCAAGCACAAGTGAAGAGAGCTTTTGACAAAGGAGATTCTTCATGAAGTTTCAAACAAGGATATTTGATTCTCAAGTGGGATGAGTATAGAGCTAAACTAGAAAGGCACACAAAGTTTGAATCCCTTTGGAGTGGCCCATACATAATCTCTAGCTACAAATCCCATAATGCCTTCCAACTTGCAAAGATGGATGGTGACGAGCTTCCAATCCCAGTAAATGGGATACATTTAAAACATTACTAATGAAGAGCAAATTTTCTTATACATAGTTTGTTTTGCTTTCCTCCAAGTGTTGTTCAAGCACAATAGTTTCGTTCTATTTTGTTTCAAATAAGTGCTTGTTTTCACATTTGCCTTTTAGTTAGTTTGCCTTGATTTATGCATTTTCCTTCTTGTTTTGGAGGATGAAGGTTATCTTTTTCAAATCAGAGGTTGTACTTATAGTCATGGACCAGATTTACCATTGTTTTATGAGTTCAAATGTTATGTATATGATCTGAGTTCTCAATCATAGCATGTATGCTCCCCAGTAGAATCACCAAAATGTTGACAATTTTGACCCCACAAGTCAAATTGCCACCCTTATCATTTGAATCTTTTCATGTCATTGCCAATTTGCTTTTGCTCAGAGCAGTTCTAAAGGGATAGAATACTTCAGAATTTTATGGAAGGAAGACTTCAGGTTTTATCTAAGTATAGAAATTATTTCAAACCTTTTATCTGAAACAACTTTTTTGAAGACCATCACACATTTTCTTGAAGGACACTTTCATTTTCTCAAATGGTACTCATCAAAAAGGCAGGTGGACTTTACAAAAAAATTGAAGGGTTCCTTCCCTTAAAAAAAAGGACCATTTACAAAAGCCCAAAGGGCATTGTCAAATTTTTTGAAGGGCTTGTTCATTTTCCTGAAGTTCCTTTCCAACTTTGGCAAAGGGTATATGCCCTTCAAAAAAAGGCAATTCAGAAGGGCAAGTGGACTATTCAATTTCTCTGAAAGGTGTAGAACAAAAGCCTGAAGGGTCATTTTCTTTGGGAAGGGCCATTTTAAGATTTACTTCAAACTTTTTGTCTAAAGGAAATATACAAGATGACTGACCATTTCATAAATTCTGAAGGGCCATTTGCAAAGTGCCGAAAGGCTTTTCAAATAATCCAAAGGATCACTTGGAGAAAACTCGAGGGGATACTTTGAAAAATCTGAAAGTCTATTTTAGAAAACCCAAGGGGACACTTTGAAAAATACCGAGGGGTAATTTGCAAAGGTTTTGAAGACAGAATTCCTTCAAACTTTTTCTCCTAAGGAAATGAATGAAGGAAAGGGTTCCTGCAAAATGTTGAGGGACACTTTATATTTTCAAAAGGAAATTTATAGTTTTTTTGAAGGGTAGTTTCCCTTCAAGAAATTTTCACTTCCAAGATTTATGAAGGGATCATTTCAAAAGCCCAAAGGGCTATTTCAGATGTCAAGGGATCACTTTCCCTTCAGGAAAGTCACTTATCAAAATTTTGAGGGACAATATCATAATTTTGAAGGGTACCTTCAATTTGTCCAAAGGGGCATTGACAAAGGCTCGAAGACCTAATTCCTTCTGAATTTTTGTCTGAAGGAATGGTTCAAGGAAAAGCCCGACATAGAATTCCTTCAAACTTTTTGTCTGAAGGAAATGGACAGAAACAACTCCAAAGGAAAGACTCAGAAGGAAAGCCCGAAAGAAAATCCAAAAGAAATATTGTCCATAGGAATATATATAGAAATAAAAGATTGGGACACAAATGAAGGTTGAAATAATTAGACAAAGGAAATAGCTACAGATAAATAAATGCCAGAGAAATACATGCACAGAAGCAAAGAGCCTGAAAGTGTTAAACCAAGAAATTACGATAATGAAGATAAGGAGTTCGATCTAAATGCACCTCTCACTCATAAAGGTACTTTTCCATGTAGGCAAAGGCTATCTATAGTTGATTGGTCAAAGCTTCAATTGAATGTTTGTTGAAGTCATGCTTATCACCTAGTCATCTCATACATTCAAAGGTCCAACTCAGCTTCAAGTTCAATCAAGAGGCATATTTATTTGAAGATTATGGCATGGATTTCCATGCAAGAGTTTGATTTGTCAAACTTGGGTCCACCTCATCCCTTCTACGCCAACATGGAAATTCACGCATGCTTTAATTCTAGAGTTAACTAGTCTTGCACTTTATTTAATTGATAAGTCGTGCATACACTTTTGTTTATCTTGTTGAAAGCTTTTAATGTTTCTAGCATTTTAAGCGGAGTTCTAAATTTAGTTTTGGTGTTGATTTCATGCAAAGGAAATTGTTCTTTTGTTTCAAGCAGTTCAGGTGGAGTTTATATTTGGAGATTGGCATAGCATCATACATGATGAAGGTTTTGACTCAAACTTGAGCCTACCATCATTTTCAAATGCCAAAGAGCTTTTCATGCAAGACAGAGGATAGAAAGTTATTTATTAGAAGGCTGTGTTATCTTTGGATAGCACAAGTTGGACTGAGTTGACCTCCTCTTCTATTTTCAGTGTCAATCTCTTGGCTATTGTATACTTTTTCTATATAAGTTGGCTTTTCAGCCTTGAATTGTATCCTCTTTTTGGCAAGACCATACTCTACCAAAAATTTGTGTTGTGTAACCTTTTCAAATTAATATAAGGATAATTTTTAGACTCCAAGGTGCTGGTATAATTTATTTATGTCAGTGATTTGCATATGTGATAGAATTTTCTTCCTTATCAAGTCCTAATTCTTACCTAGTTACTAGCTAATCAGATTATGTAGGTTATGTTTTGTGTTTAATAACTTTTGGCTGAAGTTACAGTGGGTATAAGTGGCTAGTTAGTGCCTTGAATCAATCCTATTCCATCATTTCCCTCAAGCTTTGATCACAAGATAAAACCTTTTCATGCAATACTGATGCGTAGGGGTCAATTGGGGTTAAAAATTCAATTTGTTTATTGTTTGATCAGTGTTTTTAGAAGCTCAAATTATGTGGATCAACCAAAGTTTAGGTGTATCACCATCATTAGATATGATTTTCTTTCAATTTTCTTTCCTTTTCCTTCTCCCCTTTTTCTCTAGTAGTTTGTAGCGTAGAGTAGAGATCCTAATTGATACACCAAAAGGAGCTAGCCCTTAGAATCTAGAGACTCAATCCACTGATTAGACAACCCATAGCCTAGGATTGTTTCCATGTTTCAGCAGGTTATGAAGGCTTGAAACTACTTTCACAAGGGTGTGAGTTTGATTGACAACACTACCCATAGTCTGTATCGAGCTCCTCCTCTCCAATTATGCTACCCCTCACACTGAGGTGTTCTATATATGTCACATATAAATGAACATATGGCAATATCCAGGTCATGATATCAAAATCATTGTGATATGAAGTAGTACACCATGATAAATAATAATCATTTCACATAATTATATACCATCTATTTATTTGAATTAATTGCGTTAGTTGTGTCATATAAGCATATAAACATGATAACAATAATTGATCGAACTAAATCATATAAAACAAATAAATCCCTAATTATAGAAAAAATAAATATTATTAATTATGTGCTTTAATGCTTAATCATAGGCAAGTGCCTTCAAACTCGACACATGAAAAAGGGATTGACACTCTTTTGATTGCTCTATTAGCAGTAAGCACTTGAATGTGCAAGGGTAAGTTTTGATTAAGAATATCACTTGGAGGTATTTCCATAATCTCAAAATTTATTGATTTCTCATAATTTTTCAAACATCTAACAATAGTAACGAGGTGAGAAATTTGAGTATCACTTGATAAAGTAATTCCCTCCAAAGCTTTATAAATAAGTGTCATGTAGCGGCTAGTCCCTACCTTTGTATTGAAAATTACTTATAATTGAGTATTTATCTATTAGTGTAAGAATTGTTATGCAGGTAATCTAACAAGTAAATGTTTTACATTGAATAGCATAGAATTAAATTAATTAAATTTAGTCTGTAGACATGCACTTAATAAGGGGTAGCTATTTTAACTAGATCACATGATTAAGTTGCACAATGTTAATAATATTTATTTGTAACCAATAAATGAACCATCATAGCTAACTACAATGTTAACAATGATGGCCCATATGGTAAATTAAGAACTGATAATATTCTAATATAACATGGAAAATATATTATCATTTACATAACAAATGTCTTTGCATTAATAACATACACATGTATTACAAATGTAGAAGCCAAACACTAATACCTTATAATGTAACACTACTTATAATTTGAACATTAAGTGAGATCGACACACACTAACTTTATTTAAGGATGATATGCAGCCAAGATAATTCACACTTGAAAATGTAAATAATGTTTGAAATTAGAACTCTACATGGTTCCTCGACAAGACCACAAGAATAATTGAGTGGACCATAACTATATCGGTGCTAACTGAAGATGACAAAGAGATGATATGAGTTTGATGCCATCAATGATAATTGAAAACAATTGGAAGACATGTGGGTTTAGCCAAACTTGAGTGGATCTTGGAAGAATGCATGACTATGCAAAAACAAAGCATACAAATCTGCACAGGAATGAAGACTACATAGAATTGATGCTAATAAGAAGAATATTTCTTGGCATTTGATCCACCAAATTCGATAGATGGATGATGTAGATTGTTGGCATCATAATGATAAAGTTGAAATGCAGATATGGTGAGTCTAGACAACACATGGTGACAAAAAAATCCACAAACTTGGTTGATTGAACAAAGATATTCAAATAGGAGCAATACACACACAAAGTCTTCAATAGTAGACATTTTGAGAATATGTGATTATTATACATACATAATGGTCGATTATGGCAATGTGAAATATCATCAAAATGATTATAAATTTATCTATGAAATATCTTGGAGATTGAATGTCAACACGTTGATTAAATCTACAAAATAACTTATAACATATAAGACTATATTATAGTTAAAGATATTTCAAATACAAAAAGTACATATCTTTTAGTACAAATGTTTTCTAACATTCTTGTGCCAAGGCCTCCTAATATATTGATTGGATAATATTTATTTTATTCTTTCAAATTTTGTAAAAGGAGGATATGGTTATTAAACTATTAGGTGCAGAAATGGAAAGTGAGTACACAACATTTGCCTATTTTCTTTTTACGAATTAAATTTTGAATTGTAATTTGGCTAGCTAATCATTTTCCCAAAACATGATATGTGAAAGGCATGCCCTTGCAATCGCTTGTCATCCAGGGGGTCGAGGTTAATCAACAAGCTTAAAGTTGACATTGGGCATTGTGGATGTGTCAGTAGCCATTTGTAAAAGCGTCACACACCCAACTATGGGATGTTTTTCTCAATTGTGACGTCAACCTATGTTGGCCTTACATGGGTCGCGAATTTGGAATTATTTAACGGGTCCACATACACCTATTTGACATGGTATGTTTTTATGTGGGTCTTATATTCATGTGTTTTGATGGTGGTATTAATTCCCCAAATTAAGTAAACACCTCATACCTGTATTGTCAATCCGGTAAGAAATATTAATGACTCCATTTTTTTTTAGCGACTTCATATTATTTTAATTGTAAATGACACAATAATGTTGCATTAAAGTTAAAGGAGTATTCTTAAATAACACAAAGAATATTCTAATATTTATATGTTAAATTATATATCAAACTTTATAATTATTAAGACAATATTTATTTCAAGCATTTTTATTGGACAAAATAAAACCAGTACATTAAAAACCGATTTTATTAGTCCTATCTTGGCAAGGACTAATAACATCTTTATGAATAATTGATCTTTTGAATAACTTAGGGATAGATATTTTTATTTGGATATGTTGAAGTTGTTCTTCAATATTATAATCTTTTACATGTATTTTTAGCTTAGAAGATTATGAAAGATTTAGAAAGGCATTTGACTTGTTTATTTCTTGCAAAAATATTTTTTTGTGTTCTTTCATTTATAATATATGGCTCATTTGGTGATATGTCATTATGCATCTTTCATTCTTATGTTAAAAATAGACTTATCCATATGAAACCTTATATTTATATTTCTCTTAGAATCATTTTAGATGTTATTAAGGGATATAACATTTAAATTATATGATATATGTCATTATGCATCTTACATTCCTATGTTAGAAATATACTTATTCATACAAAACTTTATATCTGTATAATAATAAATGTTGAATGACAAATACAGAGATTTATAGAGATCTTTTGAGAATCACCTAGGAAATGAATACATAGAATATCTTTAATCTTAGAATGTGATTCAAATTTGTTTTAGATTTTTTATGAAAGATATGGTACATTGAATATATTTTTTGTTGATCATTGTTTTACGTGGTAATCTTAAGCTAAGAACCAGAGTTTGAAGGGGGTATCCATTCTGCGCATTCATTTGTGGAACAATCTCAACCTCATCTTTTATATTATAATAGATTTTGCTAACAAAAAGAATTGATATATGATAAACTCTTTATAAACCAAACATTTTCAACAATTAAACCAACAATTATTGACTTACTTTTAAAAAATGAATATATAAAAATAAAGAAATGAATACATAGAAATGAGAAAATGGGCAAATAGACCCTTGTAACTTAAGGAAACGTATAGACGTTCCTACACGAAAATAATGAAACCATAGATTATAAGCGAAGAATTGCCGCAGTTTCAAGGCATCGGAAATCGCTATAACGATTCGTCTATAGGTAGATAAATGTGCATGAAATAGGTATATAAGATAATGCGAGATAAGGCCCGAGGGGACACTTCCTTGTCTCTTTGTACAATTTTTTTTGTTATACTAAGAAGGAAGGGGCTAATAGAGTTAGGTAAGCACAATCCCATAGGTTTTTGGAGGGAGCTACAACAAGAGAAGAAACATACATAAAATAATATCATAGAATCTCAATGGTTAGAGTATGCAACGCTGCTTTATTAGCGTGAACATGAGGAAACTCTCCCTCCCAGTGTTAGCACGTCAATCGAGCTCTTTTTGGATGAGGAGATCAAATAGGGTATAAAGAAATTAGCAAACGGTAAAGCACAGGGCATTGACGGGCTGCACGTTGAATTCTTAAAGTGGGGCGTTGAACAGCTTGCTTTGTACATCAAAAGAATTTTTAATGAAGTCACGCAATGGGGATTTCTAGTGGAGTGGACGACTAATGTCGTTATCCCTCTCTTCAAGAGTGGGGATATCAATAATCCCTCTAACTATCATACTATCATGGTCAACCCTCTTATTGGAAAGTTATTTGGGAGCTTGATCGAACGTAGAATCAGCAGTTGGGCAGAAAAAGAAGGAAAAAGAGCAAAGGGACAGGGTGGTTTTAGACCAAAGCACTTTACCATTGATCACTATATTACTCTTAGGCATTTGATTGAAAAAGCTTGGAACACCCAAGGTGGGGAAGCTTACTATTGTTTTGTGGATTTTTAAAAAGCTTTTGACATAGTTCCCAGAGACAAACTCTGGAAAAGGATGGAAGAATTAGAGGTTCCCGATGAGTTTAGAGCAACTGTCCACAAACTCTATGAGCATGTTAGAACAAAAATCAGAACTAGAGAAGGCATGTCTGAATGCTTTGGCAGCAACATCGGGGTCAAGCAGGGGTGCCCACTCTCCCCCACTTTGTTTGGTCTTTACATTGACAAACTTGAGGAATGGATAAATAAAATCGAAGGAGGTGGCATTCAATTGGCCAGTCTTGTAGTATAGCTACTTTTATATGCAGATGATCTTATTCTTATAGCAAAAACTGCCCATGGTTTGAGGGATCATTTGAAGGCTTTAGAGCTATTTTGCTAAGATGTCGGAATGCAAGTGAACATTAGCAAGACTAAAGTCACGATCTTCTCTCTAAAAAGGAAACAACAACAAACTAATTTTATGTTCGAAGGTAGCCCATTTGAAATCGTCGAAGAATACAAGTATCTTGGCATTGTTTTTCATAACAGGCTCAATTGGGAAACTTGCAGGGTGAAAAGGATTCAAGGAAGTTGGAGAGCTTCTTACCTTCTCCAGAACAGGTGTAGGAAAGCGGAACTTTGGGACTGGAAAACCAAAAAAATCCTTTTTGGTTTGCTGGTCACACCAGTTGTCCTCTACGGTTGTGAGGTTTAGGGAAGCATCATGTCAAATCACATATGGAGACAGTTGGAAAGAATTCAAAAACATCTTATCACCAGTAGTCTTAAAGTGAAAGCAACTGTTCCATATGAGATCCTCTTGGCAGAAGCTGGTACTTTCCCAATAGAAGTTGCAACTATTTCACAGTTACTAAGCTACCTAAAAAAGGTTGAAAACATGGGGAATCACTGGTGGCCCAAAATGGTGGTGAACGAGGTGTTAGATCAGAGGAAGAAGACGTGGATGAAGCAAAACATCAAGTGGTTGAGAAAATGGGACATTAAGTTACATGAGTGCCCTAACTCTAAAGAGGAAATAAAAAAGTTTGTGTTAGAAAAATTCAAGATTGCCATGTGGACAAATCAGATTGGGTGTAAAAAAATGCATTATATCAAAGAGTTCAATCCCACTTGGGAGCACGGGGATAAAGCATACCTAAGTGCCGAACTTAAAGGTAAAGCTAGGATCCTAATGGCACAATTGAGGACCGGTTCACACCATCTTAGGTGTGAAACTGGAAGATGGACAGTTCCCAATGAAAGATGGGAAGATAGGACTTGCATTTTCTGTAGTGATAGAGTGGTTGAAACTGAACGACAATTCATTAGGGAGTGCGATGCATACAATGATATCCGTATGTAGTAGGATAACAACTTGAATGTGGGTAGTTTTAGTGAATTATTTGAGGAGAGGCTACACAACACACCCTGACTGTTGGTAAAAAATTCATAAGAGGCGAGATGACTTTGAAAAAAAAGAAAAATCTCTAATAATCTTGACACTCAGTCCCATAGACTATTTGATCTCGTGGACATTATTAAAACTCATTCATTCATTCATACAATTATTTTTATTTAGGCATAGAATCTAAAGTACACATTAGCGGCGACAGGGGTAAAACGTACAAGAAAGCGGGGAACGGTGCAGGGGATCAAATGACGTGAGCAGGGAAAGGCTTTAAAAAGGCGAATCATTTGAAATGATAAGGTATACAATTGAATAATCAGGGTAGGAGAGAGAGAGAGAACAAATGGGCATGGGAGAACATAATAATCCCTCGGGAAGCTCAAGTGGAAGGAACACGGCAAGGGATTTGTTTTTTAAAGCAGTTTGTCTAGTGGGGGGAGTTTTTCTGGTCAGAAAATTCACAAAGAAAACAACCAGATGGGAACATGCCAGAATTGTTGCAGATGCTCTCACCGGAGAAAAGGTTTTTTTTTTCCTTCAATTTTCCTTCATGTATTTCAGGTAATCTAGGCATGTGCTTTTATGTTTTTTTCCATTGGATAGCTTGCATGTGGCTCCCTCTCGTTTGCAACTACCTTGTTCGATACTAAATATTTCAGGATTGCTTCTTGCCACTCTAAGATCAAGCTTGCTTGGAATTGTATGATTTTCACAGTCCATGAATATGATGTAAACAGCTTCTGGGAAAAAAAAAAAATCTGTAGAAGATTTTAAAATACAGCGTTTATGGATGACACTTCACTATTCATGGATACAAATGATTTGTTTAGATTGTCGACTAGAGCTCCTTATATAAATAACTATAGTTCATTAATTACATTATTACCATCATTAGGATGATCAAGAGCTAAATTAAAATTATTAAATGAATAAATGAATTCATAGAATGTTGAATGAATGAATTTTGTATAAGGTAAAGGTAAATTTTAGGCGACTTCCATTGACATCAAGTTGATGCTGAGACCCTCCTTTATGCAAGCCCACACCCTCCTTTATGGAAGCCCACAAGAGGGGTTGTTTCTAATTGCTTAACCTTATATGTTGTTTATATTGGACATGCATACCTTACTTCCTTCATGATTTGAACATGGAACTCATCTGTGGAGATTAAGGTCTTCACCATTAGGCCCACTCAGCGTGCACAAGGCAAGACAAATGATGAACTTCTTAACATGTGGAAAGACGGGCGGCGCTAGAAGGCACACTGAGTGGGCCTAACCCTTGCCACATGGAGTGCCTCTTTATCATGAGAGGATTTAAACAAGGTAATGCTCTTATGAGTGCCTTCATTACCATTAATACCACAAACCCTTGGATTGGATATATTGTTTGTACCCATCTTAGGATCCAATTTTTTTGATTCTCTCCGTTTTTTGTATTGTAAGAGGATGTGCTAAACAAGGCAGGAGAAATTATTAAATTCCTAACATGTGTAAAACGGTTCACACTAGAATGTGCTTCATAATTGTTACTTGTGAACCTTGCCGTATGTTATTCAGAATTATGGTGTTCCTTATTATGGCAGGAGGATCTTATGAGTGCCCCTTATTAGCATTACACCACAACCCCTTCAAATGGCTGTGTTTTTAAATACTCATCTTAGGATCTGATTTATTTTCAAAATTTTTAAATAAAGACATTTAGCAGAATTTGCTATTTTAATTGGGAAAAAATTGTTATAAAATCTTGCCTTCTTTGCCCCATTTTTAAATGCATCAAATGCTACATTGGCCCTAGGCTGGCCTCTTAGCTTCAAATTGGCATCATGATAAGTCTGCAAGGCTGTGACTTGTGGTAATTGCCCAAGTTCGGACACTTACTTTATGATGGCCCTTGTGATATGGAATTGTGATGGGAATATAAGGACTATGAAGCAATAACGAATCACAAAATAATGAGAAGAAAATGAAAGGTAGCTTGTATGCCAATTTATAAAATCCCCATGATAACTGTTGACCATTTTTGGTCCAGCAGGCCAAAATCGGTCCCCTTCTTCCCTTGCTGTTCTGAGCTAGTTGAATTCGGGTTGCACAAGTCTTTCGACAGAGGATGAACCAGTTCAAAGAATGCAAGGGGTTTTACAAAGCTTCTTCGGACATTTTGTCCGAAGAAATTCACAAGGAAAGAGAGCAAAAAATGATTCAAAACACTTTTCCTTAAGGTTGGAAAAGTGGTTCAACGTCGGGGTCCAATGCCATGAGCTTTCCAAGAACTTTAAGCTTGAACTTTGAACCATTTTCGGTTCAGTCGGCTTGGTTCAATTGGTTTGGTTCAAGCAGTCGGTTCAACGGGTTGGTTCACTCAGTCAGTTCAACGGCTTGGTTCACTCAGTCAGTTCAACGGCTTGGTTCACTCAGTCTGTTCAACGGCTCGGTTCAACGTTTTGGTTCAACGGCTCGGTTCAATGAGTTGGTTCAACGTTTGGTTCAAAGGGATGGTTCAATCAGAAGGTTCAAGAGAGTCTCCCGAAGGACAAGTGCCCTTGCGGAGGGCAGTCGAGCGCAAAATGAACCATTCCAAGTGCCCTTGCGGAGGGCAGGGAACAATTGCAAAGGGATCAAGGAGAAAGCCGAAAGGGTAAGTTTTCTTCGGAAATTTGTACAAGGCAAGAGATGGAGAATTTCTTCGGACAAAATGTCCGAAGGAATTTCTTCGGACATTTTGTCTAAAGAAATCCTTCGGAAGAAAATCCCGCAGAAATAAAAGACAAGGCCCTTTCAATAAAATGATTTCTTTCGGACTTTTGTCCGAAGGAATTCCTTCGGACAAAAAGTCTGAAGAAATTCGGGAAAAGCCGCGGGAAAAAACCAGAAGAAGAATTCGGAAGGAAAGGAAGTGATCGAGATAATTCTTGCGGACACTTTGTCCTTGTGAAAATGGCCAAAAGGAAAAGCCCGAACGAAGGCAAAACAGAAGGAAAGATATCCTTCGGACTTTTTGTCCGAAGGATTTCCTTCGAACAAAAGCCCGAAGAAATTCGGCCGCCAAAACAATGAGGACCCAACTAAGACAAAAGCCCGACCAGAACAAGAAAGCCGAAGGAATTGCCAAGGAGGGCGATGGGCCCGAAGACGTCAAATTCAAGCATGGTGAACTAGCCGTTGGAAGTTCAAACACCCAATGACGGGTGCATAGACGTCAAATTTAAGGCGGTGAAATCGCTGTTGATTTTGAAAAGCTTAAGGACAGGCCGCGAGTGAATTTAGCGACCCGCTGAGAAGATAGCCCTCAAGGGCTGAAGGAGACAGAAAAGACAAAGCCAAGAAGAGACAAAAGAGCCAAGTGCAAAAATGGACAAAACAACGCAGGTGGCAAAGGGGAGGTGAGTTATTCAAGCGGTTGACACAGTGTCCGCCAAGTGGTCATCAAGGAGTGCAAACAGTGAACAACGTGACCTGTTTTCTCCACTTTGCATTTATGAGCAGACAAACCGCGTGAATATCTTGAAGGAGCAGTCTTGTTTGCAGAAAAAGAGGCACGGCCCATGCTTTCACATTAATGTTTGAACGCCAAAGTCAGGACCGGCGATTACATAGCTTGGTTCTAGCAAGCCTCTTCTAGAAGGATGAAATCAGCAACAATAACTTCCTCTTCCCGATGCTCTCAATGCACATGGGCCAACTTGTAAAAAGGCGCCAAAGTCTTTTCCAAAGGGGCGCCTTTGCTTCTTCTCTCTCTATATATTGTAAACTTCTCATTTGAGAAGAGATATCTCTTAGTCTGTAAGACAAAACTTTGCCCAAAAATCTCTTGACTTGTAAGGCGGAGCTCTGCCGAATTTTACCTTGAATCAAGACTTAGCAATTTTTTTACCTCCATTTGAACTTGCACTCACGCATATGTCTATGTTTTCATTTTGTGTTAAGTCATTTTCCTTTATGTTTTCACAGAACGATTCCAACATGTCTAGTGCATTGTGAAGTTTCTTCTTTTACAGGTCTGCCAGAAGTGTCTACAGCAGAGTATAGGCGCATGTGAACAGGCTGCCATAGTGTGTCTCAAAACACCTCTAATAGTTCTTCCTCCCTGTATCTCCATAGACCCTTGACTCACTGATACAGAAGAGTTTCCCATATCAAATGAAGTGTATGCCAACTTGTTCTTGGTGTAAAGTGTAGGTTCAAGCTAAGTAGATCAAACTTTTTTGGTGTTTCACCGTTTTAGTTTAGGTTCTGTTTTTCAACATCCTTCTCCCTTTTCAACCCCCCCTTTTTTCATTTATTTGTTAGCAGTAGGAAATCCAGGACCTCAGAGATACATCAAAGGGAGCTAGCCCTTATCTAGAGACTCTCCTCTCAGTTTTGCCATACCCACAGGCAAGAGAGGAGTTTCCATTGTGATGCGTGGAAGAGAGAAGCTCAGTCTTCTCTCAAGGGTGCGATCCACTGTGTCAACAATAACTAAATGCATGTCAATGTTGATCACCCTTATGCTAAATGCGTACAAGAAATGTCATTGACAACTCCCTCTTATAATTTTATTTTGTAATTATCCTCATAATCAATAAATAATATTCCCTCCCCATTCCCCCCAACAAACAAAACACACAAAGCATTGAACTCCAATGCATACAATTGAAATAAAAGGATCCCAATTATATATCTTGGAGAATGTTTGTGCTGCAATTATTGATGATGATGACCTGGGATAAGTGTTGGGGAAGAAATTCGTGTGAGCAACAATCTGCTTTGATCGTTGATGAAGATAATGTCAAGAAAGACCAAAATATGGAAAATCTAGCTATAAGACACAAGATATTGCTGCCCCCTAAAAGAGTTGATGCTTGAGGTGAACAAAAAGCTAAATCAACTTCTAGAATTAGAACCATTTTTAAGACCTCAATGGCTCTTGCTCTCCATGATAATGTGGATACAATTTGTAAATTGAATAAATTATTCTCATAGAATAACATAAAAGGTACTTTTCAATAAAATAAACTTTAAAGTGACATTTAGCAAACATAGGCAAGAGATTTAAGCATCCCATGGCCCCTTCAATTGCCATCAAAGAATGTCAGACACAATCTACACCTTTTAAGGTCACTTTGATACAACAATGGAGTTGAATAGAATGGATAGACCTTCCTATCGGGACCTATGTTTAAAAAAAAATGCATTTCTAAGGGTTAGGGCCATTTTAGAGAGATTGGAAATGAAGTATAGCATTCAATACAACTTTGAAAATTTGGAGTCACAGATTCATTATCCAGTCTTTGTAGTCGAGATGACACTTTGAACATGTCTTTCTAAGATGTTTTGGGCATTGTTTCAAGTTGATGTTAATTATTTATTCAATCCTCTTTCTTGGAGATGTAATGCCCCCTTTTTCGAATTAAATAAATCAGGGGACCGAAGCCTAGTTTTTATTTCTTGGAGGCTAAGGGGAATTAATAAGGGAAATAATTTAATAATAATTCATTTAAGTTGTCCAAAGTTACTTTATGTTATAACATGCAAAAATGATGCTTATGTGTATTATTATTAAAAGGGGCCAAAAAGCTATATTAATTACATGGCCAAAAAGTAAATATTTATTAAATGGCCAAAAAGGTAATAATTGCCTAAAGTGTTTAAAAGATTTTAGGGTTTGGGTGAAATAGGAAAAGTGAAATTAATAAAAGGACAAGTAAGGCAAAAAATAATAAATATTGATTATTGATTATTCACTTTCCCTTATTCATGATTGAATTCAAAATTCTTTCAACTGTTGATTTTGATGAAGGAAACCCTCCATTGCAAATAGATTTGAGTACGAAAACCCTCCAATCTCCAGAGGTGACTACATCCAGGGGTTGCACTTGTTCAGATAATCAAGATACATTCAAAATTGTGTTGGATGAAAACCCTAATCAGCTTTTAGGGTTTTGTGAGGATGCAAAAGGGCAATAAAATTAAAAAATGCAACATTTTAGGGTTGTCGTACAAGGGCATCCCACTTTTGGCCATTAATATTGTTGTCGCACCATCTAGGCTTGGTATCTATTGCTGTTGTATTGTTGTACTTGTATTTTAACTGTTGTACCTACGTTTTGATTGTTGCACTTGCATTTGACCGCTATATTGGTCTTCCAATGGTTGGACATTAAATTTCTAGGGCAAATTGTTGACCTTTTGGGGTTGATGCCACACTCCAGTCTACCATATTTTTCCAAAAAGTGTCTATAGCTAGGGTTTCATGAAGAAATTCAGACTTAATGCATGTGCGCGCTATTCAAGGTTAGAGTTTGTGGAAAAATCCGAAAATAATTGGTATTTTGATTTTTTCATGTTGTACTTTTACAGAATTGAAATAAAGCTCAAACTAAATTTTTGATTATCAATTTGCAGTGTAATCATTTATGTTTTGTGAATTTCCAATTTTAATTAGAATTGCAAAATAAAAATTTCAAAATTCAATATTTTTCATGAAAGAGACATTTCAGTGATATTAGAGCCAATTTTCTTGCCAACTTGTGGGGAAATAAATCATTTCCAGTTTTAACTTCATGCACAAAAGTGACAAAGAAATCAAATATCACCAGAAAGAGGAAGAAGGGTCTAGAATAGCCAAAGGAAGGGTTTGGGCAACAAGATCCAGAATTTGTTGCCGAAAAAGAGAAGAAAGCTATGGGTAACAGAGATCCAGATCATGTAGACTTTGACAGGTTTGTGCAAGGACAAGAATGTTTAGTAGATACGATGGCTCAATTAGTCCACACCATGCAAAATATGAATGTGCAAAGAGCTCAAAACGGTGAAGGAAGCTCTTCAGGGGTGAACAGTAACCAATACACTCAGAGGACCGCCATTGGCTCTATTGCTAGGCCTTTCTAGCTTAATTTCCTTCGCAAGGAGGAAGCGGTTCTAGAGGTGGAAATTCAGCCATATGTGGCGGATAACATTACTGCCAATTATGAAGAATACATGGTTCTTCCAAGAGAAATCGGGAAGCTATATCTCACAAATTTTATGAATTTGAAGAAAAATGGAGGTGGACCAAGACCTGAACCTAGGTGACAAGCCAATCAGAGAGACCTTCAACAGGGTTTGGGAAAGTTGACACTTTCTACTTTTGATGGATCCAACAAGTGTACAATTCGTGCTTGGATACAAAAGCTAGATACTTTCCTTTCTTTCAAGCCAATGTTGGAAGATGAAGCCATCAAATTTTCAACCCTTTATCTTGAAGGCATAGCACATGAATGGTGGTACCATGGCTGGATAACTTAAGGACATAATCTCATCAATTCTTATGGTGAGTTTAGTAGTAGGTTGATTGAGAGGTTTGATAGAACTGATTTGGAAATTCATTTTCGGGAATTAGATCAGCTAAAACAACACAATACATTGGATATTTATGTGGTTGAATTTCAGAAGTTATCCATGATGGTACCATATGTAACAGAGAGGAGACTTGTGGTATTATTTGTTGAAGGGTTGGCTGAACCACTCAAGGGTTTGGTGAAAGCTTTCAGCCCTACTTTTCTTCAAGAAGCTATTAAAAAGGCTTTAGATTTGGAAACATCAGCCCCAAAACGGAAATTTTAGCCTGTAGGACAGCCAAAATCAGTACCTTATGGGCAGACAAAACCAGCACCTAATGGGCAGCCAATGACATCACCTTTTGAGCAACAAAATAAACCATTTCAGTTAGGGTTTTTTCAACAAAAGGAGCTGTCAAAAGCAAACAAAGAAGTAGAAACCATAAATGAACTCAGAAGGAAGAAATTGTGGTTCACATGCAAGGATCCATGGGAGCTAGGGCATAGATGCCTTCGAAAAGGACATATACATACATAGAGGTGATATCAAATGACGAGACAAAAGTAGAGGACCTTGAACCAAAAATTAAACTAAAGGTACCAGAAACTAAAATAAGGGAAGAAGGAGATAGTTCAGGAGGCACCCTTGCCATACTTATTTCAGAAGGTACCTGTGCCGCACTTTTTGGTGCATCTAGATATTACCCTTTCAGAGTTCATGGAGTTATGCATGATCATATACTCACAGTGCTGGTTGATAGTGGGGCAACCCACAATTTCATAGATGAGGGGTTGGCAGCCAAAAGAGTTTGAAAATAGAGGACGTTGATGGGTTCAATGTTATTGTGGATGATGGTTCTACTATTCCTTGCACTAGGGGGATTCAACTATTGGAGATTACACTTGGTAATCATAGGGTATGTGATGATTTCTATGTTGTGGGCATAGGAGAAACAAATATGGTTTTAAGGGTGCAATGGTTACATTCTGTTGGAGAATTCACACATAATTACCAAGCCATAGAGTTGAAATTTTGATCTGACGAAAAGGAGGTGATGCTTCGTGGTATGGCCAATGGAGCCCCTATAGTTGTCACAGCCAAAAGGATGGAGAGTTCGTTTCATGAAAGACAAATAGTTGGGACGACTGGATGCTTAGCTTTAGAATGCATTCATACCTTCTCATTGTATGGTAAGTTGGGTAAACACCATTTTGATATTCACAATTTTATGTCTAAGCATGGTATGATGTTTTTGGAATCAAGCCACATACAGGTTTGCCACCCTTGGGTGTATCAAGGAGAAGTTCACATGAATACCAGAGTAGTGCATCATGAGCATGGTGGGGTGACTCTAGACTTGGACATTTGTGCAAAGGATCACCAACAAGACATAAAGGGAATGCATGGCGATGGGATCCTACTGTCAAGTGATAGGGGGAATATACCTAGGGCAGCTATGAACCAAATTGTTACCATTAATGTTGTAGAGGAAGTATACCTAGGGCATCTATGAACCAAATTGTTACCATTAACGCTGTTGTCATCACTATTGTTAGCCACCACATTCTTTCAGTTGCACTCATACAGGTGGATATACAGTTCTGCAACTGCTATGCCAGTGTCATGTTGTTGGCTTTGATAATTTTAGACCATGAACTGCTGTTATCAGTCATGAATTGTTGCAAGTTTGCACATTCTAAGGGGGTCTTATCAGTGGGCGATGTGGGCAGAAGGTCTTAGCTGAAGGAAACAAACATTTCAGTCACCCTAGTTTTGATTCAGGTGAAATTTTAGGGGGTTTGTGACCGCTGTAACCTGTTTCTAGCCCATGCATACTCTGATTTACGCCATATTTTGAAAGGTACAACTTGTCATATCATTAAAGGATCCATTGGAACTCGAGGTTATGGAACTCCAGATTCTTCATTACAAGGGGGATTGGGGATTGAGACTTGCAAATTTCCAAGCTTGTTTTGGGATTCCAGTATTTGCGGAACGGATCAGGGATTGCTTGAGGACAAACAATTTTGGGAAGGGTAGACTGTAATGTCCCCTTTTTTGAATTAAATAAATCATGGGACTGAAGCATATTTTTTATTTTCTAAAGGCTAAGGGGAATAATAAGGGTAATAATTTAATAATAATTCATTTAGGTTGTCCAAAGTTACTTTATATTATAGCATGTAAAAAGGACACTTAGGTGTATTATTATTAAAAGGGGCCAAAAAACCATATTAATTACATGGCCAAAAAGTAAATATTTAGTAAATTGCCAAAAAAGTAAACTTTTAGGGTTTTGGTGAAATTAATAAAATGACAAGTGGGGCAAAAAGTAATGATTATTGATTATTCACTTTTTTTTATTCATGATTGAATTCAAAATTCTTTCAACTTCTGCTTTTGAGGACATAAACCCTCCAAATAGGTTTGAGGATGAAAACCCTCCAATCTCTAGATGTGACTCCATCTAGGGTTTGCACCTATTTAGATAATTAAAATACATTGAGAATTGTGTTGATTGAAAACCCTAATTAGCTTTCAGGGTTTTGTGAGGACGAAAAAGTGCAATAAAATTAAAAAATTTAGCATTTTAAGGCTATCATACAAGGGTGTCCCACTTCTGGGCATTGATACTTCTACCTACCATCCAAGCTTGGCATTTATTGTTGTACGATTGTACCCAAGTTTTGACTCTTGTACCCGTGTTTTGATCGATGTACCTATGTTTTGATCGTTGCACCTATGCTTGATTCCTGTGTTGGTCTTCCAACAACTGGGCATTGACTTTCTAGGGCAAATTATTGACCTTTTGGGGGATGATGCCACACTTCAGCCTGCCATACTATTCTAGAAAGTGTCTACAACTAGGGTTTTAGGGAGAAATTTAGACTTAATGCATGTGCACATTGTTCCAGGTTAGAGTTTGTGGAAAAATCTAGAAATAATTGGTATTTTGACTTTTTCATGCTACTGTACTTTGCTAGAATTGAAATAAAGCTCAAATTAAATTTTCGATTATCAATTTGCAACGTGTTATCATCTATGTTTTGTGAATTTCCAGTTTTGATTATAATTGCAAAATATATTTTTTTAGAATTCAGTATTTTCCCTGAAAGGGATATTTCAGGAGAGGCCCTACTTGGGGATACTTGGAATATTAGGGATAGCTTCAAATTTTTATGGCATGCAATTCGGTTGACTGCTATTGGATGGAAGTCGAGGTGTAAGGCTTCGTTTCATGAGAACTTTTCCCTTGCAACTTAGTGCAATTGAGTCAATACCTCTCGTAATATTATGTATATAAAACTAGGTATAGTAATTTTTGTCTTAATGTGGAATATGAATAGTCATCTTGAAGATGAACTAAATAGTCACATTGTTTGTTATTTATATGTAATCTTGCTTCTCATTTATTGAATGAATACATTGAGAATTGTGTTGATTGAAAACCCTAATTAGCTTTCAGGGTTTTGTGAGGACGAAAAAGGGCAATAAAATTCAAAAATTCAGCAGTCTAGGGCTATTATACAAGGGCGTCCCACTACTGGGCATTGATACTTCTGCCTACCATCTAGGCTTGGCATTTATTGTTGTTGTACAATTGTACCCAAGTTTTGACTCTTGTACCCGTGTTTTCACTGATGTACCTATGTTTCGATTGTTGCACCTATGTTTGATCGTTGTATTGGTCTTCCAACAGCTGGGCATTGACTTTCTAGGGCAAATCATTGACCTTTTGGGGGATGATGCCACACTTCAGCCTGCCATACTATTCTAGAAAGTGTCTACAACTAGGGTTTCAGGGAGAAATTCAGACTTAATACATGTGCACATTGTTCCAGGTTAGAGTTTGTGGAAAAATCTAGAAATAATTGGTATTTTGACTTTTTCATGTTGCTGTACTTTGCTAGAATTGAAATAAAGCTCAAATTAAATTTTCGATTATCAATTTGCAACGTGTTATCATCTATGTTTTGTGAATTTCCAGTTTTGATTATAATTGCAAAATTTTTTTTTTAGAATTCAGTATTTTTCCTGAAAGGGATATTTTAGGAGAGGCCCTCCTTGGGGATACTTGGAAGATTAGGGATAGCTTCAAATGTTTATGGCATGCAATTTGGTTGACTGCTATTGGATGGAAGTTGAGGTGTAAGGCTACTTTTCATGATAACTTTTCCCTTGCAACTTAGTCAATACCTCTCGTAATATTATGTATATAATCCTAGGTGTAGTAATTTTTGTCTTCATGTGGAATATGAATAGTCATCTCGAAGATGGACTAAATAGTCACATTGTTTGTTATTTATATGTAATCTTGCTTGTCATTTATTGAATGAATACAATTTTGGTTTGCACCAAATTTCATTGTCTAAATTATTCAGTCCATTCCTGACTTGACATTATTATCAGAGCGCATGCACACTATTTTTTTTAATCCTACAATCTTCTCCTCCTGAAAATTCTTATCCCCAAAACCTTGCTGCTTCACACCTTCGTTTACTCCTCTGGGTGCTTCAAATCCACAACCTTTTATTGTACAAATTCCACTGCAAAAATATCTCACACCATCTCAAACCCTCATGCAGTCAATTAAAGCTTCCACGTTGTTGTGTAAAGTTGGAGTTTCAATTCATGATTTCAAAGTCCTTCACGACTTTGCTTTGCTGTCATGTTTAAATTGATTTGTCCTTTTGTTTGGAGGAGGCAATGTTTGACATTTGTAGGGCGGGAGGAAAAGAAAAGCAACAGAGACACTCCAAAGTCCTATGACACTAATACAACAAGCATGACTCATGTTGTTTTCCTGACTAATTAATGGAAGTGAGGCGACCGAGCATGTGGTAGAGTGCATCCAATTACTTTCGCACAAATCCTTGATTCACTCACCATTTCTGCTCTCCTTTCCTCTTCTGCGCATTCTTCCAACACTAAGTTTATTTTTAATTTTTGGAAATTTATATTTTTTAAGGTTTTATTTGAAAAGCATATATATATATATATATATATATATATATATATATATATATAACATATATTTTTGGAGGATTATACTCATTTTAAATAAAACATTTTTGTGGAAGCAAATTCAAAATCAAAACAAATTTTGCAAATACAATGTTCAGTATATGCAATGCCTCTGGTTCATATTTACAAGTAAAGTTGTCGCATTTGAACTATTGCATCCAACGCCTAACATAGCTGCAACAATGGCGTTTGAAGCTTTGACCCTATAAATCATCAGGGAGAAACAAGGATAAAATTTTTCATTTTTCATTTCCCTCCATTACCCATTCATTTCTATGGTTAGATGTAAATCTTGACAGTAGAAATTCCAAGTATATAAGGAAGTTACGATCGCGCACAAGAGTTTCTCTCTAAGCAGGTGTCATTGATAGGACAAATCCTTTTCACGTGTTGCTTAAATGCCACGTACCACTATGCTCTCACCTATTTTAACGTCTCTTTAATGTACCGCCAGATATATCGAAAATACGAGTTTTTTCCATGTACCAATAGGTATATAAGAAGGGCGAGTATATTGAGAGATTTGGTACATCGGTTTGGTGGTATATAGAGTATATAGAAAGGAAAACCTATTGGAGTGATAAGGAACAAATCCTTCTCCCTTTAATAGCAAAATGCATTCAATCAAAACAATAGTTGGCACAACACTAACCGTGAAGACACTTGGTTAAATGGTCTAGACAAGTTGAGAATACTTTCATCTTCAATGAATTGTGGTTCAACATTTGTGATGGAGATACACACTCAGTTGAGCCAACAACAAAAATAGAATTACAAACCTTGAAGCATACTTTTTTTAAGGCATTAGCCTTTTTAAGGGCCTTAGTTGATTTTAAAAGTTTTTCGGCACATACAAGGGTGCAACACACAATGAGAAACACTAAACAAGTTAAATCATTTTATGATTCTGATTCAGAATTGGAATACATACAATTGCAATTGAAATTGTTTAGTTTTGAGTTGAAAAATGGAGATAGAATGAGTCTGGCTTCATAAATCTGCACAATCAAGCATGATGTTGAAGTTGCTAATGTAAAAACTGATGTATGTATGACTGGCTTCATAAAAGCTCTTCTTCCTACATATTTAACCTATTTGGAGTCTTTGCAAGCAAGTAGTCAATTGAAGACTCACTTTTGATCAACTGATTGAAAAGATGGTTGAAAGAGAAAAGGCCTTTGGAGGAAAGACTGAAACCACATCTAAAAGTGTATGTTATATTCATCAAAAGAACAATTCTTCCAATAAAGCTTCCTCTTCTAAAAATAAAGGAATTGATAAAGGCAAAGGAAGAAATAAGGGATGAGGAGGCAAAATTGACAAAAACAATGATCAACATCATGAAAAGCAAAATGACAGACAAAACTTGTTTTTCAAACGATGTGGTAGAAATGGGAGTCATGAGGCTCATGAATGCGAGGCCTATCGAAAACAAAAAGAAGAAATAAGGAAAAGAAGAAAATCTTAGACTCAGATTCGGCTCAGTTTACAAGTGAATGTGTGCTTTCCATTTCAGATGAAGTCAACAATGCCTCAGTGAATTCAACTTGGGATGATACTTGGGTTCTAGATACTGGTGCCATGTAGCACATGACTTTTCGAAGGGACTTCTTTGAGGAGTTTCATGAAGAAAGATGAGGTCCAATATATTTGACATACATAACAACTCTGCAACTTAAAGGAAAAGTGACAATTTGACTCTAGTCACTAGAGCTTCCAGATTTCACTCTCCACAATGTCCTATACCCTCAATTGAAACACAACTTGTTGTCCTTGTGTTCATTCGACAACAAGGACACTCCATTTTGTTGGATGATGGAGAGGTAAAAATCAAAAGAAAATGTGATAATGCAGTTGTCTTGATTGGATTTGAAGAAGGCAAGTTGCTAAAACTCAGAGACGAGCCTTCAATTTCAAGAAATTTTGCTCATCTCGTTGAAGGAGGAATGTCAACAAGTCTTTTGTGGCATGCAATATTTGGGCATACCAACTATGACAACATTCGAACAATGCAAAAGAATGGTGTTGTAGGTTTGCCAACTTTTCCGAAAAGATTGAAAAATGTGAGGCATGCATCTTGGCTAAACCCGAAAGAGAACCATTTCAAAAATCAAATTGGAATGCTGAAAGAAAATTGCTGTTGATTCATTATGATTTGTGTACTCTACCAATTAATTCTATTGGTGGTCATAAGTACTACATGTTGTTCATTGATCACTGCAGTAGAATGACTTGGATCTATTTTTTGAAGAAAAATCAGAAGCTTTCGAAACTTTTCAAAAGTTTTGAACAATGGTTGAAAATGAAAAGCAATTCCATATTGAGACATTGAGGACTGACAATGGTGGTGAATTCACATCAAAGGTGTTTGAATCCTATATCAAGCAAAATAGGATAAAACATCATCTCACAGTCCCTTACACTCCCCAACAAAATGGAGTAGTTGAGAGGATGAACAAAACTATGATGAACATGGTTTGGGTAATGTTGTATTTCAAAGGAGTAAATCTGCATTTTTGGGCATTAACAACTCAAACAATAGGGCACCATCAACAACTCATCAACAACTCTTCAAATGAAGACTCCTTATAAAGTTTGTTGTGGTCATCTTCCTTTAGTGCGACATCTTCGGGTTTTCGGATCTACATGCTATGCATTGATTCCCAAGGAGAAAAGGAATAACCTGGCCATGAGTCGAAAATGCATCCTTTTGGGATATTTAGAGTCCTCAACGGCCTACAAAGTATTTGATGGAAAAAATAAGAAGTTTTTTATTGCAAGAGATGTTTTCTTGTGAAACTACAAAGGACACAACTATCATTGATCGACAATTGAGTCGCCTTGAAATTTTTTTTGTAAAATTTGATGTTTTCAAAGAGAATGATATGGAGATTCCAAACAGTGAGAGGGGGACATGTAATTGGGAATCAGTTGAATTAGTATTGTATGTAATTGAAAACGGAAATCCCCCTAAAGAAGAAATTGAAACTTCATTAGAGGATGTATACACGTTAGAAGATGAAGGAGCTTCAGATCAAGAAAATGAGGCACCAATTATTCTGCAAGAAACTGTAATGTCCCCATTTTTTGAAGAGTTAAATAATATTATTGCTAAAATAAAAAGTATTTTTAAATACTTAAAAATAAAGGCAATTAATAGAAAAAACACTTTATGTTATAAATTCCATTTAAGTTGAGGCCTTTTAAGGGTCATGGGCACTTAAGGCTTAAAGTGAAATTATAAGGAGTTCCTTTCAATATTTTAAAATTAACTTGTCCTTCCAAATTGGGTGCTACGTTTGGGAGAAAGATATAAGAGGAAAGGACTCATTTGAAGATCATGTGAGTTTGGATATTTGGAACAGAGGTCAAGTATGTCAAGCTTGATTGTCTTTGGCATAGTTTCTTGGAGAATGTTACCCTCCAAGAGCTATGATGCTCTATAAATGGTGTTTATTGACACCACCTATCTTTCAAAAATTGTGCTACGACTTTGAAGAGTTATTTGAGATTTTTATCTAACATTTGCAGCTATAGAGAATTCATTTGGAGGTCAATAGAAAGTTGGCGATTTTGCTTGGAGGTTGAGGATTGCTGTTTGTACCTTGGGCAATTCACCTGAGGGCTTGAAAATGTCACTTTGGAAGGTTTATTGTTGGTTAAAACCCTTTTCGAAGGTTTTAATAATTTTGGCTATTTTTCCTAGGTGGAGCAAACCATTTGCGAGGTATGGTTGAGGTGTTTTGAGCTAATTCCAAGGGTTTGATATTCAGAAAATTGTCTGCATAATTTTAGGGCTGTAATTAGGGTTTTCAAAACTTCAGGACATCTTTTGGGGGACCACCCGTGGGTGAAAAATTCTGAAACTAAGTTTATTTTATAGTTGCTATTTTTGTGATTATTTTGAGCTATCATTTGCATTAAAAGTCCAAGTATTTCAGAAGTTATGAATTTTACAAGTTTTAACAGTATTTTCATCATATAAAATAAAAAATACAGTATTTGCCAAATTTGATTGGACAAATAAATCAATCATATTTTTCCTTACGTCCCTACAAAGTTTCACATTTTTTGGAGGTGTTTTAGGGGCTGAAATCACCAAAAACCCTAGCTGCATAGGTTTTGGGCGATTTTTGAGTGAAAGGTGAAAGATTGCAAATTAATTGTGAAGTGTAGAGTTGTTGATTTACATTTCGGAATTTAGTATATGTTGGGGTTTGAAGGATATTATTTATTTTTGCTTGAGATCCTATTTGGGGTTCTTACAGTGGTAACAGAGCCATATCTTGGCTAAATTGTGGGGTGAAAATAAGAACAAGGAATAGGCATGGAATCCATGGAGGGAAAAAGGCTTTGCAATGCAAGTAGAAAGCTAGGGAACTTATGCCAACCGGTGGAAGATGTGATTAACACCTTGAAAGAAGTAGAAAAGATGTTATCCAAGGTAAATCAATCACAATATGAACTCATGAGATGCGTGGTACAACCCTCAATAACTTACTTGGTTCAACATAAACTCTCGAGAGACACAGATGAGGAGGTAAGGCTCTTGGTTACTAATTGCATTTGTGAGATATTGAGACTAACGATTCATGATATTCCCTACAAAGATAAAATTTTGAAGGAGATATTTTCATTGATGGTAGAAAGCTTCCAAGGTCTCATTGGGGACAAAAGACATTCATAGGCTAGAAGGGTCAACATCTTGGAAACCGTGACTTCATTCAAGTTACATAATTTGATGTTCTATTTAGGATGTGATGAACTTATTATTCTAATGTTTCAACATTTTGTTGCTATTGCTTATAAGAATTTTTCCAAGAATATTATAATGAATACGCAAGAGATGATGACTATGACACTTAATGAAGGTGAAGATATTTTCAAGACACTATGGGCTATTGTGTTGACAGGTTTGAAGGTAGAAGAAAATAAATTTCTCATTGCACATCAGCGGTTTAAGAATGTTGCAAATAATTGTGAGGAGAGATTAAAGCCTTATGAGGTAAAGGAGCAAGAAAAAAAAGAAAAATCAGAAGTTTGTGGGCAGTCAATGATAGGATTTTCTGTTACACAAGAATCAGAAAATCAGGGGCAGGCAAGTGAAGATTCCTAACAAGCTTTGGAGCAACCAATGGGGTTACAAATGGTAAACACCATAATAGAAAGGTATGTTTTGGAAGAAATAAATTGTATTGTTCCTCATCATAGATCTCTTTCTTTTCATAATTTCAAATTTTATGATGAAGCTTGGGAAAGACAAATGTTGTTGGCACTTGGAGAGGAAGCACAAACCATAACTAGGGTGGACAAGGCAAGGGGATCCTATTAAGGAGTAAATAAAACATAAAAATCAGATTTAAGGAAAAAAAGAAAATCAGATGTGTGCAGGAGTAAGCGAGTGATCATATTGGTAAGTGTTCATTATTTTCTCTTCATGATTGGTTCTATCATTATCCTGATTGCAAAACTTATGTTGTCACTAAGGTTGAGGTGAAGGGGACTCAATGAGGAAGGAACATGACAAATATCCATTATGGATATGGGATCCTGGTGAGCTCTACAAGAGTAATGTTGCTACCATGTCTTGGGCCAAAAGAAAGAGTGAAGTAAGAATTGTCATGGTCCCAGGTTCATAATGACTGCTGTTTTTAGTATTTTCAATATGTTCTCCTTAAGGTTTCTTGTCACCAAGATGAGTAGGGACTCTAAGAAGGTGTACTTCTCACACCTTAACACCTTGGGGATGGTCCAAGTGTGTATTAGTGGATTTCCAACCACTAGATGGTAGAATTGGAAGAGGGAAAAGATTTGCTACAGCTATGACAAGAAAAAGATAGGATGTGAAAAGGAGATCCATATCATGCTCATGAGGCATGATAACATCATTCTAAAAGTATTGCTAAACACTAAAGTTTTTTCGAACATGATTGCCTCATGTGTAGGGTCAATGAGGGAACCGGTTGCAATAGACATAAAGGGTGCAAGACATTTTTTTATTTGTGAGCAACCATTTGGGCATGTTCAAGATGTGTTGGAAGCATTTCACTTGTATTCTTTGCATACTCAAGAGGCTTCATATTGGCATGAAGAATTTCATAAGGTTTGTTGGAGCTTAGAACAATTAGAAAATGGGGAGGGAAGTATAGATGAAAATTTTGATTTTTACCATTCTACAAAATTAGATTTAAGCATGCATATATAGCAGCCTTTGAAGGAGAAGAATATGACATTTTTTGACATTCTCCAGCACATAGAAGGATGGACAAATGCAAGTACAAATTCTGAGCTTGGTGTCCAGAAAAAATCAGAATTAGAGGGCCATCTATAGCTGTGTTTTGAGGTAAAAAATTCTGAATTTTGTGGTATGTTACAGCTTGGGAACAAGGGAAAGATTGCATATGATAATTTTGGATCTTGTCATCAAGAAAATTCGGAAATAAGCATGTACGTACAACAGCGTCATAAGGGTAACTTTGAGAGCATGGATATGAGATTGAAACCCTTCTTGGATGAGGCAAAGACCCAAAGCATGAACATCAGAAAGAAAGGTGAGTTTTTAAAGAAAATTTTGACTCATACTCAGTAAATTCTGATTTTGTGTATTCAAATTCGCTGCCCATTACCATCATACAATGCTATGTTGAACTTCAGCCGAGGAAAGTGTCTAAAAATTCAAATGCAGGGTTTGATTTTTTACACAGAAAATTCTGAGGTAATGATGCAAACTCAGCAATATCCTAAGGTCACGAATTCTGATTTTGCTGACTTATTACAGTCATTAACAAGTTCTGAAAATGCATGTGATTCGACACACTTATTGCATAATAAAGGATGGGAAGGTATGAGGAAGGTACAACACTACCTTTTTTGTGAAATAGAACTTTTGTTTGATTCATATGGTATTCCTCATATGCATGAAAGGCTTGATAAAAAAAGGTCAACAAGAGGATACATGGCACACATAAAAAGGTTCATACAAGGAGAACTGCACTTATATGACACTCATATCCAAGGTTTGACTCAAGAGAGGTTTGTTGTTTCTTTTCTCCAAACTTGGGTGAGTTTCTGGGGCACTTACAACGTTGGAAGGTCTAATTACAGTTCTCAAATCAAATTTCAATATGGAGAAAAGTGTGCTTATATCAATTTTAGATTTAGCCAACATGAAAAATCAGGAATATACATGCATGGACAGCTTTATTTAATGAGTGTTTGGGAGCTATTGAGAAGTTTTTGGAGTGTCTCATGCATACATTGGATAAGTAACAAGGAGCAGCCTTTTGGAAGGCACATGAGGTGCACAAAGATGCCCATATATGGTGAGTGGTATGTCTTTAAGGCTTATCATTTTAGTAAGTATCTTGCTGATTTCTTTTTGCATGGTTGGAAGGTTATAGCATGGCATTTTGGAGGTCTTAGTCCACGGGACAGCAAGGTAATCTTATTCTCTTATATTTTTTGTTGCAACCTTGGGTCACGTAACACCCCCTTTGAAGGTATGAAGGAAAATAATTTGCTTATCTTCCTTTTGGTATTGAAAGGGATGATTGATTGGGAACATGCGGAGCCTTTGGAAGGCTATGATGACACTTCTAACACTTGGAGGCAGCCCCCAAAATACAATAACAACAGGATGAAGAGACCAATTGAGGGTTTTTTTCCACGGAAAGAAATCTCAAGTGGACATTGCATCATAAGGTCTATTGGGACATCTCTTTGGATATTGCAATTGTTTGAGGACAAACAATTTTGGGCGGGGAGGATTTGTAATGTCCCAATTTTTTGAAGAGTTAAATAATATTATTGCTAAAATAAGAAGTATTTTTAAATACTTAAAAATAAAGGCAATTAATAGAAAAAACACTTTATGTTATAAATTCCACTTAAGTTGGGGCCTTTTAAGGGTCATGGGCACTTAAGGTCTAAAGTGAAATTATAAGGAGTTCCTTTTAATATTTTAAAATTAACTCTTCCCTCCAAATTGGGTGCTACGCTTGGGAGAAAGATATAAGAGGAAATGACTCATTTGAAGATCATGTGAATTTGGATATTTGGAAAAGAGGTCAAGTATGTCAAACCTGATTGTCTTCGGCATAGTTTCTTGGAGAATGTTACCCTCCAAGAGCTATGATGCTCTATAAATGGTGTCTATTGACACCACCTATCTTTTCAGAAATTGTGTTACGACTTTGAAGAGTTATTTGAGATTTTTATCTAACATTTGCAGCTATAGAGAATTCACTTGGAGGTCTATAGAAGGTTGACGATTTTGCTTGGAGGTTGAGGATTGCTGTTTGTACCTTGGGCAATTCACCTGAGGGCTTGAAAATGTCACTTTGGAAGGCTTATTGTTGGTTAAAACCCTCTCCTAGGGTTTTAATAATTTCGGCTATTTTTCCTAGGTGGAGCAAACCATTTGTGAGGTATGGTTGAGGTGTTTTGAGCTAATTCCAAGGGTTTGATATTCAGAAAATTATCTGCATAATTTTAGGGCTGTAATTAGGGTTTTCAAAACTTCAGGACATCTTTTGGGGGACCACCTGTGGGTGAAAAATTCTGAAACTAAGTTTATTTTATAGTTGCTATTTTTGTGGTTATTTTGAGCTATCATTTGCGTTAAAAGTCCAAGTATTTCAGAAGTTATGAATTTTACAAGTTGCAGCTGTATTTTCGCCATATAAAATAAAAAATACAGTATTTGCCAAATTTGATTGGACAAATAAATCAATCATATTTTTTCCGATATCCCTACAAAGTTTCACATTTTTTGGAGGTGTTTTAGGGGTTGAAATCACCAAAAACCCTAGCCGCCTAGGGTTTGGGCGATTTTTGTGTGAAAGGTGAAGATTGCAAATTAATTGTGAAGTGTTGAATTGTTGATTTACATTTCAGAATTTAGTTTATGTTGGGGTTTGAAGGATATTATTTATTTTTGTTTGAGATCCTATTTGAGGTTCTTACAGAAACATAGAAAAAGATGCCAAAATGGGTCACACAAACATTGAAAGATGTTAGACCTGATGAAGTTGGAAAAAAAGGCACTTGGAATACACACATAGCCACACAACAAATAGACAAGTTCCTAGAAGAGGTTCAAGATAAACTAGAAAAGTTTATCTTGGAAGACCCTCTAGAAGAAGTCAATATTGCTTTTGATTCAGAACCAACTTCCTTCAAACAAGCCAAAAAACTTGATGCATGGAGAAAACCAATGAAAATTGATATGATGCCTTGACCAAGAATGGAACTTGGGAGTTAGTTGATCCTCCACTCAATTGTAAACCCATTGGTTGCAAGTGGATCTTTCGAAACAAATACAAAACAGATGGCTCACTTGACAAACACAAAGCAAGGATTGCCATGAAGGGATATGCTAGAAAAGAAGAGATTGACTGTAAGGAGACCTTTGCACCAACAACAAAATGGACTACTATTCGAACTTTGTTGGCTTTAGTAGCACAAAATGGATGGAAAGCTCATCAGAGGGATATGAAAATTGTTTTTCTAAATGTTGATTTCAAAGAAACAGTTTACATGACTCAGTCAAAAGGTTTTGTAGTTGATGAAAGGTTTTGAAATGATAGATTTAGGTTACCTTCATTACTATTTGGGTATTGAAGTGATTCAAAAATCCAATTACATTTTCATCACACAACAGAAGTGGTGAAATTTTGAGCAAATTTGGATTGACACTATAAACCACTCAGTACGCCCATGGAACAAAATTTGAAGTTGACATCAGATGATATTACAAAATATACAGATGTAATTAAGTGTAGACATCTCATTGGAACTCTGATCCATGTAACCACAACTAGACTAGACATTTCTTTTGCTGTTGGTGTTTTTTCTAGATTCATGCAATAGCCTAGAGAAAGTCACTGGGTAGCAGCAAAGAGAGTTCTTTGATATCTAAAAGGAGCACAAAATTTTGGGCTAAAATACTTTAGGGTAGCAGATTTCAAACTAGTTAGATATTTAGATTTAGACTATGCAAATGATTTTGAAGATGAGAAATCTACTTTAGGTTTCTTGATGAATTTAGGGACAATAGTCATCACTTGGAAGTCAAAGACGCAGTCAGTGCTAGCAATTTCTTTAGTAGAAACATAATATATGGCAGCTTCAAAGGTAACCAGGGAAATAATATGGCTTAGAAGGATTCTTGTAGATTTGCAAGAAAAACAGGTTTCATCAACACTAGTCATGGTTGATAACACTTCTGCAATCCAATGGCAACAAATCCAGTGTTTCACGATCGAACCAAGCACATAACACCAAATTCTATTTGATCGGCATTATGTGAAAGGCAACAGTGTAAAATTGATACTTTGGCCAACTGCAGAGCAACCAATAGATATCCTAACAAAACTGCTTGGAAGAGAAAAAATTGAACAATTCAAAGGCGTGCTTGGTCTCACTATAACCCCTAGGATTTAAGGAGGGCATGTAATATTATGTATATAATCCTAGGTATAGTAATTTTGTCTTCATGTGGAATATGAACAGTCATCTCGAAGATGAACTAAATAGTCACATTGTTCATTATTTATATGTAATATTGCTTCTTATTTATTGAATGAGTACAATTTTGGTTGCACCAAATTTCGATGTCTAAATTATTCCATCCATTCCTGGCCTGAATAAACTCACATGTTAGTTTTTCTAGGGAGAGTCTTTCCTCGTAATGTTGTTGTTAGATTGATGCAACACCTTTGTTTCTTGTAGTAATATAAGATACAGTCCTCCAAAGAAAAGTGACCTCATAATAAATAATGAAATTATATCACATCATTGCCCTCAAGATGACCTCATTAAAAGCAATTACATTGTTGACCTGATTTCAGCCTTATAATAGTAAAAATCTTGATTGGTCTACAATTTTAAAATTTTTTGACAGTAATGTTACCTATAATTCTTATAGAATTTACTTTTTTTTTTTTTTCCAGTTCTCCACTGAACAAGCTTCTCGCGATCCCATGAATTACTTCAACATCAGGTATGCTTTTTCCCCCATAATATGTTATTTTCCTTTTTCATTTTATATGTTGAAATTAAGTATAGATAAAATACTATCTACCTTGGGAGGGCACAAAATATCAGACTTAAGTTTTACCCTGTGACTCAACTTAACTAGTAAAATTTCTATCTACAATAAAATTTTATAGTAATTATCTATAAGTTTAAACCCAAAAAGCATAAGTTTGTCTCAATAGTTCAGAGATATGCAACCAAGACCTAACAAATTATCTAGCAACTAGAGCAAATCAGTTGTCATTAGGTATTTCTATCCCAACAGCTTGCTTGACTTAATATTCATTTGTCTCTAAATCTTCCTCCTCCACATAAGCATAACTAGCTTCAGCAGCAGAGAACTCCTGGAGTATCTGGATTTGGTGCAGCAACACCATTCGCTGAGTTATCTTGAATTATCACTTTAGTCTGTGTTGATATACCTGTTCCAATACCCCGCACAATGAACTTTTTTCCAAGGTCAATCTCAGAAAGCAGTGATCTTATTTGCCTTTTGATATTATAATAGTTGAAAGTCACCAAATTTTGTTACTGAGGCGTTGACATGATTTGCTTAGCATAGCAAATCTTTCTTTTGGATGCAATATATTTGAGCATTTCTCTGAGACAGTTGCGGAGTGTCTGACATGTCTCTGAAATTGATTACAATTGTTATTGAAGTGGACCTAGTCT
This sequence comes from Torreya grandis, assembly GCA_037957365.1. Taxonomy (NCBI): domain Eukaryota; kingdom Viridiplantae; phylum Streptophyta; class Pinopsida; order Cupressales; family Taxaceae; genus Torreya; species Torreya grandis. The sequence continues at coordinate 12,360,668 of JARHVA010000002.1, read as the reverse complement.
AGACTCTAGAGTTTTCAGACAATATTATTCATTTTTTCTTGGGGATGTGTGATCTTCCATGTGACAGAACAGAGGCCACAGCAGTATAAGCAGATGCATCCATTTGGGCGACTACTGGTTGGGGCTTCAATCCCCCAGGTAGTTTGTTTTGTAACGATTTAGTTTTTAACGTCCATTGTATAGTTCAGGGCTGGCTAGATAGGAATCACCAGTTTAAAATATTAAATTAATATCTGCACTATATTGATTTCCATGGTGAAAAGAGATTTGAGTGGCACAGGGAGCAGACTCTTACACTTTTCCTTTATTTAAACTCATGGTTAATAGAAAAATGTGCTTCACAACCAACACATTATTTTACTGTATATCTACATGCTCTATTTAGGCTGACATACTTGAAATAAGGTTGAAAGAATCAGATACACAGCTATTAAGTTCGGAACAAGGTTTACTCAAAATTCTAATTGATGGAGGACAAAAGGCCAGTGTCTCTGTGTTTCCTTGTAATTTGGTGTGAAGTTTTAAGTGTGATGACACACTTCCTGTTAAAACCAAAATGATATCAGACATCAAAAATAACATTCAGCTAGGAAGATTTTAATTGACCGCCTCCCCTTTACCTGTTTGCAAACACAGAGACGACTATTGTGAGAACGTTGACACCTGAAGAGGGAAGGATGATTATCATCAGACCACCTCTTGGGCTACAACCCATATGATCAGCACCATTTGGTGTTAATCACTGCTCCTCCATCGGGAGTCAATCTCACTAATTTATGACTCCACGACTTCCTCACATCCTTCTGAGCTACTGTCCTGATTCTCTTTCTATCTGGCCAATGCTTAAACGGATAACACATCGATCTCCTTATGATTCCCAAGCCGGAAAGAAAGTTATAGGTGGTGAATATTATTGGACAACTGGTTTGAATGCCACGGAAAGGTCATGGACACCATGCTACCATATATAATAAATCCTGAACGATCACCCAAAGACGAATCTTTGCAGCTCATGAGATGCACCAAGATGTTGGAAACATCAAAAATATCCCCTTAGACATATCACATTTCATAACTGCATGGGAATATATGTGTTGTAATTAAATCGTATCATGAAATGTACCAGTAAAGACATCATGATAAACATATTTACCAGTTTTTAGAATGAGGGCCATGGGAAGTATAGATTTACATGAAAATTCAAGTCATTCTTTATCTGGGTCTTCTGTTATAATGTCCATTATGAATGGTACTAAATCAGCATATTAAAAAGTCCATGCTCCTCAGAGTAACATAATGAAGGTGGTTTCTGCTTTAGAAGGGCATGATACTTAAATCTAATAAAACTCAAGTCTGATATCAGTGGTACACATAAAAAATAGAATCAGCGTCGTATCTATGGAGAAGGAATTTGAATATGATGAGAAAATAGGCACTAATGATGGAACATTCATAGGTGTCTATGAGGACAGTTTGATGAAAGTTTACGTTGGCCTAGATGACCTCAGTTCAATGCCCATCATGAGGACTGATGTCTATATGCAAGCGGCAACTACATCTGTCCTTTGCAGCACTAATTATCAGTATCTATATCAGCCTATTTAGAGATGGTTTCCATTTATCTATGTAGACATGCAGGGTTGCCTACATGGACTCAGGCTTCTAACGTCTCTTACCCACTTGGGGACTCATTTGTTCTTCTAATGGGTGGATGCATTGGTATTTTTCATCATGTTTTACATGAAAAAATTTCAAGTTGTTTGTGATTGCTTTTGCTGCACCTAGTGTTTTTGGCGGTGGAAAATATTCTAGATATGGCATTGGTATGCATTGCTTTCTATAATTTGCTTATACAAGGGTAAAGACTTTTTAAGGTTGCAACCAAGCCAAACACCAATTTTGTGAATGAGACCCCCTTGTAGAAGACCACAAGGGGATTCCTTTCCATTTAACCTTATAGTGTTCAATTTTTGTACCCCCAGTTTTTGACCTCATGACCAAGCTCAGGAGTAAACCCGACCTTGCCAATCTGCCTTTTGGTAGATTACATTAATTTGGGGTATTGAGGTTCTCAGAGGTACGGGATACTTGCATAATCTTGGTAGGGGCTATGAGTGAGGCACATGTAAATATTTAGAATTTGAAATGGGAGTGTCATCAACAAGAAATATTGGATTGAATAGAAAGTTATGTTGAACATTCAATAAGATAGTATATGGCAAGCTTGAGCACTCATTCACGTGCATAGGTGGGGATTTAATATGGTGTTGATAACATGTTAATTTGCACCCACACATGAAAATCAGAAACTATTATGCAATTGTTAGCGTGCAATATTTCCTACTCCAATCCTATGAGGAAATTAATGATTAAATCATCAACACTCACACGAGGATAACGAGTATGACGATCATCAAAAATTCCAAAGGGATACAACCTATATGGCATGTGCAACTTGACTTTCATCATTGGTATCCTATTGGGAGTCAAAGTTACTTTTTCTCTACACAACTTTGTCATATTATTCACGGCTATAACCTAGATCCCCTTTCTAACCAACAAATACTAAATCCGCACTCATATGATGTACTTAGGAATCAATCAATAAGCAAAGAAAGGCCAGCTCAAGACTCAAAAATACTTGATAAGCCTGAGAAACATATATACCAATTTCGAAAAAAACATTACACACGTTTAGAAAAGTAGACATGCTTATATACCAATCAATACTTAATCCATTCTCATTTGACTTGTACTCAGGAATCAATAAATAAGCCAAAGAAGAGTCAGCTCAAGACTCAAAAAACTTGACAAATATGAGAAACATATTATGTATAAAAATTTCAAAAAAAATATTACACACATTTAAAAAGTAGTCATGCTCATGTATATAGGAAAACAACCAACCAATATTTAATCCACACTCATATGACTTGTACTCTGGAATCAATCAATAAGCCAAAGAAGAGTCAGCTCAAGACTTAAAAAAATCGACAAATATGAGAAACATATTATGTATACAATTTTCGAAAAAAATATCACACATTTAGAAAAGTAGACACGCTCATGTATATAGGAAAACAAAATATTGAATATGCGTTGTGTCAGATGGTTCATAAGCCTTGAGTACTGAAATCTATACCTGATCTGACGTCTTCTAAATGTACTTGAAGTGGCCTTTCACGATCTATGAATCTGGAGCAGAGGGATCACAGAAGAAAAGCCGGGTTAAGATAGTACTGAACCATATGCAATGGCTTGTAGTTGATGCTTCCTTATAATTAACTATCTTCCAAAAATGTATTTTTATTCTCTCCCCTACATGTTGTAATCTTCTCATTATCTCTATCCATAGCCTCATATAAATTTATCCTATTGGTGGATTGTATCTATCCTCTACACTTCAACATTCAGACCAATGGCTCTGGAATTTTGGTTACTTCGTCCACATCCTTCCTTCTAATAAGGATAATTAAAGATCGGTGCTGCCATATCAAAAGTACTTATCCTTGTTGGTTAGAATTGATCTATTCTTGGTTAATGAATATTCTTTCCAAAATATCTTTTGTGTGCATATGGTTTTCTAGCTCTACAACCTTTCACTAGGTTTGGTTGTCATGAGGCTCAATTGTAAAAAGCATAATTATTTACACAATATTCAAAATTGCATTTAAAGCACACTCTCCTTTGGCTACATAGAATGTGTAGAAGTTTGTTCCTATCTTAAGTAATGCATAGTCTAGATCAACCAAATTGGAAGAAGATTTGGAAATTGAGTTTTGTTAAAGATAAAAATTCTATGGTAGAGAATTCATTTATGCCCATTGATTTTGAACGGGTTAGAATTTCAGAAGCACTAAACCATTTGTTTTTAATGTTACCTGATGAACTGGCGAGGTTTATTTTGTGACAGGATGCTTACATGTCCTGCAACTACAATGGCTGATGGATCAAGGGTTCTATATTTTGAGCAGGTATTGCTATTTTTCTACAAGGTCAAGTGATGTTAGGTTATTTGAAGCTTTAAACCAGCTAATTAGTTATTGAAATTTCTAATATGTTGCTTGATGTGATCACTTTTAGGCATTTTGGAGGACTCCAGAGAAGCCCTACCGCCAAGTATGATATCTTTGTCTGTATTGGTAATTAGAATCTATTGTTGATGGAATTGGTTGCGACTCATTATTTTTTGAATTGAATTAAAGAAAGGATTCCGGTAGAGCTTGGAAAACAAAATTTCAAAATTGCTTGGATTTTACAAATATTTGACTTATTTCAACTTTCCTTATAAGCTATCTGCTAGGCTGCTAGCACTCTATTCAACTTGTGATTGAACAAAGCGGGTCAAAATTATTACCAACACTATGATACCTACAAACCTAAAGCACACTCAATCATATGTCTAGCACGAATAAAACATAAAAATCATATATTTCTAGTTCAAGTGAACCAATCTATTTTATTTTAGTACCAAAATGGAAGTTGAGAAATACATAAAAGTATTATATGTATTTTTATGCTAAGTTTCCATTAAATTATAAGAAAGGTGAATTAAAATCCATGGGTCATCAAGAGTCAATAATTGGACCTCTAAAATCCACCATTCTATTGTTTCTCTACTAGGATTTATAAATTCATGTCTAATCATAATCTGTGAAAGTATGACGTACAAAATGGTTTCCCACTGTGAGTGGGATATTTAGATGGTGCAAGAAAAAACTGTATTAAGAGTGCAAGTTGGTAAGACAATTGTCATCATTGTTGAATGTCGTGGTTCAATTAACCATTAAATCTTTTTTCTAGGTGCAAAAACCAATCATCAAAGGGTTGGGCTGTTATCATCAGATTTGTATCTCGACCTTTATCAGTCCTGCTTTACCTGTATTGATGTTATTTATAATGGTGAGACCAAATACTTACAGCTGAAACACTATGATGGTGACATGATGCTTATTGATGAATCTGATTATGTCATGTTACATGATATGATGATGCATGTGAAATATTTTGGGGTTATGTTGCTAAATTTGGATTGCATGAGAGGCACTTATATCCAGCCCCAGAGGCTCTATTCTTAGGTGAACAACCGAGGTTACAGTGTGTGTATGCAGAAAAAATAAGGATGATATGCATGCATCTACCTAACCTGTTTATAGTGTAAGCTCATGCTGGTCAGTCACTTATGCCCCCTTAATTGGCAGTTTTATCCTTTTGAATAGGTAGTGACACCTCCTAGACATTTATTTTATTGTCGTGCCAGGTTTGAGATTGTCCTATTTGCATTCCTCCTTTGATGGTTAATGTTCTAGGATGGGTTTCCTTTGTCTCCTCAACGTTAGAGAATGATCTTCTTACATGTATAATTGTTTTATTCTCAGAAAGTATACTTAAACATTAAACAAAATAGATTATTATTCCCAAGGTATCATGAGCTATTTACAGTTATGAAGTAGTCTACAGTTTGTATTTGCTTCCCTAGGTGTAAATGCATCCGGTTCTTTCATTTAAGTTCTTGAAGGAAGCATTTCTAAATTTTGACAGCATCCTCTTGGAAAGTGTGTGGTGCCTTTCTATAGAGAAGGTTCAAAAGTCAAAAGAACATCCAAAATACATGTCAAAGTGAAGTGAAACACTTTCCCTCCAAGAATCCGATAGGGAAGATACATGCAAAGCCTACAAGAACCTGTTATGAATGTAACTATTCTGTTAGTTATAAAGGGACACGTCCTAATGACATTACCTCCCGAATTGACACCTGACAATGGTTCATTCATACATAACTATTTCATATCTCATACTTTATATTTCTATTTCTACATATATTTAATATGTAATTCTTTACATATTTTCTCGGCATACCTACCTTGTATGCTATAGGTGGCATTGGAGCCAAAACTCTACGACTTTAGTCCTGATTTGTTTCTAGCAATTTTCTCTGGTTTGTGATTGGTAAACAAAAATAAAATTCGAGGCTTGTGGTCAATTTCTCAGCATTTTGACAAACTTTAAAATAAATATAAAAATAAAAAGGAAGGTTTAAACTTTATAGCCTATTGTTTAGGGGAACAAAATTGAAATTTGAGATTTTTTTTTGGAAATTTTAGGGAAAAAAACAAAAAAACAATTGAAAACGAAGTATCCTGTTCTTCAGTTTTTTCCCTCCCCTGCACGTTTTCTGTTCACTTTCCTCACACATATCACTCTTCAAACACCAGGCCATTTTTCCACTCGTCCCACGTTCATACCCTCTGGAAATCAAGACCCCATTTCTATGTCTTGCTCTCTTGTAATTTTCATCCTGTCTCAGTTTTTCTGCCCCATATTATTTTTTCCCCACTCCACTGCCTTGCAGAATCTCTTTCCATTAAGCCATGATAACCATTGCTATTCACATTTACATATTTGCCCACTATTCTCTGCCCAAACGCCAAATAAATCAAGTCTTTTTCCTGTGATTTTCTGTTCTTCACTATCTTATTTCCATTTCCTGTGTCTTCTTCCACCACCTGTAATTTACACTATTGTTTTTCTGCACCCTACTCCCCCTGTTTCCATTTCCTCCATTTGGCTCTTTCTAGCCACATTCTTCTGATATTCTTCCATCCATTATTTCCCTTACTTCTCTCTGCAATCAACATGCTTTCCTCATTGCATATCCCACTTTAAAGAGTTGTGACCCATCGAGAAGGTTGTTACAATTTGTTACAAACCTCCAGCATGTTAAAATATCATACAAACCAAAGTACCATATTAAAAGGTGTCTAAAATGTTTTACCATATTAATAATAATAAAAAGGAACATAGAATGTGAAAGCAAAAGGAAATAGACCATAAGAGATTTTTGAAGTGCACATAGGTGTAATATTATAGTTTTGATCTAAAAAGGACAGGTATACCAAAATTGTAAAAAGTTGAAGTCTTCAATTTAAAATTGAATTTTAGTCAAAGAATAGAATTTCCTAATTCAGGTAGAAGAGATGGTATAAATAATCATACATTGTTATAATATCTTAGCTAAATATAAAAAGGTATGTTAAATATTATTATATTATCCCTAGGAAAAAAAAATCGGTGAACATAAGTGAACCAAATTGAACTCACAAAGTTACCAAGTCAATAATGACGAGTAACAACAATATACTCAATTTTATGGCAAAAGAAGATTCACGAGAATGGTGGAAGAATTGTGGTAAACTCCGAAAAAATGAACTTCCAAAATTTACATGGTTCTATATTCCAGATGATGTATTTACATGGTATAAAATGCATCAATAATTTCATGATAAACTGACTTGGTCCAAGAAAGATGATCGAAACATATAGCTAAGCACAAGAAATTGAATTGCTAAAAGCAAATTTATGCAATCGTAATGAAGAGGTTGCAAAATTAAAAATCTAAGACCAAACTCAAGAAAATAAATTACAAGATTTCGATAAAAAATTACTTGACAAAGATGCATAAATTAATTGTTTAAGGAACCATAACCGATCTCTTCTTACCAAAGTTTTGCGACTGAAATCTAAGAAGAGTAGTTCTTGTAAACAAGAGTTAAATGTGATCGATGTCAAAACTTTTACATATTTAAATTTAAGCAATAAAGAAACCCAAGTTTATAATACAACGTCAAAATATGATATTCTAGTAAATGTCATTGCTGATGAAAAGATTGTGAAAATCAATCAACAAGAGATTAATAACCTAAAATGGGGCCCGATCAACCTACTCATTATGATCATCAAAATATACAATTCCACCGCTAAGGTTCTACAAATTTTAATTGCTATTTTTAATATGAGTTACTCACTTTATCCAAATACAAATTGTAATTTGTGATGATATTCAACCCCAATAAAAATCGACTTGGGTTGGATTGATCTAGATTCCTGGGACACTATTGTGTTGATTTGTTTCAATCATATCAATTAATGTCCTTGAGTTGTGCTTCAAGGATGATGCCTTTCCAACATGGGTGGGCATGTTGTGAATCTAATTATGCTGTTAGTTACAAAGGGATACACCCAAACGACATGTCTTGAATTGTCATCTAACAATGGGTCACATCATTTCATACATTAACCTATGTTCACATATATTCATTCATATATTGTAATATTATTGCAATATAATAATGTTAATCCCAGGAGTAATTGTAGGAGAGCTTTTGTCTTGTAGTGATAGATAGATAGTCTCCGTAGGAAGGTGAAGAGTCTTCATGGAATATGAAATGAATAGGAAGGTGAAGAGTCTTCATGAAATATGAAATGAATAGGAAGGTGAAGAGTCTTCATGAAATATGAAAATGAATAGTCACATGCTTGGCTATATAATATTGTAAGCTCTCATTATTTATTAATGCAGTAACTTTGGTTTGCACCAAATTCACATTATTTATTTGTCATCCATTTCTACCCTGACATTGGTATCAGAGCACATGGTTTCTCTTATTCATTCTCCATTCTTTGTATTTGCATATTTCATTCTAAGCCAATCAAAATCTTTCAAAATCAGTCTTTTCACTGTTCGACTGCGCAATAGCTGGTTTAGGAGATATTTTAACTGTTTAATTGCTGATTACAGCTGAAAGGCATCCGGATTTGCCATTGGACTGCTGTGGGAAGGCACATTACTCATTTTCTGATTTCTACAAAGGCATTTCAGCATTGAAAGTGGCGTTTTGACCTGCTATGTGGTGAAGCTTGACATTATTTTGCTGTTTTAACCAATTCAAAGTGGTGTTTTGGCTGAATAAATGCATGGGACTATCAGTTTTTTGACTATATTTGCTCAGTTTCAGACCTTGAACCAAGGCATTGCAGCTGTTTGGGGGGGCATTTCACCAATAAAAGGTGTACTGACCTGTTTATGGCTGCATGGCATCATTCTCTACTGTTTTCAGACTTGTCTAGCATTGAATTACTGCACATAGCTGTTTAGCAAGGCATCTTACCTGCTGATTGGGCTGTGTGGTTGTTCTGGCTGTGTATCAACTCTTTTAAGCCCTGCACTGCTGTGTATTTCTGTTTACATTGCTTTGTTTGGTGTTAATTCAACGTGGAGGTATATGAATGGCTAAAACAAGACATTTTGTCCTTCCAAGTGGCACCAAAACCAAGATAAGTCCATTTTCATTCAAATTCTTTTCCTTCTTTTTCATTTCAGGTAAACTAAAATGGAGAATATTCCCACAAGGAAATAATAATTTCATATTTTTTTCTTTTTGACTTATACAAAAACAAAAGAAAGTCATTTACAAACCATAAAATTGTTCATTTGTTAAAAATTAATCAAAATTTGAAAACAAATCAAATTGTGCAAAACAAAACCAAATCGCAGCGTTTGGTATCTATAGTGACTTTGGTTTGCATTTACAAGTCATGTCGTCGTGATTGAACTACTGCACTTATAGCCTAATAGAGCTGCAACGACATTTGTGGCATCATCCCTATAGATTGCCGGAGAGGAAAAAGGAAATTTTTTATTTTCCCATTCCCTTATCCATTGCCGACTATAGCTAGACGTAAATCTCGAAAACGAGCAAGAATACTTCGAGTGTATAGGGTTATCACGCTCACATCCAAGGACTTTTCGTTAAGTGGGTGTTGTACACTATGTTGTTTGGGTACGGGTACGGGTATGGATACGGGGACGTCTCGGGTACGCGGGTACGTCATTTTTCAAAAACCTTGATTTGGATACGTCGTGGGTATGTCTGTATATATATATATATATATATATATATTACTCATTTTTTTAGTAAAACACTTGAAACTACATAGTATGAAGATATTTGTCTATAAATAATCCAACACTTAAAAATATATTCATTCATTCATTCATTCATTACGATGTACATTCAAATCTAGAATAAATCATCTCGATTGCCCACAAAATCATGAATGCCACTCCCATTATTTTTCAACTTTATCATTTACTGACACTTTCTCTCACAAGGGCTCATCGGTGCATTGAATCTCATGAGTGCATGCCTTAAGGGGTGCACAGGGAATGGGGTGGGATCGGCTTGTGGCACTTTGTGAGAGATATTCTCATACTATTCTATCACGCATACATCCCTTCATGCAGTCTTCATACCTCCTATGATGTCTCCTTGAAATCTTGAAACCCTGAAATATGGCCAAGTCTGAAACCCTGAAACTTTGGAATCTGACTAACTCTAAAATATGATAGGATCCTCCAAAACCTATAATTTGCATTATAGCTCCTAGCGGTCCGAAACCCCTCTCAAACATCCTGGAAGTATATAAATAAAATATAAACTTATACTTAAATGTTTATTTTATTTATATAATGTTGGGTTCAGATTGGATTTACATTTAGGTTGCTTAGTTTTTAGGGTTTTTTTTAAAGGATTTTCTGAGTTTTTTTTTCTAGAGTTTTTCGCCATTTTCCTGCCGGAATCCCTCGGGTACGCCTGGAGATGTCCCGAGTACTCCCGGAGGTGTCCGTGGCCGTGCTGGACATTTCCGGCATGGCCACGGACGCCTCCGGGAGTACCCAGGACGTCCCCGTGCCGGAGGCGTCTCCGAACAGGAGGTGCCGGGGGGGAGGGCGTATCTCTACAACGTAGGTTGTACATAGAGCAAATCCTTTTCATGTGCTACCTAGGTACCACATACCATTTTGCTCTCACATGCTTTAACGTCTCTATTACGTGTTGCCGGGTATTTAGAAATAACGAACTTCTACGTACTGATAGGTGTATGGGAAGGGCAAGCATATAAAGAGGTTTGATATATAGAAAAGAGGACCGTTTTGTAGCGATGAGTAACCATTCCATCTTTTTATACAACAAATACTTATTCAATCAAAACTATTGTTGGCATAACCCTAACCGTGAAAGATACCTGGTTAGAATGGTCTAGATAAGTGGAGAACTCATTTATCTTCAATGACTTGTGGTTCAACATCTATGACGGGGATGATCAACTTGCCGAACCTAAAGAAGCAAAAGAGATACCATTTTGGAAGAAGAATAATTCAAAAGCATTGGCCTTGATGAGGGCCTCTGCCTCAGTTGATGCAGAGGTGTTTTATTACATTCAGGGGTGCAACACTCCTTGGGAAGCATTATGCAAATTGAAGGACTTGTATGATTCTCACTCAGAATTGGGGTTCATACAGTTGTAGTTGAAACTATTCAATCTTGAGTTGAAAAATGAAGATGTCAGGAGTTTGGCTTCTGAAATCCGTGCAATCAAGCATGATGTTGATGCAATTGGTATAATAATTGATGTGTATAGGACTGTCTTCATAAAAGCTCTTCTTTCTACATACATAACCTAATTGGAGTCATTGCAAGCAAGCAATTTGTTGAAGACTCACATTTGATCAATTGGTTGAGAAAATGGCCTAAAGAGAAAAAACCTTTGGAAGAAAAACAAAGTCCACAGGAGAAAGCATTTGTTATACTAATCAAAAGGGAAATTCTTCTAAGAATGTGGAAAATGATAGAGGTAAAGGGAAAAGAACAAATGGCGAGGTGGCAAGTCTGACAAAAACAATGGTTAGCATCAAGAAAAGTAGAATGACAAACAACACTTGTTGTGCAAACGCTGTGGAAGGAAAGGGAGTCATGAGATCTATAAATGCAAAACATCATGGGTTAAAATTGAAATCTGCTAAAAACAGAGAGCAAAAAAGGAGACGAAGAAAAACTCAACGAGATTCAGCTCAATTTTCTTGTGAACATGTGCTTTCTATCTTTGACGAAGCAAATAATGCCTCAGAGAGTTGAACTTGGGATAATATGTGGGTTATAGACACAGGTGCCATGCAACATATGACTTTCTGAAGGGACTTCTTTGAGGAGTTTCATGTTGGTCTAGTATACTTGGCAGATAAAACAAGTCTGTGACCTCAAGGCAAATGTTCAATTCGACTCAAGTCACTAGGACTTCTAGACTTCATTCTTGGAAATGTACTATACTTTCCTCAGTTGAAAAAAAACTTCTTGTTTCTTGTGCTAATTTGACAAGGCCACTCCATTTTGCTGGATGATGAAGAGGTGAAGGTCACACGGAAATGTGATAACACAGTTGTTCTAATTGGATATGAGGAAGACAAATTGCTAATACTCAGAGGTGAGCACTCAGTGCCAAGAAAATTTGCTCATCTTGCAAAAAAAGGAATGCCAACAAGTCTTCTTTGGCATGCCAAATTTGTGCACATGCACTATGACAACATTCGCACAATGCAGAAAAATGGTGTTGTAGGCTTGTCGACTCTGCCCAAAAACATTGAAAAGTGTGAAACCTGCATGTTAGCCAAACATGAAGGAGAACTATTTCAAAATTTAGAATTGAAAGCCAACAGGAAGTTGTAGTTGGTTCATTCTAATTTGTGTTTGTCAATTTTTTCTGCTAGTGGTCATTATACTTCATGTCATTCTTTAATCACTACGTAGGATGATTTGGATATATTAGCTGAATAAGAAATTGGAAGCCTTTGAAACATTTCAAAAGTTTCAAACTATGGTTGAAAATGAATCCCAATCCCGCATTAAGACACTCAGGACTGACAATGGTGGTGAATTTACTTCAAAGGTGTTTGAAACCTATCTCAAGCATCATCTCACAGTCCCATACACTTCAACAAAATGGATTAGTTGAGTGGATGAACAAAACTGTGATGAACATGGTTGGGGCAATGTTGTACTTTAAAGGGGTAAATCTACATTTCTGGGCAGATGCAACTCAAATAGTAGTATACCTCCACAATAGGTCACCATGAACAAGCCTACAAATGAAGACTCGATATGAAGTCTTGTCTGATCATCTGCCTTTAGTGTGACATCTTCAGATTTTTAGATCCACATTTATGCATTGATTCCCAAGGATAAAAGGAAAAAAATGGATCGTAGAAGTCGTAAATGCACGCTTTTGGGATACTTAGTCTTTAAAAGCATACAAAATATATGATGAGAACAACGAGAAATATCTCATTGCAAGAGATGTAGTCTTTTGTGAAACTGCAAAAGACATAACAAGCATCAGTTGACAATTGAATCGACTAGAGAAGTATGCCAAATTTGATGTTTTCAAGGAGGTTGATATGGAGGTTCCAAATAGTGAAGGGGGAGCCTACAATTGGGAAACAGTTGAATCTCTACTGACTCCTGAAATTGAAAACAATACTCCCCCTACAAAAGAAAGTGAAACTTTATTAGAGGATGGTCCGATGACAAAAAAATGAAGGAGCTTCAATTTTAGAAAATGAGGCACTAGTGATTCTGCAAGCTACACAGAAAAAGATACCAAAATGGGCTAAATAGACATTGAAAGATGTTAGACCTAATGAGGTTGGAAAAACATGCATTAAAAGTGCACACATAGTCACACAACAATTAGTCAAGTTCTTAGACGAACCTCAAGATAATATAGAAAATGTTACCTTGGAAGACCCTTCAGAAGTTGTCAACGTTGCTTTTGATTTTGAACCCACTTCAAACAAGCTGAAAAACTTGGTGCATGGAAAAATGCAATGAGAAGTCAATATGGTGCGTTGGTAAAAAATAGAACTTGGAAGTTGGTCGATTCTCCAATTGGCTGTAAACCTATTGGTTGCAAGTGGGTCTTTCAAAACAAGTACAAAACAAATGGCTCATTTGACAAACACAAAGCAAAGCTCGTTGCAAAGGGATTTGCTCAAAAAGAAGGAATCAACTACAATGAAACCTTTGCCCTAATAGCAAAATGGGCTACCATTCAAACCATATTGGCTCTGGGAGCTCACAATGGATGGAAAGTTCACCAAATGAACGTCAAAAGTGAATTTCTAAATGGTGATCTCAAAGAGACAGTGTACATGACTCATCCCAAAGGTTTTACAGTAAATGGCCAAGGACACAAAGTGTGCAAACTAAAAAAAAATTGCCGTATGGTTTGAAACAAGCGCCAAGAGCGTGGTACAACAAATTTGTTGAACACCTTTTGAAAATGAACTTCAAACATTTGGAGTTTGAAGATGCAAATATTTTTGTCAAAATAGTTGAAAAAATAGATGTGTTTCTAGTGATGTATGTGGATGATCTGCTCATCACATGAAACAATGAGAGATACACTGCAAAATTCAAATTAGCGTTAATGAAAGGCTTTGAAATGACAAATTTGGGTTATCTTAATTACTATTTGGGCATTGAAGCGATTTATAAATCAAAGTACATCTTCATCACTCAACAAAAATACATTGATGAAATTCTGAGCAAGTTCGGAATGACATTATAAGTTTCTCAGTACGCACATGGAACAAAATCTGAAATGGATATCAAAAGATACCACATATTTAGTAGATGCTACTAAATACAAACAACTCATTGTAAGTTTGATCTATATGACCACAATTAGACCAGATATTTATTTTGCTGTATGTGTTTTTTCTCGATTCATGCAACAACCTAGAGAAATTCATTGGGTAGTAGCAAAAAGAGTCCTTTGATATCTCAAAGGGACACAAAATTTCGGTCTCAAATACTTCAAGGCTCAGAGGACTTCAAACTAGTCGTATACTCAGATTTTGACTATGCTAACGATTTTGAAGATGAAAAATCTACTTCAGGGTTTCTAATAACTTTGGGAACAACAATTGTCAATTGGAAGTCAAAGAAGCAATTAGCGCTGGCAATTTCTTCAACAAAAGCAATATACATGGCAGCTTCAGAGGCAATTAGAGAGATTCTGTGGCTCAGAAGGGTTCTTTTAGATTTGCAAGAACAATAGGGTTTGTCAACACCTCTCATGCTTGACAACATGTGTGCAATTCAAATGGCAAAGAATTCAGTCTTTCACAACCGAACCAAGCATATCAACACCATATTTCATCTAATTTGACATTATGTTGAAGATGGCAATGTAAAATTGCTCCATTGTTGTATTGCGGAGCAACCAACATATATCTTGACAAAAGCGTTGGGATGAGAAAAATTTGAAAAGTTCAAAGGCATGCTTGGTCTCTCAATAACCCCTACAAATTAAAGGGGGATGTAATATTATTGTAATATAATAATCTATGTTGTTTTGGTAAGGGTACGGGTACATTTTGAGTGCACGGATATGCCATTTTTCAAAAACCTTGATTTGGAAACGTTGTGGGTACATTTGTACATACATACATACATAGAATGCATAGTACTCATTTTTTTAGTAAAACATTTGAAAACTCATAGTATGAAAATATTTGCTTATTAAAGATAAAACACTTAAAAATATACAATATTCACTCATTCATTACTTCAAAGAGGATATATGGAAGATCTTAGATTTACACTGACTTCATGGTTAAGGCTGAAGTGATTACAATTGTTTTTTGTGCCAGGATTTGGACAAATAGTTTTTTTGCTTGGCATAGTAGAAATTGTATTTTTGATTTAATCTTTGAATCTATATAATCCTTCTTTAAAAATCAAATAAAATTACTCAAAGACAAAATGTACATTCAAATCTAGAATAAGTCATCTAGATTGCCCTCAAAATCATGAATGCCACTCCCACTATTTTTCAACTTTATCATTTATTGACGTTTTCTCTCACAAGGGCTCGTCGGTGCATTTCTCCCAGAGTGTATGCCTTGAGGGGTGCATAGGGAATGGGGTGGGCTCGGCTTGTGGCACTTTGCGAGAGATGTTCTCCTGCTATTCTATCATACCTACATTCCTTCATACAACCTTCATACCTCCTATGACTAAGTCTGAAACCTTGAAACCTTGGAATCTGATTAAGTTTGAAATATGATAGGATCCTGCAAAACCTATAATTTGCATTATAGCTCCTAGAGGTGCAAAACCTCTCGCAAACCTCTAATTTCTTATACTTTATGTTATATTTTATTTATATACTTTCAGGGTGTTTGAGAGTGGTTTCGGACCTCTAGGAGCTATAATGCAAATTTAGGTTTTGGAGGATCCTATCATATTTCAGACTTGGTCAGATTCCAGGGTTTCAAGGTTTATTTTATATATATACTGTCTGGTTCGAGTTGGTTTTACATTTTTTAAATTTTTTTGTTGACTTAGACTGTTTTTTCTTGTCAGAATCCCTTGGAATTGCTTAGGAAATGCCCTGTACATTTTTGGTAGGTTTTCAGATATTTCTGGTACATTTTTGAGACGTACCTAGAGTGTTTCCATACCAAAAACGTTTCCAGGGGGAACGTGGGGGGTGGCTTTTCCTGCAACACAGATAATAATGTTAATCCTAGGAGTAATTGTAGGAGAGCTTTTGTCTCTTAGTGGTAGATAGATAGTCTCTGTAGGAAGGTGAAGAGTCTTCATGGAATATGAAATGAATAGTTACATGCTTGGCTATATAATATTGCAATCTCTCATTCTTTATTAATGCAATAACTTTGGTATGCACCGAATTCATGTTATTTATTCGTCATCCATTCTTGGCCAGACATAAATTACTATTTCATTATGTATATATAATATGTAATTCTTTACATGTTTTCTTGGCGTACCTACCTAGTATATGCTATAGAAACCTTTGAAGGTCTCATTAATGAGTTAAGTGTGGGAGATGGCTTTTCTTTGGTTTATTTATTGATCCATTTTAGAAGTTTTTTTTTTAGATTTAAAAGTTTTGTAATAAAACCTAAGGTCCTTACTCCCTCCTTGCCTTCTCCCTCCCCCACGATTATAATGGGGTTAGAGCTTTGGTGTCTAAAAAAGAAATAATTGTATGATGACCACCCCCCTTGGCTTTTTGAAGCTTAATTTCGTCGGGGCTGTGAAAAGCAATCCAATCCCAATTGGTGGTGATGGAGTTTCCAGGGACTCATCTTGCCAACCTTTATTAATTTATGTAATCGATGTGGTGGTCAATTCCAACAGTCAATATGAAGCAATTGCTTTACTAAAAGGCCTTCAAATGACTGCCATTAAAGGATGGAGAAGTTTGATGGTTATGATTTTCAAATCGTTATTAATGGAATGAATGGAGGGAAGGTGGTAGCTTTGTGACTAGGCAATGATTGAAGAAGCGAGATGGTTGGCCAACTAGTTCGAGTCCATTGTCTTCAATCATATTTGTAGAAATGGAAATGGTGTTGTTGGCTATGAATAAAGGGGCTGGGCTTTTTACATCATCAGGGGATCCTAAAACTTTTTGGCTGCCCCTGTATCTTAACACCTTCCCTCGCATCTTTTCTAAGGATGCATCCTTGAATTTTGAAGTCCCCCTTAGCCCCATTTCTAAACCTCGATCCCCTTGCCCCCAATGACTCCATCCCCCCCACCACCTCCCTTCCCTCTTTAGTGATAATATAAATCCTGTGAAAATTCCATTACTTATTTTTCTCATCAGCGACTCTCATTGATTTACTCACATTTGAGGTGGCAACCTCCCAATAGTCCTTCAGTGATAGACACTGTTTCCACGCAAATGGTGTATTGTTGCATTCTAAGGTGGCACCTTTTTTATTTTTGGTGTCTACTTTTTGCTTCTATGATTTCTAAGGAGGTGATGAGCTTGGCAGAAGGGGGTTTGCTCTATGGATTCAGTGTTGGGCTCTACAACATGGCTTCCTCCTCAAGCGCAAGTGAATAAGGCATTGTAAATAGATTGGCAATTGCTCAGGGACCAAGAACCAGGGCTCAATGAGATAAGATGAAGATCACTGCTTCACAGGTTCAAGCTGACTTCTCCTCTTACATTAACATTGAAATGAACAACCCGCATATGAGGATTTGGATTGAATATATGTGGATGTGTGCAAAGGAAATGGATAGTGAAAAGGAATTTGATATTGAAAAAATAATCAAACATATGATGTTGAACCCTAAGAAATCTGTGGGTAGGAGGAATGTCTTTGATATGGCCCAAAATCTCAGTTGTTGAAATATTCTTTCCAACATTGATGGGACCAATCTATTTCATGAGGACCATGATAACATTGAATTTGTTTTAAAATGTGTTGAGGATGCGAACAATATGCATTTTCACATCTTACTGGATGATATTTGCACTATGCACCAAGGAAATTGTAATGTCCCCCTTTTCAAGCTAGTCTTTGGGAGAGACCCTTAGCCTTTTCGTTCCCAAGGGCTAAGGATATTAAAGGCAAAAAGGGGAACATTTGTGAGCTTCAAGGGCATTTTATGATAAATCACTTTATTATCTAATTTTGGGACTTTTTTAAGGGTCATGGTCACCTAAGGCCTAAAGTGCTTTTATAAGGAAGCTTTTTAATTTATCTTTTTTAAAGAAAAACATAAACTCTCCCTCTCTATTTTGGGCGCCACATTTGGAGGGGAGATATAAAAGGAAAGGAAAATCTCATTTGAAAAGGTTATGCATTTTTTATATTGAATTGGTTGTGCAAGTATGTCGAGCTTGTTCACCACAATTTGAGGACGAAAACCTTCAAATGTGACAAGGGTTTGGGGACGAAAACTTTCATTCCTATATTCATAGAAACTCTATTCAAGGGCTGTGATTGTGCTTCATATTTGCATGGTTGCATGCAATTGGACCTACAAGGGTGTTTCTGGACACCACCTTCATTAAGGATTGTTTTAAACCCTTCAAGGAGCTGGAAATTTATAATTTTCAGGTCGAAGAGATGGGCAAACTTGATTTGAAAAGTTTGGTTGATCTTGGAGGCTATCCCTAGGGTGGCGACTTGTTTTGGGAGAGTGGCGACTCCTCTCAAGAGGAAAAATTGGCTCCGAAACCCTCTTCTAGGGTCAAAGGTAATTTTAATATTTATTCCAACATTGGCGAGTCATTTGTGGATCAATTTGCAGGTTTTGAGGGCCATTCCGTGCCCTAGGAATATTTAGAAATTTAATATAATATTTTGCAACTTGGGCGACTTTCTTGGGGAGGTTCAGAAGTTTGGTAGAAGGGTAAATTCCAAGAACTGAACATCAGAATTATTTCCCTAATTTTTCCTAAGTGTGGCGACTCACTTGAGGAAGTTTTAAGGGTGTTTCGTGAGTGGAAACACAGCTGTTCTTTCATACAAAAATCAGAATATTTGTAGGGTTATTTTCAGCCACTTTGCCAATATATCTTGGCCAAAAAAATACCTTGTTTTCCATTTATTATTCAGCTATTTTTGGAGCTATTTTGATGTGTGTTTGCTTAGAAATTCTTCAAATTTTCTAGCTAGGGTTTGCTGTTTTTGTGGATCAGATTTTTAGTTGATTGGCAATTTTTTTCTAAGGATTTGTTGTGAAACCCCATCCCGGTCTAATTGTCCCATTTGGGGACATTACCGAAATACGGAAAAGGAAACTTGGTTGGGCCTGAAAATGTTTGGCAGATTCCAAGCCATGTCCCTATTGTTGTGTCACCTCCTCAAATGAGGACTCTAATGTGTATATGGAGATTATTAAGAAGTGAATTTGAAGGGGTTGATGTAAAACTGTAAAATTTGATGTAGAAAGACCAAAATACTGCATATATATGTATATTTTTGAGGCATTGTAGGTGGGATGATATTGCAACTTCCAAATACATATAAACTTGTAGACGCTCTTTACTCAACAATAGATAAATACTTATTTATTTGTCTCTTTCTTGGGAGAATCTGAGTATAGATAAATTGTTGGGGAGAAATGAGAACTGGGTATGGGTGCCTGCCTTCAATTTGCATTTTCATCTTAGTTGAATAATGTGATTTCCATTGTTTACTTGACAGAGGAAGAGATAGACATGTTGGTGATATTCTTGCTTGCCTTCTGTGGTTTTTCTTTTGAAAAATATGAATGAATGAGAAAGAAAGAAAGAAATAAATTATATAAATGTCCACGAATGACCAATTGTAGGTCAATGAGACTCGAGATTACATCCAATTACAATAGGAAGTGCTAGGGTAAAAGGACCCTGAGATCAACGACTAAATAAATAAAATAATAAAAACACTGAAAATAAATGAAAGGTAAACCCAATGCAGTAAAGTCCCCAACTTACGTGGTCAGGGTACCAATACAAATAGCCATGTGGGGGGAGCAAGATCCCCAAAGAACATGGGTTGATGAAAGCTGAAAATATTAGATGGTAGTTTCGCCAAACATCTTTGACCGTACCTGGGACAAAGGAATCATCTGTGTCATCATTTATCATTGTGAAAGGGCCAATGCAAGATTTCATAATGCTCATTGGGGAGTGTCTAGGGCTGAGGGGGCCAGGTTGAGTAATCCTAGGAGGAAATAAAGCACTCCTAGAATTCCTCCTAGCATCTAGGCTGAAGAAACTCCTGAGGCAACAAATAATCTTGTAATGTATGCTTGTCTCCACGCCCTGGGAAGCACTCATGGAGTAGATCCATGACATTGAACAAGGTTGGATCCCCATTGCTGAGAGCTAGTGTGCTGGGGCATGTTAGAAGTAGTGTTTTGCAGAGATGAGTGCTACCTCACTGATCTCCCTCGCCCCTTCCCCCCACCCCTGCCCCAATGTGTGACATTGTGAAGCATAAGAGCTAAGTCACAAGGTATGATGATTTTTCAAATAAGATTCAAATTTTGTTGATTTTTATTCGGCCATAAAAAACGGAAAAAATGTTGTTTTTAGGTCAGCATTTTGTTTGTGACTATATCTGTCTCTGTCTACATTTTTGTGTCTTAAATTTCTATTGAGGCCCTCACAACTCCTCCGTTGCCCTTGCACGAATTTCATCTTGGATACAAAACCCTTACGACCCTATGGGTATAAAACTTATAGTCTTAAATACTCTTCACTCGGTCTGCGGCTTCGCTACATGCTCAAAATTACTCCTCGTCATTGCCTCCGCAAACAGAAATTCAATCCAATGTCTATGCATTTCTTGACAATCCAAGACTCCAAAGGGTAATATTGATGTTTGTATGTTTCACTTGAAGAAAGGCCATTGGCAGGGAAGCAGGTTCGAAGTAGATGAGGTCAACGTAGCAGGGCTTTGGCAGATGGTTTGTTAATTTTTAACTAGTTTTGTTTTGTTTTAATTTATTTTATTTTATTTTACGTCTTCATTTTTAATTTTGATTATAATTTTGAATTTAGTTTTTATTTTATTTTATGTTTTCTTTATATTTATAATTTTGTTTTAGTTTTAAGATTTATTTTTGTGACTTTTTAATTTTTAATTATATATTTTAATTTTTTTATAATTATGTTTTTTTACGTTTCAAATTTAATTTTTTATAAATACATTTTTATTTTTTATATATTTTTTAATTATGTTTTTATTTTTATTATTTTTTAATTTTTTTATAATCATGTTTTTTTTTTTTAATAATTTTTTTAATTATGTTTTTATTTTTTTACGTTTTGAATTTAATGGCGATTTTTTTAATTTTATCCGAACTCGATCCGAATTTTATCCTCATCAAACTCGAATTTGAACTCGAACCTTGTGACTTAGCATAAGCGAATGAGACAATCTACTATGAAATGGTGGATTCATTAGATATGGATAATGTCCTTCCTGGCTTGGTGGGGGAGGGGGTGTTGAGAGTCCTCATGATTGGTGAGAGAATGTTTAAAGGGGAAGAGGTGAGGAATGGTGATCTCATATTGTTTTTTCTTCTCCTGTTGTCTATAGGTTTTTCATTCTTGCTTCTTGGCGTGTTGATATATATGATTTATGGGTTGCGAGAGATAGAGGCTGAGCAATTTAAGTAAGTTTTGAGAGGAAATAGGTAAGTTGGGTGAGGAAAAGGGCTTAATGAGTAGTGGTTGCTTGAAGAATCCTGAAAAATTAGACTTGCTTTGAGTAACTTGCTGCTGCATTGTGTAGAATAACTCTAAATGGGCCTCTTCTCCATTTATCTACCTTAACTAGATGCATTAAGGCCCTGATGGATGCATTGTAAGACAAATCAGTTTATTGCTTTTTTTTGTTGACTTTCCTCTGTTAGTACTTCTAATCATAGTTACAAGGTTCGGCCGAATCTCGGCCAAATCCGGAAAGATACGATTTTTTTCGCTCTTCTGGGTTAATCCAATCCGGTTCGAACCCTTTTCAATATAAAAACAGTAAATGTTAAAAACGTGAAAAAAACCCTAAAAAAGTTGACAACGAGCTTCCAGGGATTGACGGTGAGCTTCAAAGGATTGACGGCGACGACAACGATTGACAGTGACACGGCGACGGCGAAGAGTCCACTCGCGGCAAACGGCAGGGGAGACGGTAGCAGTGGCAGCGTCCATCGGCACAAGCAGGCAGGCAACGTCGACCAATGGCAAAGGCAAGGAGCGTCAACGGCAAAGGCATGTGGGTATGTTTTTGTTTTTTTTAATTTAGTTATTTAGTAATACTTTAGGTTTAGGTTTATTTATTTAACATATTATTAGGTATTTCGTTTAGGTTTAGGTTGGTTTATTTAATATATATTATTAGGTATTTAATATTTATATTTATATTTAGTTTTAAATTTTTTTTTAGTATTTAGTTTTAAATTAAGTTTAAATTTTATTTAACATTTATTATTAAATTTATTTATTTTTTATTTTTAATTAAGTTTAAAAAAATATATAATAAAATCAAAATTTAAAATAAAATAAAAATAAATAATAATATTATGATATCTTTATTTTTTATTTTTTATAGTTTTATAATTCTATTTTATATAAGTCATTTAAAATTAAAATTAATAATATTACGATATATGTTTTAATATTTTTTAAAGTTTTGTAATTTTATTTTCTATTACTATAAATCATTTATAATTAAATTTAATGATATATGTTCTAACTTTTAATTATTTTGTATAGTTAAATTAATGTTCATTCTTTAGTAGATTGAAATATTTTGCACATATATATATATATATCTATATATATTTTGATCCGGATTTTTTTTCAAACCTTTTTAAGAATTCCGGATTCCGCATTTTTTTGCCCTCCCGAACCTTTTCGGATTTCTGAACCTTGTGACTATGCTTCTAATCAAGAGGGAAAGAATGTTGCTGTCTAAAAGATTGTGAGGGGTTTGGGATGATGGTATGGTTTAGTTTGTTTTAATGATAAATAGCTTTTCTCCCGCCCTTCCTTTTCTGCTTAAAGAAACAATCAGAAAGCTTTCACTGAAGTGAGATATGATGACTCTTTCTGCTTTTGGTTAATCTATCAAGGAAATGTTAGAAAGACAGTTAGAGGGTGGTTCAAAATGTTTTTCATTCAAGAGAGGAAGGGGTGAGTTTTGTGAGGCTTTTCGTAAAGGCATCTCAATCTACTTATGATGAAAGACTTTTGCTTTTATCTAAAGTCTTCTTCACCTTTCAGTTCAGTGTTTTGCATAAGATTATCTGAACCTAGCTCTGGCTGCTAATAGTCTGAAAGGATGGGTTTGTACAATCCAGTGTGCATATTTGCTTGGAAGACATTGATGATAGATCACACCCTTGTTTCTTGTTTTTGGATGGGTTTATGGAAGAAGACCAGTAGGCAGTAGTAGATCCCAAAATTGTTACCCCTACTGGGTTTTTCCTTTCATTTATATTTTGGTTCTATGGCTGTATGGATTCTCTTCATATGAATTATTTCCTCAGTTTGGGCTATATAATACTACTTGAGTGTTGGCTTCTTGCCAATTTTTTGGGGGTCTTGGGTCCGTTAACCTCAATTATATATAGCCAAAAATAAAATTCAAGGGCCAAATTTAGGGGAAAAAATTGAACCCTAAGGACCCTTAGTCAAAGACCTTCCTAGTTCTTTATAATTCTCGATTTTGTTTTATGATTTGAAGACTTCAAAAATCAGCTTTACAAAATAAGAATGTTCCTTGATTTCCCCTGTTTAATTGAGAGAGAGTCTTACAAGTTCAATCTCACTCAAATGGTTTTACAAGTTTAACACTCTCTCATATTGGCTGCCCAATCTGCAGTTGTTCCCTATTTGGAAGTTGTTACAGAGTCTCTGGCTGCAGCAACGTTTTTCTAACAGATGCTCCACATCTATCTGTTCATGGATGCTCCTATGCTCCTCTTCTTCTCATTTCAAGAGTGGAAATTGTTTTACGTTGCTAGGATGATGAGAATTTCCTTGCAATTTCTCCTCCGAGTCTAGTCTTAAAGTGAATGCCTTGTTGCAATCTCCTTCCAATCTATTTTACTTCTGCTTTTCTTCTCACCTTAAGTCTGAATTGCTGTAGTTTTCATTCTCCTCCCTATTTGTGCTTTCTTTTGGATGCCCAACATTCTGTTTTTTTTCCCATAGTTATATGGTACGTTAGTAGGTATTTAAAGTGAGGGGTTAGTTTAGTGTTTAATATAAATAAATAAAGGAATTTCTAAATAATGAAGGCAGGCTAAAATGGTTGGAATGCTTCCCGTAATGTCCTAAAAATGCATTTCTAAGTAAGCTTCAACGGTTAAAGAGGGTCTAGAATAGCTAAAGGCTGATGTCCCTCTTAGTTTTTTCTTAAACAGATCAAACCTATCTTGCTACCTTGGCATGCATACAATCTATTGTTTTTAGGTTTTAACAATTCAGTGAGAGATACGGTTATCTGCGAGACACTGGACACATTTTGTATAGAATTAGAAATTAGACAAGTCCGATAACACTCTCACCTCATAAATATTGGCTAGTGTGCTCCATTTTTTCAAGACTTGCATTTCGAGGGATCACAATGAACTCTTTTTCAGATATAGAATGTGCCGTTTACTCAACTTGTTTCTTAAAAAGTCACATTTTGAGAACTTGGCACAAAGCACTTATTTGTGTGGTGTTTATTCTTGTTTTGATTTACTAAAAATATCTTCCAAGAACATGGTTACATGACTTCCCAATTCAATCTATGAATTTTAATAGATAGTTAAGGCTGAAGTGTGATGTGGAGGCGAGTTGAAACATATTGATTGTCGATTATTTTGTTTTACAGAGGTTCTATGTGGTCAAGCCTTGTCCTAAAGAGCTGAAGTGTGATGTGGAGGTGAGTCGTAATTTCACAAAATCCTTTTTTTGGTAGGAACTGTTTTACATAACATTTTTTATATGCACGTTCTTCTATAGGATAATGTTTCATAGGCATTTTCATTTACTTTATCATTTATCCATTGCATGTGCAAATTGATAAGCTGTATTTATAGGTTAACTCTCAGTAAGTATTTGTATCAACCTTTTACCAGCAAAGATAATGTAGAAAGAAGCATCTGGACAATATTATCTGAGTTTCACATATATAGAAGGTTCAATATAAGGTCCAAACCTGGGAACTCTTTACTGCATGAAGGGGCTTAGCTTAGATGACTGGATCATTCCTCAAAGGGAAGTTCTTAAAAAAAAGATAAACACACCGTTATTGATAATAAGTTGCTTTAACAAAATGCACCGTTTAGGCTGCAAAAACAAGTTGAGTATCAATTACAGTAGTGACATGATCTGCAGAAGGAAGAGATGAGGGAGGATGGCGAGTAGGCAATGGGTTTGCATGAAAGACGAGGATGTCAGGTTGGGCAGAAAATGGCTGAATGGATGGTTGTGAAGACGAAGTAGATATGGAGGCAGAATAGAAGAACCGATCAGCAACTTTCTCTTGTAGGATTGATTTTGAGAAGCACAACGGTGGATATCGAAGAATACAAGAACAGAGAACGCAGAATTGCAGTGAAGAAAAGGACAAGATAGGAATTGCATCGATTGTAGTGGAGGGTAAAACATGTGGATCATTAGAATTATAGAAGTGTAATTGCAAGAAACGAAAATCTGATAAATTTTGTGACGGTTAAGTTCGTTGGTTTTTTTGTCAGTTTATTAAGTGGTATGCTGCTGGTTTAATATAGTTTACGTAATGTTTGGGAGTTTTATGGGACTATGTTTCCACTGCCTATAAATTTAGGTATGTGGGAACAGTTGAAAAGCTGGGAAAACCTCAAGATCCTTGCAAAAATGCTATAAACCCAAGATCATACTTGCATAATAAAACTCCACACAAATCCTCATCTGATAAATTGTATTCAAAGGCAACTCAAGCAACTAAGATAATAACAGAAATCAGAAATCTAACTCAATATGAATTACCCTAATTATTTCCTCTCTTCTACAAGTGCCTCAACAAAAGTAGACAAATACCTGGAACTCTCATGTCCAAATTATTTCCTATGGGATGCTCTCATGCATCTGTACATATATCTACATACACAAGAGAGGGAGAAATAATATGATTGGTCAGAGTACATCTCCGGTCTCCCTGAATCCTATTGGCCATGTACGGGATGCTCTCATGTCCAGATTATTTCCTCTGGGATGCTCTCATGCATCTGTACATATATCTACATACACAAGTGAGGGAGAAATAATATGGTTGGTCAGAGTACATCTCCGGTCTCCCTGAATCCTATTGGCCATGTGGCTTAATTGAATCTGATTGGTTTGGTGACTTAAGTCACCTTTTCCATGTGATTTTCCTATTTTATAATTAGGAAAATATGAAACTAGCCTAACTTTGGAATATGAAAATAACCTAAGTAAACTAGAAAACAGGTGCATGAGTAACTGCACCAACACCCCCCTTAAGTGCAACTTAGGGAGTGTTAAAAAAAGGAGCTTAGAACCTTTGATGTGAGTCCCGATAACAAAGCTTTGTTAGGTACACATGTACAATATAATCAACGAATGGATGAGCCAACAACTGAAGAAGGTTGATGAAGATGGCCTTTGCGTGATTTCTGAAGAAGGTCCACTTGCATTGAACACTGTTTCTTCCCTTAGAAAAAGGAAGAATAGATGAATGCTGAAAGTCTTCTTATTCCAAGACTGGACAGGTCAAAAATATGTTCAGTGCAGCGAAGAAAGCTTGGCGACATCTTGCTCAAGTACTGGAAGAGTTGCTACTGAAGTAGAACCAACAGAAGGAGTACATGGATTATTTGTTAAAGGAATGCCCATGAAAAGAGGACGGTGTATCTCTTTTACCCTTATTACATTTTGAGAATGAGGATTCACAAGAGAAGGTGGATCATCAATGAAGTGATGTAATGTAGAAGACCCAAGATTCTCAGGATGGGAACTTCCATCAAACGAGACAAAATCCCCCAAAACATCATTACAATGATCAGGATGTGATGGCAATTTGAAAAGGAGAGCAATATCTTGCTAGAAAACATCCCAAGGAAATGAATCTGCAAAAAGACGTCTCATGTCTAGTAGATAGTCATCCTAGGGGGCTTTACAAAAAGGAGAGAAATATTTTGAAAGTAAGAATTATCACAAACTAGAGGAGTTATTATAGAAACATCAAGCTCATATGATGTCTGTATTGAAGTAGGTGAAGCGTCTCTGAATAGCTGGGAAAGTATTTTCTAGGCAGTATAAGGGCACTTGGTGTGTGGAATATGTTGTTGCAAATCCATGTAGACAACTAAACAAAGGTGACCAAGGACTACAACACATTTATTGATCCATTGGTTGTATTTGTCACAAGTTATAGGTGCAGATACTTGTCCCAAAAGATAAAGATGAAGACCTTGTATAGAATAAAGTCCTCTATGTATAGTCGCCTTGAGTTATAGTGCCATTTTTTGTGGTGCTTAAGATTGTTTCAACAAATTATCCCCCAACTTAGCAAATTAGTTGTCCACCTATGATCTCAAACAATGCAAAACAACCAGAATGTGAGAGTGAGGTGCATAAATGAAGACCACAAGTGTGCTTGGAGCTGCCGACCTAAAGAGAATTAAGGCACTAAAAAGGCCTTTATCAAGATGACTCTGAAAAGAAGCAAGGCACGAGCCACTAGTGTGCTTGAGAGATGTCCTCCCCAAAGGAGCAAGGCACGAACGACAAGAGTGCCAAAGAGATGTCCCCAAGAAGTAAGGCAAGAAACACAAGAGTGCTCGATACATATCCCCCCCCCCCCTCCCCACAAAAAAAACTGATTTTTGGCACATTATAATAGTACATGAACAAATATCCCCTCAACCTGCTTTTAATTGCACAATTTTTATATTGATTATGTGCCCTTTTACAATGCCTTTATAAATGGAAAAGAAAAACATTGTTTTTTAATTGCTTAAACGAAGATCTGGGGGCTCTCACTCGTAGAAACAAACACTAGACAAAGGCCTCAAGTGATAGTGAAGTTGTAACCAGTCAACAAAAACCCTGAATGCTAACAAGCTGGAGGAAACATAACTAGCAACAGTAAAAACTGTCATGCAAGACCTTAAAGCATTAATAACAATCTTATGCCTTGCCACAAGAGTTACAACAAAATATAAAAAATCCCACAACCAAATAGGTAAACAAAAAGCTAGAAAGGACCAACTACAGCCAAAGCTAAATGACAGGCCAACGTTTCCTTAAGAAAGTTCTTTGTAGAAATCCGTAAGTGTAACACTTGCCGGAATAGATTTACCAAGGAGGCCTGTAAAATAAACATCCTCAAACTCAATAGGGTTTTTCACACTAATAGGTATGTGGATAACAACGATCCCTAGATGAGTTAGTCTGTGATGCTTTAATTCCATCCAACACTAATTTCTTAAGAACCGCCCATTTCAAAACAAGTACATTAAACTTCTCAGGAATGACCAAGGCCTCATAAACCACCCACACTATCAAGAAAATCCGGGATATCCCTTGAAAGGAGATTGGAAAATGGGGTCGCATCAAGGAAAAACAAGATTTTACAGAGGAAAGGTTTTAGAATTGGGTCCAAAATCTCTTCCTCTAATAAATTCTTGACCCTAGATCCACTAGGGGCTATGGGGTCCCACCCTTCTTGATAACATCCAAAATATTATCCATCTTCACCCCCAAAACTTTCAAGGAATTGTCAAATTATGCAAAGTGGGAGGCAGTCTCACGTACTTGCATATTGAGAATGGTCTTGGAGGTGTGTTTCCTCCAGTTCTGGATTACTTGTTAAATAAAGCTTGTGGTCAGACAATCCAAGTTCTTTTGCTCTAGGTTCAGGCAATTTTTTTAACAAATTCCGTCTGCATTCCATCATCTGTTTTGATGCTAAGAACAAAAGCTCCTAAACTATCTCGTATAAATACCAAAGCCATGGAGGATGGGTTAAGCACCTGCAAAATTGAATTGTCCACAGGGCCAATGAAGTTTGTCTCATTTGGGGCACGGTCCATAACATGCCTATGCACCTTCTTATACCTGTGTTCCATCACCTTTTGCTCACCTCTCTCCTTTCTGTATCCTATAATTCCCTTCACTGTTGTGGTGGTCGAGAAAGCAAAAAGGAATGTTGCAAATGACATGGAGAAATCACACCGATCAAGAGTGTCAATGTGAATTGCTGCAGGCTTTATTAAAAAACTAACACACATTTCAAGGCCTCTATCATCATTAATGGTAGCTGCCTTAAGTGTGTGACACTCCATCACCACCTTCAAACCTCATGTCACTAACATTATCTGCAATAAAACGGTCGAAAAAATCAAGGGATTAGAAATATTTCAGGCAATTAAAATAAATAAAGATATAAAAAACTCATCATTCATTTAAGTCCTTAAATATGATGTTGGGAAGGCCATCCAAGTGCATGGATTAGAGGAGATCAACAAGTCTCCTTCCCTAAGAACATTTGCTCCAAAATTTACAAGCAGGGCCATAGAACCATTAATTTCCCTAA
Organism: Torreya grandis; assembly: GCA_037957365.1. Taxonomy (NCBI): domain Eukaryota; kingdom Viridiplantae; phylum Streptophyta; class Pinopsida; order Cupressales; family Taxaceae; genus Torreya; species Torreya grandis. Next base: position 12,331,132 of record JARHVA010000002.1, on the reverse strand, counting down.
AGCAGTTTTTAAACTTAATGGAAGCAAAATGGACCTTAAGTCTTCAGACTTCACAATCATCAACCATACTTTGAATCTTCTAGCTGATCGAATCATTGTTGTTCATGACGTAAATAACAAGAAGGGAGTCTCTCTCAACTTCAATATGAGATATATTGTTATTGATAGATATTTTGAGATCTTGAATTAGAGCCCAAACGCCATATTATTTGTGGCCGAAGGAATGTTCATTGGGAAACCTGCCACCATATCGCCTTTTTGGTTTCTTATAATACCCCCAGCCCCCAAAATGCTCAGGTTACCTTTCGAATCATGATCAAAATCAAACTTGACATAATGCTCTTTCGGTGCTTTCCACCTTGCCTTCTAGCATTTATCCAACTGATCTGAATTCTTTCCCTCATAGTTTTTGGGGAGTCCCCATTTAAGGAGAACGTGTCTTTTTGCTCCCATTGAGCTTGGGAGGAGGAACTTTTGCTTTGAATATTTCTTGACAAGAAAGTTAAAGTTTGACTAAAAAATTTTCCTCTGAGCACAATGCTTCTCTGAAAATTCTGCTTTTCCTTAATCATAACTGGGGCCAATCTCCAAAAGCCTGCCCACTTGGTCACTCTCAACCTCCTACCAATTGATGATCAGAGATTGAAGTCTCTTGGGCAAACTCAACAATAACACATTCTATTAAAGAACCAAGACCAAACTTTCCATGTGAAGGGGTAATGAAGGAAAAGATGTTTAGGGGTTTCCAAGGAGTTGCAAAGGGCACATGTAGAGGGCCCCTCGAAACCAATATATTGTAATCAATCCCAAGTGAGAATCTTCTTCTTCATAATGATCCATAGGAAAGTGTTAGCCTTAGGAAGTCTTATAAGACGCTAAACTTTCTCGTGTGGCCGAGGGGGAGACTCATCTTCCATCATTTTGAGAAAACCACTTTTGATAGAAAATTCACACACAAGGTGTCCACTCTAGTTGAGTTTGTTATTGTCTAAATAGTTACCAATTAGTTGGGACTGAAGGAAATCATTAAAGAATTAAAGGTGGAGTGGATCATGATGAGAACCTATTGTCTTGGGGTCCCTCCAATGTCTCTCCACATCCCATCTTGATCATCTAGAGCGGATGTAATAATAATCAACCTTTGTGCCATCGGAGTTAGAGAAGAAAACTTCTAGATTCCTGAGGATGGGGTGACGATGCAAAGGACCCATCGGAGCTTTGTGGACCTGCCATTTTTTTATTTCCTAGCAAAGAGAATCAATAACAAAAAATCTGCATTTACCTAAGATGTTCTGGATGTGAGAACCTTTAATCCATTGGTTAGAAGAAACAAGTTTGATAGGATTGGCAGAGTCAAGGTACTTTTTTCTCTAAGGTTTTTCTCCACATATTGTCTTCCTTTCTAAAGGCTCTCTAGAGGAGTTTAGCTCGCTTCTAATTTACATGGGACAAATTTCTTATGCCATTTCTTGCTTTAGATTTAGGTTTGCTGACTTCCTACCATTTGTTGTCAATTAGACTTGCACCTCTGTGAAGGTAGTTTCAGGCCTTCACAGTCTACTGAAACATGGAAACAACCCTAGGTTGTGGGTGACCTAATCAATGGATTGAGTCTCTAGATTTAAGGGCTAGCTCCCTTTGGTGTATCAATTAGGATCTTACTACTCTATGCTAAAATCTGCTTGGAAAAAGGAAGAAAGAAAAATTGAAAGAAAATCCTATCTAACGATGGTGATACCCCTGAATGATTGGTTGATCCACTCAATTAGAGCTCCTAAAAAACACTGATTTAGACAATAGAAAGGCTAAACTTTTAACTCCAATTGACCAATATGCATAAATATTTCATGAAAAGGTTTGATCTAGTAACTAAAACTTGAGGAAAATGAAAGAATAGGTCCGATTGAAGGCACTAATCAGCGACTTGCATCCACTAAAATTTCAGTCAAAAGACACTTAAACACAGAGCATGATTTGCATAATTTGACCAGCTAGTAACTAGGTAAGAATCAAGACTTGCCAAGGAAGAAAAACTCTATCATTTATGCAAATCAATGACATGAATACACTATACCAGCAGCTGAAATTTGAAAACTATCCTATTAATTTGAAAAAAGGTTACAATTCAATCTTTGATAGAATTTTGTCTTGCCAAAAGAGGGATACAATTCAAGGCTGAAAAGCCAACTTATATAGAAAAAATACACAAGCCAAAGAGGTTGGCACTGAAAATAGAGAGGAAGTCAACTCTCACATTAACTAAGTCCAATTTCCGTTATACCAAGATAACAAAGCCTTCTAAATTTATCTTTTCTTGTCTTTTGTTTTGCATGAAAACTCCTTGGTGTTGAAAATGGACGGTGAGCCTATTTTGGACTAATTTGTTCCATACATGGAAAGCTACGCCAATCTCCAAATAAAGAACTCTGCTTGAACTGCTTGAAACAAGAGAACAATCTCCTTTGCATGAAATCAACGCTAATGCTGAACTTAATATTCCGTTTGAACTGCTGGAATGTTGAAAGCTTTGGATTGCATGAAAACCAAGGAGAAGCATAATCTTGACAAACAATCAACTAAAGCTTTGACCAATTGAAAATAGCCTTTCATCGTTAAGTTCCTCGAGCCTTTCATGCATTCGAGTCTCTGTTCTAGAACCGAAAGAGTCGTGCATGTCTTAGACTGATTTGATTTTTTCATTTATTATTTGGCGTTCTTTTTGTTGCAGTCTCAGACTGTAGATCTTCCTATAGACAGAAAAATGATATCTTTATTGGTCTTAGCATGTTCCTGCATGTACCCTTCGTTATTCATTTTCTGGTTTATTTGCTCTGTTTATTCCTGTGGACTTTTCCTTTGTCTATTTGTCTTAGGCTCCTCTTGGCTTTTCTTTCTGTCTATCTATTTCCTCGACAAAAGTCCGAAGGAATTTTATTTCCACGGGCTTTTCGTTCATCCTTTCCTTTGGCTTATCTCCTTGTCCAAGTCTCTCGAAGGAATTCTTTCGGAGAATTTGTCCGAAGGAATTCCTTTGGACTTTTGTCCATGACCTTTCCTGAAGGGAAAATGCCCTTCGGGATTTTTAAAGTGTCCTTGTTGCTCCAAATGACCCTTTGGAAATCTTCGACTGTCCCTTGGATTTTTTTAAACTGACTTTCTTGAAGAGAAAGTACCCTTCGGGCTTTTTAAGATTGGTCCATTTCTCGCGGACAATTTGTTTGGGGGAATTCATGCCTTCGGGCTTTCAAAATGGTCCCTCGGATTTTCTGTTTGGAACCTTCCTGAAGGGCAGATTCCCTTCGGGATTCCTGTAATGGACCTTGGCATTTGAAATAGCCCTTCGCTTTGTAAAGTGCCCTTGAAACTGTGCCTTTGAGCTTTTCCGAAGGGTACATACCCTTCGGGATTTTTGTAATGTACCTTCTCGAAGGGCACATACCCTTCGGGATTTTTGAATGGACCATTTCCGTTCCTTCAGACAAAATGTCATAAGGATTTGAACCTTTCTTTCCCGCAAGCTTTCTTCCAAAGGAATTCTTTTGGACAATTTGTCCGAAGAAATTCCTATGGACTTTTGTAAAGTCCTTTTTGACAAGCCCTTCGGACCTTCAGTAGAGTCCTTTTCTGAAAGGAAGAGCCCTTCGAAATTTTTGTTTTGAACTTTCTCGAAGGGCAGATACCCTTCGGGATTTTTGCAATGGTCCTTTTCCGAACGGCAAGTGCCCTTCGGCCTTTTGTTGTCTCTTTCTTTTGGCCTTTTTGGAACTGTCATTTTCCAAAGGAATTCCTTCAGACAATTTATTTGAAAGAATTGCTTCGGACTTCTTGCCACAACCTTTATCTTGTGGTGACTTTCTCGAAGGGCACATACCCTTCAGGATTCCTACAATGAACCTTCCTGAAGGGCACATACCTTTCAGGTTTTTGTAAATGGTCCTTTTCGAAGGGTAAATACTCTTCGGATTTCTATAAATGGCCACCTTGAATTTTTGAATTGTCCCTCCGGCACACGAAACTGCGCTTCGGGCTTTTGAAAGAACCCTTCGGCTTTTCCAAAAGACTTTTCTTTCGGACATCTCTCCGCGGACAATTTCTTCGGACAAAAAGTCCGAAGGAAATGTCCCTTCGGATCTTATGTTTTTGAACTTTCCCGAAGGGCAATTACCCTTCGGGATTTCTGTAATGTCCCTTCGGAATCGTGACAAGCCCTTCCCGAGTACCCTTCGGGAAAAATGTAATAGTCCTTCGGCCTTTGGAAAATAGTCCTTCGGCCTTTCTATAATGGACCATTCCTCTTGTATTTCCTTCGGATAAAAGTTTGAAGGAATTCTGTCTTAAGCTTTTTCAAAGTATCCCCTCAGCCTGGTCCTCTTCCCCTTCTTTGAAAGACATGTTTAAGCAAAGTTATTAATGATAGAGGTTGCAATTTTGACTTGTAGGGTCAAAAATTGTCAACACCATCTCATTAGGGAAATATTTCACTTATTCTCTGCCCCATTCCACAAAAAGCTTTTCGTGATACTGGTTAGTATTTTTTTAATACCTTCCGGGGCTGCCATAATTGACATCATGTACATCAGAATTGCTTGGAGAACAGCTTGGATCAGTTGAACTTTTCTTGCCTACAACAGCCATTTTCCTTTCCAAGAAGCCAGTCTTTCTTGAAATTTAAGAAGTCCTCCTAGAACTCTTTCTTAGCCCTACCTTCAAAGAGCAGAATCCCAAGATATTTTCTAGGAAGAGAGCTAATAGAGAAGCCCAGGGTTTTGGCAATGCAAACTTGGCTTCTAACTGGAGTATTGAGGAAAAAAATATCAGATTCTGCAAAGTTAATACTTTGCCCCAAAGCAAATTATTAGAAGTCGAGAATCCTTTTAATGATCTTGGCATTAGGGCTTTTTGCTAGACTCGCTAAGACTGTGTCTTCAACAAAATGACCATAAGAGAAAGAAATACCTTCTGTAATACTAACCCCTTTTGATTTTTCCCAGTTCTTTTTGTGTCATCAACAAAAAATATTGTTTTCAATGCAATGTCACTGTGTTTTTCTTCAAATTTGGATCTATGTGAGAAATTGCACACTTTGAAAAAAAATACATTTGAAAAGGAGTCCCAAGCACAGAGAAAATACCAGTTGAAGTTTGAGTGCTAGAAAAAACCCAAAAGGCCAACAAGTAAACAATCCGTTTGTGAGGGGCATGATTGCTTGTCACCCCAGACCCACCCTCCGGTCTTTAATAATGTCTTGAAAAAGTCCACACTCCCCCAAAAAGTCTAAGGCTCAGGGGGGCTTGGAATGCCTGTGAGCAAAGCACTAGCCTTGTGAAGAGGGTTAGAGCCACCTTTTGGAGGATAGTTGGGATGGCCTAATACAAGGTCGACGACCCTTTTTGGAGGCGATGGCCTTAAAAGTAGGACCAAAATGGTCTTCTTGGAAAAAAGGGGTTGGCCGAGCAAAAGATCGCATTGTGGCGGGGGGGAAGGTTATCGGGAGTCAAGGAAGAAGGTGACAATGGAGCACGGGGTTGGGGGACCCTGAGTTGAGATGAGAGGGGGTAGGGAGTGGTGAGTAGGATAAATAGGGTGTTAAGCACGGGATATACTGAGAGGGGGGGTGAATCAGTATATCATATATCTTATAAATATTTTACTTAATCAAACTCCACTTAACCATACATTCAAGATATGCAAAAAACTGAAATAATATGCACCACACAAGAGAGAGAGACACTAGATTTTTATGTGAAAACCCAAAGTGAAAAAAACCACAGAGAACAATGTCAAGTATATGAAAGAGCACCAACTCAAATTAGAAAGTTCGCAAGCACCAACTTGCAAGAGCACCAACCCCTTTGCCGAGCACCAACACAACTATTTGTGAACATTAACTCACAGGAGCACCAACCCCTTGCAAAGATTTGTGAGCACCAATCCACAAGAGCACCAACCCATCTTGTGTATAAAACACAACTCTCTCAATGTTGCTTTCTCAACAAATGATAGAACTCTACAAATTTTTTTTCTATTCTCTCCTCTTTTCTTATATAAAATAATTACAAACCATGCACTCTCTTGCATATTACAAATGGCTTCTCAAACCTTTATTTATAGCTTTCCAAATGACCTTTGACATTCACGCTTTGTGACTCTTTATTCATGGAAAATGACGTCAAACTTGCATGACCCTTTGAATCCTTGTATTTGAAAAGTTATATGGTGACCCTTCATAAGTAAATGCGTCCTTTCCTCTTTTGTCTTTATTTTGGTGACCTTTCGAATTCCTTAAGGTGACTCTTCATGGAAAAATGCGTCATACCCTCTTTTGTTTTCACTTGGTGACTCTTGGAATTCCTCAAGATGACTTTTCATGGGAAAATACATCCCATTCCTCTTTTGTCTTTACCCCATGACTCTTTGACTTCTCCGTAGGCCCTCTTTTAACTTTTATGCAACCAAAAATATATTCGTTAATATTAAATAAATATCAACATATTTTAATCAAAATATGAACATTAACAACGGCTTTAGACAATAAATGCTATGGGGCCTTTATCACCAATGCTAGACTTTTGACATCAATGACAATATTTCCAACAATCTTCCCTTTTGTCATTGATGGCAACCTCAAATTGAAACTGCCACACCCTGAAACCTATACTACACATGCCAACCTGCACATACTTCCATTTGAAAAACATACAGTAACTCCTTATTGTAGCATCCTGTACCTATTCCCTATATCTGTTTTTGCACCTATTCTTTGTACTTGTTCCTGTACGTATTTCCTGTACCTGTTTCTGTTCTTCTCCTTTGACATCAATGGCAAAGGGCCTATCTTGGAGCTAACACTTAGCTCCCCCTCAACTGATGTTGATCCTCAATGGTAGGAAGTAAAAAAAATACTCCCAACTTCTCCCGCAGATACTCAAATGTGTCTTTTGGTAGTGCTTTTGTGAAAATATCTGCAATCTGTTTTGTAGTACTGATATATTTTATCTTAACCTCTTGATCTGCAACCTGTTCTCTCAAGAAGTGATATCTGATAGGAATATGTTTTGTTCTTGAATGCATCACTGGATTCTTAAAAATATTATTCACTTGTATTGTCACAAAAAATAGAAATAGTTTCATCATATTTTACCTTGATATCCTCTAAAGTTTGCTTCATCCAAAGCACTTGAGTACAACACAATATTGCTGCAATATATTCTGTTTCAATTGTAGAAAGTGATATTGAATTTTGTTTTTTGCTTAGCCATGACACTAAGCTATCACTTAAGAAGAAAGCTCCTTCACTTGTACTCTTTCTGTCATCCAAGTAACCTGTCCAATCTGAATTTTTATAAGCAATCAAAGCAAAATCTCTGCCTGTAGGATATCACAATCCATAATCCAATGTTCATTTGACCTATCTGAATATTTTCTTCATCAATTGAACATGACTCTTCTTCGGGGCTGCCAGATATCTCGCAACCATGCCTACTGCATGCATGATGTCTGGTCTCGATGCTGTCAAATATAAAAGACTATCAATCATAGATCTATACAAAGATTGATTTGCAACAGGAGAATCTTCATCCTTACTCACCTTGTTCCCTGTAATCATTGGTGTGCCAACTGATGCACACTCCTCAAAACCAAATTTTTTCAACATTTCCTGGGCATACTTACTTTGAGATATGAAAATTCCTTTATCTGATTGAAATATTTGTAACCCTAAGAAAAATGACAATTCTTCAAGCATAAACATCTCAAATTCTTTTTGCATATTATCAATTTTTTTTTTGGTTATCTTTTCAATGTTTCTTCCAAAAATTATGTCATTAACATATACCACAACAATCAATTGATGCTCACCTTCTATTTTGATGTAGAGATTGTTGTCAGCAAAACTTCTCTTGAAACTTTGATCTTGCAGGTACTTATCAAGTTTGACATACCAAGCTCTGGGAGCTTGTTTCAATCTATACAATGCTTTCTTCAGTTTGCATACATGGCTACTATCATTTGAGAGAATAAATCTCTCAGGCTGCTCAATGTAGACCTCCTCTTCTAGATTTTCGTTTAAGAAAGCAAACTTGACATTCATTTGAAACACTTTGAAAATTTTAAACACTGCATATGCAAGAAACATTCTAATAGCCTCTAGCCTTGCCACTGGTGCAAAAGTTTTTTCAAAATTTATTCTCTCAATCTGAGCATATTCTTTACATACTAACCTTGTTTTATTTCTGGTAATTTCACCATTTTCATTCAACTTATTTTTGTATACCCATTTTGTTCCTATCACATTGTGATCTTTTGGTCTAGGCACTAATTCTCAAGTATTATTCTTTTGTATCTGATTTAATTCTTCATCTATTGCCTTAACTCAATGCTCATCATGTCTAGCTTCTGAAAAAGTTCTACGCTGAATTTTGGATAACAAAGAGAAAGTAACTTGCTCAGATTCACTTACCATCATTCTTCTGGTGCGAACTCCATTTATGTTTCCGATGATGTCACTTTTATTATGATTTCTCTGGACATATTTGGATGGGGTTTTGGTGTTATTTTTTTCTTCATCTGATTTTTCAAATCTTTTTTTTCAATGATTTCTAGAGTGTCTATTGGATCACTGTCTTTTTGTGCTACATTTTCATCTATTCTGACATTTGCACTTTCAACAATCTTCTTGATTTTTTTGTTATAACATTTATAAGCTTTACTTTTACAAGAATATCCAAGAAATATACTTTTATTTGCTCTAGATTCAAACTTATCAAGTTTTTCATCGATTCTCTTTATGAAGCATTTGCTACAAAATATTATGAAATAATCAACTGTAGTTGGTTTGGATTTTTATAGCTCATAGGGAGTCTTGTCACTATTAACTCTCAACAATGCTCTATTCTGGATATGCACTGCTGTACCTATTGTTTTTCTCCAATATTTATCTGGTATTTTGGATTCATTTAGCATTGTCCTCACCATTTTCTGAACAGTTCTGTTTTTTCGTGCAACTACTCCATTTTGTTGTGGAGTTCTGGTTATTGAATAATGTCTTTTTATCCCATGGTCTTCACAATACTCAATAAACTGATCTGACATGAATTCTTTTCGATTTGATCTCAGGTACTTAATTTTTAAGACAGTTTCATTCTCAACTAAAGCTTTGAATGCTTTGAAATATCTGAAAGCTTTTGATTTTTTTTTCAAAAATATCACCCAAGTCATCGTGTAAAATCATTAATAAGCAACATGAAACATTTATCACCTTGAGTACTTTGAGTTCTCATAGGTCTACACAGATCAGTGTGAACAAGCTCTAACCTCTGAGTAGTCGAATATTCTTTTATCTTGAATTGTCTTTTGGCCTGCTACCCATGCTGACAAGGTTCACAAAGCGTGTTGGAGGGCTTTGTAATCTTTAGAAGATCACTAATTGCTTGTTTTTTGCTGATGTTGACAAGATTGTCCAAATTTGTGTCTCATTTTTCTGTGTCATAGCCAACTTTCCTCAACTTGACTCAAACAACATTTTTGACCTTTGATATTTGATAACATATACAAATTGTTTCCTGTCCTCTGAGCATCTGCAATCAACACATCTGAATCTTTTCTCTTAATTTCACAATCTTCTGCATAAAATTTTAGGGTGTTCCTAATCACACATTTGACTTACACTCAAAAGTTTATGCTTAAGACCTACATATAGAACATTTTCAGTCTTAGTTCTACCATTATCCAAACTTAGTGTACTTTTTTCGATAATTCTGGCAGTAGTATTATTTCCAAATTTCACTGTGCCACTATTGATCTTTTTCAGGGTTATGAACTTGCTCGTCTCTTGTTATGTGCCTCGAATATCCACTGTCAATGAACCATGGCTTTTTTCGTTTCTTGCATACAAAGCTGTCTGGACCAACATAGATTTTTCAAGTTGTTTTTTCCGCCATGACCCTGTTTGAACTTTCTTCTTGATGAATGGAGCTTTGAAACTTTGGTCTTTTTTGACTGACTCGAATACGCTTCTATAGTATTGGGCTATGTGTCTGAAGTTATTGCACTTGTAACATATTATGGCTTCTTCATTAAAACCTGATAGAGGAGCAAAAGAGTTGTGGCTTCTGTTTGATTTTGCATAGTTTCCTTCTTGTTTCTGAAATTGTTGGCCTTTTTTCGACATTCTATTTTCTTATGCCCATATCCATTATAATAAAAACAGTAACTATAAAAATAAAATTTATTTGTGTATCTCTGACTTGATTGCCTTTTGTAGCTCAGCTCCTTCCAACTTTTTTTGTTTGAGATGTCCTCTGTATTCTTAACTTCTTTCTTTTTCATTTCTTCTTTTGTAAGAGCTTCAACATAGCTCTTTCTTTTTTCTGTGTTAACTTTGTCTGTGAAAGTAGTGGCCTCGTCCTTCTCTTTTTCAAATCCGATACCTGTCTTATCTGACATTGATCTTTGACTTTTTAATATCTTATTTAACATATTAGTGTTATTCTCAAATTTTGAATCATTGGCTGCTCTATCATTGACTGCTTTATTTGTTTTCTCAAGATCTACTTTTAAAGAGGTAATTTCAACAACATATCTTTCACATTTTTCACTTATTTTTTGTAACTAAGCTGTTAGATCTTCTTCAGTCTTTTTGGCTTTTTCAATGTGTGCTTGTAGATCTTCAATTATTTTTTGACTCTTTTTTATTTTTCTCGATCTGGAATTTTAATCTTCGATTCTTTTTTTTAAGAGCTTTTAATTCTTCTAAGGCACAAATGAGTTCTTTCAGATTCACTTCGGCTTCATCCTGTTCTTTTTGATCATCTATACTTTTGTTTGCGGAGGCATCTTTATGTATGGCCATGAATAAAATCTCTTCTTTTTTTGAATCACTGACTCCACTATCTTCCGCTGAGCTAAGATCTTTAAAATATAGTCTTCTTCTGAATCCCTTGAATTTTTTTTGAATTTTTTTTTGTATTTAGACTTTTCTTCTTCATTATCACCATTACCCTTATCTGGGCACTTAGCTGCAAAATGTCCAATCTTTCCACAATTAAAACATTTGAAAGACAATTTTCTTTGATATTTACCTGTGCCCTTTTTCGGCTTACGAATGAAAAGAGCTCTGTTGTCATCTTCATCATCGCTAGCTGTCACTTGATTCTTGAATCTTAGCCTTGTTTTTCTTTGATGTCTTGAAAGTAGTTTTCTTTTTTGAGGGTTTTTCTTGTTCGATACGTATCTCATATGTCGTAAGAATACCTGTTGACGCTGTAGATTGCACTCTTGAAAGAAAGCTGAGCTTTTCTCTTCCACGCAGCACAATGGAGACTCCCCTCTTGCTGTGGGTCTGGCAAAATTGAGGGGAGAATCTCTAGATAAGTTCTATCTCCCTTTGATGCATCTCTGAAGTCCTTTACTACTACTGCTAACAATGGGGGGGTGAAAAGAGAGAAAGATACAACCAAAACAGAAACTAATCTAAGTGATGATGCACCAAACGATTTTGATCTACTCAATTATTCACACTTTAGACCAGAAGAGGGCGGACATACACTTTATCTGATGAAAAGACCAGACTGTAGGGAGCTTTAACAATAGGGTTAATGAAGATACACAAAAAATGAACTTACCATAGGCGTTGTAGAAAACACACTGTGATAACCCTTTTCTGTGTCTGCGCTCCAGATACAACACTCCCTGTTATCCTGCAGAAATGGTGCTTTGACTACACTAGGTGTGTTGGTGTCAATTTGTGAAAGCATCAAGCTAAAATAATTGAACACAGAATTGATACACAGACACTCAAAAGCATAACCAGTCAGATAGAGGTAAAACACATTCTTATTGATCAAAAGTGAATTTTGGCAGGGCTTTGCCTTACATAATCAAAGATATCTTCCTCTCTTGGAGGTTACAATATATATATCATGAAAAAGAAGACTGGTGCCTTTTTGAACAAGTGGCTCATGCTGCGTTGAACACATTGGAAAGAGGAAGTCCGCTAAAGGAGCCATGCTGTGGCAGTCCAAGTCTTGACTTTGGCGTTTAAATCGTATTAAATGTCATTGTAAAAGCATGGGTTGCTTGATCGTTTGAATGACAAGGCCGCCCCTCTTTATGAAACTTACGCGATTGTCCACTCATCCATGCTCAAATGAAGAAAAACAGGCTGCGCCATTGAATGCTTGCGCTCTTTGATAACCACTTGGTGGACACTGTTTCATTCGCAACAATAACTTCCCTTGTTGACACTTTCTTTTGCCACTTGGACTGTTTAATTCGTGTCTGTGCTTGGCTGGGTGCATCTTTTGGAACATTCCAAATGTTGTCGTATGTGTGCATGGCCGTGTTTTGGATTCTCTGTTTTGTTCCCCTTTTCTTTGCTATTTTTGTCGCTTTCTGACAATTTGAGCTCTCTCGGGCTATTCTTCTCGTCTTTTGTTGGCTCTTTGGGCTCCTTTCTCAGCGGCTAATGCATCCCTTTAAAGTTGACGTCTATGGGCCTGTCGTCTATTTGAAAACCAACGGCTATTTCACAGCCTTGAATTTGACGTTCGCGCACCTGTCACCGGATGTTTGAACCTCCAATGGCTAGTTTGCCATGCTGAAATTGACGTTCTTGGGCCCGTCACCCCTTTGGTAATTTTTCGGCCTTTTGTATTTGAATCTTCCCGAAGGGAAGATATCCCTTCGGAGCTTGGAAAAGGTCTCCTTTTGGGTCGCTGGGAGTTCCCCGCAAGGGCACTTGCCCTTCGGGCTCCCTTTGGTCATCTCAATTCCTTCAAACAAAATGTCCGAAGGAATTCCTTCGGATGAAATCCTCCCTTCAAAGTCCTGGCCCTTTGTTCTTTCGGTCTTTTTCTTCGGACAAATTCCTTCGGGCTTTTGTCCGAAGGAATTTGCCTTTGTCCCTTGTATTTTCCTTTGGACGTTTTGTCCGAAGGACCTTTGCCTTTTGCCGTGGATTTCCTTCGGACAAAAGTCCGAAGGAATTCCTTTGCCTTGCTCACTTTTTCGAAGGAAACTTTCCTTTTGGGTCTTCTGCTTTGTTCTCTTGGAATGCGCTTCTGCCCTTCGCAAGGGTATCTTGGGCCCAAAGTTGCCCTTCAGAGCTTGCTGAAAGGTCCCATTTGGTCACTTGCCTGCCCTTTGCAAGGGCATTTGTCCTTCAGACCCTTGTGAAAGACTTATCTCTTTGAAATTGGCCCATTCCTTTGCCGAAAGGCTTGTGAAAACTAGCTGCCCACAGTGAAATAAACCTTCGGATCAACCCGAAACATCTACAAGACTCAAGTCACTTGGCTCTTTACAAAACAGGTCTACTACAAAGGGAAATGGCATAATTGCAGTAGGGGGAATACACCCAAGATTGACGGCTCAGGACAGCAAAGAAAGAAAGGAGATCAATTTTTTGGCTTGTAGGACCAAAATGGTCAACAAATCTAACGATTCACAGGGCAAGCATCCCTGCCATGCTTAGGAAAACCAGTAGCTTACAAGTCCGTTGGGCACGGAGTCAAAACACAACGCGAAAGGTTAATAATAACCTTAAGAGATCCAAGAATCAATTATGAAGCCTTCACCTCAAATGGTAAGCAAAACACACACAAGGCTAAAAAACTATGAACATGTGCAAGAGCACTTAGGAAAAACAGGAAAAAATAAGGAAATATATACATGATGAGAGAAAACTCAGTGACAGTGCTTAAGGTATATCCCATTAACTGGGATATGCAGTTCTTCACCATCCAACCTGGAGAGTTGGAATGCATTGTGTTGCTTGCACTAAGTGATGACATGCGGACCACTCCATAGGGCATCGAACTTTGTGTTTTCCAGGCTTAGCTCGGTCCTCATCCCACTTTAAGACGATGTCGCCTTTAGAGAATTTTTTTGACGAAGATTTCTTGTCAAAATGCTTCTTCGTTTGTTGTTTGGTCATAAAAACCATGGCTTGGTCCCTTGTCTCCTAAAGTTCCATCAGTTCACACAACCTGACCTCCATGTTGTTGCCTTCTTCCAATTGCAGCTGGTGAGCAAGATCCAAAGCTGGCAATTCTAGCTTCCCTTCCATACACAAGCGTGTATGGTAAATTGCCAACTGCCCTCTTTGGAGTAACCTTGTCTGCCCACAGGGCTGTTTTCAACTTGGCATGCCAAGTTTTCTGATTCTTCTCCATTGTCTTTCTGATAATTCTGACCAGATTCTTGGATTCAACCAGCCCTTTCCCTTGTGGGTAGTAGTTGGAAGAAGTGCTAAGATAGATGCCGTATCCCAACGCCCACTTACTCATTCTGGTTCTCAAAAAAGCCAATGCGTTGTCTGAAATGATGGTAGCTGGGACTCCAAACCTTGTCACCAGATCTTCATAAAAATTCAGGACTGCACTTTCGTTGGCCTCCTTTAAAGCGACAACTTCTACCCATCTCATGAAGTAGTTTGTAGCAGTCAAAACCCATTTGTGGCCAGCACTAGAGGGAGGGTTGATCCCTATGAAGTCTAGGCCCCATTGCATGAATGGTTGTTCCACTTGAATAGGCTATAGAGGCATTGCAGCCAGCCGTTGTTTTTCATCAAAGAGCGCACACTTCTGGCACTTTCGTACCCAGACATGGGTGTCTCTAAATAAAGTGGGCTAGAAGTAACCAGCTCTCATAATCCTTGCAGCTTTAGGCTTAAGAGCAAAGTGACCACCAACTGGCCCGTCATGGAACTCGGACAACACCCTGTCAACCTGACCTGGGTCTGTGCACCTCAAGAGTACTCCTGAAAAATCTCTTTTGAACAACACCCTGTCAATCAGGACATAAGGGAGAGATTGGAGTCTGAAATATCTCCTCTTGGTCCTATCAAGGCCCTGCGGGCACTCACCGGTGAGAAAGAAACATTTCATGTCTGATGCTCAATCCTTCATGACTGCTGGTTCTCCCGCTGTAGCTTCATCATGGATTAGCAAAATGCTTTCTTTCTGCTGTTTAAGGTCTGCAACAAGGTCTTCACACAGGCCTTTTCCCCTTACCAGCTTGGTGGTTTTGATGTCCACGTCATATTCCATTACTTTGGTGATCCATCCCGCTCTCTTTTCATTTAGATCACGGTTGATCAAGAAATCTTTGATGCTGGGATGTGGCACCATGAGATAAACTCTGCTGTTGGACAACATATGTCTGAATTTTTTTAGGCTTCGTATGACCGCAAGGACTTGCTTCTCCACATACGTATACCTGATCTCAAAACCTTCTAGACCTTGGCTAAAAAATGCAACTGCCTGTTTAAGGTTCTCATCATTTGCTTGGATAAGCATGGCGGAGATTACCTCTTCATTTTCGAAGGTGTAGAGGTCGAAATCTTTGGTGAAGTCAAGAATGATCAAGATGGGAGCTTGGGCGATAGCTTGCTTGATCCCTTCAAAACTATCATTTCTTTGTGCTGTCCACGCGAATTTCTCATCTTTATTCAGCATGGAGGTCAATGGCTTGACTATCTTGACAAAATTTCGGATAAATCCTCTGATGAAATTTATTCTGCCAAATAAACTTTGAAGACCCTTCTTATGCTTAGGCAAGGATAGCGCTAGGCACAAACTCTTTCTAGATCAATGGTCAAGCCCTCTTTCGAAACAACATGGCCAAAGAGTTTACTTTCATGGATAGCGAACACGCATTTCTTTGGGTTAAGAGATATACCGAACTCTCTACACCTCTCAAAGATTTGCTTAAGGTGTTTCATATGTTGTCCTGCTTCCTTAGAAAATACTGTCACATCATCAAAATAGACCAGTACAATATTATTTATCAGGGCTTGAAGAGTCATGTCCATGACTAGTTGAAAAGTGGCTCCAGCATTGGACAGTCCAAATGGCATTTTTCAGTAAGCAAACGTCCTCCACTTGGTAGTGAAGGCTGTCTTGTATTGATCACAGTCTTGCACTAAAATTTGATTGTACCCTGAATACCCATTCAGGAAGGAAAAACGTTCGCTGCTTGTTACCATTGGGAGGATCTGCTCCATACTTGGGAGAGGATAATGGTCTTTCAACGAGACTCTATTGAGGTCTTTGAAATCTACACATAATCTGATCTCCCCATTTTTTTCGGACAAGGACAAGATTGGCCAGCCAAGAAGAGTGTTTGATCGGAAATATGATTCTGAACTCAATTAGCTTGGTGAGTTCCTTCCGCATGAGAGGCTCAATCTTCGGGTTGACAAGCCTTTGTTTTTGTTTGATGGGCTTGGCGCCTTCCTCCAACTCAATGGTATGTTGGGCCAAACTTGGGTCAAAACCCTTCAAGTCGCTATACTCCCAAGCGAAGACCGGCAAATTCTTCGCACAACCAGATGAAAGCTTCCCTGTCATGATCTGTACATACCTTCCCAAGTGCAAGCAGCCTATTATTGAATATCTCAACCTTTTCGTAGTTCTCTTTCTTCGTTGTGATGCTTGCTTTATCATTTTTCAATTGGTCATCCTCGTTGAAGATACTTTCGAGAGTGACCAAGCTTTTGGGAAGTTTGTTGTTCTTTAGCTGAACAATCTGGCCGCCATACTGCTGTTGTAGCTTGGCTTGATTTCTAGAGGCAAACTCAACCTCCTCTTGCAAGAAGAGCGCTATCTGCTGATCGCTGTCAAACCCCTGTCAGTTGGTGATGTTATCAAGGACGGAGGGTCTGATTACCACTTTTAAATGGTGTGGATTGCTGTCTTGGCTTATCTCCTTGGGGATGTCGAACTGAGCACCAACTACTGCTAGTTTTTTAGCGTGATTATTCTGCTCTCTTGGAATGGAAGTAATATTGAAAGCAAGGAAACTCTCCACTAAGTCCCACACCCTGTGCTTGTAAGACTTAAGAAAGGAATTCTTTGTCAGATTTAGGCCTCTCACTTGATTTACGATCAACTCGTTGTCCCCAAAAACCTGCAGCTCCTTAATTCCTCTTTTTCTTGCCCACTTCAAACCATGGATGAGAGATTCATATTCTGCAACATTGCAAGTGCAAGAAAACTGGATCTTGAAAGTCGAGAAGTATTTCTCCTGTGAGGGAGAAATTAACACTACACCACCAGCTCCCAATTTGATTCTTGAGCCATCAAAGAAACGCTGCCATAAACCTGAGCTCTCTTGGTTTGCTTTTATCAAATTGGGTAGAAGAGTACCCTCTTCGTGCATGCAATAGATTCCAAGACTTGCCTCTTCTATAAATTTGTATGGGTCATGTTCAAAGTTGTCGCTTCTCCATTCGTCTAAGAGCAGGTCAACAACTCTTTCAAGAGAAGAGGACGGAGATTGATCCACTTGGAATTCTTTTTCGTCAATAATGGTGTAGCTGACATTCGCCACTTTGAGTGAGTATAGCGCCAAATGGTCTCTATGGATTGGCTCCGACTCAATCTTGACCTATCTCATATTTGGTTCTAAAAACCATGTAAGACCAGTTTGCTGCTAGGTACCCGCCTATTTTGGATGTGAAATCCCTGGACAAGCAAATGGCAAAGTAGGGAGAAACATCCACCACCACCACGTCGCGGGGAACTGAGAAAGTTGGACAGACGTGCAGCGTTAGATTCAAGCCTCGTACCACTCCTAGTGTTTTGGTTGGTGATCCATCTAGTTGTAGGACTCCCTTGGTCATCTCCTCGTATTTGAGTCTTAGTTTATCCGCTATGCATTTGGGCATTACTGAGGTGCTTGCCCTACTGTCAATAAGGCAGTTGTGTACCAAGAAATCACCTATGACTAAGGATAGATAGAAAGGGGGAACCTTTTCTTCTTTCTTTACTTGGCTTGCTGTGGAGGGGTGCCCATTCATGATCAAAACGTTATCAGCTTTTGTTGGGACAATTGGCTCATATAGCTCGTGCAACTCCTTCTGGAGTATGTCTTTTTGTTCCGGTATGCCAATGAATCCCACAAAGAGATGTTCATGTGCAGCTTCTTCATCTGGTCCATCACGTTGATTTGAGGGTTGCTGCCTTTTAAGTTTTCTTTGGGGGCGCTTGCAGCCTGAGACGCAGGCCGAGGAGCTGAGGGCCCAATCGACGACCTATAATTTTGAAATTTTTGGGTCTCATTTGATGACGAAGGTGCTGTGGACGTTTGGGCAGCTGCCTGAGCTTTCTCTATAGCTCTTCTTTTGGACCTTGTGTTGGCTGCAACATAATCACCTTGGTTGTTCATACTGCCCACATAGTTGACTGCATAAAATTCACCTTCCAGGTGATTCATGAGAGTGGAATTAGATTGACCTTGCTTGTTGTCCATGCCAGGTTGTACTGACGCCTCAAAGCTTGGGAATTGGGCAGCCTGATTGTCTTGTGCATTCATATATTGACTTGGCATCTCATTTGTATAAGTAGCCTGTTCTTGACCATATCCCAGAGGTGGACATTTTCGCTGTTCCTGTACTAGATTATTTTGAGCGGGAACAAGAGCTTTGGACAATGAAGGAGCTCCTGGATTATACCCTTGATAAAGTCTGGCTTGTGCAAACTGACCTTGTCCTTGATTATAATTCTGAAAAGGAGGTCTATTTGCTTGTCCGTGCTGCCGGTATCCCTGATTTGGCCGATAGTTTTGAGTTTTTTGCCTTTTGAGAGCCACTAATTCATTGGTCACGCTTTTCAGCAAGCTCTCAACTTCATGAAGGTCATTGAGCGAAGTAGCAGTCGGCTTTTTTATGCCAGGCAGAAGAGCTAAGGTGGGTGCAACAGTCTGGACTGGAGGTGGCAATTCAGGAAAGAGCGACATATGAGGTCTAGGGGCTATCTTTCCCGCTTGCACTAGGCAATTTTCAGCGGCTATGGCTATTTCATAGGCAGTTGGCAGCACTTGTCCTCCCATGGACTGTATCATGATGGGAATGCCACTTTTCAAAGCTTTTAAATAATAGAGGAAGGCATAGCTTGGGGTCAGTCTCACCAAAATGGGAATTTTGTCTCAAGGCTTTTGGAACCTAGTATTGAAATCCTGCATGAACTCATGGGGAGCTCTTTTCATGGTAGTTACTTGCTCAACAAGAGAGAGGTGATCACTCTTCTCCCCGAATCTGTTCGTTAAGAGAGTCCCTAATTCGTTCCATGTGCCTATTAAATTCATAGGCAAAGTCCCATACCAGTCCAAAACTTTACCCTTAAAAGACAATGCCAACACCCTGATAGCAATGTTCTCTTCGGTGACGTGAATATTACAGAGGTTGGCAATATTTTTGATGTGCTCAATGGCAGTAATAGGCCCCTCCCCATTAAAAAGAGGAACACTCTTCAGAGCTGTCCCTGGGATTGGGTCATAATGCAGAAGGTTTAACGGGCTTTGACCAAGAAAGGCTACGAAAGGTAAAGCCATGGTGATAACAGGGTTCTGTCGGGGTCCTCTTGCGTAAGTATATTTTATAGCAGGGTTGGAAAAATGACTTGCTGTATAGGGATGGGTCCTTGCAAATCTCAGCCGTCTTGCTGAGTTTAATGGTAGTTCAACCAATTTAAAAGGGACACCCTTGGCAGAAGATTTTGTGGTGACCTTAGGCATGGAATGTCAGACTGATCTTTAACCAGAGACTGATGTTCTTGAAAATGGAGTCGCCAGATGCTGGATTAGTGGTTCATTCTTGCTGTAACAGGACCAGCATCAATCCTGGAACTTTTCTGAGCATTAAAATTGGTCCCATCGGACGTGCCAAAAACTGTTGACGTTGTGGATTGCACCCTTGAAAGAAGGCTGAGCTTCTCTCTTCTACGTGGCACAATGGAGACTCCCCTCTTGCTGTGGGTTTGGCAAAACTGAGGGGAGAATCTCTAGATAAGGGCTAGCTCCCTTTGATGCATCTCTGAAGTCCTTTACTACTATTGCTAACAATGGGGGGGGTGAAAAGAGAGAGATACAACCAAAACAGAAACTAATCTAAGTGGTGATGCACCAAACGATTTTGATCTACTCAGTTATTCACACTTCAGACCAGAAGAGGGCGGACATACACTTTATCTAATGAAAAGACCAGACTGTAGGGAGCTTTAACAATAGGCTTAATGAAGACACAAAAAATGAACTTACCACAGGTGCTGTAGAAAACACACTGTTTGATAACCCTTTTCTGTCTCTGCGTTCCAGATACAACACTTCCTGTTAACCTGCAAAAATGGTGCTTTGTCTACACTAGGTGTGTTGTCAATTTGTGAAAGCATCAAGCTCAAATGACTGAATACAAAATTGATACACAGACACATTCAAAATTATAACCAGTCAGATAGAGGTAAAACACATTCTTATTGATCAAAAGTGAATTTTGGCAGGGCTTCGCCTTACAAAATGAGAGATATCTTCCTCTCTTGGAGGTTACAATATATATATCATGAAAAAGAAGACTATGGTGCCTTTTTGAACAAGTGGCTCATGCTGCGTTGAACACATTGGAAAGAGGAAGTCCGCTAAAGGAGCCATGTTGTGGCAGTCCAAGTCTTGACTTTGGCGTTTAAATCGTATTAATTGTCATTGTAAAAGCATGGGTTGCTTGATCGTTTGAATGACAAGGCCGCCCCTCTTTATGAAACTTATGCAACTGTCTGCTCATCCATGCTCAAACGAAGAAAAACAGGCTGCGCCATTGAATGCTTGTGCTCTTTGATAACCATTTGGTGGAGACAGTTTCATCTACAACAATAACTTCCCCTGCCAACACCTTTTTTTGCCATCTGGACTGTTTAATTCATGTCTGTGCTTCGCTGGGTGTGACTTTTGAAACATTCCAAATGTTGTCGTATGTGTGTGTGGCCGTGTTTTGGATTCTCTGTTTTGTTCCCCTTTTCTTTGCTATTTTTGTCGCGTTCTGGCAATTTGAGCTCGCTCGGGCTATTCTTCTCGTCTTTTGCTAGCTCCTTGGGCTCCTTTCTCAGCGGCTAATGCATCTCGTTAAAGTTGACGTCTACGGGCCTGTCGTCTATTTGAAAACCAACGACTATTTCACCGCCTTGAATTTGATGTTCGCGCGCCCATCATCAGATGTTTGAACCTCCAATGGCTAGTTCGCCATGCTGAAATTGACGTTCTCGGGCCCGTCACCCCTTTGGTAGTTTCTTCGGCCTTTTGTATTTGAATTTTCTCGAAGGGAAGGTATCCCTTCGGAGCTTGGAAAAGGTCCCCTTTTGGGTCGCTGGGAGTCCCCCGCAAGGCCACTTTCCCTTCGGGCTCCCTTTGGTCATCTCAATTCCTTCGGACAAAACGTCCGAAGGAAATCCTCCCTTCAAAGTCTCGGCCCTTTGTTCTTTCCATCTTTTTTTTCGGACAAATTCCATCGGACAAAAAGTCCGAAGGAATTCCTTTGGGCCTTTGTTCGAAGGAATTTGCCTTTGTCCCTTCCTTGTAAATATCCGAAGGACCTTTGCCTTTTGCCGTGGATTTCCTTCGGACAAAAGTCCGAAGGAATTCCTTTGCCTTGCTCACTTCTCCAAAGGAAACTTTCCTCTCGGGTCTTCTGCCTTGTTCTCTTGGAATGCGCTTCTGCCCTCCACAAGGGTATCTTGGGCCCAAAGTTGCCCTTCAGAACCTGCTGAAAGGTCTCATTTGGTCACCTGTCAGCGCTCTGCAAGAGCACTTGTCCTTCGGACCCTTGTGAAAGACTTATATCTCTTTGAAGTTGGCTCATTCCTATGCCGAAAGGCTTGTGAAAACTAGCTGCCCATAGCGAAATAAACCTCCGGATCAACCCGAAACATCTACAAGGCTCAAGTCACTTGGCTCTTTACAGAATAGGTCTACTACAAAGGGAAATGACAATTGTAGTAAGGGGAATGCACCCAAAATTGACGGCTCAGGACAACAGGGAAAGAAAGGAGACCAATGTTTTGGCCTGTAGGACCAAAATGGTCAACAATACCATGTAGCTCATCCATTTTTAGCTTTGCTAGATCCTTCATCTCCTCGATTGTCAAAACCTTTGCATCATATCTCATTGGTAGAGATCTCAAAACCGTTTGCACCACCACTGGTTCTTCTAACTTTTCTCCAAGGCCTTGAATATGATTAACTATTTGATCAACCTGCAAAAGACAACTTGCTATATTTTCTTCCTCTTCCATTTTTAAACTTTCAAACTATCTTCTGAAAGTTTGGAGCTTAGCTTGCTGAACCTTTCCATCATCTTTGTAAATATTTTCAAGCTTTACCCAAGTCTCATGAGCAGATTTGCATTGCATAACTTTAACAAATTCTGATCCACATAAACCACATAAAATATCATTTAAAGCTTTAACATTATTTTCACTTGCCTTCTTTTTTCTCAGAGTAATCACAAGTGTCTGTGGCTCTTCGTATTATTCCACAAGTGCTTGCCAAATGTCGAATCCAAGAGGCATCAAATAAGTCCTCATTCCTTATGCTCCAAAAAGCATAATTTGTCCCATCAAAGGTGCCTTATTTGTAGAAAAACCTTTATGTGATCTAGCCATTGTGCTTTCTCCGATCTACTTTCAAGCTGTAAAACTCTTTCTAAAAGAACTTGTTTTGATACCAATTGTTAAGCACGAAATATATTGAGAGGGGGGGTGAATCAGTATATCATATATCTTATAAATATTTTATTTAATTAAATTCCACTTACCCATACATTCAAGATATGCAATAAAACTGAAATAATATGCACCACACAAGAGAGAGAGACACCAGATTTTTACGTGGAAACCCAAAGTGGAAAAAACCACGGAGAACAATCTCAAGTATATGAAAGAGCACAAGCTCAAATTACAAAGTTCGCAAGCACCAACTTGCAGGAGCACCAACTCTTTTGCCGAGCACCAACACATCAACTATTTGTGAGCACCAACCCACAGGAGCACCAACCCCTCTTATGTATAATACACAACTATCTCTCAATGTTGCTTTTTCAAAAAATGATAGAACTCTACAAAATCTCTTTCTATTCTCTCTTTTTTTATATAAAATAATTACAAACCATGCACTTTCTTGCACATTGCAAATGGCTTCTCAAACCTATATTTATAGCTTTCCACATGACCTTTGGCATTCACCCTTTGTGACTCTTCACTCTTCATGAAAAATGGCGCCAAACTTGCATGACTCTTCGAATCCTTGTATTTGAAAAGTCATATGGTGACCCTTCATAAGCAAATGCGTCCTTTCCTCTTTTGTCTTTATCTTGGTGACCTTTCGAATTCCTTAAGGTGACTATTCATGGAAAAATACGCCATACCCTCTTTTGTCTTCACTTGGTGACTCTTGGAATTCCTCAAAATGACTCTTCATGGGAAAATGCATACCATTCTTCTTTTGTCTTTACCTCATGACTCTTTGACTTCTCTATGGGTCCTTTTTTGACTTTTATGCAACCAAAAATATATTCGTTAATATTAAATAAATATCAATATATTTTAGCCAAAATATGAATATTAAAAACAGTTTTAGACAATAAATGCTATGGGGCCTTTATTACCAATGCTAGACCTTTGACATCAATGACAATATTTCCAACATAGGGTTACCCGGGGTTGAGACCCCAAGGGGATTTTAGGCATTGGGGTCATAAAGTTATAAGGTGAGCAGGGTGAAAAACGAGTCTAGTTGGGGAAGAACACACTAGGGGTTGGAGCCTAGGTGGGTTGGGGAGTGCAAGGAGGGTTAGGTGGCTTGAAAGGAGGGTCTTCCGGTCTTAGGGGCAGCCTGGAACCACAGGCGACCCTGCCCTTGGCCTATAAAAGCCAAAATTTTCTTTTTTGATATTTTTCAAAAAAGGCCAAGAATTATTTTTGAAGAAAACCTGTAAATACCCCCTTAGTAAACCCAAAAAATATGAAAATTTTATATTTTTTAAAACCTCTTAATTCTTTTTAAAAAAATCTCGAAAACTAGTTCAAAACCCTTGTTTTTGATAAAATCCTTGAAAGGAGATTGTAAAGTACCCTAATTTATTTTAATTTTTTTTTTGAGAAACCCAACAATTTTTTTCTGAAAATACTTGTACTTCAAAAAAAATGATCCCTAAAACCTAAAACAAGCCCAAAAATGATTTTTAGTTTTTTTTTGAGATTTTTTGCAATTTTTTGAGAGAAAGAGGGTTTCAAAAACAAAAAGGAGACGAGAAAGACTGTTTTCTTATCATGGAGATTCTGAATCCCTGAAATTGTTGGAGCATGTGGAGTCGATGCTTTGGTACCATATGGGAATAGTTGAAAAGTAGGGAAAACCTCAAGATCCCTGCAAAAGTGCTATAAACCCAAGGTCACAATTACATAATAAAACTATACAAAAACCTTAATATGATAAATTGTATTCAAATAAAGCTCAAGAAACTAAAAGAATAGCAAAAGTCAGAAATATAACTAAATATTAATCACCCTAATTATCTCCTTTCTTCTACAAGCTCCTCAATAGGAGCATACAACTACTTGGAACTCCCCTGTGCAGAATATTTCCTACGTGATGCGCTCGTGCATCTCTACATATATCTACATACACACGAGAGAGAGTGCTTCCTCTTTATAGATTTTCGGAAGACTTATTAGAAATAATATGATTAGTCAGATTATATTGCCCTGGATCTTGTTGGCTAGGTGAATTTCTTGAATCTGATTGGTTAGGTGAATTAACTTGCCTTTTCCATGCCATTTTCATATTTTCTAATCAGGAAAATATAAAACTAGTCCAACTTCGGAATATGAACTTAATCTAAGAAAACTTAAAGACAGGTGTATGACTAACTACACCAACAGTACGCAATGCAAAACAAAATAGAATATGAAACAATACTTGTAAGAATAAAAATTACCTACTGTAATTTACATGACATCATCTTCGCATCGTTTAGAACACAAAAGAATAGATGAATTGGATTTTTTTTATTCATTGATATAACCACAGTGTGGTCTCCAACGTTCATGGCTGAATCTTATTAGACACGACAATAAATTCAAGGTGTAGAACTTTGATAATCTCAATACAAAATACTAGGGGTAGTTGCAACGGTCAACAGTCAAGGCATCCACTAGCGTAATAATTCATAATTATCTAACTCATGCTAAGTGCATCACATTATATGAAGTTAAATTCTCCTTAATTAAAGTATCTGTCATTGTGTATCATGTCAAAGCTAGCACTACATCTTCATCCCGTATAGAGTTGCTGACAACCATGATGATTCTATGCAGTGGAACTGAAATTTGGTGCCACCTTGAACTTTAGAGCAAAGTCTCTTTTTGATGCAACTTACGACTTGGCTTGAGGTTGAACACTTGGAATTTTTTTGAGTCTGAAAACTTATAATAGGACCAAGTTCATGCCTCATGGGTCAGAGGCCAAGTGCTATCAAATGGCCAAAACATTTTTGGCAGCAATCAAACAACACATGGAAATTCAGCCATGTTTGGATTGTCTACAATGTGCAGTCAAAGGCAGATATAAGATATGTAATTTGAAACAAATTAAAAATAATGGAAATAACTAAGTGCTACTACATGAACATAAACCTACAAAATGTAACTAAAAATACAACCATAATTGCTAGAAATGAAAATCTGATAAATTTTGTGATTGTTAAGCTACTTTGTTGATTTCTTTTTGTTGGCTTGTTAAGTGCCATGCTGTTGGTTTAACATAGTTTACATTAGGTTTTGGAGTTTATGGGATTGTTTTTCAATGCCTAGTGGTGTAGATATGCAACACAAAACAGAATATAATATGAATCAGTATTTTTAAGAATAAAAACTATCTTCAAGAATTTACATAAAGTCATCTTCTTATCATGTTAAATACTTACAACACAACAGAATAGATAAAGTGGAATTTATTCATTCATTGATATAATCACAATGCACATAATATCCAATGTCATGTGTGAATCTTATTAGATATGAAAGTAAACTCAAGATGGAGAATTTTGATCATATTGATACAACTTGTACAGATAGAAAATAGTAGGGGCATGTGTGAAGGTTGGCTTCAATGGTCAAGGCGTCCACTACCTTCATAATTAAAAAGTGATTAAATCATGCTAAGTTCATCACATTTTATGAATTTAAACTTTCCTTTATTAAGGCATTTGTCTTATTATTGAATATAATATGATAGAAGTTTATGCTTATGTCAATACTAGCTCTACATCTTTTGCCTGTATGGAATAAGCTCTATGCATTGGAACTGCTACAAGCAGATGATGGAATGGACTCAGGTGGTATAGTTCAAGGGCAGAAGTTTAAGGCATGGGAAGAGGCTGAACTGAAGCTGAGGTAGAAATTTTAGCTATGGCTATTGTGCTTCCCTTTCATTGCTGAGTTTCTGCTACCGTCTTCTCATAAAGTTTCCCTAGTTTGGTAGCAGCTTTCACTGTTTGTCTCCATGACATCCCTGTCCTCAGCCTTCGTCTACTTCTGCTCCCATTCGGTTTTTTTTGAAAAATCTATCTCTGTAGCCTTCAAGCATGTAACTTCCATTTCAAGGCTCATTCCTTTTGAATGGCCACTTATTCAAGGTTGCTTCATTCTTCTTCTTCTCCGATATTTTTGCATATGTCACTCTACGACATACTTATTAAACATATCATAACAAATCTTGTATGTGCCTATCTTCTTCCTTCTTGTTCATTTTGACTGAAATGTAGAGCCACTGGGATCGTGACTCCAACAAGGATAGCGGTTTAATGGCATTCAGTCAGTAGTCACTGTGCACATTCAGATACATGTGTTACCTTTCTGTAGCTTTCTGACTGTATACTCATGCTAATATTTTTGTTTTTGAATATACGCATTTAAAATGTTTTCTTGTATCATGAAAAGGTATTTGCCTCCCTGCCACCATGCCATATCTGCATAATGAATCTTGTGCAAGTCTAGCATAAACTTCAGACAACTGTGTGTATAATCTCCAAATCGCTGAATGACTTAAAGTTGAATTTCTTCCCCTTGGAACTAATACAACTACTATATGGTTATCACTATGCTCAAATGGATTATACTGGATACCAACCTCTCTTGAAGTTGTGGAATGCATAAGAGAGGACAAATAATGCATAGACGACTGAGTAGGGGACTTAACTGAATTCTATTGCTATACACCCACTAGACACTGTGTTGGACTTAGAAATAAGCTTACTAAGAGAAGACAAATAATGCATAGACGACTGAATAGGGGACTTAACTGAATTCTATTGCTATACACCCACTAGGCACTGTGTTGGACTTAGAAATAAGCTTAGGAGTCTCAACATCCTGTGGCTGCTCTGTATCTTGCTCAGGATGCCCTTTAAATAGGTTTGGGCAGCAATATGTTAGGCTTGGAGCTGTGGAGTTTCAGGCTGCTTGCCAACATTGACATCACACCCATGTGCTGAGGTGAACGATGTGAACTGCCCCCATCTTGTTCATCATCCAGGAACCAATCCATGGCTATTATTTTCACAAAATTAACTACTTCAACATCACTATTAGGAGATTTCAAAGTAGTCATGACAGCTGACACAACTCAATTAATGTCTAGTTTGAAGGGGACCTAGCAACAAATGGGTTGGTTCGTGCAGTTTTATGTCATTCCATGCAAAGCAGAAGCATCAAACAAGCTAGGAGCAAAAGAAATGACAGTGTTGGACCCTTGAGAGACTTTTTGAAGGGGTACTTGGTTGTAGGCTGCTTTCCAGGATACTGTATTGGCAAGTTCTCCTCATCACTATCTAAGTCTTCATCTCCCTCATTCTGCACTGAATCTTTTGATATATCTTCATCCTTGTCTGACTAAACATCCTCCCTCTACTCCAAATTAGAGGTACATGTGCCTCCTCTTCCTTGAGCACTATCTTTGTGTGTGAGTTCTTCTGTGGTAAAGGGCTGCCCCCATCGTCTGACACAATAGTTGTCTTCTTTGTTTGTATGGTTGATGTCGGCCAACTTTCCCAATGGAATACTGTAGGCTTTCCTTCTAATGAAGGCAATGGGGAGAAATCTTCTATTCATAGAAGGTTGAGGTCTGCTGTTGCAATGACATCATAGAGCAATGCCAATATATGCAATGACATGTAGAATTTCTTATACAATCTGGTCAAAATGCCTAGATGGTTGGGTTCCATAAATATTTGTTGGTCTTCTTGCTCTCCTTTGACCTCTCGATTATTAAAAAAACTTTAAGTGAAATTGTAATTGTTTAGTGTTAACTATCAACTTTTAACTATGATTTGAAAACAAGTTCTATTTATGGTAGGCCTTTTTACCTCATTTTTAAACTGTCATTGACACCTAGCTTGTTCTCAATGGCTATTCTTAGGCTTAGCACAAGGAGTTCCAGTGGAACCACATTCTACTGCCCATCCAACATTTGTAAAAGGGGTGTTTTCTATTGTCGCCTTGGATGTTGACTTGTTGGCCAAAAGTACTATTGAGATTCTCTCTTTTTAACCATTTCCTTTGATACCATAGGACTTCTGGATGACAGAGACGAGGACCTTGTTCATAGCCTCTACTTGTTCATTAGCTTGTCGGAAACATGAACTAGACAATGTGTGAAATGTCTTGAACTATGTTAAATTTTGGATGATCTTGTATAGGAAGTGACTGCCACTATCATTTGTCAGGTGCAAAGCTATTTCATGCCTTGTTATTATCTGCTCATACAAAAACTTGTTTATGCTGGTGGCTGTGTTGTTAGGTAAGGCGCGGGCTTTCGGCCACTTGGCAATGTACTCTTTTTCCACCACTAGGCACTTGCATTGTCTTAGCTTATTTTGCTTCTTATAACAACCTATAAAATCAATCCCCATCTCTTGAGCAATTCTTGAGGCTGCATGCAAAATAAAGGCATGGCGTCCCTCTTTAAAGGCTTACCAGTTCTTTGACATGTTAGATGCTACTACACATTCCTTTGCGTCTTTGAGCAAATTAAGCCATTAGGGGTCTGATAGTAGCACATTCCTAGCAATGGCATCTAGTCTTGTAGCTTCACGCAAATCTTGTGAGAGATTTCTTGAGAAATTATTTGACTCCCCCTGCCCCCATGCGCCCCACCCAATTGATACAATGCCAAAGGACTTGTTTTGGTCTCATCTTGTATAATAGCTCATTTACCCGCATGGCTTATTCCTTTGGAATAGCTTTCTGTCAACAACAAGTTCCCTATATTTTTCACCAGGATGACAAGATTGTTCTGTGAAGTTGTTGGGTGCCAGCAAAGTCACGAGCAGCTCTTGGCGGCTCTTCAGACTTTGTTCTCAACATCTTGTCCACAATGACATGATGCTTCCCATGCCTAACCATGATCATAAAAGTGAACTTTTGGGCACTAGCAACAATAGACTCACCCACCCATGGATCACTAGCTTGTTCATCAAGTAGAGCAAAGCCTTGATGGTCTATGTGGAAAACAAAAGGATTCGACTGAGCACACCATACTTAATACCTCTCTTTTAGCTGTACCATAGTTCGCGTATGCTCTTGATAGGATTTGGGTTGCAAGATAGATGGAAGGTTCAGGTTGTGATATGTTTTCTGAGCCGGAAAGAAAGAAAGAAAATATATTAATGTCCAGAGATGACCAAAAGGAGGTCAATGGGACTCGAGGTCCTAGGGTGGATTTAGGCATTGATGCGCACATGTATTCCTTTTACCCAATGTGGGCAGGTATGGCGGATTGATAATTCTTGACTTCAATTATTCAAATGTTGTTTGTTGTAATGCCGTTCAAATGAGGGGTACCCCTTTCTTGGTCAAGGCATCAAGGGGATACACCACTTGTACAATTTTTTGATAAAACATTTCTTATTATCCCACATGACCAAGGAAGGACATTATGGTGTCTACGTTTCTGGGATCCTCTTTTTGAATGACCGCCCTTATCTTTGTTGGATATGTGTTCAAATCACCTTGACAGACTGTATGGCATAGATCATCTTTCCACACGGGCCATAAATGAACATTTTCATGGATCTAATGTTACAAGTTCATATATTCTTCCATTGATCTAGCTATGGTCATAGATTGACCAGACATCTAGGATTTTGAAAATCCTGATTTTCATCTTGTAAAAAATGTGCAAATTGATTCTTGGAGGTAGCTAGTGTGTTTCATAGTTTGAAAATATTGCTATAGGCATATATGTCATTTTCCACTATGAATGTTGTCTTCAGTTTGTCCTTTTCTATGATGCCAATCAGGTTGCACCTAGAAAAGCCTTTTAGGAAAGAGCAAGTTTTGCGGCTGGTCACATCTTCCAAAATAGAATCATTAAACTACATGGTCCTTGAAAGTAACTACATTCAACATTTGGAAGTTGACAACAATTCAGATCTGCATCGTTTTTTTCCTTATGTTGATGACAATGCAAGACAACAACTCAATGATACATAGTAGCGGGATCCAAAATGTTAGACAAAAACTTTTTTATGCAGATGAATCCAGAATATTACTCAAGATGTAAGTTGGTGATTTTGTGCTTTGGACAGCCTTTGTCCTCATATCCATCGAGTCCACTCCATTGACACATCAACGTTGTGGTTGAATTTCGCTAGTTTGAGCAATATTTTGTGAAATGGCCTCACTTATTGCATTCGACATTGAATTATTGGCTGGCCACCGATGTTGTAGTCAATGTGTGTACAAGCATTGCTACCAACCTAGTGGTTATGTTGTCAGCCTTGATGTGAACTCATGAAGCTACCACATGCAACTTCATATGAGTTTGATGTCTACGCCACTAAAACTTATTACTCTCTATTCTTAATGTTATATGGGAAATCTTTGATTGCATGCTGGTTGCCCTGCAGATTTGACAAAATTGACTGCTCAACCATTTGGCACGTGATGGTGCAGCAAGCATCTTTCTTCTCTATCTTTCTTTATTCCTTCAAATCAGTAAACATCCTCATCATATCTTTTCTCAAGGCTGTATTTGACATGGGTTCCCTTGACTCATTACCATTGTCAGTAGAGGCACTAGACACCTTTGCGACTTGTCTTCTATTTCTAGATTAATTGCTTTATAGTAAAGGCCTCATTGTGGGTCATTGGTGTGACGAACTTCATCTTGAACCTATACTTTGGTCTGGGCCCTCGACGAATCATCTCTTCTTCAACTAGTTGGAAGGATGGTTCTGTGCTTCCCCCTAGGATCTCTCAACTTGGCCCCTTTGACATTGGATACTCCCTGACAGACACTATAAGACCTTTTCACAGTGATTGATTATGGGTTAGACAACTCCTCCACTTCAAACACAAACATAGATTTTCGATGAGGTCTTCCAGTCTTCATCGGCACATGCTTTTGGGGGCTCTTGTTCGCCCCCCATTGCTATTTGTATTGGTTCCATTACCACCTTTGTTAGTGGGCACAGTGCTTTACTTTGTCTTTTGTACTTTGGCTTCTTGGATTCTCTTTCCTTGAACTTTCTATTGTTAACGGTTATATCCTTGAGTCCCATTGGCCTACTTTTGGTCATCTGTGGCAGAGTCACAAGGTTCGGAAATCCGAATCCGTTTGGGAGGGCAAAAAAATACGAAATCTAGAATTCTTGAAAATATTTAGAAAAATCTGATCCGGAATAAATACATATATATATGTGAGCATGGTTTGATAAATATGTAAAATTGACAAATACAATGAAAAGCATTAGTAAAATAATATAAAATGTTAATATTATATGATATTTATGGTTTTTGGGCCTTTTTTTGTGCAAAAAGCCTAAAAAATAAAAAATAAAGCAAAATGTTTTTTTTGAAAAAAGTAGGGCCGACCCAAACGAACTTATTCAAGTTGAACAAAAAATCCGGATCCAGTCGGATTTTGTGCAGATCTAGCCGAACCTTGTGACTATGATCCGTTGACATTGATATAATTTCTTTTCTTTCTAACTTACCAATCAATTATTTTCAAATGTCTCTTGTAGGCTGTAACTGAGACACTCTTGTTTTCATGTATTAATGCCATTTTTGTCTTTGTCCATGTACCATTGATGGAAACTCCTTTTATGGCCTGGAAGGACATTATCAAATATTTTTCATCAATTTTACCGTTGATGTTCCATATGAGTTCACATGTAGTAGTGCCTTATAGGTCCTTGCTTCCATCACCACTGATCTTTTTGTGGATCATTGATTGGTGTTGAACTTGTCTATTAAATAGGTCTTATCTAGCTTTCCTTTAAGTATTGGCTTGCAATATTCTCCTTCGTTGGGTGGAACATGGTGGTCTATATCTATGCTATTATTCTTTCCTTTGCACTGACCACTCTCTTCCCCTTTATATATCGGGCTTTGACCAATATTTAGTGTCCTATTGGGTAGCGAAGAGTGCAAAGGGATCTTTCACTTAGTGCTATATGATCTATAAGTTGAGTCAAATGTGATGAATCATTGTCTTGAAGAGTGTTGGTATTGGGAGTACTTGACATTAACCATTTTCGCAAGAAATTTCTAGGACATTTTAGTCGGTCAAAAAGCATGTTGCCATAGATAAATTTTTCTTAATGAAGTAACGGGACAAAAGCTGGATATTCTTACATACCCTTTGTGATATAGATCCCAAAAAATATTCGGTGGACAACACTCTAAATTGATAGATTTCAAATGTGCTATAATGGAAGAAAATGCTATATAAAAATTTGAAAATGGAAAATGGCATTCAGAAATGAGACACAAGAAAGATATAGAATTGTAGCAGAATTTAAGTAATCCAAATGCTTTGCACATTCCATTCTCTCGAAAGAGATGAATGGTTGCTTTTCTCTCTTCTATCTCTTCCTATCTTTCTATGTATGTACTTACAAAATAACAATGTTGCTGAAGGAAAAGATTTGTTATTAAAGATGAAATGAGTTTTCTTCCATTGGTGGCTCTTAATCTTCCATCAGTTATGGTTGAACCGCATCATTATATAACAGTCGATCTTGGCTTGCGGGACATTGCCCAACACCCCATGGGGACGATGCCCCTTGGCCCTGTGAGGGGAACCCCTAGAGTCAGATGGGGGTCTCCATCCCACAATGGATGCAAACAATGTTACTGCCAAGGCAACTAGTACTGACACTATTGGTGTAGTATAAAGTGGACCACCGAGTGGGCCCCAGCTAAGTAGAATATTGGTATTGGTGGTACCACATACCATAGAGTTTGGTTTGGCTTTACTAAAGATCATAGAGTTTTGTTCAGTGGTACTGCTGATCATGGATTCATAGCTGCCACTTGGACCACTTTGTGCTTGAGTAGGTGTGTGTTAATGCTAACCTTGGGATTACTTTTTCTTCTTATCATTTGTGCTGCAATTGAGGGAATGTTGTTCTTGAACATTATACAATGCAACCTTTAACTGAAATGCCCGCTCACAATGAGAATATCATACCCCCTTTGAATGAAATGCCCTCAACTCTCTCTTCACAATGAGAATATCATACTCCACAATTTCCAAAAATGCTTGAATAAATTCTATTGGAAAATCGTTTAGATCAAGTGCTTTCCCATTTCAGTTGGAATACAACTTGTTCCAATTCGATGGAGTTTATTTCTAATGGTTCTTTGTTTTAATCTTCTATGACGAGACTAATGGATGGTACTGAGAATTGCTTTGTGCTTGCTTCTAACCTTTTCCCCCATCTATTAACAATCCTGAAATGTACATAACTACCTCATCTTGATTATTTGCCATTGTCCCTGTTTTTTTTTTATCTTACTCAAAGTTAAAAAGTTTTCTCTAGCACCATGGTAAGAAATGTATCGAGTTAGCAACAACATAAAATATTAGCATTCAGCCTTGGCTTAGACTACCTTACGATTTTAGGATAATTTTTAAAATGGACTTAAAAGATAAAGGTCAGTCATATATATTTGATCAATGGTATAGCCACACGATATCAGTTGTTCTTGGAAAATGCTTAAGGTTAGGCTCACATGCATGGATATTAACTTTGGAACATAAAAACATATGCATACTATAAATAATAGAACTAGCATATGAGCTTTATTCATAACACACCCTCTAGAAGCATACGATGATCATACTACTTATCTTTATTTTAAACTTTAATTGCCATACCATAGAGATGGATTGCAAAATTATCTAAGATTCCTAGGAAATGAGGAAAGTGATGTAGAATTTAGAAAACATCACCCTACATTGTGTCTTATCCAAAAGAGAAATTGCAATACCTTGAATGCTTTTGCAATGTGGTTGAGAGTGGTTATCCCATAAAGGCAAACCAGAAGTTGAAATAATTTTGAAGCATAATGAATTATACCCATCTATGGAAGAGAATGCTTGTAGGGAAAGAATGCCTACATCAAAAGAAGAGGATGCCCTTCATTCAAACAAGAGGATGGTTATACATAGAAGGAAAGAATAACCTTGTTAATGACCATTTTGGCTTTTTTTTTGGCTTAGCTAGTAACAGAATGTAAGTTTGTTCTCCCATTCGATATCAAATGATTTGAAGCAATTTTAAATATATTTTTTGTATGTTGAGTAACATTTAGTAGGGCTGTCAATGAAAGAAAATGCACATATACATTCTGTTATCTAGACCGTAGGAGTATCTGATAGAAACCACTCTAAATTGTTGCAAGTTAGATATGTTATAAATGAAAGAAAACCATAATAACAATTGCAGTATCTATAAAATGGCAATCGCATGGATAGGGGGCATTTTCCCTACAAGGAAAGGGACATGAGTGCATAGATAGTGAAGGAAGTTGCTAACTAGAAGATTATGCCCAATGTTGATGTTGACCATAGGAGTCATGCTGCCACCTGGATCAGTTATTCCTCATCAGAAAGCAATAGACCGGATCCCATTAAGTTTTAGAGCAGTCTAAAAACTTATTTCTAATGAATGTACACGCTTCTTAACGTGGACATAATTTATTTGTATCTATATTTGAGAAGTGTATACATCCGTGCATAGTTTAAAAACTTGTACTCGGCAGCCCAAAATTTTGACCCGTACTCAGGACTCGGCAACTTTATTGCTACTTTAAAAAATATATAAATTCATAAAATAAACTGAAACACATAAGACAATTAAATGAATGTAGAGAAAACACAACTCAGAGTTATAAGTATGTTTTATATTAGTTTTTGATCAATGGCAACCCACTATGAAGCTTTGTATTAAAACCTGCAGGTTACAGTCTGCTGTTAGAAGCTCTGTATGAAGTGGGATACGGGTTACAGTCTGCTGTTAGAACTTAGCCTCTTGGCTGTTACAATCAAATGAGGAATGTGCAGGTAGAGAGTTGACTGTTAGCCTGTTGGCAGCAAGCAGTTTGAGCTCAAATGGCAACACCCCTGAAAACTTGTTGCTTGAGCCCTATACCAGCTTTTGACTCACTGTTCAAATGGCTCAAACTGTGGTGATGAATCCTCAAGGCTCAAACGGCAAGCTTTTTGAAGCATAGACTGATAGAAGCGGGTCGTGAGTCAAAACCGGCGGTTTATAACTGCAGTTCAAGGCTCGCGCTCAAATGGCAATGAATCCTGTAGGCTGTTACAGTGATGATCAAATGGCAGTATTCCCTGATGAGCAGTGATTAAACGGCAATGAATCCTCACTCAGAGCAGTTTACAACACCAATAGCAGATGCAGAGCCAAAATCGCAATGAAAAGAAATGCAAATGACGTTTTTAAAAAAACTTTCCTCATGTTTACCCTATGCCCGAATCAGGGCCAAGTAGTGCCCTGAAAACCACTGTTAATGGCGAGTAACTGCAGTTAATTATTTGCCATTAACTGCAGTTTTTAGGGCACCGAACGGCATGCGAAAAGTTCACAGGTTACCTGTCTGTGCAAAAAAATCTAGTTTTCCGCAGTTACCTGCGGGTTTTAATACAGAGCATCCACGTGATAATCAAATATAGATACAAATAAATTACACACTATTTTTTAGACGAGTATTTTATTTGTATCTATATTATGTGTATTAGAAGTATGTTTATATGAAACACCATAAACCTCAAAGTGTAATATCCCTTCGGATATCAAAACAAAAGCTTTGAATTGCTTATCTGAATTTCTGCAAAAATATCTTCAAATAGATAAATAAATCACAATATAAGCTCTTATTTATATGCTCATAAGCTTACAATAGAGGTCCTCTGTCAAGTATACAAAGAATATTGAAAGTACGGCCTTAATAGCCTGAATATTCTGCAAACTGGGAAAGAAATATGGATCTGGTACGTCTCGGCCTGCTGTGTAGAAAAAACACAGTCGCCGACGTCGGTTATACTGCCGTCGTCGGTCGCCCTGTAGTCGTTAACTTGCCGACGTCGGTGATATGTCGACCGATGTCGGTCTCTGTTCGCCGATGTCGGTGCCTGAACTTTCTGTTGATGCGTACGGATTTTCACGGATCTGTACGGAATTCGTACGGCCGCTGATATAGCACTACCTGTATGCTTGATCTTGATCTGTAGAATTATGGGCTAATACAAAAGATCTATATCTGGATAATTCTTGAATCAAAACCCAAAATAATGAAATACCTGTAAACCCTTGTGATAGCTTCTGGGTGAAGTTATCTCTCAAACTTGTAAACACCTGTGATAACTTCTGTATGAAGTTATCTCTCAATTTGGCAATAGATCGGCTGATCTCTCACAACCTCTGAATCGCACACAATGAAGAGTTGACGTTCTTCAATGCAGATGGAATCCTGGAACCCTTGGCTCAGTCTTCACAGAAGAATTTCTTAACAAGAATCAATATCAATAATAATCATTGGCTAATCCAAACTCTCTCCCATGAGAAACCCTTATACCCTCCAAAAAGGTGTGCTTGCTAAAATTAGATTTCCTCAAATTAGAACTTGGGTTTCTTAAATTAGAATTCCTCAAATTAGAACTTGGGTCTTAAAATTAGACCAATTCTTAAATTAGAATTAGGGTCTTAAAATTAGACCAACTAATTAATAATTAATAATTAATAATTAATAATTAATTATTAATGAGACCAAATAATTAATATTTGATTAAATCATCAAATATTAATATCTCCCTTAATTCATATCCAAAAAACTCGAACAAAAAAGCAAGCCTAGCTCCATCAAGACCCTCTATCCATCCCATCAGCCTACGAAGGTCGCATAATAGGCTAATCCTCAACTCTGAACATGTCAACTCAAAAGGGGACATGACAATGCGCCCCTCCTGAAATTGCTTGCCCTCAAGCAATCGCTGAATGATACACCCATCAATCCACCTGGATCCCAAATGTAGCCATGATCTTCCCTGCTGTCAATCAATGCAAACTCCATGC
Source organism: Torreya grandis (assembly GCA_037957365.1). Taxonomy (NCBI): domain Eukaryota; kingdom Viridiplantae; phylum Streptophyta; class Pinopsida; order Cupressales; family Taxaceae; genus Torreya; species Torreya grandis. The sequence continues at coordinate 12,293,925 of JARHVA010000002.1, read as the reverse complement.
CATGTCCATCCCTAGTACTAAGATAAGCACCCCAACATCCAATCCATAAATGAAAATCAGCAAGCAACTCAAGCAAACTCTTTACCTGAATAATATCTAAATCTGGATTGTGAAGGCTAGAAATAGTCATATCATCATCAACCTGTGACCCGATTGTAACAGAAAGCTGAGTCCCTACCACATGTGATAACTCCTGAACTGCACTCACCTCAAGACCAAGCTCATCCTCATATCTCTCCTGTGTTGGTGCCAATGTGCACTCGTCATCGCACTCTATCATGTCATGTCGTATGAGCATCTCCATGCGATGAAAAAACATATATCTGAAGCTGCTGCCCCGTATTGCCTTAAGAATATGTGTCTTCCCATCAACATCAAAGTGAACCTCCATGTCCTTGAGACGAAGAGTAACTTCCTCAAATGAATGAAGCCACTTCATACCCAAGACTAAGTCTATATCCCCCATGTTCACCACATAATAATCAGCCTTGAACTCGTAGTTGTTCAAGCGCAATGGGAGGTCTCTAATCATACGCTCACACCTAAGAGTGTGACCATCGGCTACCTTAACTCTAATGCCCTCAAAATCTTCAGTAGTGAGTCCATGTTTCTCCACAAATCTAGCATCTATGAAATTATGTGTGGCTCCTGTATCAAGAAGGGTGATGACCTTCTGCCCTGCTAAGACTCCACGGAGTCTGAATGACTCATCCGACTGAATGCTGGATAGGCGTGCCTCCTGTATATGAAGCTCTAACTCTGCCACTGCCTCCTCAGAACTACTCTGCTGTTCGGAATCCTCTGAATCCGAATCCTCATAATATGCCCACATCACACGATTCGCTTTGCCCTTAGGCCTCAAAGGGCAATCGTGATGGATATCATATGGACCTTTGCAGTAGAAGCAAAGCTTCTTCCTACGTAGATCGTTAAGCGCCTCACGATCCAAAGGTGGTGCTGCTGGATTGGCCTTTGAATCATTCTTTACACCTGATTTATCTATGCTAAAATCCGGTCTCTCTGTATCTCCGTTGGAGCACTTATGGTCTCTAGATGAAGAAGTACCTCTGGAGTTAGATTTATTGGATGGGGCTGTCAGCTCCATACTACACGCATTCTTCATAGCTACTTGTAATGAAGGCGGATCAAAGCCTTTGGTCCAACCTCTCAACGGTTCTGTCAATCCTTCCATGAAGAGTACTACAAGTCGCCTCTCTGAAATGTCAAGAATCATAACTGATAACTTCTGGGAGTCACCAATATAAGACTTTAGACTGCCACTTTGGCGCAACTGTGCCAACTCTCGAAAATAGGACTCTGGATCCCTCCTGTCAAAACGCTCTACCAGCCTATCCACAAACTCCTGATAAGATGTGATCCGATCATGATGGAGTGTCACCATCCCGTGGTGCCACCAATCGTGAGCTACTCCCTCAAGATGTAATGTAGCATATCTGATAGCATCTTCCTCGGCCATCGGTCGCAATGTGAGAAACGTATCCAGCTTACTAACCCAGGCCTGTGCTGTCACCTTACCACTACCGTCAAACATCGCTAGTGTGAGTCTACTCGTAGCATGCTTCAAATCATTGTTCTGGGGTCTTGGTCTCCTATTCTGTCGACCTCGGTAATGTTCTTTCCTTTGTGTGAGGAATCGGTCAAAAGTAATCATCTCCCTGACCACAGGTGGTAATGACTCCCACTCATCAGTCGCTGCCCTAAGTGTGTCTGTAAATGCCTCCTCATGCTCCTCACTTGCTATCACCTCCTCTGCCTCCTGTCTCACAAAGGTAGGCCTAGTAGACCTGTTAGCTGTATGAGAAGCAGTCCCAAGGCCTCTCTGTGATCCTGCATCACTCCTGACATCTTCACGATGTGGGGAATGTCTCCTCGGAGTACCCAATCTCGGCAGTGCTGCTGCCAACTGCTGTAATACTTGGTTATTCTGCCTTTGCCCTTCTCGTAGTTCTCTAAGAGTAAGTAAGACCTCTGCATCATCTTGATCTCTAGGATGGTGAGGAATACGGGCCCTGCCAATATCGTCACCCATGTCTTCCGGCGGTTGTTCTAAAACTTGAGTGCCTTCAAGCAAAGCTCTACTGCGCGTGAAATACCCGTGTGGTCCCAACCCTTGTGGCTGCATAAGATTGTCAACCCCTCAGGATGGCAGGATTTAGCTCTGATACCACTGTAATATCCCTTCGGATATCAAAACAAAAGCTCTGAATTGCTTATCTGAATTTCTGCAAAAATATCTTCAAATAGATAAATAAATCACAGTATAATCTCTTATTTATTTGCTCATAAGCTTACAATAGAGGTCCTCTGTCAAGTATACAAAGAATATTGAAAGTATGGCCTTAATAGCCTGAATATTCCGCAAACTGGGAAAGAAATCTGGATCTGGTACGTCTCGGCCTGCTGTGTAGAAAAAACACAGTCGCCGACGTCGGTTATACTGCCGTCGTCGGTCGACCTGTAGTCGTTAACTGGCCGACGTCGGTGATATGTCGACTGATGTTGGTCTCTGTAGGTCTCTGTTCGCCGATGTCGGTGCCTGAACTTTCTGTTGATGCGTACGGATTTTCACGGATCTGTACGGAATTCGTACGGCCGCTGATATAGCACTTCCTGTATGCTTGATCCTGATCTGTAGAATTATGGGCTAATACAAAAGATCTATATCTGGATAATTCTTGAATCAAAATCCAAAATAATGAAATACCTGTAAACCCTTGTGATAGCTTCTGGGTGAATTTATCTCTCAAACTTGTAAACCCCTGTGATAACTTCTGTATGAAGTTATCTTTCAATTTGGCAATAGATCCGCTGATCTCTCACAACCTCTGAATCGCACACAATGAAGAGTTGACGTTCTTCAATGCAGATTGAATCCTGGAACCCTTGGCTCAGTCTTCACAGAAGAATTTCTTAACAAGAATTAATATCAATAATAATCATTGGCTAATCCAAACTCTCTCCCATGAGAAACCCTTATACCCTCCAAAGGTGTGCTTGCTAAAATTAGATTTCCTCAAATTAGAACTTGGGTTTCTTAAATTAGAATTCCTCAAATTAGAACTTGGGTCTTAAAATTAGACCAATTCTTAAATTAGAATTAGGGTCTTAAAATTAGACCAACTAATTAATAATTAATAATTAATAATTAATAATTAATTATTAATGAGACCAAATAATTAATATTTGATTAAATCAATCAAATATTAATATCTCCCTTAATTCATATCCAAAAAACCCGAACAAAAAAGCAAGCCCAGCTCCATCAAGACCCTCTATCCATCCCATCAGCCTACGAAGGTCGCATAATAGGCTAATCCTCAACTCTGAACATGTCAACTCAAAAGGGGACATGACACAAAGACATTGAACATAACTGAAGACACCAATGACATCAAGATACATGGCAAAAAGACAAGACAATACTACTGAACATACCCAATCTTGTATCATCAGACTTGAAACACCTATCCAAATTTACCTGCGGCATGAAGGGACCTTCGGGGACATGGTGACACTTTTAGAAGTTGAGCATCAATCAATAGGAGGGGTTCGTGGGCCAATGAACATGTAATTGTAGTGATAAATCTCATGAAACAGTCATTTTAAGGCTTGAAATTCAGGTGGACAGGTTCACCAGTCAACAAACCCATCAAGATGGAAACATATGCCTGCCAGAATTGGCCGCCTAGAAGCATACATTATGGGCATTGTGTTTCCAGGGCCAGTTTGGCATTTTAGATCTGTCCGAATTTCTGTTTCGTCATCTTTGTGCATGACATAATTAATCTTTTGAGTGAGCAGGTTTTCCTTTTTGACAACCTCAGGCATAATTCAACATTATAGAGAGGTTGACTGTGGTACCAAAAACAGAGCAGTGGGTGAGGCATTGTAGATAATTTGAGAGTGAAGTCATAGTGTTTCTATGCTTCATTGTAGAGTGACTTTGTAAATGTTGTATACTGCTTGGTGATTGAAGAAACAAGAGGCATAGCCTTATTTTTTGCTAGATTTTTTTATTTTTGGATAAAAATTTGGATTTCACTTCTTGGTTGAATAAAACATGCTTGTGATTACAAGTCAGGATGGCCATTATTATAATCTATGGATTCTATCCTTTTTTCACACAAGAAGCTGTTGGCAACAAGGAAAGAAATAATCTAGGATTCAGTTCATTTCGGAACATTTGGATGCATAGAGTAACGTTTCTTTTTATTTTCCTTTTTCTTCAGCCTTAAGGAGAATATTGATTAGAAATTTCAATAACATATAGGTTATCTGAAAGTTCATAGAACTAACTCATAAGCACCATATTTGCTTCCAGGATACCGGCAAAATAAGAAATGTGATGCATATGATGGTTTGTTTGCTGAAATGGCTAGGTTGATTCCTACGCAATAAGGGATGTTGAAGAGTACCGCAATTTCTGTGATCGACCTAAGAATCAACGGCCACAAGCAGGGGAAGTTGTAAGGGTAAGATATTTTCTTGCTAATGAGTACTAAAATAAAAGAGCATACTGAAGATGAAATTGTTAGGATTGTTCAATGTTTTTAAATAGTTTTTTGGTTGGCATTAATAAAATATTTGGAGGGACAATTTATTGTTTGGTAATCTATTTCTTTTCTGCAATGGCAATGAACTAACTCAAGAAACTCTTAGGCATAATAAATCAATAGGTTTCTTATTCGTGTCAACTTACATTTTTGAAAATACAGTATTCTGTATTTCAAGGCAGTCAATCTCAGAGCAGTTCATCCAATTTATTGTATATGTATGTTATTTTTCTCCCCACAAACTATTTCGCCGGCCCCACCCCCCCCCGCTCCCTCCCCCCGCTCCCCCTCCCGCCTTGCATTCAGTGTAGCAGCGAGCAGTTCTTTGTTAAGGCATACATATCATTCCTTATGCTCCTTGTGAAAATCTGTAGTCCTGGAACATCTGGTTCAAATGATTCATTGAATTGCTATTATTATGCATTTACAGAAACTCTACATTTGTCTTTTTCTGTTAACACCGTTCAATCTGTCACCTGCAGGAACTTCCATATCATCTTCCTTCCACATCTTTTTTGCTAATGAGAGGCTATAATATATTTTGACCGATGAACACTAAATGGCTTCCATAAAGGAAATTATGTCTTAGATAAATTAATAAATATAAATGTTTTGAATCCTTGATAAGACTTTTAAAGGGTGCCACATAAAAGTCTGTTCTCAATACTTCTCATTCTTCATATTGTGTTCCAGATGTGATTGTTTACTACCTATACATAAGATGATCTGTTTAAAAGGCTTTCATGGGAAATTTCTCTTAGTTGATCTCATCTAAATATAATTTGTGTTATTTGAGGATTGCATGATCCCAAATATTGTGTATTCGTCTAGGAACAATACAAACTAATCAACATTTATCTTCGCATGCAATTACCAGGGCTTCAGGTATTTTTACTTTCATGTAAAAGTTTACCTTCAGAAATCTTGCATACAAAATTGTGATCTGTTATGTGTGACAAAGATATTGTAAACTTTCAACATTAAGAGAGGATGCCAATACTCAAAAGCTTACTGGTACTTGTTTGAGAAACTAATGTTTTGAAGTATAATATGTCCTCAGAAATTAATTTATGAGAATGTTATGAAATGACTATAATTTGCTAACCCCTAGATGTATCCAGTTTACGTTCTTGTGAGAATTACTTGAACACATGTTTATCATGTAATAACTAATACTGGTTCTGTTATATTTGTAATTAGGTTATTTGCAATATATACTGAGCTACTTGTATTTAGGCTATTGCTTGCAAGCATCAAAAATTTTAGCTGTTCAGAACTTCCAAAAGTTTTACCACTAAGATCTTAAGAAATTCAGCATAAACGAGAAATAAGAAAATTATTTTTTTGGGCTTCATTCATTGAACAAATAATATGAAGTGATGCATTGCCTCTTGCTAGACATTTTAAATACAAATTTTTATCATCTCTGCAGGATGTTGCAGAACGCCTGACCACAGTGTATTTATCACGTTGTAAACGGGGCAAGCGTTGTCTTTATGAGGGTACTACCCCAACTGGCGGTTTCCCCAATTCATGGGTATGTTCATGTTTTACAATTTTAAACCAGGAAAAGTATAGATCATTTTGCAGTTTTTTTTTTTTTTTTAGGATCGAGTTGAATCTCTGCAGGACCTTAAAGGCTGTATTGGTCTATACTTTCTTCTATGAAATATACCTTTTTTGGCTTACCCTTCGGCAGGAAATATTGCATTCCCTTTGTTGGTTTTGCATTTGATGTTGAAATAATTGTATTTCATAATTATATGAATACTGCCCTCTCTTTTCTTGCACCATACCACCTATTAACAGTTTTCCCAAGAAAACTGTAGGCCAGATAACAAAACTTGCATGATATTGGTGTACTTGTTTCCTATGGAACTAGGTTTGCAGTCCCATCATTTTTTCTGTAATATTTACATCTAGTCACTGGTTTACTCTCTGCTGTTTAATCAGCTTCATTACGTAACCCCTATGCATTGATTTTCTGTATTTTTGGTGCTTTTGCTCTATTGAAAGCATACCCATATTTTTTGTTTCTATTAGGATTTAACATTAGAGATGTGTAAATAGTTTCTTGTATTCAAATGCCACATAGGTATTGAGTGGAATGATACAGAATAATACTTGTTTGTTTAATATAAATTTAAAATCAAGGACATTTGGATATCTCAGGCTCAGATAGGAAAACAATGTGCAGGAAAGTTTTTCAAATATGATACATTTTGAGGTCTATCTGCAGATAATTCATTTGTATAGACTAGAAGCAGGACAGTATATGTAGCTTCCTAGTTGTAGAGTTTATTGCCTTGATTTGCTTATCCAGGCACCTCTAAATTGTGTTTCTTCTTTTAATTGGTTAAAGAATGGTGCCACCTATTGTACATCAGACGTTACAATTTACAGAAATGGAGAAGTACATTGCTGGGACAGGGCCTATGATGACGAAGGGAATCAGGTAAACCACTTGATGGAAGAACTCCTACTCCAGAAGATTACTTTGTAACAATTTCCCATCATTTTTACTTAATTGGGGATTGGAAAGTATGGTGTTTCAGGCAAATAATCATATTGATAAAAATATTTTCTTATGAGCAGGTTTGGGGAGTAAAGGAAGGTCCCTATGAGTTCAAGCCTGCAACTACATCGAGCTCAAATGGATCTCTTCTTCCGTTAGGGTTTTCATCTATTTCTTTAGAGCAAAAAATGGATGATAAGTCATTCACAGTTGATGACTTACAATAAGTATTAATTTTTTGTTGATCCTTTATCATTTAAAGGTCCTTGGCATTGAATTCTATGGTGCATCTGCAGAGGTCAGTATGTACAAGCTTCTTGTGGATTTGCAAGGATTGGACAGTTTATATGGTCCTTTTCACATTGTTCAGTCTTTCATTCTTTTGTAGGAATAATTTTTCAAATGTAACATAATTATATGTTATATCACCATTTTGGTAAAGACAAGGGGGCATTATGGGATAATTGTGCATTTCTAAGCTTTCTGATTGTGCATTTTGGTACATCAATATTGGATTTTTTGATCTACAATATTAACAATTCAGTATACATTTTGATAAAATATGAAGTGTATATATAAATAAAATTTGGGATACAAAAGCGTCTTCCTCTGAACAGAGAAAATACAGAGGAAGAGCAAAATACTTGAGAAATGGTATCCAGAGCTTCTTTCCGAACAAATGGAAAGTTGGTCACATGAGAACCAGCTCAAGTACAAAAGAGAAAACAAAGACATAGATAAAGCCCGGAAAAAGCAAGGAAATAGCAGGTATCCTGGTTTTTCACTATTACATTTTGCAAATACCAGCAAGGAAGAGCACACTTGCAGAGGTGTCATCCAAGTTAACCATTTGAACTAACACAAAAAACAAATGACCCAGATAGCATAGAACTTGAGTGGCCTGATGTCCTTCACAAAAGCTATCTGCTCAGCAAGATAACAGCAGGTCTTTAACCAGCAGCATCAGCAGTTCGTTACTCATTGCTTGGGCCTGCTTTGAGGCCTTCCATTGAGAATTTCTGTTTCAATCCAAGTTGGAGGAGGGACCTTTGCTTGTGGACAATGAATGTGCATCGGGCGAGCAGCTGCAGCTTCAGATTGTGAGTTTGGAGAACGGTCAGTGCCAAAAGCCTGTTGTTTAGGAGGGGATGGATAGAAATCACTTTGTTACCTATCTTCATTCATTCTTTGACGAGCCAGTTCCCCAAAGAGAAGCCTCTCGATTGTGTCAATCTGCTGAAGTAGACATATTGGCTTCTGTATGTTACCAATTCGGTAGACATATTGGCTTTGTGATTCTGCAATTACTGATTATGACTTTAGATCTACTATCCTACAAAGGAGCTCATAAACAAATGCTTTTACATTGTATAAAAAACTTGCCTCATATGTTGCACCATACTAGAAAAACTCGTAAACTGCGATTACTTGGCAGCCAAAAAATTTGACCCGTACTCGCGACTCGGCAATTACTTGGCAATTTTGTCGCTACTTAAAAAAAAAATATATAAATTCATAAAATACACTGAAATACATAAGAAAATGAAATGAATGTTAGAGATTCAGAGAACACATAATTTAGAGTCATAAATATGTTTTATATTAGTTTTTGAGCAAATAAGAGTACAATGCTTTATTTTAAACAAAAAGAAGACTACAATGGCTCATAGAAGTTCTTCTCTCCAACTCCTCTACTGCCTCCAGAAGTGGAAGGTAAAGAGTCCTCTGGAACATCATCCACAAACACATTAAATTATAATTCAATAGCAATAGCATTATAGCTCAAAGCCTCAACGACCAAGGCTCAAACCTGCTTTTTACTCCCAAGGCCAAGGGCACGACGAGCACTTGTAGTTGCAGGCTAGAAATAAAGAAAAACGACGACCACTAGCAATTTTTTAAACCTTCAAGCTTCGACATAGTCATTCTTCAATCACCGATGTGCACAGACACAACATGTAGAAATCGACGGCAAAATGATGGAATGGGCTTTTTTTTTTTTGAGTTTTGATAGTTTTTTAGGTTGGCGGGTCGCGGCAGGGTAACAGTGCCAAATCCGCAGTTAATGGCGAGTAACCACTCGCCGTTAGCGGCAGGTTTGGCGCTGCTACCCGAACCGCGATAAGCTTACCATTTTACCGTTTCAGAAATTTCCGGAGGGTTTTCGCGGGTACCTGCATTTTTTAATACAGTGTGTTGCACTATCATATAATATGTGGTAAACACATACACATTTGTAGTTGGCAGTATTTTTTTAAAACAGTCTAGCTTTATATTAAATAAAAACATTTTACAATATCCAGCAGCTCATAAAATGGGAAAAAATTATAAGCCACCTAAAACCAAAGATCGTCAAATACATCAAGAATAATCTCCTGGTTTTGAAAATTACAACATGAATCTCCTGATTACTTGTTCAAGTAAACGAAGACTAAAAACAGAACTTAAAAGAGTAGATAACACCGACCTTATTAATACCTACTGAGCTATGATTACTACATGCCTCATTTCTATCACTATGTCTATCTAAGACATTCGTTTTCATTATGATTACAAATTTGGGACTGAACATATTTGACAATAAAATTAAAGTCCCCTTGTGGTGTATCTGGACACCATTAGGATCATTCCATAATTCTTTTGTTCTTTGGATCAGCTCCATTTCCTTCTTCCATGGGATCTCCTTGTACCCAAGTGGGAACATCTCATGAGCACTTACAGCATAGGGCAATAGATAGGATCATCCCAATTGTTTACCTGTCCCTGAATGTAGTTGGAACTACCAGCATGGGTATCTTGATGCTTAGAGGCTCATTTCTGATCAGCTTGCTCTTGTAGTGGTTCATAAGCCAGCCTTGTGATGGGATCAAAGAGTAGGACTTGTTTAATATACAGAATGCGTAGTTTATGGAATTTATTGTTATTAATCAGCTGCTGTATTCATTATTCATGTTTCTTGATATAATTTGTCAACTGGACATTGTACTCTCTGAGCAAAGATTTTTAGGCATCATGGTTTCCAATTTTACTTTCAACATGTTGGATGCATCCCTCCAACATGTGAATGGCTCTCAGAAGGGTAGTTTGGGCTCTAACATTCTCCTTTAGTATTGTACCAATCCCTCCTCAAGGCTCAATAATGCTACTAGGGTGGGTCCATTGAAAATTATGAGGATCAGGTTCATCTCTTCTTGAATTTTGGACTCCAAACTTAGCACTACCAGAGACCTTGTTAGAATGGATATGGGGATCAAACCTGACACTAGTAGGGAAGGTATTGGAGGACATATGAATAGTTGGGATAGAGATGTTGGTCATGCTTTGAATCCTTTGAGTGGGTTTGGGATATAGGGGTGAGAGGTTAGTAATACCATGAGGAATAGTAATACTAATAGTACCAATGTTTTGTAGCGGTCGAAAAGAAGCCCTTATGTGGGAGTTTCCTTGTGTATTATGCACTAACTTTGATTGTTGCTCTCTCCACGAGTGATACGCTGTGGCTTTCCTTCGATTTCATCATCATCAAGGTGTATTAGATTTTGATCATCGCCAGGTGCAAATCCCGCGGTAGCAGCATTCAGATGAGTATTATAAGGAAACATTTTGAACATGCTTTTCTTTCTCTACCCTTAATGGTTTTATGTATTTAAATAGACAATTGCGTTTACAATAGGTTTTGTTTCTATTTATAGACTTAACAATCAGCCAAGAGCTTCTCCTAATCTTCATGGCTAAATTTCTGTGTCTAGGCACTTATTATTCCTAACCAGATGTGACCTCAAAGGGACACCTACAAATATTGTAGATCTTCCTTTGAGCTATATTCCTTGCATCAGTTCCATTATGGTATTGTGATATTGGAATGGGTGAATTTTGAGAGCTAACAGGGTCGATAGGGTCTTTGGGGTTTCAAACTTTTGAAAGACAATTTTCTTACTCCCAAGTAATACAAATCATCCTCATCTTCGCTAACTGAGATCCTAATAACAAGAATGTGGCAGATGCATTTAGTCATTTTAGGCCAGTGGCACATGCATAAATGCCAAGATCTTTTGATTTTCCTTAGAATAATTGCTATGTAAATGAAGTCGTTGAGGACCGTCACCATGAATGCTATTGAAGTGATTTGTAGCTTGCCTATGTGGAAGAGAAAGGATTCATGGCCTGATTTCTTTCATTCTTTTTTGTGTTTGGGGCAAGGAAATGCTTAACTAGTGCTCCCATGCTATTGCATTAGAGAAATGTTTTAGTGCGTGCCACTGAGAAAATTCTGGAGCAGATTTGCGGTGAAATGGTCTTGTGGATTTTAGAATGTGATAACATTATAACTTTAGAGAAAATTTAGGAGGTTTAGATCATTAAAGAGAATTTAAAAATATTTATAAAACAATTTGTTGATTTGTAGTAAAGTGATTTTTAGTGCTGGAATATTCTCTAAAGATGTTGCAAAGCCGTAGCACCCCACTTCTACCCATCTTTGAAAATTCTTCTTTGAAGCGAGCGTCTGTTATGTCCCCTTTTTGGACATAGAACAGAAAAAGACCTTTAGCCAAATTCCTAGATGTTTCCCGTTAGCTAAGGGAAGGTAAAATCAAAGGGGAAACTTTGGTTCTATTTTTAAGTTATCAAAATACCTTTTGATATATCTTTTCTAATTATAACTTAAAAGTGACTTGTTGAGCATGGGTTAACTTAACCCTTAACGAGAAAAAGGTATAATCTCTTTTAAACTACATTAACTCTCCCCCCAAGTGGAGCGCTCCACTTTGGGAAGGGTACTCAAGGACGTTGAGGGCTCATTTGGAAAGGGTATGCTATTTTGTATATTGATTTGGAGACTAAGCATGAAAAGCTTAATTCAAGGATTTGGAGATGAAAACCTCCAAGGTTCTAAAGGATTAGGGATGAAACCCGCTAATTCTCATAGTGGGAAGCTTCATTTCAGAGGTTGTAATTGATCATCATATTCATAAAATAAAGGTTTGACCCTTCCTAGGGTGTGATAAACTAATTGCAAGAGTGACAACTAGGTCAAGGAGGAAGGGTGTGACGAATTAATTGCAAAAGTGGCGACTAGGTCAAGGAGGAAGGCAACTTGGTTTGAGGCCATTTTATAAGGGTTTGAAGCCATTTCCAAGGCAGCGAACTAGTTCGTGTGTTTGAAGACCTCTATCATAGGGCTGCGCTATATTTTGAGGGATTGAAGACCCCTTGTCCTAGGGTTGCATGGATAAGGACACAAGAAATTTACTTATGCAAATGGGCAACCCCCTTTGGGGATTGGATTCATGAATTTCTAGGGCTAATTCAGCCTAGAAACTAGTTTGGAATATTACATAATTATTCCACTATTTTACTACTATTTTTTCAATCATTTATTGCTCCAAAATTCTATAAAAAGAGGTATTTATGCCAGCTGCAATATTTTATAATTTTTTTATAAATATTTGATCATGAATAAGGTGTTTTTAGGTTGAATCGATGCCCTAATTTTCATTATAAAATTAAAAAAATCGCTGTTAGGTTTTGGAATCATTTATTACAACAATATTGAGATTTTTGGTTATCTAGGGTTTGTTGGAAAAATCAGAAAAAAATATTATCTTTGGTTAGGGTTTTGTGATAAAAGCCAGATTTCAGGGTTTGCCCCAATTTGGGGATATTATAGTGGTATCAGAGCTTAGATCTTGCCAACATGTGGGTTAGATCAAAATTTTAATGCGGCATGATGGAAGTTGGGAAAGAGAAGCTCTACAGAGCAGGGCGGAAGCTAGAGCGTCCATGTCAACCAATAGGTGACCTAATCAGCATCTTGGAAGAAGTAGAAAATGGGTTATCCAAGGTAAATCAGTCGCAATTTGTGACAATGAAATGGGCGGTGCAGCCCTCCATGATTTGCTTGATCCAACCCCGACTCTTGAGACACCCAGACAAAAAGGTAAGGCTTTTGGTTATCAATTGTATCAGTGAAATTACAAGAATGATAGCTCTTAAGGTTCCTTATAGCAGCGAAACCATGAGGGAGATATTTCAGCGGATTGTGGAGAGTTCCCAAGGTCTAGAGGACATCAAATGACCTTTTGCTAGGAGGGTTATATTCTAGAAACTATGGCAAAAATCAGTGCATGTGTTCTGATGTTGGATTTTGAATGTGATGATCTTATTATTGAAATATTTCAACATTTCTTTGCAGCTGTCAATGGGAATTATGCAGAAAATGTTGTAACTTCTATGCAAACAATTATGACTTTGACTCTAAACATTTCCATGCAACTATCAATGAGAATCATGCAGAAAATGTTATAACTTCTACGTAAACAATTATCACTTTGACTCTAAATGAGAGTGATGATATTTCTCAACAATTATTATCTAAGAGATTAATGTGAGGCAAGAACAATTTTTTTCTCCAACTGCACATGTGCTGATTGAAAATGTTGTTAGAAAATGTGAGAAGTTGAGGCCTTATTTGACAGTAGAGCAAAAGGAAGAAATTATGCTCCTTGAACAACATAAAATTAGCACTTTGGGGCCCTTCGGATAGCAAAGGGACATCACTTTGGGGCAGCCCAGGATTGCAATTTCAGAACATCAAAAATCAGTCACTTTGGGGCAGTAGAAGGCGCTGCCAAGGATGGGTAAAAATAAAGAAAATTTAGATTTGCAAGAGGGTTGCAAAGACGAATTTCAGGAAGACCTCATTGTGAAGCATGCATATGAGGGAAATACCTTAGTAGCTCCTTATGATGGCTTCCAGCTGGCTGGAATTTTCAGAACAACATCCAAAGGTAAGCAATTTAATTACTTCATAGCAAGTATTTGTTGTATCACCATCACACTATGTCCTTACAATATTTTGATCGTCTTGAGGATCATGCTAACAATGAGAATAAGATAAAGCATAGTCACAAGGTTTGGATGGATTTTGTGTAGATCCGGCCGAACCTTGTGACTATGCTTTATCTTCCGACTGGATTCAGATTTTTTGGCCAATCCGGATAAGTTCATCTGGGTCGGCCCTGTTTTTTTTCAAAAAAATAATTTTGCTTTATTTTTTATTTTTTAGGTTTTTTCCACAAAAAAGGGCCCATAAACCATAAATATCATATAATATTAACATTTTATATTATTTTATTGATGCTTTCATTGTATTTGTTAGTTTTACATATTTATAAAACTATGCTCACATATATGTCTTTATTCCGGATTGGATTTTTCTGATTTTTTTTCAAAATTTCTGGATTTCAGATTTTTTTGCCCTCTCGAATGGATTTGGATTTTTGAACCTTGTGACTATGAGATAAAGGGCACTAAATGGAGGAAGGAATTTCTCCAAGAAGACTCAAAGATTGGGAGTTGAAAATTTCCAATATTGATGTGGAATCCAAGTGAAAATTACAGGCTTAGTGCTGCTGTCAGACAAATTATGAGTTCATGTGCACCCATAAAAGTGGGTTGGCAAGCCCTTTTAGTCATGGGAAGGACCAATTTCTTGTTGGTGACTGTGGGGAAATGACTCTCAATCTTCCTTGAAATGATTTCAGTCACTACAATGCTACCAATTCATGTTGTTGCATGAAAGTTTTAACTATGCACCCGTTATTTCATTTTTAGGTTGCTAACCTTTGTAAAATTAGATTATGAGTTGTCAATCCCAGGCTTTGAGTAACTGCAAATTTGATCATTTTAAGGCCATTAATTCTGAAACTTCCGTGTTCGGACAACCACTACATGATGCAGGAACTCAACCCACCTCAAGTATAATAAGAACCACAAACCTTGCAAGTTTGGTAAGTGCTATGAATTCTAAAATTTTTGTGTTGGGACAATGGTACCAAAATAGTTGTGTTCAACTCCTATTAAAGGTGCATGCTTTGAAGAAAACGTTTTTGAATTCTAAGATATAAGATGTTGAAGAGGTCACAAGTCCTCTTCATCTGGTAAGAAAAGATGGGCAAGTTGAAGATAGCTCAAGGTATGAAAATGTTTTAAATTTGTTGTGTTCTTATATGTTATCTAGGTTGAATGGTCAAGAGGGTAACATATGTTCGGAAATGAACCATTGACAAGATTTGTTTTTCTTTGTACAACATGGCAAGGCTGCCTTCATCATGGACAACCAAGAGAAGGTGAGGATATAATGAGGAACACTTGGAATGACAAAAGAGGGAGGGATTCCCTCATTTCGGGCCTTGATGGTGTTCACATGGGAGTTTGGAAGGTGAGCATTCAATGGGAATGCAAGAAAGGTATGGTTTCAATTATGTTCAAAGTTGCATAGTTCAAGAAAATTGGTAACCTATGCCATAGACTTGAATGGAGATCCATGAGGATCCTTGGAAGCTATATCTAATGTCCCCAAATGGGACAATTCAACCAAAAAGGGGTTTTCCCCTAAAATCCACAAATTCTGAAATTTTAAAATAAAAAATCAGCAAACCTTAGTTTGCAGAAAATGATCTAAAACTTTTACCAAACCCCAAGAGACCTTAGGCGCCAATATGCAAGGGATGTGTAGACAATTTCCAGCCACTAATTTATCCAAAATTCACCTGAGTACTTGCGGATATAAGCAATAAATTGATAAATGGAAAAATGTACTTTTTGCCAATTTTTGAGGATCAATTTCTATTTAATAATAGTTGTAAAAATATGATTTTTGAACCAAATACAGCTGCTGTTTTGCACTTAATTTCTATTTCAAACCCTCGTAAAAAAATGTGCTACATGTGCCAAAAATCAAGGAAATTTTCTAGCGAACCCCTAGGGCATCCAAAATGGCCCAAAAAGTCCTCCAAGCTAATCGCCCAAGTTGCCAAGGTGCAGGAGAAATAGCTAAATATTTATTGGGCAAAATCCTACCTTTCACAAGTGAAAATGATCAAGAAACCCTGTCAAAAAAATTAAATAATAAGCTGAAAATTTTTATTTAATATTCTGGCATATTAGAGCCTCAAATCTTCATCAATACTTCTCCAAATCTTATGCCAATATTGAGGAAAATTAGGAATAAATTCCAGAATATTAAATTTCCTAAATAGACCCCAGAAAGGATCTCCAAATCATGTCATTCCACTTGCAAAATTAGTGAAAATAATAATCCGAAATATTATGCATCAAATATACCTCAAAGAGTCCACCAAACCCTCTCATTAGCCTCTCAAAACATATCGCCCCATTCTAGGGCAAGTACAAAACCTCTTATAGCAAATGTGGCATCAAAAGACACCTTTTGTAGAATAAACAGCTCCAAATCTGTGAATACCTATTGGGCATGCATCCCAATATCTTATTCAAATATGAAAAAATATTATCAAATTCAATATATTTTCAATTGTGATATTTACCTTGTATTTGTACCTTTAAAGTGGGGGAAACCACCTTGGGGAGGTAAAATACCTCATAAGCCTTTCTTGCCAACTTTTTAGGATATCTTTTCTTTTTTTGCTTTAGCTCCCAAACTGACACTCCTCTTTTTTGAATATAATATTAATTAGTTGCCTTAATAAAATAGTGATTAAAATTACTTTTAGACAATAAATTAATAATTAATTCTATTAAATACTTGAGTGGTGATAACCATTTTTTATCAAATATTCTATTAATTAAATAATAATTGCTTTATAAGAGCAAATGATAAAAATCACTATTTGACAATTAATAATTAACTAATAAAATATAACAATTAACTAATAAAATATAACCCCAAAAAGATATCTTTAGTCTATAGGGAAGTAGACTAAAGGTCTTCAATCCCTGCTTATACATGATATGGAAATGGGGACATCACACTATAATGGGTGCCTTAGCACCACAATAAATAAGGGCTACTTAGAAATTTTGTGGAGCATTGGTTGGAAATGGAGTTTCCAACAAGCAAGAGTGGAAAGTTCTACCAAGGAAGAAGGAAGGCACCCCTCTGAAGACCATGTTTGGCTGAGTTTGACAAGAAAAACCATGAAGGACAGCAATTGTACACATTTTTGCCATGCTGCTAACCACAGTACCAGCCTCTCTAGTGTGAGCATGACAGTCATAAAGTTCATTTTGAAGGCATGTTGCAAGGGGGAATTATGAAAAGGTGAGTTCTTGTCAAAATTACTCATAACTAAGGGTCATAAGAAGGCTGTTATGCACAATTACAGTCAACTGAATGCGAAATACATAGCTGTAGTTGTCATTTCATTTGCATGTATGAAGGGTTCCTTGTTTGGTGGAAATGGGGAATTGATTTTAGTTATGTTGGGAGAGCTTCTAGTCCAAGAAATATGCAAAATTCTGAGCAAGGAAGCAAGTTTGGAGTATGTTGGTAGCTATCCCATGATTGGTGTTCTGGAGAGGGATAGCAATTCATTGTTGTCACAACACTTTCAACACATGGACAACGGTCTTTTCATAGGTACAACAATGAAAGACTTCAAAATAAAGCTTTCTTTCCATGGAAAGAGACTAAAGATGGATTCTATGTGAGGCCAATGGTTGGGGCAGCCCCCTAGATGTTGCAATTGCTTGAGGACAAACAATTTTGGGTAGGGAGGATTGTCATGTCCCCCTTTTGGACATAGAACAGGGAAAAACTCTTAGCCAAATTCTTGGATGTTTTTCATCGGCTAAGGGAAGGTAAAATCAAAGGAAAAACTTTGGTTCTATTTTTAAGTTATAAAAGATACTTTTTGATATCTCTTTTCTGATTATGATTTAAAAGTGACTTGTTGAGCATGGGTAAATTTAACCCTTAATGAGAAAGGGGCATAATCTCTTTTAAACTAAACTAACTCCCCTCCCAAGTGGAGCGCCCCACTTTGGGAAGGGTACTTAAGGAGGTTGAGGGCTCATTTGGAAAGGGTATGCTATTTTGTATATTGATTTGGAGACTAAGCACAAAAAGCTTCACTCAAGGCTTTGGAGATGAAAACATTCAAGGTTCTAAAGGATTAGAGACGAAACCCTCTAATTCTCATAGTGGGTAGCTTCATTTTAGAGGTTGTAATTGATCATCATATTTAGAAAATAAAGGTTTGACCTTTCCTAGGGTGTGATGAATTAATTGCAAGAGTGGCAACTAGGTCAAGGAGGAAGGCAACTTGGTTTGAGGCCATTTGACAAGGGTTTGAGGCCATTTCCAGGGCAATGAACTGGTTTGTGTGTTTGAAGACCCCTATCATAGGGCTGTTCTACATTTTGAGGGATTGAAGATCCCTTGCCCTAGAGTTGTGTGGATAAGGACACAAGAAATATACTTCTACAGCTGGGTGACCCCCTTTGGGGATTGGATTCATTAATTTCTAGGGCTAGTTCAGCCTAGAAATCAGTATGAAATATTGCATAATTATTCCACTATTTTACTACTATTTTTCCAATCATTTTTTGCTCTAAAATTTTATAAAAAGAGGTATTTATGACAACTGCAATATTTTGTAATTTTTGATAAATATTTGATCATGAATAAGGTGTTTTTGGGTTGAATCGATGCCCTACTATTCATTATAAAATTTAGAAAATTGCTTCTAGGGTTTGGAGTTATTTATTATAGCAACTATGAGATTTTTGGTTATCTAGGTTTTGCTGAAAAAATAAAAAAAATATTATATTTGGTTAGGGTTTTGTGGTAAAATTTAGATTTCAAGGTTTGCCCCAATTTGGGGATATTACACTGTTGCTCCTATTTTTTAGGTAAAGATTATATTTTCTACTATTAACTAAAGTTTGTTGTTGCATGAGACCACTTGCAATGCTATAATAGTTGTAGTTTCCCCCTCAAAGGGACCAAGTGCTAGAGTTTTGTAGGCATAAAAATGAAGATGTGTGAATTAAAACTATGCAAGGTAAAGATACAAGAGAGGGGATGGGATGCGATGACATGTAAGTCTTAATTGACATTGTAAACAAATGATGGGTGGGTGTCGTAAAGGAGGGGGGATTTTGATAAATGGTATGTTTATTCATTTTAAGTGTATAACTATCCTTTCATTGGTGGGGTATTGTGAGGAAAAAGTGGCCTCTTATGGCATGACTTAAGAGTAACGAAGAAAAGTCCTAGTGAATGACTTTGAGAAATGAATACAATAGTTGCACCTAGTGGACCAATATAACGTTGTGTGAAATTATCAATCCGAATAAATGAATAAGCGCGAAGGGTATTCATATAAAAGATGTGGTCTCTGATGTTGAATTGCTAAGCCCACAAGATAATGAACCATTGAAATTCCCGTTCCACATCAGCAAAGCATACCATAGTGGCTATGTAGAATGTATTTTGTTTGATTAACAACCCATGCCATTTTTATTTTGTTTTGAATGTATTTTGGTGGCGATGGCATCTCCATTGCTTCTTGGAATTGCAATGGCACTTTATGCTCTTCTCCAAGTACCTTCTGTGATGTTATTGCTTCTCAAGATCTCATCTTCCTCATTGAGACCCATGAGAGCCCTGAACAAGGCCTCCATCCAGTCATGGGGTACTTGTGGATTTTGGCTTCTCATCGTGAGACCCATAGATCAGGTGGTGTTCATAGCTCAGGTGGTGTGGCTTGCCTCATTCGGGATAGCCTCAGGGTTAGAGTTTCACTTGTGGCTTCTGATGCCCACTCCAGATACTTGTGGATATAGATTTAGAGGGGTCCACCTGCTTTTCGAGATGTCTTCATAGCTGTATGCTACTTCCCCTCACCACATCTCGATTCGCTATTCACATTGATGGAGACCCGTACCTTGACCTCTATCCAAAGATCTCTCGGTAATCCACTATTGGTGATATCAATTTTTTGGGTGATTTTAATGCTCGTACAGGGAACCTCCAAATGCCTATTGGTGACTTTGCTTAGGATGAGTTGTGTCTTAATGAGTTGGATCTAGAGGAGCTTGGTCCACAGAGAGACTTTGTTGATAGGAATTCTATGGTTATGGCCTATGGGAGACACCTCCAATTGGGTGAATCTCAGAGCTTCCACATACTCAACAGACTTCCTCACTTCCTTGACTCTGGTAGGTTCACTTGTTTTCCCTATGGTAGTGGTGCGAACGTCGTAGATTTTGTTCTCACCAGTAGATCCCTCATCCCTCACGTCTATGGATTTCTTGTTTCTCCTTAGCTGCCCCTTGCTGTCCATGTCGTCTTGACATTCACCCTCCATATTGGTCACACCCTTCCCACCCTTCCCCTTCCCCTTCCACCACATGCCCTAGTACTAGACATACCACTATCCACTTTGATGATGACTACACCATTGACTATGTTGCCCGTCTCTCCCTTCTTATGTCTAGGTTCTACTACCTCCCTCCTACCACCAACAATACCATGTATGATGAAATATCCCTAAACGGATATTTTATCGAAGTTCTGATTTTTAAAAATTTCTCTAAATATCAATGCTGTTATAAACCCTAAATAATAATAAATCACTGAAATGTGCAAAACTGAAAATACCCAACTGCAATTTTTATTCAGATATGCCAAATATGAATTTATTACAACAAACTAACTTGAAGCTGCATAGAAAACATGAAAATTGAATTTTAATTGAAACTCTATTTGAAAGAGGAAGTCTGGTAGTATGGCACCTTGTGGGAAAGTACTAAAAATTGCTGGCAAAAATAATAAACCCTTGTGAGCATGATGTTAGCAAAATTTTTCCTAAAAAGAATGACGTCAAGGCTGGAAGTGTACTGTAGGTGATACGACACATTGTAATTGTGGGTACAGTAGTGAGTAGTGACATCACACTGAAATGTCACTTCGAGAGAATATTTTAATAATTATTTGAAGTATTACAGTCCCATGTACAACCATAAATTAGCCTCTTTGTACATGTGTGATGGATTTCCTCTAAATTTGAAAGCTCCGGTATAATCCTTGAATGGAATTACCAAATGGGTTTGAGGGTATTCATCCTCTATGTAAAATATTGAAATTGCTGCCCCAAATTTGCAAAACAAGGTTTTTGTAAAAATGTTCGAATGAATGGGTAATGAATGATGATTTTATTTTCATCCAACCCTTTTAATAATTACTTTTGCCACCAAAACCCTAAAAACAATGCTTTATCTTCTGTTTTGACATTGACATGCTTTTGTTTAATAAAGTCGTCTTTATTATTGCTTTTGGCCCAATTAATAATCATTACTTTATGACCCACTTTAATAAAAATGATTGTCTTTTTTTCCATGTTATTAAATTAAATTACTTTCAAACAACTTAAAACATTAATATTAAATTATTCTTTACTTTATTTGAAAAGTGGGACATGACATATGAGTTCTTACATCAAACCCTCTTGGACGCTGCCCTTGACTCTTGTCCCCACACTATTCATTGCTCCAGATCCCCTACCCACCACAAACCCTGCCCCATGAACTAGTGGTATAATGTCAAATGCAAATTCCTTCATCAGAGACTTTGATTTTCTCTAACCCATGACCCTTCCTCCATACCCACCCTTCGTAGAAAGTATCATTGTCTTCTCTGATGTAAGACATGAGAGTTTCTTGTAAGAGTGCTTACACTTCTTGTTGATCTCCACCACTCACCTAAGACTTTTTGGCGTACACTTCTCCCGAGGAAAACCACAGTTTCTAACATCACTCCCAAAACATGGGTTTCCTATTCTAGTTCCCTATATGATGTTCTTGTCCATCTTGCTAACACCGCTCCCACTCCTCTACCATCCTCCTATGCTTTCTCCACTTCTTTCGTCAAGAGAGCTATTTTGAAATTGTACATCGGCAAAGCAACTGATTGTGAAGGTTACAAAGCTGAGTTCATCAAGTATGGTGTGGATTCCCTTGCCTTCCTCCTTGCCACTCTCTTAAATAAGGTGGTGTATTTAGGTTTCCCTCAATTATGGCCCCATCACATTATTCATTCTATTCATAAGTTTGTAGATCCCTCTATCCCTAGTAACTACAGTTACATTATGATAGGGCATACATTTGCCAAACTTTATGCCATAGTGTTAGACATGAAGTTTTTAGAGTACTTGTAAATGAATAATATTAGAGATAGGGGCCAGATTGGCTTAAAAGAGGACTATTAGACTGTCAACTGCATATTCACACTTGGGCTATTATTGAAGAAGCTTTCCATAGGTCTTCCAGAGTCTTCTGTTGTTTTGTTGACTTCAAGAAAGCCTTTGACTCGGTTCGAGATACTTGCTTTTCAAAAAGTTGAGAGATATTGGTATTCCAGACTCTTTGATTACCGCCAATTGGAGGCTTTATGAGACCATTCTTGGGCAATTTTGTACTTCACACATTTTTTTTGACTTTGTGAAGAGTACCATTGGGGTCAAGCAAGGATGTCCTCTCTCACCGAAACTATTTAGCATCTACGTTGATGAGTTGGAGGATTTTCTTTGGCAGCTTACCCATATGGACGATGGATGTATTTTGCATGAGGTGCTTATAGCTATCCTTATTTTTGTTGATGATGTCGTCCTCCTCTCACACTTTACTGAGGGCTTACAATGGCAACTTGATGCCCTTGCTCATTTTTGTGAACTCCGATAGGTTGTGGTCAATCTTAGTAAAACTAAGGTCATGATCTTGAATATCTCCAAGCGCTCTCTCTCTGGATTCCAATTTTTATACAAAGAGGAACTTAAAGAGATCACATTGACCTACACTTATTTGGGTGTCCAATTTTCTGGTCCATGCTTTAACATGAAGTCTGCATCTCACCTGCACCTTTGCAAGGGGTATGTCCCTCTTTTTATCTTAGAATGTTAGTTTTTCCATATCCACTTCCAGGACATTCCTTCCAAGTTACGTCTTTTTGATGTCATCATCAAAATTACAATTTTGTATGGTTCAAAGGTATGGGGACCTAGCTTAAGGGTTGTTGACTAGCCCTGTATTGAGAGGGTCCAGACTCTTATGTTACAATGAATTATCCATTGTAAACACATAGTTCCTCAGTGCATTGGCCAAGCTAATTTTGTCGCCCAAACGTTACGCATTGAGACTATCTTCAAGATTACTTTCTACATCCACAAATTTAGTGCCTTGGGGGACTCAATTTCTAGTCGTGAGAGATATCCATACTTAGCACTTTGCTCCTTAGAGAGGATTGCTTTGCTGGTCCCCATTAAATGCTGACATTGTCGGTCCTTTGAGACTAGGTTGTTCCTCCTTTCTATTGGCATCTCTATGGATCGGCTCCCCCCTTTAATGTATTCCTTGGACGCCCCCATCCCACCCCCCTGGGCTTCTTCCCACAAAGGACGTCATCACGAGAGTTCCCAGAGAGGACATCAACAAACAATATATCTAGGCCACCTAGATCTCCCCCCTGAGCCACTCAGCCCCAAGCATGTTTTCTACGCTGAGCATTTCTTACAAGCAGTGGATGGTATTATTTGTTGCCTTAGTTATCTCCAACGCCATTGGTCCCATAGCTTGAGTTTTCCCCTTGCCCAGACCAGAGTGTGTTTTCACCAACTATAGGTCGAAACAAATCACCACAATCCTTGTCTGGATTGGATCTGCTGTCTTTGCTCCCTTTAGGAGGTGGACACTAAGGAACACTTCATTTTCAATTGCCCCATTTACTATGAGATCCGAGGAAGATATCACTGCCTCTACAGGGACTCGGCCAACACTCTCTCTACTTTATTTAGATATCCTGACTAGTGGTGTCTAGCTCTTTACCTTCGTGAGGTTGTCACTCTCCAACGTAGATCCCTACAGGAGGAGCCTAGAGGTTTAGAGCTCCTGTGTTGATCACCTCTTTCTTCTAGCCCATCTAGGCGATTGGTAACACTAAGTGCCCTTTGGACACTGGTACATCACACATACCGCAAATAGATCAGTTAGGGGGTGCTTCTCTCAACATATCATTACCACTCATATTACTCAGATTCCTTAGCCTGCTCTCACTCGACACTGTGGCTTAACCCCTTCCCGACAACATGATTCTACTATTTACAAGTTGCCCCTTAGACCACATAGGCAAACTCACATTACGGGTTTCTTTTGTACTATGGGAAGTTCTTCGACCTTGGATGTTAGAGGAGATTCTAGAGGAAGTGCTTTGCTTCCCCCTAAGATCTCGCAACTGGGCCCCTCCAACATTGGGTACTCAGCGAACACTATCCTATCTTTTCATAGTGATTGATGATGGGTTAGACGGCCCCTCCACTTTAGGCACAGACAAAGGTTTTCAATGAGGTCTTCCTGTCTTCATTGGCACATGCTTTTGGGGGCTCTTATTTGCCCCCCCATTGCTATTTGTATTGGTTCCATTACCACCTTTGTTAGTGGCACACTGCTTTACTTCATCTTTTATACTTTTGCTTCTTGGATTCTCTTTCCTTGAAATTTCTATTGTTTACGGTTGTATTCTTGAGCCCCTTTGACCTAATTTTGGTCAATTTTGGACATTAATATAATTTCTTTCTTTCTGAGTGCTAGTTGATGGTGACAAGACTTGGGGAAAATTAATCGACTCTTTATTTCATACCATAGTTTGCCCTGACAAGTGGATTGAGCCCTTGTTTGATTGGTTTCTTGATTGCCAACATGGTTTAGATGCTTCCCCTGATAGCAGTCCATACAATTATTCTGTGTTTTGTTATGCATTGAGAGGAGTTTTGTCTCTCTTTTTTAATCAATCTGCTAAGTTGTTCTGTAAATTATGCTATTACTCTGTATATTTGAAGTTGACCCTTTTGTTTGTGATGGATGGTTGTATTAGCAAAATTGTCGGCAACTGTATTGAACTGTCTTTTCTTGTATATGAATTTGAAGTCATTTATATTGTCCAGATCAGTGCATATTCTATCCAATTATATTCCGCATTTTCCAATTAATATGGATTCTCTTTTTCAGCTGTATTCCTGATTGGGTTCCTTTTCTTTCTTTGATTGTATGTTTCGATGAGATCAATTACAAGTTTAGAGCCCCCTTCGATGTGTAACTTGCTGATCCACTGATTGATTGCAAGATGTATTCCTTGTTGGAAAGCCAATAGCTCCACTTATTGTTGGAGTGAATTCATATGCATTTATGATAATATACGAATGATGCCTCTGATTACGGATTGTGTTGGGAGGGGGGAGGCTCCATCAAAATTTAGTTTGTGGAATCCCTTGTCCAGTGGGATCCAATTGTGTGCCAGCTATATGAATAACCATTGGAGTCTATAGTGGAAAAGTAAAATCTAATCCTTAGCCATTTTGCAATCCTCCATGATAGTTGAGTCAAACATTAAACGTCTATGATAATTTTTAATAAGAGTGGTGGTATTCATCTGTACCTTTATCTGAGAAGTTGACTAGTCTTGCTAGGTGTTACTGAATACTTGTTATTTTTTTTCCACAAGAACTGTAGAATAAAACCATGAGCCATGTTATGCATGGTTTTCAGGATTGGCATCTCTGTCTATTAACTAGGCCAAGTGGTCTTCGTTTAGGATAGAATGTTTGGTGTGGGCGCTGATTGGCCAAACAAGGAAGCCATCTTGTGCCAATTAGATTGGGCATATTGTTAATGGAAAAAAAGTTGTTAAATATTTTTTCTGTTTTTGTTGCGACTGGTGCATGTTTTGGGTCCCAAACCAACCTATTTCTGGCCCCTGATCGACAGTTAGAAGGTTCCCGTGAAGTTGAAGCCAGAGAAAAGCTTGAATTTTTGGCCATAATGGCAACACCCATTATTTATTCCATTTCCATCGAGTCTAATATTTTTGACGGATGACTTGATATGCTATTGCCACTGTGCATTCTCCATGATTGGTTGCAGGGCATTTTAATGTGTTATGTCGGTGGTTGAGGAATATGGGTTGCATAGTCAACTCAGTGATCGATAATTTAGTTTGAGATGGATATTGATCTCCTATTTTCTGAATTGTATCAAATAAAAAATTGAAGGCTTGGATTTGATTTCCTTGAAGATAATCTGAGAGATGCGAGTAACCTGTATTTGGAAGGTTTTGTTGCAATTCCAGTAGATCCATATTAAGTAATGGTATTTGTCCATTCCAACTGCCCTCCCAAAAGTTAATGGTTTTGCCATTCCACACTATCCAAGTAGATATTAGTTTTAAGAAGTTCCATACTTGTCTTGATGTGTCAAGCTGTCCTTGAAAACATGTTGCTTGGCTAGCAGTTTACTTCCTCATGTTTTCATGCTTGTGGTATCAAACTCTAGTTTTTTTCTTGTTAACTAAGCTCTTTCTAGATTAGCAAATCTGAGCAAAGCAAAAGTAGGTGTACCTAATCAACACTTTGACAAAACTGAACATAAGTGATTGGTTGTGACTCTGCTCTTCCAATCCTTAAGTAGAGGTAACTAAAGTTATAATGCTTCTGTTAATCTTTTGTTTCCTATTATCATGGACCACAGTACTTCAATGAGTGAATTCTGGATGGTTAATCAACTTGCAGTAGGCATTAGGGAAGAGACTCCTCAAGAAGGATGGGCTCCACCTGTTCTTGATCCATCAGAAGTTTATAAGGTGAATCCTTTCGTGTTGATGGCCTTTAATTTTTTTCCCAAATTTTGAACTAAATATTATGAAAATTTCAGGAAAATAATCTATATACATTTTGGGTGGTGTTGTATTACTCTTACTCCAATATTTAAGCCAGGACTAAATAGCTCTGTGTGTGTTTCTCTATTAGATAATCGACATATTAACATGCAAACTTAGGATCTTTTATGTCCTTTAAATCAAGGTTTTGTTCATGTCGATCTCTTTCCAAACTTCTCTGAGTCTAGTGATAAACTTTTACCATTGACTTGGAAGTTACTAGTTGGTGTTTGTGGTCTACATATGAAATTACGGTCTGAATAATTGTCAATTAAAGTCATATATGTTACATACAATCATGCATGTCAATCTAGTTTTAGTCTTGTTGATACCAAGTTTTAGTCTTGTTGATTACTGAGGGGTTACATATTCCTCAATTTTGGGATATAACTTACCATCCTGACCAAAATAAAAGTTTGTATAATTTTTTTATCCTTACAGAAACTAGTCCTCAGTCTG
The DNA here is from genome assembly GCA_037957365.1 of Torreya grandis. NCBI lineage: Eukaryota > Viridiplantae > Streptophyta > Pinopsida > Cupressales > Taxaceae > Torreya > Torreya grandis. Next base: position 12,266,852 of record JARHVA010000002.1, on the reverse strand, counting down.
GTCGTGTGGCTGTAAAAATTTGGCTCTGGATGTCCAAAAGCGCCATCCCTCCAAGCAATTTTTTTTCTACTTTGAAACTAGTCCAAACAGGAGATTGGTTACAAGTCCATGGGTAAGGGAAGAGCGCTAGTTCAAAGGTTATGAGTCTTTGAGCAAGGGGAGAGCTCTAGATAAAATGAGGAATCCAAGGATGCACAACATTCTCAACTTGTCTGATTCCTCCCTTCTGTCACTCACTACTAAAAAACCGTAACTTCCTCATCTCCATACATCCAAACTGATGCATGGGAACCCTATGTTATGAAGATGAAGAGGAGGAAGAAAAGTCATGGGTTACCCATGGAAATTAATTATTTGAGGTGAAAAATGGTCTCCAAAGAGAAAACTATGCACATCTTACAATTTTTTTTAAGATTTGTGTGCAAACCATTCTTATATTGTGGAGAAACCTGCTGCAGACCCTACCGAGCAACAAATCTTTGTCCGAAAAAATAATAATTCGATAAATTGGACAAAGCACATTGAGAAAAATATTTTAAGATCCAAAAGCAACATGTTATTGATGATAACTTTCAAGCCTTATCCACCTTTTTAGGTAAAAAAGGCCTAGAAAAGGAAAAAGAAAAATAGGACCTTCCAGTTTAGTGAAGATTCCTTATGACAGGCCCTACAAATTGTGTATTGAAGAGTCTCAAAATGATCTTACAACGGGGTATTTACGGAAAGACCACTCACCTACCATTCATAAGATTTTGATAAATGCCATAATCATATTCAAGGTGAGACATAAGACAAAAAACCCTAAGTAAACTTAAATGAAAGGGTGTGAAAGAGACCTAATAGTGGAATTAGTTGGGAAAATAACCTTGTTCACACCAACAAGCCACCACTTTGACATTACATTTAATAATTATTATTTCCTAAAAGAGCACAATAACTTTCTAAATAAATAAATGGACAACTATTTGTCATAAAATACCTTAACTAACAAAACCCTATATCCACTCCATGTGTCCTTAGGTTAGCTCAATCTGTTACAAACAATCACTTCCATAAATATCATACTAACTAAAGACTATTTCTCTATTCTTGCTTTCCTAGATGTGTGGACTTGAATTTTTGTTTTATGGTGTGCACAACCTCCTTCCTTCTCTTTGTGCTCTATGTTATATGTTGATGATAGTATCGAGACTTAAATTGGTTGGTCCTTCCATTTCTAATGCTCTTGGGTATCTTGGTACATCTGTAAAATCACCTCTTTGCATGCCTTTAAGCTTACTGGTGCACAATTAGACTTAGTGAGAAATGTGGAAGTGCTTGGTCTATGTAATCAAGGGGGTGTCACATAGTAAAAAATACTGTTACACGTCCTTTTATACTGGGGCTTCTGATATTAGGCAAAAACCTATCTATATATTTCCATGTATTAAGGGGTATAAGGGTTTAAAAAATAATTTTTATATGTTATATGCTATGGGTAGGGTACGTGGGTAGATGAGGATTGGATAGGGATACATGGAGATGAAGTATGGAACTAAGCGTATAAAACACGTAAACCTAATTTTTTCTCTCATTTTCACAAAATGTTTGGGAGTAGTTATGCACACATACAAGGTTTTTGGTGACTTAAAAGGATTGGAAAAAAGAAGTGATTGAAGGAATAATAAAATAGTTACATGCTAGAAAGAAGAATAGAGGTCTACTTTTTTTTAATGTATTACGCTGGCATCAACCACACTTGCAATATGATTTCCATGTCGATGGTGCAATGTGTGATGGAAAATACTTGTGATTGCAAAGGAGAGAGTTGTAAGGCCTATGTGATTCCTTGCCAAAGTTATCTTCAATTATGGGGATCAAAATTTGGGGAGTGGGTGTGATTCCCTACTAGAGTCTTATTAAATAACCTATAAATATTACACTTTAACTTCAATAGACATTTTAAAGTATAATGGATTTTCAAATTTTTATTGTAGTCTTTCATCATTAGAATCGAGAAATAATTTATAAAAAATTCATAAATGTGTTGTAATTATTTTTCTTCTTTTTATAAATTTAATAATAAAAATGATCTTTTAAGTAGTAAAATTTACTAATCTTAAGATTCCCAATATGAATGGGTGTGTTAAGGTGTTGTTTACTATGTGACAACCTCGTACCTGTTGGGTTACTAGCACTTACATTTCGTTTATTTTGGCTCAGTTGGTATAATGGATTCCACAATAGCCTAAGGCAGACCTATGGATGAACACCTTGGTGACTTTACATTTATTTATGCATTCCTCTCATTAGCACTTGGCCTTGTATCAGTTATGGCATTTATATTGAATATTGCATTGGGGCAAGGAATCCCTAAATTGTAACTAGGCTTACACCCTTGGAAAGCAAATTGTTTTGGAATGGTTGGGATGGTAAACCATATATATGGTGGCATTTTTAATGCCTAGGGTTGATTGGAAACAAATTAATCATCGTGTAATCCTGGGTAGAATGATGCTTGTCACATGAGGGTACCCAAACCCTACTATTATAATTATCTTTATGATATCTTATTTAGTTGGATATAAAGCTGTAATAGGTGCATGTCCCAAAGCTAAACATTGCTTGTAAGGGATGAACCCTTATTGTATTATTGCTTGCTCTAGTTAGCATGACCTTATCTACCACTTTCAGTCCTTGTGTAATACTCCTCTTGATGACTATTTTAAGTTAATAATACTTCTTAGCCACTCAAACCTAGCATCATGGAACCTTGTTTGGTTTTATTAAATGTAGACCCTATTCTCATACTTATAGGGTAAACCCTAGGTGTTATGATGGAAGGCCTACTCTATTCTAGACCAAATTTGTTGGTTTGACTTACTTGAATATGGGTCTCGAGTTCAAGACCTAGGTCTCTCCTTTGATTTGAACTTGGATGTATCAAATATGGATAGAAGGCATGGTGGTTCTAATGAAATACTTGGACCAGCTAAGTAAATATCTGAAAATTAAAGTACTAACTTTTATTGTTATCCTAACTTATATAAAATCTATAACTATATATGTTTGGGCCAAAATGTGTTGATGGAAGTGTTACATTCTTTCTTTCTTGCCTTGATAAGGATGACTTGGAAAAACTTATTTAATTATGACTTATAAATATCATTCTTGTCTCATTATATTGCTTGAATCTTGATAATATCTAACTTGCTACCTCTTTGGAAACAATGATATCATAAAACTTGTTTTAAGTGTCACTACTTTAGTACATCTATTAGGTTTATTTCATGCATCCATCTAAACTTATATCTCTACAATAGTGTCTATGGTAATTGAACTTGCCCTCTATTACATGGAAATTTTTTGTTCTTAGGAAGGAGCAACTTGTGTAGATACTAAAATTTGGTATTAGACACTTGACAATGTCATTTTTAACCCACCTTCACCATACATGAATTATGTGCATATATATGCCTCTTATTAACCACTCTCTCACATCCACATGTTTGTTATGAGTCCAACCCAACCATTTTTTTATCACTAACCTATAGGAACTTCTTAGTCTATGTTAAACTAGCTAACTATCTTACCCAAACTTCTCAAAATCATTAGATTCACATTCTTATTTCCTAGACATAAACATTAGGTTTAGACAATTTCATCAATGAGATTGTCCCGAGATTGATGTTATTATCTCTCACTCGTAACAACTATGTTTATAATCTAATCAATCCCAGGGGTTGGCCCATTTTCCTAACATGTTGGTGGTGTGAGAAATTACCCAAATGGACTCATGTAAATATAAATCAAAGTCAAACTTATTATTGAGGTAACATCCACTTGGTACTCATCTAATGCACATATATACACTACTACACATTAAGAAAAACTTCCCTATTAATCCTAATTGGAAAATCAATCATTAGGAACAATCATTAGCCAAATTTGAAGCATACCAAGCCAAGTCAAAATCAAGAGAAAATATTGTCAAGTGTCGAAAGCTAGATAACTAGGTGTATTCATATAGCAAAGGACAACAATTTCACATTCACACTAAGGGGAAACACTAAAAGTGGATTGACTTTCGTCTTCATAATATTTGATATGTAGACAACAATCAATCATCAACGAAGGTGATAGGGTCAGCTCAAATCATTACACTACACAAGTTTTTACTTGTTTCTACCCTTCACAAGTGACCTAGGGTTTCAAAGAGAAGGACATTACTTTCTAGAGTTGCACACATGGTCATGCATAAGGATTACATATACAGAAATATTTCAATAAGGCAAAGTGAATTGTATGGCAAAATACTCAAAATAGCCTAGGATAGTAACGCCATTCTATAGTAATTTGTCTCAACATTTCTCCCCAACTTGATCTTAGTGACCCTATGTGCATAGCTAGTCAATTCCAAAACCGAACGACTCAGATCTTCTTCCAGCCCCTTTCCACTATTAAAATCTATTCACATTATTTAGTGAACTAGAAAATATAAGTATCTCAACCTCCTCAGTTCTTTATATATTTAGCACATGCCACTTGTCAAATTCGTTTTAGTATTCTACATTTAGTTTCAAAGAAAATCATGTTAGCAATCCTGAAGAAGTGTCAAACCATAAGGTAGAAATGCCTTGCATCCCATCCTATCTATACCAAATCAAAAAGGGCGTCCTAAGAAAGCATCTCCTAAAAGTTGAGAACAATCCAATTCGTCCTAGCAACAACCTTTGCCAAATCTAAAATTGAGGAATTATGTGAAAAACCTTTATCAGAACGTTTGTAAAGTTTATTTGTTAAATTTTTATTGTTCTGAAGATCTGCTCGATACCTAAAAGGTTTGGTTTGGGTCCCTTAGAACAATGTATCAAGTCACTGACATCACCATTTTGAGACCACTAATATAATTTCTCACTAGAAGACAAGATGGTAAGGAGATGGTGGGACCCAATTCTTGAAGATGGCATGCATATTGTTAGAAATGTGCAATTGGATGTATTAGAAGCAACTCATCCCAATTATTAGAGATGAACAGGGACAAGCCTTTATTCAGTTGGCAAAGATGAGGCTTAAGGGTATTTGTATATATATATATATATATATATATATATATATATATATATATAGTTAGTATATAAAACTTGTTTGCATAATTCAGATTAGACCAAAATTTAGTTCTCAACAACTCTCCTATTCAATATTGAAGATCTTTGTGCTCCAATAAATAGAACAACAAAAAGGGATCTGGAGTACATGGATTTTGTTGTTGAAGAGAAGTTGCTCGAGTAGAAGAATGTTGTAAGGATTTTGAAGCATTTCCCTTCTAACAAATGCTACAAAGAATTCAAATAGAGCAAAGATTGGTTATTATAGGTTCAAGAGAGTCAAGAATTCAAGACACCCATATTCACCTTTCATTTTTTTGCAATAAGTGTCCATCAAAGGCCCCAAATAGGGCCATATAGGTTTATGCAAAAGAGCCAACAATTGAATGGTGAGATCTAGCGCACCTGAATCAACACATATGAAGATATGTCTATTTTGACAGAATACGAAGATTAATATGTTTTTGATAATAATTCAAAGTATCAAGGAGAATTGTCCCAATGCTTTCCAATAGATTGGGAAGATGAGGAACATTTATGAGAGAGGATATAATGAGGAAGGCCACAACACATTTTATAGTCTTAGAATCATAAACTACATTTTTTCCATTTGCACTGTGAAATATTGATTTCATGTCGTAAATAGATGGTTTTTGTTGTTTGTTATGGAAAATCGAGAAATTTGCATCGGATTTTTTGACAAAAAACTACCCTGAAGTCAACACCACTAGATCGTTTTAGTGACATCAACTTTGCATTGAATTTGGATTGATAACTATTGTGAATTTTGAGCAAAACTCATATTATTCGAGAGTTGTCACTTTATTGTCGCTTATTTACAAAAATATTTAAAATTAATAATTATATTCATGAAACTTGATAGAAAGTGGAAGAGCCAATCACTAATTTAAAATTTTGGGCACACATAGATAACAATAATATATTTCACACTTTATTGTATTTTATTCGATTTTTTACAATATGAGAGTTTGTGACATATATAGGAAACTCTAACCTATAAATAAGGATATTTTCTTAACCATTGAATCTCCATATTTATCCCAAGCTAAGATTCTTATGTGATTTATATTAACAACTACCTAACATAGGATATAGGATTAACCACTTAAGCTATTTATAACCTTACTAACAATAATAATATATTATATTATCATGGATAATATAATACTCTATGTGAACACTATCAAATATCTAACAAAACTAAGGAACAAACCCTGTGTTGTTATTACAAAACCCTAATTTGCAGGTGGAAACATCTTCCTAAAGACCCTGTCTTCGACGCGACCCCTTGGCTGCCAATATGTAGGCCTCTCCCACAACCTCTTCCCAACCCTTCGTGTCTCTGTTGTTTTAATGGATTGTGTGCTTTTACTAGCTTAGGTTTGCATGGTGGTTGCAACAATGGTTCATAGTTGTTTCCTCTTGATGCGACTTTTGTCTGTGATGTCGTTGGGTACTTTTAGCTAATTTTGACATTTGCTTTTTCCTCCATCTCGTCCCCATTGGTTGACACACTTATGCCTAGCCCGACACTAGATTGTGTTGTTTTTTGGCTCCTTGTTTTTAATGACTTAATCCCTAGGTTGAAACGACTTGGTGCACCCTATGCTTCAGAGGTTGTGTTTGCATCTATATGCTCAATCTCACTGGACGATCACATTTACCTACTTCAGGATTATGCCTTTTTGAAGTGTTTGGTAACAAGCTCTAGGCCTATTTATGATGTGGGCATGTATGCTACCTAGGCAGTTGGTCTTTGTGGTGCCTTGATCATTGGGATTCCAAGGGATTTATTGCATGGGAAGACATCCCATGCTCACATGTCTTTTTATGCACATATTTCCTCTAAGCTTCCTCCTACTTTATTGGATCCCTTGTCTTCTTGGGTGAGCCCTATGTCCTTAAAAAAAACACTTGTGCAACCTTCTTCCACTACTTCTATGCATCCTTTTTTGAATGCGTATTTTGTGGTGGACGTCATTGATAAAATATCAATTCTTGAAATGAGTCTAAAAGTTGTTGAGTAGGAGGATTATCATAAGTCCCATGGTTTAAGTTGCAGGTTCAATAGTATCTAGTCTCGACTTTTAGAGCTTTATGAATGGGTCTCATCTTTTCGGAAACTCTTGCTTTCTAAAGGTATCTACATCTACCCTTGTGCCAGGGATTTTTTCATTGTAGAATATGACTTTTTAAGAAAGAAATCATTCCAAGATCCAACTACTAAAACAATGAATCATAAAAATATTTAGTGAAATTAATGAAAACATAAAACATACCATAAAGAGTTGAGACACAAGATTTGTTCAATGGGAAAACCGGTACACGCAAATAAAAACCCATGTGTTATTGAAAGATGGCCCAAAGCTATTATAAGATAACACAAGGCACATAAAAACTTATTCCAAGAGAGAGTAATAGAGGATAAAATATGTAGAAAATAGAAGTTTAAGAAAACATTAAGAGAAGTGTGTAGAAGAAGAGCCCAAAATACTTTTTAAATAGAGTGGAGTAGAAAATGAGTTATAAAGTAATTTCAATCATTACTTTAGCCAACCTTTTAAGTGTACTATTATTGTCTCTATTTCCTATGTAGTGAGGGAAACTAGATGCAAAGTGGAAAAAGAGTTACATTTAAAATGTAGCTCCAATATTCCTCATAATAAAGATATCTTTAATGAGACAAACAAGGTGAAAACTATATGTTACATTATATTCTTTGGATTATGTGAATTAAAATGTATATGAGAATAATATTACACAACTTTGAAATATTTAATATACTCAAATAAAAATTAACCTCTAACACTCTCCTTTAAGATTTATTTAGGGGTTACCAAAAAAATGACAACCATCTAAGACATGATAAAGAGAGATGACATCGCATGATCTTCACTTTGATGACAATTTAATTTAAGAGAAACAAATACAAAATTACAATAATTTGAAAAAAGAAGAAAGAAGAATTTCAAAATATTTAATAATATTGTAAAGTTGGAAGTGAAATCATTGACAATTTCTCGTGAATGCTCTCTGAAAAAGAAGCTTGATTCTCTTTGGAAAAATTGCCAACAAAAGAAAGGTGACAAAAATTGATCCACTTTAACTTACAAAATAAAACAGTTTACACTAATATTAGGTTAAGGAAAAACATGCCATTAAATATGATCTACATACATTTAATTTAATAAAACTAAATTTAATAAAAAACATGATAAACAAAAAGATAACTCCATAACAAAGTGTTAATTCTATTCTAAATAATGCAATGCCAAATAACTCCATAACAAAGTGTTAATTCCATTCTAGATAATGCAATGCTAAAAGAAGTGTCCCAAAGCAAAGATATATTAGATGCATATCTTCAAATGACTTAATAATCACCATTATGGGTAGAAAGTAATACATGATTATTTTAAAAAAAAAAAAAAAAAAACATTTTAATGAATTAACTTTAAAATAACATTTTTATTTGATAAGTTATAATAAAAAAGTAAGCACAAAAACAAGGAAAACATAAATAGTTGTAGTTTTAACCATATCAAAATCTCTAAATAATTAACAATTGAGAATTAAGACATCAAAATGCCGAGTGAACATATTTATGCAAAAAATGATTAAATTTCTCAAAAGCATAGGACTCTAAAATAAAACATTAATCACATGGAAAATAATATTTAAGAGTTTATAAAACATTATAAATATAATACTAAATGTTAGCTAAAAATATAAAAAACAATACAAATGCTAATTAAGGAAATGTGACAAAATTGATATTTGGCCTTTCATAAAAGATATTTTACATGATTCAATTGAAGAGTTATCTAAAGAAGGCACACCAGTGTCCCCGAATATGCCAAAACTGTAGGGATTCAAATTTGTTTTAATCTTAAAATGAATAGATTTAGTTGTTTTCCAACCATAAGTAAAATTATGATATGCTAATGATGCAATTTTTAACATTCATTAAGGCCATCTCTACCACAATGTTAACAAGTTTTAACATTTTAATGTAAAGTATTAACAAAATAACCCTTATATTGAATTTTAGATCTAGAAGTATTATGGTTCAATGCTATACGATGATGAGGACAATATGATTTCATATTAATGTTGGTTTCATTAAAACCAAATTTGTTAAAGTTGGAAGTAGGTCTAAAAGAATTAGGCTCAATTATACTATTTTTATTTTTACCAGGTCCACCTCCATTATAATCCATTGATTTCAAAAAATTTAAATCAGAGTTAGAAAAATGATCTTGCATTAATAAGTATTTGTTATTTGAAGGATAAGAACAATCACTTTCAATGATAATATTAGAGATGTGATATTTTTTAAAAGACGTGGTTTGAGCATTAAGTGTTGACTAGGGTTTGCACATTTGCTAATTTCTCATCATGTGAATTTTTCATCACATTAATAATCATTTTTTGACATTTAAATTGTCACTTAAGAATATAAATTTCATTGTCTTTGGAAGCAAGTTTTAACTCCAACATTTTTAAAAGTAAAAAATAATATTGATTTAAATACCATAAAATAACAATAATGGCAAGACATTAATCAATAAATTTAAAAGTTAAAGCTAGAATATTCAAATCTGCTTAAAAATAATGTATGGCAAGAAAAATACTAAACATTAATAAAAAAATCCTAAAATAATATATTTAAATGAATTTCAATTAAAAAAATGAACTATATACAAATAATTAAAAAAACATCCGCAAGTAAAAAATATGCGAGGTTCAAGTACACATTAAAAAGAGAGAGTTAATAATAGCTATTTGAATATTATAAAACTAATTTAAAAAAGTTCTATTTAAATGTGTTTATTTGTCAGAAGTGGTTTTTTTTTTTTTTTTTTTAAAGTCTTTTAAAAAGTTGTAGTTGATAATATACCATCTTTCAAATTTAAGCTACATATAAATATATATTTTTATTTTGAAAAGATGCACCACAAAAAATTATTTTTTAACCCAAAAAGCAAATCATGAATTAAGTAAGTCGCATATACAAATAAGCATTAAAAATATTAAAGGAGAAATAATATGATTTAAACAAGCTAAAAAAATTGATTTCTGTTATTGCACACAAAAAATTAAAATAAGAAAAACTTTGCAATAACTCTCTTTAAAGAAGTGTTGAAAATAAAGTATAGGATAATAACTTTAAAGTACGAATAATCTCTTCAAATTTAAATAAAATTTGAATATTCAAAAAGTTTTGAAAAGTTCATATAGAAGAAAATAAAACCTATAAATGTTTTAGAGATCTTTGAATTCAAAGAGCAGTTTTATGCTCATATGATTGTCATTTTGGTCATTTTTCCCCTGCGGAGACACCAATGAGGCCGTTAAATTTTAATTTAGAAATTATTTTTGTAGTATCACATGAAAAAAAATAACAAATAAGCTAAAATAAACAACAAATTCATTGTTTTTAAAATCTCACATCTTTGCAATACCTTAAAATAAATTGCAAGAAAAAATATAAAATGCCAATAAACTAATAAAAAGTTATTTAATTATGATTTAAAATGAATATAAAAGATTGCTTGCAAACAAGTTTGCAAGTGTATACTTTTGTAAGAAAATAAAAATAAAAAATGGCGTCTCTAACTGTAAGAGTTCTTTTACTCTACCAAAATACCTACACACAAATAAAAGATTTAGTAGTACAACACTAATACCATGAAATAAATTGTTATAAGATCAACTATTAAAACAATGAATCATAAGTAAAGAGTATTTAATGAAATTAATGAAAGTTTAAAACATACCATAAAGAGTTGAGACACAAGATTTGATAAGTTGAAAAATCGATACATCAGAAGAAAAAATCACATGTTTTCAAAAGATGGCCCAAAGCTATTACAAGATAGCACAATGTGCATAAACACTTTTTGAGAGAGAGAGAGAGAGAGAGAGAGAGAGAGAGAGAGAGAGAGAGAGAGAGAGAGAGAGAGAGAGATATCCATAGAAAATAAGAGAAGTATGATAATAACATTAAGAGAAGTGTGTAAAATAAGAGACCCAAATACTCTTTAAATAGAATGAAGAGTAGAAAAAGAGTTACAAATTATAACTCATATCATTAACTTTCACCTTTCAAGTGTGTGCTTAGAGTCCCTATTTCCCATGTGGTGAGAGGAAAATAGGTGCAACAGGACAAATGCCGTATATTTAAAATGTAACTCCAATTTTTTCATAACGAGGACCATCTCTAATGAAACAAAAGAGGTGAAAACTACCTGCCACTTCATATTCTCTAGACTATGTGAATTAAAAATTCATATGAGAATGATAATATACAACTTTGGGATATTTAATATATCATAATGATTAATCTTTAACATTGTAGAGGATCAAGACCTTATTCTCCAAGAAGGCCCCTAGTTTTCGGGTAGCATAGAATTGTTTTTGAAACCTCGATATCTTTCTTTTGATCCTAATTTGGTCTCCTCATCTTCTTAGGCTCTTGACCTTGCCCCTACCCATGCAGTTTTGAATTCTTCTCAGCTTGCATTCCACTAACAATGCTATGTGGAAATATCATTTTTGCTCTCATGATATTGCTTTGAGGCATATCTCAACCTTTGCTCGGTTGTGTGTTGAAGTCAACTTCACAAATGAATTGCTAGAGGAGTGTGGCCCAAGGTTGAAGATCAACTTTGGAAGCAAAAGCTTGACTACAAATAAGTTGTTTTTTTTAGATGTTGAGCTTGCTTTGCTCATGGCCATTTGGCCACTGACTACCTTAAGCAACTTGTTTAGAAGTTTATTGGTTTAAGGGAAAAAAAGAAAAATGTGGTTTTTCCTCGTTGACTTGGTGGCATGGGGTTGAGGTACACCATCACTTAGTGGTGTCGACTTCTAAAATTTTGAGTGTTGATGATGTGTTTGTTGTCCCAAGTTTGTGGTATCCCCCTCTATGTTTGTGATGGACCCAACCCAAGTGTGTGAGACTTCCCCTAGTAATGGGGTGAGTAGTATCTCAGAGGTGCTAGTGATTAGGACTCCCATAGGGGAAGGTACCGTGGTTCCTTCCTCTCTACCTTGAGTGCATGATGTTGAGATGTTTTGGAGTAGACGACTATGGGAAAGGATTTTGGTCCTTAAAGTTTCATGACCTCTTTGAAGTCTCCTTTGGTATAGCTTGTTGTGGGTTCTATTGACCAAGTGTGGACCAAGGTCAATAAAAGAAAAGAGCATGGGAAAAATACTCTCTTCCATCCAAATGACTCTTAAATTGAACAAAGGCTTGGGTTAATCCCCCTTTGTTTGGGTTTTGAGTTGGCCAATTAATGGTTTATTTTTTATGTTGCCGATGCATATCATTTCTACATTGCCACGTGGCAAGCTTTGTTCTGTTCTTTTTTTCTTGTTGGGTGAGGGCCCTAATAGAATCCCTAGTTTTATCAATTAAAGAATTGTATATATTCAAACATTATAATTTTAACATTCACAAATTAGAGATTACAATTGGAAAATAAATAAGATATGTATTACTTGTGAAAAAATATATACAATAATGTTGTAGATGAGACACGATGTAGTTTTGTCATTTGTAATATACAAAGATAGAGGGTGGGAGATTAATATAATCTCCCTTCCATTAAAATACAAATAATATAGAACTACATAGACCTTAGTATTCATCTTGATAATCCTTTACCATATCATTTGGGACATATGGATGTGAGGGCTCCGACTCAATGTTTGTGTCACCACATATGGACTCTTCGCCATAACCGAGATCATCCTCATCGTCTTCAAATCTGGGCCATCAAGCATCACAAATGCTTTGTAAATGTACAGAGACATAAATTAACAATGTAATATGTGATTCATCCTAAATTTTTGTTAAATAACTAATTTAACTTAATTAAATACTTTAGACCCTACTCCTCAACTAGACAATGAAATATTTATAGAAGCATTGCCCTAAAAATGGGTCTAGTTGGTGAATGCTTTGATGTTTCATCTAAACTCTTTCAAATGTTGTTGCATGTCCTTAGTGGCTCTATTATTGTAATTATTCCCCTATGATAAAAATTATATGTTAAATTGAGGTTTTAAAATGCAAATAATAACATTTTACAAAACCACATATATAAACTTACGAAGTGGTGTGCATCCTCTTCTACACTCATTTGCCCCAAACAACAAGTTATCCACTTCCCCTGGCTCACTCTTGCTTTGTGGCCATTATATTGGCTACTCTTGACCCTTGCATTAAGTTCAATATTATTTAAAAAAATAATAATCAAACGTAAAGAATGAACAAATTTTTACATGTCATTACTTTTTAAAACTAAGTTGCAACTTGATCTCTCTCTCTCAGGAGCCATTCATTGCATGTTTTATGCCATGCAGATGCATCTATGTTTTGAGGTTGGTGCACCCATATGTCCTCATTCGTATTCCCTATGTCACACTAGTTTAGAATACATCATTATTCCTAAGATATCTAAGCTATCCTCAACACTTAAAAAACAATTTTGCACTGGGATATCATTTTAAAAAGAGTTCAAGAGCTCACCCAAAGTACATAAGGGATTACTGAGAACACACCATTAGGAGATAATCAAGATCAACATAAAAAAAGATAGAATGTAGATACCTCATAACCAAACCCTAACATAAAACTTTAAACATGAATAATATTAAACACTTTTCCATTCCATTATCTTCAACAATAGTTCATACATGTATACATCTCTCATCAAGCATAGTTTCAACATACACAATCATTATACAACAATATTTCAAGATTCTACTCATATAACATATGATTCTAGGCTTCACATACAAATTCCACTCGCTCTTTATATACATCAAAACATGTAACCAAAATCTAATGTCCTAAATGAGAGACATGCGAGTCTATTTATAGTATCCCCCCATCGAAATACTCATGACAGTTGGATCAAGATGGATATCTTTTGGAAAGACCTAGAAGATTCCATGGATCATTACAATATAATTTTTCAAGATGCTTATCCAAATTATCCACGCATGGTGTCTTTTTCATATCTTGACATTTGTTTGTCTACGCACAACTACCTTGTGTGCTACTTTTACATGACAATCTAAATGTTGCAAGGATATCATTATACCCCTTTGCATACTTTTTTGGATGGTAGAACTTTCACATAACTCCATACTTAGTTAAAATGTCATGTCGTTGGCCTAGCATTCAAACTTGGGGTTAACATTCCCCTATACTACATATTTTGTCTATCCTTAGACAAATTTCAACTATCATTGTTCCCATTTGTCTCTCCTTCCCGCACGACCAACACTTTAGGAACCTATTTCTTGAATTCATTCTAAAAAATTTCCCACTATTGTACAAGTTCTTGTTATTGATATTTCATTTCAGTTTTGGTCTCAATTGCATTTTTTAATGAGTCTATATCATCTTATTTATCATTATATTTGTGGTCATTTCTTAGAACTCCCACCATTGCATCTTATACACTTCACTTACATTTTTTCCCTCATCCATGGTTTGATTTTAGATTATCTAAAAAAATTGTTTGATTTTGTGCACATTTGGTCTACACTTGTCTTAAAGGCATTGGCTTCACTTAGTCATTGTTGGTTCATACTCTTGTATTTATTTGTGGTTACGCATTATCTTCCTTCAACCATCTATTAATGAATGTTTGAGTCTTTTGAAACCTTTTGAACACTTGTCTTTCCACCTTCACCTTTTATTTAAGTGAGTTTATTAAATCTTTCAATGCATCAGCCTTATCCTTTCAAGTTATCTTAGTATTCATGAGCTTCTTTGCACATATTTCCTATTTACTTGACTTGCTTGGCTAGCTAGATGTTACTAACAAATCCAACATCTTTCTTATTGCCACTCCTCGCTTATGTGCTGACTCTATTTTACTAAAATCTATGGAAAATTTTAGTGGCTATTTATAGCCAAAAGGCTATAAGTAGATTTTTTTGATTTTGAAAATGGCTAATTTTGCAAAAATATACATAGGTCAAATAGCCTCAATTTTATATAATTTCATAGTTCAGGACACATATTCGCCTTATAGATTATACTTGATCCTATTTCGGGACACAAATTTGCCAAAGTTACTATACATGTATGGATTTGATTCACCAAGAAATTATACGAGACATGTATAGGTTAGTCTATAATCACCATATATATAAAATAAGGACCACCTGGGACACAATAATCTTAAAGTAATATTTATATTTATTCTATGAAAATGTTTCAAATATTCTTTGGTGCCATATGCTCTTCCTTCTATATGGTTTTAATAACTAAATTTTTTAATAATAAATAATTTTCAAACATAATGTTTATTTTATTTATAGCATTGAATATGGTGCACGTGGAATCAAATATACGAGGATTGATGTTTAGACCTTGCCCCATTTTTTAGTAAATTGGTGTCGGCATATTGAGGGACCCAAGGCAAAATTTAATGTTGGTCCAACACATCACCCATAGGATTAATTTAATTTTATCAAATATATATGTGACGGTTTATCAATTTTTCTTGTCATTTATGTAAGCTATTGGTGGAAGCAAAACTCTGGTAGTCGAAGATTGGGATGAGAGGTTGGAAATGAAGGTGCAAACAATTTCTAAGGTAGTTTTCTTGTGATTGCAATTGCAAGGTATGGATTTGTGTTTCTCTTGTTCTGCAGACTGAGAGCAGTTGTTTGTATACACAGTCATATGTCTTAAAATGAATAAATATAATGATAAGTTCTTTGAAAATTATTTATTTAAATATATTTGCTGACTGTTTCTTAAAATTTCTAGTCATTGATGCAAGCTATTGGTGGAAGCGAAGATCTAGTAGTCAAAAGATTGGGATGAGAGGTTAGAAATGAAGGTGCAAATAATTTCTAAGATGGTTTCCTTGTGATTAAAAATTCAAGATATGGATTTGTGTTTATTTTGTTCTGAAGATTAAGAGTAGTTGTTTGTATAAACAATCATCTATCTTAAAATGAATAAATATAATGATAAGTTTTTTTGAAAAATATTTCTTTAAATATATTCGTTGACAATTTTTCAAAAAAATTAGTCATTTATGCAAGCTATTGGCAAAATCAAAGCTATATTAGTCAAAATATTGGGATGAGAGGTTGAAAATAAATGTGCATACAATTTCCAAGCTGGTTTCTTTGTGATTGCAATTGCAAAGTATGAATTTGTGTTTCTTTTGTTCTGAAGACTGAGAATAGTTGTTTGCATGCACAGTCCTCTAGCTTGAAATAAATAAATAAAATGATAATGTTTTAACCATATCCATAATCAATAATGATAAGGTTTGCCAAAATATCTTAACCATTTCCATAATCAATAACGATCTTTCAATTTTTTTTTAAAATTTCAATTAACAAACCATGCCAACCAAAATATAATTATTACCTTAAGATTATTGCATCATAAGTCACAAGTGATCCTTAACACATTTATAAAACCAATTAAAACAAACATGCTTTTCTTTCTATATGGTCTTAATGACTAAAAAACTTTATAATATATAATTTTAGCATTGAATGTAGTACAAGTGGAATTAAAGCTATAGGGATCGAGGTTTAGATTTTGCCCAATTTTTTAGTGAATTAGTGCTGGCATGTTCAGGGGACCCAAGGCAAAATTTAATGTTGCTCTGATAAATCATGTATGGGATTAATGAAAGTTTCTTGAATACATATGTTATGGTTTTCTCAAATTTTCTAGCCATTTATGTAAGCTATTGGTGAAAGTGAAGCTGTTGGTCTAATATAGATACTTATAGTTCATTACACTATATATACCACTGATAAATTTGTTATAAAATAATAAAAGAATACCAAAGTATACTTATGCATCTCTATAATAGAGTTTATAACTGCTATAGACATATTCTCTTAATCAAATAGAAAAAAAATACATAAATTACCTCTTAATCATTTATATACTTTGCATTATCTTCAACAAGCTTTCTCAAAACCTTGATAAAATAAATCTTAAAATAGATAAAAAAATTTGATGTCCTTCCTCCATCAACCTTAGATTTCAGATGCCTAAATTTCACATTTCAACATGCCAATTTTCTTCATTTTGTTCTTGATAATTATTTTCATTCTCTTCAAAAGTTGTTGGATTCAGATCTAGTATTGTAGAGCTGCAGTGTGTTTGAAGAGTTATTGTTCAATCCTCTTCTTTTAGATGTTGACTGCCAAATTGTTAGAGCTCTATCAAATTAAAAATCAAGTACATTATATCTAGTTTTATAGATCCTCAAGCAAGTCTCCAATTTTTGTCAAGCTTGTTTCTTAACTTTGAATTTAAAATTGACAATGCACCAAAAATTCTCTCATCCTCCACTAAGCCCAAAATCATTGTTTGACATAAATTAGTAACATTAAAATATCCTGAGATACCATTACATAGTATTTCACTCAAACTTAAGGTAGTCCATAGTCTATTGGTCGAGCCATCTTCGAAAGCATGGTCCAAAACGTGTTGTGGCAAATCAAATAGACTACTCCCTTAGCTTTGATAAATCTAAAATGCCTCTAGTTTGTTCACCATTCAATTATACACTCTTGCAGAAGTGTTGGGCCAAGGTTTTGATTTTATTTTGAAAATATGATGAGCTAACATTTTTTTAATATTGAGGGTACATCACAACCATCGATTCTAGTAGTTCATTCCAAGGAAAATGATATCTAATCTTTGAAGAGAAACATTTTGCAATTTCCTTCAAGGTGTAACTTATAGAGGATACAACCTCAAGGAATTGATCCCTTTTAACATGAACTTCTTTGAGTCTATTAGATCGACAAACTGTGTCAAAAGCGTGAGCTGTGATTTGTACTCAATTTATACTAAGTACTGCACCCACATGATCTTACCATATGTACTGCACAAAAAGAGCCCTGGAGCCTTATGATCATACTCTATTTTGTTTTTAAATGTTTAAGGTAATAATTATAATTTAGTTGACATGATTTGTTAATTAAAAAAAAATATTTGAGAGGCCAATATTGATGTAGTTAAGATATTTTTATAGACTTTATTATATAGTTTATAATTTTAAAACTATGAAAATGTTTTGAATATTCTTTTCAGTTATGTCATCCTCACTTTTCATAGTTGTTTTGACCTATGGCCCGATAGTTTATACTCTGTACTCTGATTTTTTGTCACTATTTTTACTATACTTAGATTATTATATTATTTTGTTGGTTTTTACTACATACTTATTTTAAACAAAAAAAATGATTTTATCTAAAAATAATGACATGCATGATACTTATTTAAAACAATGCATAAAGAATAAATTAAATAAGCGCAACAATGATATTTATGTTAAGATTTATTTCTAACTTCTTATTGGCCCACCACGTAGCTACTTCACCAACCAACTGGTAAGCTCCCCAAACTAATTTAGTGACATCAAAGTAGTTTCATATCTTGAAATACTTCTCCATCTCAGTCAACAATGCTTCAACTCCATCATCCAAAATAGTTCCATCGAACTTAGGTGGATTCACCTTTTTCATATCTCTAGCCAATTATGTAGCTACCTAATCTCTCACATTATGAGGGTTTTACTATTCAACATGATGCTATTCATATACATCTTGATGTAATTTATCTTCATAGACATGAACTTCCTTCTCTAGGCTTAAAATTTGATACCTGATTTCGTTCATGGCTATGAGAATTCAATACAACTTTACTACTTACTCAACGACAAATCGATTAGGATCACATGGAGGGTTATTGTCATTAACACGTAAAGGACCATCTCTGAATACTCTAGCTTTTACCATTCTCCTTTCTAGTAGACAAAATGATAAAAAAATGTTAGTGGACTCATTAAGTCTTAGAGTTCGAGTTGCAACTCTTATATCACATGTAACATCTCCACTGTGATCTACTTAAAATAACATGATTTTTTTTAAAATTTAATCAACGTATTCTTTCATTATATTTCACCATGAAAATATAATTAGTGATCTAGATAAACCACTCTTATTATGTTAACTATAAAATAAGTTTGTAACATCTATCTGTCATTGATTACTATCATCAGAGAAAATAAAACATAATTAAATATAGAAAGTAATTACAGATTTTTAGCCACAACTGGTGCAAACATACAACCATTGCTATCAATATTCAATGAGTAAATAATTACATATTTTTAGGGATAATGTATCAATAATAATAAATTCAATAAAATACACAACATACAAGATACAAGGCTCCATAAAGCATGAGTTTTCTGAACTCTAGTATTTATGACAATCTCAAGTGTAATCTCCAAATAAGTACTGCTATGGAGAGGGAGAGCATCATCCGAGCATAATAATAAATCTAATACAATATATAAGATATAAGATACAAGATACAAGACTCCATGTAGTATGAGTTTTTTGAACTCTAGTATCTATGCAAATCTTAAGTGTAGACTCCAAATAAGTACTACTATGGGGAGGATAAACATCATCTGAGTGCTTTTCCACACCAACCCCAAATCATCGATTCTATATACAATCCCCCATAAAGGAATGTCCTTTCCTTCATAGATGAGTATATATTGATGGTGCGTGAATCCAGAGAGATAAACTAGTATGCATGTGTTGTAAGATTTCTAATACATGATGTGTATCATAAAGAAAATACGTTCTAACTTGATATCACACAAATATGTAAAACATATATATGAAATGAAAATGTCTAACTAAATATTAATTTGGCCAAAGTTTTAAATAGTTATTAATCTCTAAAATTATTCAAATTCATACACACCACTTGATCGGATTACCTTCATTTGGTATTGGTGATGCTAGTAAGCTCTAGTGAAGTCCGTCTCACTACTTAGTACCAATAATACACAATTTGGTTAACATGAATATAACCAATAGATTCACATAGATTACTTCCTACTAATAGGCATATAACATGCTAAAGATATGAATAATCAAAATCCATACATTTAGTCTATGAATGAATCTTCACTATATTATTTGTTACATAAATAATAAGCATAACAAGTATAGTTCATATCAACAAGGTATAATCTATATTTAGACTTCATATTCTAATTTCTATAAGTAGATTCAAATATAGTATATTCTATGATAAACACTAATATCACAATACATCATTTATGTACACACTACTCAATTTCAAATAGTCAATCATAATAAAAAAGTCATAATTCTCACGATAACATAATCTTTCATTTAAATAATTTATTATGTTTTTAGTAGACTATATTCATATAGTTACAATTTCGTTTCTCTTGGAATCCTATGACTTTTTGTTATTTATAATAGATATAGGCACACCTCTCTATGTTATATATACATATGAGTATCTAAATTCTCTTATCGATATTTTTCATTTATACTAACACTTGTTCATACTAAATATATTTTTGATATGTACTTAAATAAGTACTCAACATTATATAAATATTGTATATAGATGTCAACAGTCATTTATAAATCTAATCAAAGACTTAATCATTATAACTTTCCTATTTACAAAATACATTGACTATCTATTATAAGATATTAATATTCTTGGAATATTAATAAATAGACTATTATAGTCAATAGACTATTTATATCCATATCAAATCACCATCTAATTATAACATTCAAACACTCACATAATTTCTTATAACAGTCTATGCATATTACCCTATATATATATATATATATATATATATATATATATATATTACAAGTTCAACTTCATCGACTTGTTTTACATAAAACTCTTGTACTTTGAAATACATTGCTAGTCTTTACAAAGAGTTAAATACTTCAACCCAATAAATGCCTACAATTGTATTATCATTTAAAAATTAATTAGATCTATTCTACATGGCTAAATGATAAATTAGTAATCATCATACTTGGATAACAATATGAAACCAAAATATAGGGTAATCTATGCTTATAATAAGATTCTATATTATATAACAAATCATATTAAATTCATCATTATACTTAATATTGTCTAATAAATTTTGTAAGTTCTATGTTTTGGATCACTCTGATATTTCTGGTGACCAATACATCAAATATATCATTAAGCTATTTCTATGTTTAAAATCTGCCATAAGATAATATTCAATACACTCTGGTAACCTGGTAACTATGAAATATTCAGTTTTATGCTTACAATAAGATAATGATATACCTGGTAACCCATATCTATTATAGATAAGATCTAATACCTAGTTATTTATGCTCCATGTAGTAGATAACAATATAAGTGTTTAGTACATATTAATATCTTGATAACATTAAACACTCAGTCCATTCTCATATAGCCATGTGGGTTACATGATGAACATTA
This sequence comes from Torreya grandis, assembly GCA_037957365.1. NCBI lineage: Eukaryota > Viridiplantae > Streptophyta > Pinopsida > Cupressales > Taxaceae > Torreya > Torreya grandis. The sequence continues at coordinate 12,245,381 of JARHVA010000002.1, read as the reverse complement.
AACACATACAATTCATTGTATATATAGGAAATTTGCAATATTTACACAGTCATATTTTTCATGGATTGGATACAATTAACACCAGTACATACATATATATATTTTTCTATATATATATATATATATAATCACTCTCTATTTATATCACTATTTTTAGAGGTTTTTAAATATATCACTGTATGTATTAATCACTATTTTTACATATACACTTCATTGATTCTACACAATATACACTTCAACATATATATACTTCGATGATTCTATATACTCGTATATATATTACTATATACACTTCACACATGATATACTATATATTGTATATATATTTCAAAAGCACATGATATACAATTCACTAATTCTAGATACTTATATATATATATATATATATATATTACTTGTATATATAAATTATTTCTTTTTTTAGAGATCAAAGGTATGCAATATATATAATATCATTATATATATAATCAAAGATCATTGTGTGCTTGTATAAAATTTATTTGATAAATGCCTACATTAAATTTGTATATATACTCTCATTTTTTTTTGAGAATCAAACACATACAGATCGTTATCTATATGAAAAATACCTATATTATCAATGCAAGAATATCCTCTCAATTCACACAAAATTTTACCAAAATCCATACAAAATCTTAATAACTTCACCTACCTTACAAAAGCATCCAACACTAAGATGACATGTTCTTGAATTCCTTTGCTTCTCCATCTCGTGTCCTCTCTCCTCTTGTGCTGCAATGTCTTCTTCTCCAACCCGCGTGCTCCTTTTCCCTTCTCCACTTTGCCTCTTATCCTTCTACTCTCATCGTGCCACTCTTCCTTTTTCTTCCTTTTCCATTGTATGAATATATTTTTTTCTTTAAAGTTTGCCTTTCCCCTTTTTGGTGTTTTCACCCTTTTTTCTCCTATATATATTTTCTTTCTAATTTGGCCCAAACATGTTTTAATTTTTTTAATTCATTTTATTCCCTAATTATAAAAATCCATTAAAATTATTAATTATAACACAATACATTACATTCATTTTATTTGTTACTAACTTAGTATAGGTAAACGATCATTATGACTTAATAATACTACTACTAATGTAAGTTGATAATATTCTTTTATCCAAAATGGTAAATTAGACATCTATTAAACCAATCACCATAGTATTATAATAACATAATCATTATGTTATTGCTATCTTATATAGACTCCCTATGTCTTTTGTTATCTTCATATATCAAGGTGTATATTGATATTCTCGAATATCATATGATAACAATATAATGTTTTAAAAAATTGCAAAGACAATATAGTTAGTTTATATACCATAGTAACTTGATACTATTCATGTAGATTTATATTTTTGTAAACATTAATAATTATGACTATAATAGCATAACATAATCATACCCTAACATTAAACATTTAATCCTACGCGAAATATCTAAAATGCAATCACACATGATTAATTCAATATAATCATTAAATTGAGATAACACACCACTAATATACATCAATAATTATCTAAATGTAGATAATATCAAAAATATACTAACACTAACAATTCAAATTATGCATACAATATGTACTATTTAACATGGTATGTGCATGGGTTCTAACTATTCCTCTATCATCCTCCAACACCTACATCTACGTCACCCTCTCCAATGATGCTCTCCCTCCATCATTATTTGAAGGATGAATCTCTCTTATGTCAAATTCACGATAAGAAGGTAGTTAGTCCATAACATCATGACATATATATGTAAAATACTGTTGTAACAACAAATCAACATGATCATAATGCAAATAATATACCATACAACTAAATCATAGCAATGAAATCATGTAATTAATAAAACATACAACTATCCCATAATAACATATAAATTATAACTTAGTTAAATTATAATAAAATCAAATTATCAACCATAAAAATCTATAGATAATCAAGTAAATTTGCTTAGCGAAGAATCATGATGTGATAGACAATACTCAGGGTGGTCATAGATCTAGTAGTGGGTAATCCACACTAAATATCAAGGGTATAGTATTTCAAATCCTATGTATAAGATATGAAATATGGGTCTAACTAGGTCTGAAGGTATAACAATGATATATAACAATGATAATCAAAGGGGTATCAATGACATAGTAAGGAAACCACATGTAAATAACTAACGTACTAGGATAAACTAGATCCAAGATAACAAATAACAATTATTTAAATAAGAGATAAATGCTACAATGAGTTTTATTTCAAAGGTAAGCCTAGGGGACATATACTATACATGCTAATCTGGCATAAGGGAAACTAGGCAAAGACAACAACATACATGCTACTCTAATAATAATCAAAACATATCTATATACTAAGTAACTAAAAAGAAAGAGAAGAGGGATAAAGATACTTACCTTAGATTGAATTATTAACACATCAATCATCCCTTTGGATCTAACAACACTTTTCTAGAGATGTTGTAGGTGAAGACGTTAAATGATAAGGATGAAGACCTAGATGTCTTTGGTTGGGGACTCCAAAAATTATGGGGCACCTCCTTGGTTCAACTCTATCCTTTTGAGCTTCAAAGACCTTGAACAAGACTTGACCTTCACAAGAATAATATTTTATACTCTAACTCCTCATTTTAATACTTAAAGGAAAAAATTTGAGTGCAAGTAGAGCATATGAGTGTTATGTGTGTTGTGAATGATAACTATGGTTCATAATATATGGATCCAAACCCATAAATCACATGAAACTCTTTATCGATGGTATCAACTAGGTTGATACAGTTAAACTAGTGTCAATTGATGTAGTAATCGATTGATCAAGATGATACAGTATGAAAGACCAAGACAAACTCAGAATTATATCATTTAGGCTGATACAATAGAGGGATAAACAAGGTGGAAACAAAGTGTATTGTCTAGGCTAATACGATAGGATTACATTATGGCTAACATAACAAGACATAAGAAGACAAAGAAAGAAGATGAAAAGAGACTTAGAGGATATCAAAATAATAGTAGTGAAAGTATGAAAAAATAATATGCAACCATCTGTTGCAAAGTACCATCAGCCAACCCTACCCCTTGCTTAGTGCACTCCTTAGGACATGCGCTCAAGGAGATTGATGAACCAACAAGTCTCACAAAAGAAATAACTAATAAAATGATAAAAATGAAAAATACTAGGTGTATACATATACTCCATCAAAATCTCATCATGTGTCACAATAGTGTAACACGAGATGGTGCTTTGGGAACTATACATAAAGACACCAAAGTATAAAGAAAATGTTGAAATAACTATTGACAATGGACAACTAAAAATAACATATACATACCTTGACTTACCTTTCTGAATAAATGATGCATATAAATACCAATCTTAATTATGACAGGTGCAATAATTATATTTATAAACCCTAAAGATACAATTCTAAAACTATAATAAAAATAATGCATGTGTATGTTAAGATGGTTGACAAAAGGATGCAAGGTAAAAAATTTATTGTTAAATTATAAAACCTAGAAATTTTAGCAAGCCGAGAATGATAAAGATAAATTAGAACCAAAATATCCAAAGAAGAAGATAATAACAAGATATATCAACAAACTAAAAATTTAAGGCTAAATTAGAACTAAAAAACACAAGGAAAATAGATAATAAAGGTAGGAAAAGTAGAAACAGAATTGGATGGCCTACAAAAAGGTGAAACATGAAATAATGAAAGGGAGAAACATGATTAACTGTATAAAAATAAATAGAAAACTCTAAGACCCAAACACAATTAAGAAAAATACTAGAAAGATATGGCAATGACCAAGAGAACATCTCACAATAACTCAAAAATATAACTTCTATTTGAAAATGGAAAGTACAAAAGCTGTCATAATGCTAACATGTTTGAAAGAAGTGAAAAATAGGAAATGGAAATGATGTGATAGATTTAAAAACAAAATTTCTTATCCAGGGGAAAGAAATGGATGCATGGAAAAGAGGGCGTCACCAAGGTAAAAACATGGTCTTTACTAGAAACAAGACACTAATCAATTCAACAAGACTAAGAGTTTTCAACATCAATGGTCTTATAGAATAATTAAGTTGACCCAATCACAAAAAATGTATAAAGGAAGATAAAACAATGATACACAAGTTGATATTTCATCATAAGGGTAAAATGTGGATTAGAACATGTAGATAGACTGATATAGTTTTTCCATAAGAGAATATAGTCTACTCTAATTGAAAAAACACTACTCTTGACCATTGTCTTATCATTCTAAGAAGACACTCAACTAAGTTTGGGAGTGAAAATAGGACATAAAACAAATGGGCATTTGTGAGGAGGACTTGGGTTTATCTCTGAACGTCTTGCCATGCAACTAAAAAACTAAAAATCCAAGAGGTGTAGACATATGTAGGAATAAAATATGAATCATATAAAAGATATCAAAACCCACAAGGGTGTAATGATGATAAATGATACAAAAAAACCACAAAGGAAACAAAGGCTGAAATAAAAATGTGTACCATAAAATAAGGTACCAAGACATCCAAAAAGAAGACCAAGTTCGCATAAAACTAAGAGGTGATAGCAAAGATCCATAATGGAAATAATGGCCGACAATAAGAAGGTAAGACTATAAACTAAAGTACCAAGGAATCAAAAAGGAGACAAAGGTTGCATAAAACTGAAGTGGTGCTACCAAAGATCCTCAAAGAAAATAATGGTTGATTTTGAGAAGTGTGTAAAATAAAGTACCAAGGCATCCAAGAAGGAGACCAAGGTCAAAAATGAAGAGATATAGAAATTAAAAAAGGGACCTAGGAACCAAGAACATGGACTAAGGTGGATGATGAAAAACCCAGAGGTGTAAGTAAAACAAGAATAAGATGCAACAAAATAAAGGAAAAAAATAATTTGCAAGAAATGTTAGCTCAGAATAAGATAAACTAACTATAATCAAGAAAGTGAATGCGAATTAAATATCTAATTGAATGAGACAACAAGGAATGTACTTCAAACAAAGGTATATTCACAAATATAGAGGATGCATCTCAGAAGATTTCTTGAAGTTGAATTTGTTTAGATTTAATGTGTTCGATATTCTTACTAATTAGCTCACTGTAAGGGTGAAATATTTTCAAAGTTGAGGAATAATGATGATGGGCATTGTAATATTCCCTCAAAGTGTACATCAAGGTAAGGATGGGTATCAAAGGATGACCCTAAGTGTAAAATATGAGAATGATGGGCATATTAAGATGCCCCAACATGTGAAGTAAATGAAATACATATTAATATGCCCCAGTATGTGGGATATAAGAGGATTTGATTTAAGCTTAAAATTGATGTGCTTTGTAATGCTATTGAATGTGTAAATCTATCTTAAAATATAAATTTCTACATTTAGGGTAATCTTGGGATCTATGTGAGGTGTTTAAAAAATTGGTTATACAATATCAACCATGTCGATATAGTCTAGTTGATCTAAACTGAACATAAATGTATTACAAAATATTTATATAGTGATGTTTAATAGGTAGAGTTTGTAAAATTATACTGACACATTCTAAGTTATGATTGATGTAGTTGGCTATTAAAAAAACAAACTTAAGACCGTATCAACATTTTTTGTGTCTTAGTCGACACATTTAGATTTGATAGGAACCAAATTTATACTTGTATCGACACATTTTGTGTCATGAATAATGTTTTTATTTGTAACACGAGGCATATTCATAACTGTATCAAAACATTATAGGTCATGGCTAATGGAGTTAGATGTAATAGGAAGCATATTCATAACTATATCGACACATTTTGGTTCATGGTTGATGCAGTTAGATGTGATAAGAATAAGACTACAAATTGTATCGACATATTTTGTGTCATGGATAATGCAATTAGATGTATCATGAATAATATTCATAACTATATTGGCATATTTTATGTCATGGATGATACAGTCAGATGTAATAGGGAGGTGATTTAGAATTATATTGATACTATTGATGCATCCCCTATTCTGATTTTATAGATATTGATGTTTTGAAGGGGGTTGAAACTGAAATTGGACCTGTAGGAGAGGTCTGAACAATCGTATAAGTTGTAGGATAAGAATAAACATGACATATAATGCAAGTTGGGATACACGTGAACAAAGTGCTCTTCTTGAGTAAAATGATTTGACAAAAATTGATTGAAAAGGTTAGGCTTGAACATGAGCTAAGGCTTGATGACCCATCCAACTAAAGCTATCTAAGGGTGGGTAAAAATTAGTGAAACTATCCTCATCATTGCTTGAGTGAGGGTTGGTGAAAATAGGAAAATCATCATATGGATTTTCATCCATGTCATAAATGTTATCAATGGGAGGGTCATCTTCTTCACCTTCATCATAAGAATCATCATCATTGATGGGAAAATCATTATATTGATTTTTGACCATGTGAGAAGTGTCAAAGGTGGGATTTTCATAAATGGAAAGATCTGCTATCACAGTAGGGTCTTTGGCCATGCTATATAAATTAGAAGATCATATTGGGGATATTCGGTCCCACTATAAGCATCATCATTAGGATCTTCATATGATCACCATAAGTGGGAAGATCATATTGGATATCTTCGGTCCCATTATAGTTATCATCATTAGGGTCCTCATAGGGATTGTCATAAATATAAATATCTTATTAGGGATATTTGATCACACTATTGGTGTCATCATTAGGAGGCTTAGAAGGATCATCATTAGTGGGAAGATCATCATGAGGATATTTGGCTAAGGGAAATGAAATAGAATAATTATAACATTAAGAGTTTATTTTAATAGTGGTCATAGAAGGTAGAACAAAGTGACCCATGCAAAAATGGAATGGGTTGAGACTTGCTAGGAAAATAATAAGAGGAAACATCATTGAAAAATGAAGGAAAAATTAAAAATATCACTATAATGTATTATAATAGTGAAGTTAATGTGAAGATAAATCTAAGAAGCAAGGAAATAGGATTTGACAAGATACTTGTCAAATTGAAATCTCTAAAAAGAAAGATATGGAAACATGAAGACTATCCAACCAACTATGGGATATGATTCATGTTGGGTTCATCAGAATGTATAATGATGGTGAAGCTGATGTGAAGATAATGCTAAGAAGCAAAAGTGGAAAGGTGAAGACAATCCAACTAGTAGTGGGATATGATTCACATCGAGTTCACTAGAATGCATGTGTGGGCTAAGATGACCAATGTAACAATCTTCTTTCTCTCCATAAACTAGGATACAAACAAGAGATCATAACATAGATCTCGTGTATACTTGAAGGGTATACTGACAATACTTAGGGTGGTCATAGGTCTAGTAAAGGGTAATCCATAGTAAATATCAGTGTTATAGGGATCCAAGCCTATGCCTAAGATATGTAACATGGGTCTAACTAGGTCTCAAGATAAAATAATAATATATCAATGGTAATCAACAGGGTATCAAGGATTTACTAAGGAAACTACATGTAAGAAACTAATGAACAAGGGTAACCTAGATCAAAGATAGAAAATAACACTAAATTAAACAAAAGATAAATGCTATAATGGGGCTGATTGTAAAGGCAAGTCTAGGTGCTATTTTGGATTCACAGAGCCAAACACAAAATTAAACTCATGCACAGTCAAATGGAGCTGATCATATAGAGATAATATCTTCAACATAAATAATAATCTACTTCTATATTCTCTATTCTCTATTCTCTGATTAATAAATCAATATGAACATAATATAAATATATAAGAATACCATCCTATAATCATGGAAACCTACTACCCGTAATATCTCCCAAATAATCTCACAATCTCCTATAATAGCTCGTAGGTATTATATTATTGTTATCAACAATATATACAATGAACAATATAATAAAAAATATATTATTGTTACATAATAGTAATATATTATTTACTGAATTACATAATCTTAATTAATATTTACTTTACGTTAAATACCAATCTGTAAATATTTAAACTTACTAATGTAAAATATAGTTCCTAACATTTCCCCCCTAGTTTTTACATGGTGCAAAAACATTACACTCTTATCTGTAGTATGCTCACCTCTTGTAGCATGCCCTATTTGGCTCATGACCTTGATATAAATAGATCCTCACTCCTCCCATGGTTTAATAGATTTATCACAAACCTTGACCTGAACAAGAATCTCCTTCTATCTACTATTCACCTCTTGGTGGTTTTCTAGATCTCTACCACAAACCCTTTCAAGATCCATGAACTGACTTACATTGGTGATTTTTGTTCTTTCATAATGTTTTCACCTCAGGAAATCATGTTTGAAATTTTCAAACAAATTACATATCCTGAATAGCCATATACTTCTGTTCTTATTTTACAAACACACAACAAAAATGAAAAACATACCATACTATTTATGTCACTAAAACATTGGTGTGCCCTCATCATTGATGACTAATGACAGGTCACTGAAAGACCTCCATCTTCTGTGTATCCTCCAACCTCCAGTTGGTGAAGCTGCTTACTCAACTGATAAAATCAACATGTGCTCTGATGGTTTTGATAAGTTTTGTATTAGTTGCTTCCATCAAACCCCCTTCGTAACTCAGACGTCGCATACAAGCAAAAATGCATCCGTAAGACAATTTTTTTAATAATTTTTGACTATATAGGACTTTTGAAAAAATGACTTAATGTACAAAATGAATCTTGACTCATTTTTGACACTTTGACACAAAAATGACCATTACAATAAACAATTATTACAACTTTGGACATTTTTAAGAATTTTTTATTTTTGACAAAATAACTTATCTTAAACTGACACTTTATATTTTTAAACAAACACATCATTTAAAAATTAATAAATGTGAAATAAATTTTAAATACTCTAAACATGATACAACATTGACTAAAATATATTTAGGGAGACCTAAACAAAACAAATGTTAGACAAAGAAATTGACTCTAATATTTTAATTTTCTTAATATCGACTAACTAAAGACTTTGAGACATATAATTCGATGTATATTATCAAGACTCTAAAATAAAGAATAATGACATAAATCAATGTCACTTTTTGACTTAATGGATAAAAATTACTTGTACTTTTTTAAAAACAAATATTTAACAATGACTTAAAAAATAACTTAAAATTGATGCAACTTAACTATTTGAATACTGACCAAGACTAATGTTACATGCACAAAGAGATACAGTAGTTATAACTTATCCACTGTATAGTCTTCATTCACTGAAGAGATCTTATTTAAGGATGATGGTACACAACCAAAGTAGTTAGATTAGAAACAACACACTATTATTGTAAAAGAAATCATGTTTGGACCATAAGTCATGGCAAAACAACATATGAACTAAGAGGGTGATATTAAAAACTCTATGAAACTTTTACAGTTCTCCCAACTTGCACAAAATGTATGTATAACACCACATCACATTTAAATGGAATATTGACTCAAAAAATAGCTGTAACAAAATCTGTAGACTACACATCGATCATTAATAATGGTTGAGAGGTGAATGCGAGTGGTGAAATGCCCAATAAATCATATGATACAATAGACCCCAAATAGAGATTGAAGCTGAGATCAATGTAATAATCATAATATAGTTCCTAATCTACATTGCCAATTCAAATATAGACAAAGTGAGAGCATAGTATAATATATCTCAATGTAAAATGCAATGCATCGATCCTTAATGTGTTAGTAGTTCAATGTTGCAATGTGAACTCATAGTCGAGGCTAGGCTGAGTACTCAATGCAAAGATATTGTGACACAAGCTGATAGAAAATAAAGTTTATAATACTCGATTAGACAAAATTTGGGTCCTCAACCCTTCTCTTTCTAATGATCTTTTCTATGTAAGTGCCTTATAATTCCAAATAAGACCAATAGCAAAATAATTCTAATAACATCAACCAAATATAATATCATCTCTTAGAAACCAAACACACATTCCTAAACTATCGACCTTTCATATTCAAAAAAATATTATGCATGGGACAAAAATAAAATTATAATTTCCCCTCGAATATTTTAGAATTCCATTGCTCACATGGACAAGACCATAGACTGCTCTGATACCACTGTTGTGGATTCAAAGACCCAAACACAAAATTCAACTCATGCACAGTCAAATAGAGTTGATGACATAGATACAATATCTTTAGCACAAATAATAATCTAATACTATATTCTCTATTCTTTGATTAATAAATCTATACAGACATAATACAAATATATAGGAATACTATCTTATAATCATGAAAACTTACTCCCTGTAATAGCTCCCACATAATCTCACAATCTCCTATAATAGCTCGTAGGTATTATATTGTTGTTACCAAAAATATATACAATGAAAAATATAATAACAAATATATTATTGTTACATGACAATAATATATTATTTACTAACTTACATAACCATAATTACTATTTACTTTATGTTAAATATCTACATGTAAATACTCAAACTTACTAATGTAAAAACTAATTCCTAACAAGTGCCCTATACCATACCAATTTATTCAATATAAGGGGAAATAGGCAAGGAAAACAACATATGTGTTACTCTAATATTAAGCAAAACATAACTATCTACTAAGTAAATAAAAGAAAAGAGAATAGGGATATAAATACTTACCTTGGATTGACTTGTCAATGCATCAATCTCCCCCTTGGCTCTAGTGGCACTTTGAAAGAGATGTTGTAGGTGAAGACCTAAAATGGTAAGGGGGTAAGTGCACAAAGTTAGAGGACAAAAATAGGCCCACCCATGGACATGAATTTCTTGAAATTTTATAAATTTGAACTTATATAGATAATTTGAGATATCTACACTACAAACTTGAAGATGGTGTAAGAACATGAAATGTAGAATTTTGAGTCTAGTTTCCAAAATATATATATATATATATATATTTTAAATGGTTAAGTATAACTAGGTAAAACATCTAAAATTTGAAGAGGAACTCCTATTTTTTTTGTAAGAAAACAAAGTAGATAGATGGCCTATGACGCACCATTTTTTGAGAAACATTTAATATTATTTGAAACCCTTTGGGAAAAAATTAGATAAGATATTCTAATGTGTGACCTATATTTTTTTATATTTTTTCAAAGAATACTTTTTTTTTTATAATTTTTTCAAGTAAATAGATTTGAAAAACTAATAAAGACATGGATAGCCATCCGTGCGGTGCACCTAACTACTTCAAAAAAATACAAATCATTTTTTTTGGAATGTGTGTAGAATTAGGCCTAGTTTATGACCATATAACATTTTTTGCACTTGGATCAACAAAAATAAAATTACATTTACATGTATATGCATGTATATTTGTGGCATGTAGTGGCCTAAAAAAATTATAGTTAGAAATCAACATAGTTTAAAACCTAAATTAGTAAAAAACATAAAAAATATTTTTTTGGAAAGAGGAGAGGGTGCTCATCATGATGGTATTAAGTTTTTAATTTTTACCATTAAAATTCTTAGTGTATTTGGTGATCACAATTGAATTTTGTTATTTTTATCATAACTCTCAGACTCAGCTATAGATTGACAGATCCAAGCCTTTGGCTCGAGAATCCAAGCCATTCTCAAACCAAAAGGTGCAATTTTTAAATTCAAATTCAAACAAGGAAATCACGTTAATGTATAATGCAGTTGCATTAATACATAATGTGATCATGTTATTATAAAATCAATAACACAATCATGTTACTATTGTTTTACACATTAAAGTAGTGAACCTGTACATAGAACGAATGTTGATTAATAGATAACATGATCATGTTATTATAACATCAATAACACGATCATGTTCCTATTTTTTTGCACATAAAATAAAGAGTATACATGCACATGAACCCAATCTTCCATAGAAGCTTATATTTACTACTCTAAATGTCAAGTATAAATGTAATAATATAAATGTAAACTTATACTTTAAATTTATTTTATTAAATATAAGAAATTAGGGTTACTTTGCATCTAATAGAGTTGGTCTCACAGTTGCATGCCTTATGATGTGGAAAATGGTTTTTCAAAATTCAATCTAGTTAGTACTTTGGCATTTTTAGGGTCTAAATATTAAACCTAGGGATTTTAGTATATAAATTTTGCAAGTGATATCCATTTTTGGTAAATTTATAGTCATTTTTAATGTTTTTTTACCTTTTTAATTGATTCTTAGCATTTATAAGAGTCTTAAGTTTGTCAAAATTGAAGTTTTAAAACTAATCAGTTTGAACTTGATCCAATGTGGTGTGATTGAGATAGTGTAGGTCACATTCATGGCCTTCACACATCAAATGACCACTTTATATTAATTTCACTTGTTCATCATCCCTCACTCATCTTTGATCACTTATTACTCATCCTTCATTATCTCTAATCACTCTCTTATCATTTATCATTGTCCCCAATCACTCCCTCATTGACCCTCACTATCTGTAGTCATCCATAATCACTCCTCTATTGACCCTCACTATCCCTCTCCATCCTTAATTATCCCTAATCACTCTTTCCTCATCCCTCACATCCCTAATCTATTCCTCATCCCTAGTCACTCTCTCCTTATCCCTCCTCATCCCTAATCAGTCCCTAATTGACCTTCATTATCCCTCATCATCTCTAATCACTCAAGATTATCATCTCTAATCACTCCTTCATTGACTACCACCATCCCTCATCATCCCTAATCACTCCCTCCTCATCCCTTATAATCCCTAAATACTCTTTTCTCATCCCTCATCATCGCTAATCATTCCCTCATTGACCCTCACCATCCCTCATCACTCCGTCATTAACCCTCACCATCCCTCATCATAATTAATTTCTCCATCATCATCCAACATAAGTATATATTCTAAATATATCTTTGACTCCAATCATATGTTGTTTAACCCATTATAATAGAAATTAAATCTTTTCTAGGACTATTTGTGTTGTCAATACCCATTTGTGATAGTCAATTTTATTATTGAATGAATTGGATGATCTTCTAAATTTAGAGTCAAGTAACATAAGTGTGAATTAGGAATTTGACTAAGAATAAGATATTGTCATTGTGTTAGTGAATGAAATCGAATAAAAAATACACTAAACTAACATCTTCATGCCTAGTTACTAGGGTGAGGTTAGTGAAGAAAGACAAATAAATAAAGCACAACAAAAATGCAAAAAAACACACATTCCTTAACTTATTTGATGATCCAAGAGTATTCTTTGATTGGCTTGCTCAGTTTGTGCTCATGAAGTCTTTGTCAATGGAAGCTTGGTTATCCTCCACCTCTTCTTGGCACCTTTGGCTTTGGGTTGGCTTGGAATCAATTTGGCATGGTAACACTAGTTTTCATGAAGCTTTTAGAACTAATCTTACATTATAACTTTGAAAAAATTAAGCTTAAAATTCATTTGGTAATGCCTCTTATTTATAGTTTTTTGAGATTGATCAGAATCAACCTGAACTATCCATCTCAAGATTGAGATGTGTGGCTAAAGATTATTTTAATTTTGTATTTTAAATTGATAAATAGGCTCATAAATATTTGAAATAGAGGAGTAATTAAGAGGTATGGAGGGATTTGATGAGGTATGGGAGGCATGAATCCTGAGATTTGTGGTATTTATGGCCTAGAGATGTCTTCCCAAAAATGAGGTTTCCTGATGATGCAGATATTCAATATTCATTTTTAAAAATAAGTTTTCAACAAGTTTTCATAGAATTATTAATTAGGCTATAATTTGGTTTAATTAGATCTTAAGCATGATTAAGCACTTTGTGCACAAATTACTCAAATTGATCAGAATGCTTTGTTATTGGTCTAAAATTTGACTGGATTGGAATTAGAAGTCAATGTTAGATGCATTGGATCCGTTATTCCATTTAGGATATTGATAACACCAAATAATAAAGGCACACATCTTGTACAATAAATTTTATATAAAAGAGCAATCCAAAGCACCCAAATGAACAATTAGTATTTTGACTCAGAATGATCTGATCAAAGCTAGTTAGCCCATAAATTGCATTGCCTCACTTAATGATACTCTAGCCAAAATCGGCACTTGAATATGTTAATTTCACATCTTTTAGCATGTTTTAGTGTTTTTAAGCCAGGTTGTGCACTTTAGGTGGAAATTGGTCAAAATCTTGATTGAAAGTTATTGATGGTCAGATTTAGGTGTCTATAGTTTGCCCCTATTTGGGAAGGTGTTGGAAGATATAAGCATAGTAACATATTCTTGAATAATGAAAAAGTCTTATATGCCTACAATTGAAATGATGATAAACTAACTATATGATGTCCCCTCGAGGGAATGGTTGGCACAAGTAGGTTGGCAAATGGTCCCTTGATAAGAAGTAAAATGAATGGACCAAAGAAAATAAAGATGATGGGGTGAAAACACAATGATATTAAAAAAATAGTCAAAATCACTAAGAATGCAAGTGGGATGGTGTAAAATGGTTTAATCAAAGGTGGTTATAAGCATTGTACTCTGATAGTGGTAATGTGGTATGGTAACACAATGATTTTCTCAAAGGCGATTATAATCATTGAGAAGATGGAGTTACCCCAGTTATGACAGACAAACAAGATAACAACATGCCCTTGTATGGGCCAAAAAAGTAAAATGGTGAGAACACAATGATTTTCCCAAAGATAGTTATAATCATTGAGAAATGTAGGTGGGATGATGTACAATGATTTTACCATAGGCAGTTATAATCATTAGACCTCAATTATGGCAAACATGATAAACTTGGCTAAGGATGATGATAACTAACATAGAGAGTAATGATGAATTGGAACAACCTATTGGTAGGGAGATGCTCATTCAAATTAATAAAGGTTAAAATTATTTCATGGTTAATTACTCTATTTGGGATATGATTGAGATTGAACTGAGATGTCAGTGCTAAAGAGATGTTGATGCCACCATTGCCAAATAGACTTCTTGAAGTTGATATTTGTTGTAACATGTGTCGATAGTCATCATGGAATAAAATCATGAGGACTTGGCCAAAATATGCATAAGGACTAACTCCCATAATCTAATACTCAAAAGAAAACAATGCACCAATGATAGAAATCATGATGACAATGTAAACGTATGAATATGGATGGATTCAAGTATAAGTGTGGGCAAGGAATAACCTAATGAACACACATAAACCAAATCAAGGCAATGGTGTTGAAAGGAAATAAATAGGTAGACAAACAAACAAAATAAGAAGAAACAAACAAACAAACAATGCAATAGAAACCATACGAACATTGCCCCTAGAAAATAGGTGAAAACTTAACAAATAAACAAAATAAGGGAATAAAATAAAAAGGAAGGGGGTGGTCGAGCTATGTCCATATGCACTAGGAAAGTGGACGCTACCTACATAGGTCCATGGATGTAATATCCAATAAAAAACTTCAAACCAAATGTAGTTCTCCCAAGGAATAGGAAGAATGTGATAACTGATAAAAACAAACATAATGGATGTGATAGAAGAATAAGAATGGTCTTGAAAAATGGCAAGTGCGTGAGAGAAAAATCTAAAAAGGATGGGGAAACCAAGTGACAAGTGGTTTGTTTGAAACTTAGTAAGGGTTCCCAGAGTCCTTAAGGTAAAGAAATGGTCAATGTTTTTGGTTTTTTCTAATGTTTTTACAAATGTTTTTAGAATTTTTTGAATTATCTCAACTTGATCAAGAATGACGAGACACTAAATGGTTCAAGATCATAAAATAGTGAGAGCATGGAAAGGGGGTGACTGAGCTAACCTTAACAAGTATTGAGCACTACCTATATAGTCGTAGAGTAGGACCTCAATTCATTGTAATTGTACCCTTACAGTAGAGGAATTTGACTAGTGTAGCAATCAATTCAAACAAAACAGGCACAATTGATAAAAAGGCACAGTATGGTAAAAAATAAGTGGAAAGTTGGTATGTCAAGGATCAATAAATAAATGTTGCCCCTAGTTTTCCCATATGTGGTTATAACTAGGACACAATGGCATAAATCAATGGTACTAATTTGCTCAAAGATGGTTATAATTAGTAGCAAAACAGATGATAAGAAAGGAATAACAAATGAAGAATGCAACTACTAAAACTTTTGTCATACTTCTCCAAAATACAATCTCTATCTAAAGTACTTGAAATGACTGATGAAATTGATCAGATTCTTTGATGTTGAAAATATGTAATGAATGGAAAAAACCAAGGTCAAATAGGCTAGGCTTTAGAACATGTCTAGTCAATAGGATAGAATGGTAAAATGGATAAGGCTAAGAGGATAGATAAGAATAAGATTTGTACAAAGAAAAATAGTGATAAAATGGCACAATATGGAATGGTCCTTACAAATAATACACCTTAGTGCTCAAGCATAATACCGATTGAGGTGAATAATATTCATTAGCTCAAGAAGTTCATCTTCGTCTAGTGTGGCAAGTTTGTATGCTCTTGATCCATAATCTACAGTAATGATGAAATACCCTATCCAGTTTGGTTTGAATTTACCTTTATGTTTCTTCTCAACCATGGTATTCTTTTGGTTTTTTTTAAGAATACGATCACCAAGTTCAAATTTTATATACTTAACATGCTAATTATAGTGGCATTTGAGTCAGTTCTGATATACCTAAATATTATTAAGCACAACTGTGCATTTTTCAGCAAGAAGGTCTAGCTCTTACAGGTGAGTTACTCAATAGTCATGATCATCTAGGACATGATCGAAAGATATGCATAGTGAAGGTAACTCGACCTCAATGGGAAGGATGAATTTAGTACCATAAACAAGTGAGTATGGAGTGGCTCCTATGGGAGTATGATGATTGGTACAGTATGCCCAAAGGGTGGGGAATATCTATAGGTGCTAATCATGATCGGTATCATTAACAATATTTTTGAGCATATTGATAATGGTTTTATTTGATGCTTCAACCTATCCATTACCTTGAGGATAATATGCTATAGAAAAATGTTATGTGATGTTATATTCGGTACATAGCTAGTCTACATCCTTGTTCTTGAATGATCCTCCATTATCAGATATAATGTTAGAGGGGATACCATAGTGGAAAATGAGATGGTTAAAGATGAATTTGGAAATTTGCTTTCTAGTCATGTAAGTGAGGGGTATAGATTCAACCCACTTAATGAAATACTCAGTGGCAATAAGGATATGTTTATGGCCACCAAATGAAGTGGGGTTGATCTTCCCAATGAGGTCAAGTCTCCATATAGCAAATGGCCATGGTGTCAATGTCAGTTTTAGAGTTTGGGCTAGGGTATGAATAAGATTAGCATGTTGTTGACATTTTTCATACTTATTTACATATACAACAGTATCTACATCTATCAAGGGATAATAATAACCAATATGGAAGAGCTTTTTGGATAGAACTACCCTACTAGAATGAGATCTACATACTCCATGAACTTTTCTTAATGCTAGTGTAGAATTTGTTGAAGTTAAATAATGAAGCAGATTTTCATAAAAACTTTGGTGGTAAATGGTGGATCCAAATAGAGTATAATGATTGGAATGATGAATAAAGGCTTTGGTTTTTTTTCGAGATAGGTTAGGTGGTATAACTTGGTCATGAAGGTAGTTTTAAAGGTTTGAGTACCAAATATAATTAGGACCAACAATATCAAAAATCATTACAATGGTTGAAGGTTCATGAGCTGGTGCAAACAAATTCTCAACAAGGCACTAATATTCTCTCACTTTATCTATTTGTCAAATCAGAGAGCTGATAGTAGCCATGTCATCTAT
Organism: Torreya grandis; assembly: GCA_037957365.1. Classification (NCBI taxonomy): domain Eukaryota; kingdom Viridiplantae; phylum Streptophyta; class Pinopsida; order Cupressales; family Taxaceae; genus Torreya; species Torreya grandis. The sequence goes on along the minus strand of JARHVA010000002.1, from coordinate 12,227,521 downwards.
AGTTCTATTACTAGCCCATGATATAATTGGAAAATGATAGTCTTCAACAATATCATGCATCATATCATAGAATATGATAGTCATGGCCCTTTGATATGTAGATCTAGCTTTCTTAAGACCAAATGGCATTACCTGATAACAAAATGTTCTCCATGGAGTGGTGAATGTTGTTTTATGTTGGTCTTCTAGTGTTATTTTGATTTGGTTGTATCTTGAAAATCCATCCATGAGTGAAAGCATTTCATAACCTGCCATGGATTTGAAAATCATGTCAATATTAGGTAATGAAAAGTCAACCTTAGGACAAGCTTTATTGATGTATCAAAAATTAGTATAGATTCTGATTCCTTTAGGCTTTTTGATAACAAGTACAACATTAGATATCCATTCTGAGTAGTCAATGGATCAGATACATCCTACTTCTAAAAATCTTTCTAACTCTTTCTTTACTAAGAAAACAATGAGAGGATGCATCTTACGTAGATTTTATTTTATTGGTTTGGCATCAAGATTGGCCACAAGGTGGTGTAAAACCAAGGTAGGGTCTAAACTTGGCATGTCAAAATAAGCCCATGAAAAGATATCTAAAAATTCTCTCAATACAACTATAAATACTTCACGTTCCTCCTCAATGAGGGATACACCTTATTTTATTCATTTTAGGTTTGATGGATTCTTGATGTTTACCTCTGTTATATCGACTGGCAGGGTTGAACCATCTTCTAGGATAGTAGGCAAAGACTTGAACTATTGGACTATATCAAGGTCCTCTGTTAGAACTTGCTCTTCAACTTCTCCTAGGCATGATGAATCTGAGTTCACTAATGGGAGATCTAGCCATGTGACAAAAATAGTCAAAAATTCTTGAAGAATTTGATCAAATACTTGTTGTTGCATAAAAATAAACTCGGATCTATAGACAAGTTTATCGTTGGTGTTCTCCTAATCTAAATTCAAAGAAGAATGAACACCTCCATCTAACGACACCTAAAATAGGTTTTCACCACTAGACTAGCCTTTATCTTAACTTTTTCCTTGGTCAAAAAGTGCCTCAAAGAGGTTTTCACTTGGGGATCTCAATGTTTTATTTATTTATTTTTGGCTAAGGGTGTCCACCCACTCTCCAAAATAGGCTTCAGGATTCAATGCAATTGAGAATCTTGATTTATGATCTCCCAATGGAATTTTGTCTCTAAGGCCTAAAAAGTCACAAAATGCCTCATCATTATTAAACTCATCAATCAGAAAATTAGATTATTGTTGGTCCCAATCTATCAGTTGGGGATAGTATAATGGCAATGGGTTGTGACAAATGATCAAGGTAAGGGTACAAATGACATTGTTATGAAATAGGTTAGTCTCAGCTAGGTCATCAAAGGTGAGGCTATGATCAGACTTTATTTCACTATCAACATCATCATCACTAGCCGCTGGTGATGGAATTTGAATAAGATATGTGGGGTCACCCCCAGGTGATTTAAATCCAAGTCCATAGGGTCTTTTGTACTTAGTCATGGAAATTGGCTTAATGGTTCCTTGTTGATTCATTTCGAGGTCTCTTCCTTCATAATCTTCATGCTCCATGATCCTATTGGGAATATGATACTTTGCACTTTTATAACAATTAGCTTGGTTGTCATTATATAACCATGATTCATCCCCTTCAAGAGGATCTAGTTTTAAGCTAGATGCTGGTATAAATATGATAGGTTCCTTATCTTTAAATTTGGAAATATGGAAGGTATCATGGGTCACATACTCCCCCGATCCATTATCTGAAATGGTGAAATGATTGGAAGCTTTAGGAGGTGGCATGTGGGAAAGGGAATTTAAGGTATTAGGATATATGCAATTATCCTGTGGAGGATCAATAAGTATGGCCTTTTATTTATCTTACTTGGAACTTGGATTCATGTCATATTAGTAATTTTAGCTTTGAAACTTGGCCTCAAGATGTTTATAGTGTTCATATGGGTGTAAATCTCCTAAAATATTCACTTCCATCCCTGAGTGGGAGAACTTGATACATTGGTGCAACGTTGATGGGACTGCATGAATCTCATGTAACCAAGGCCTACTTAGAAGCATATTATATGACAACTCAATATCAAGCACATAACAAAGTGTATCATGGGTCAAAGGCCCAATGATAACTAGTAAGCTAATGGTGCCTTGTGATTCTCTTTCCTAATTATCATAGGATTTGATAGTTATTGTTTCTAGTTGGAGATCTACCAGTGTGTATCTAGGAAGATTGATGAGCTTTAAAGACACTATGTTGAGGCTTGATCCATTGTCTATAAGGACATGTTTCAAGTTATGCTACTTTATATAAACTTATATGCATAATGGATTATTATGGAGTGGGCCAAGGGAAAACATATCACTTTTGTTGAATGTGACTTGTTGGGTTGGAGCTAGGTGTCCAACCAAAGCTTGAAATTTATCAGGGGATATGTCACTAGAAATAGTGGATTGGGTCAAGAATTCATTCAAGATGTTCTTGTGGATTGTTGACATTCATAACAAATCTAAAATAGAAATTCATGTTGGTGTCTTCTATAATTATTCCACAATATCAAACTTCTTGTCTTGGTCAATAGTGAATGGTTTATTTTGAGGCAGAATGGTTGGTTGGATAACATGCAAAGTGGTAGATGGTTATGGGCCTAGGATAGTAATATTTGACCTCTGAGTTGTGATTTCACAATCAAGATTAGACACTAGACCATTATTGATAATAAATGTTAGAAATGGTGTGGGACCAGATAAGACAAGTCTTGATTATCGGTGTACTTGTATGTGGTCATGTGACAAGGGTGAGTTGTCAGTATAAGATCCAAAAATGGAAGTCCTAATTTGCTAATTTCCTTGTGTGATCACAAGTCAAAGAAATATTATCCCTGTAATTTGGGTGAGTGTTATGGTTTAGCAATGGTCTAGATTGATGAGTGCTTGGTCTAAGATTAATGGAGATGGTATTAATGCTACTCCTATAATATGAGATACAACCCTATCATAGTCATGTGTGACTGCATGGTAGGTTTGTTGGTTATGGCCATTTTGACCTTGGTTTTGTCTATTGTTTTGATGTTGTGGGTTATGTTGGTTCAACCTTTGATTTTGATAATATTGATTTTGTTGTTGTATTGGCTGGTGTTGTTATTATTGCTAATTATTTTATTACTACTGATTGTTATATTGGGGTAAGGGGTTTTGATAAATCTCAAGAGTTTGATTGGAAGTGGAAACGCCATTATCTAATGTTATCTCCCCATTATCCAACATATTCTTGATTAAATGCTTGATTTACACACATATTTGTAGATTATGCCCATTGACTAGATGATATTCATAGAATTCATTTTCATGGTACCAATCAAGATAAGAAATGCCTTGCAAATAATGCTTTGGTACATGAAAAATAATTATATTAGTAGTGGTAAGTTTTTGAAATACAGACTTAATAGGCTCTTCTAAGTCACTACAGACATGATACATAGGAACAATTCTCCTTGGAGGAGGGGTTTGCAGTGGTAAGGGTTATTGTATTTATTGCACAGGTCATAGTTGTTGTGCTTGCATCATTGGTTGGAGAGTTTTTTGAGTAGGAGTAAGTTGAAAAGGTGCTATAGATGATGTTTACACCATTTGGACATGACTTGACTCAATTACTCCATTACCCACAACATTCCTATTGTGATTGAATTGTTTTGGTTTTTCTTGGTTATTGGCCTGTGTCAGTTGTGATTCTTGTGCTTACATTAGATGGTGGTTTTGGCCACTTCCTTGATTGGTGCCTTAATTGTGATTAGTTGATGTAAGCTTTATGACCCCTTTATTAATAAGAGATCACTCAATCAATAAGCCTTTACCGATGATCTCCTTAAAAGTATGTGCATATTATAGTTCCAGATGATAAGTTATCTCACTATGAAAATTTTTAGTAAACACAATGGCTAATTTTTTATATAGTAAATTGTGGGTAAATTGGCTTGTAAGGGCTCTCCATTGCTGTAGATAACTTGCAAAACTCTCACCAACTTTTTGCTTTGCTTGTGTTAAGTCAACTAATGAAACCTCATGTTTGAGATTATAAGAAAAGTGTTGCACAAACTTATCACAAAGATCATCAAAATCTGTTATTGAATTCTTGGGTAACTTTAAAAATCACTCCAAGGCTTGTCCAACCAAGCTCCTTGGAAACAACAACAAAAGGTATATATCACTATATACCACTAGTTGACATGCGATAAATAACTATGTTAAATGAGCCTTAGGGTCACCTTTCCCTTTGTATTTGTCAAATTTTTATGGTTCATATCTTGGAGTAAATGGTATCTGTAAATACTATATGTTGAATGGATAAAAGCACACACCATCCAACTTAAACTTTTTAGTCTATTTCCCAGCTTGAATGGTGGCAATTACATCCTTTATCTGTTACAATTCTTGGGATAAGAAACTAGAAGGAACATTGGTTTGAGGGAGAAGATTGGTTTGGGTAGATGGTTGGGAGGTCACAAGTGGGATAATTTGACCAAGGTATGATAGAGATATCTTTTGGGGTACATTGGTTTGGTTGGGAAATATACCAAGAATATGCATACATGGATTATGATGTACTTGAAATTATACATTTAGTTGTGTGATATTCTGGTTTGGGTTGACGATGAAGGTTTGAATTGGAGGATTTTGTGTTTGGGATAGAGAGATATAACTATACTATGACTACTATGGTGGAAAAGGGACATGCTACCAACTAATCAAACATTTCTATTGAGTGAGAACTTGTGGACCAAGACCCTGTCTCTGAGCTTGTGGCACTTTTTGAACTAATTTTTGTCTAGTAGGTACTTGAGAAGCATGGGAGCCTCCTTATTTCATGAATGTCTATTGGAAAGTGAAAGCATGTTAAATATTTGACATCTATCACTAACCAATATTTACTCATTGTTGGCTAGTCATCGTTTGGTTTTGGATTGGTACAATGTGTTGTTCCCAAAATCTGTCACTTATTTTTGGAACAACATATGAACTATTTTGGTATTACAGGCCAAAATTCTCTCTTCCCTTCTCAAAAATTATTTTGAGCCTTCAAAATTCTTCATTATTCAAGCTTTTTCAGCTAACAGACTTCGCAGGCTGATTTCTATGGACTCTGCAGGCTGATTTCTATGGACTCTACGGGATGATTTCTATGGACTCCACAGGCTAATTTCTATAGACTCTATAGGCTGATTTATATAGAATCTATAGGCTTATTTATATGGACTCCATAGGATTATTTCTATGGACTCTGCAGGCTCATTTTTATGGACTCTGCAGGCTCATTTCTACGGACTCCGCAGGCTGATTTCTATGGACTCTGCAGGCTCATTTCTACAGACTCTGTAGGCTCATTTCTATGGACTCCGCAGGAAAGAAACAAGTTCCCAACACTTGGGAAACTTCAAGGTTGGTTCAATGCCAAGGTTTAACCAAAATTTCCATTGGCAAGCTTCAAATAAAGAAATGAACCGTTGAACCATTGAACCTTGAACCAAAATGGTTCAAAGGGTTCAAAGGTTCAATGGGTTCAAAAGTTCAACGACATCAGCAAGCATAATGATGTTAAGTGCTATATCAAAAGTTCATAGTTCAACTGCTTCAACAAGTTCAACAGCTTCAAAAGACTTAACAAAAAGAAGAAGGTTTGAACCGTTGAACCTTGAACCAAAATCATTCAAAAGTTCAATGGGTTCAACGGTTCAAAAGTTCATCAAGCGGTTGGTTCAAGCAGTCAATTGAATGAGTGGAACACAAGATTGAACCATTGAACCAAAGTTGGTTCAATTAGTCAGTTCAATCGGCTGATTCAAAGGAGTGCCCTAAATCTCAAAGACCAAAGTACCCTTACAGAGGGCAGTGAACCAAAGGTGAGTGCCCTTACAGAGGGAATGCGATGAGCAAAATGGACCATTGAAAAAGGCTGAAAGGGTAAGGTTTTCTTTAGAAAATTGGACAAGGCAAATTCTTTCAGACAAAAAGTCTCGAAGGAATTCCTTCAGACTTTTGTCTGAAGGAATTTGCCTGAAGGAGAAAGCTCGACTGAAGGGAAAGCCCGATGAAAAGCAATTAAGGTAGGGAAAGATTTCTCTTAGACAAAATGTTTGAAGGAATTGAAGCTGAAGGACCCCGAAGACCGCTTAAAGGCCACTCAAAGGACCCTGAAGGGCAAGTACCCTTACGGGGGACTCTTGGCCAAAGCTGAAGGGATACCTCCCCTTCGAGAAGGATCAAACAAGAAATTTAAAGGAAATAAAGCTAAAAGAATTAAACAAGGGTTAACGGGCCCACAGACGTCAAAGTTGGGCACCATGAACTAGCCGTTGGAATCCAGAAGTTTGGTGACGTCCTTGAAGTTGTCATCTTTACGTTAATGAAATAACCATTGATCTTTAAAGGCTAGGGCATGGAACCTAAAAACAAACTCAGTGACTAGCTGAAGAGGGAGCTGAAAGAGCCAAAAAAAGGGAAAATATAGCCTGAGAGCTCAAATTGCAACAGGAAAGAGGGAAAGACCAAAAATATCTGTGCGGGAGTTATTATAATAGATGGAACAATTCACCAAGTAGATATTTGATCTCGCAAACATTAAAGGTGCGACCTATTTTTCTCCATGAAGTAAAGGTGAAGTGGACAACTGCACAGACATCAGGGGACAAACCAGATGACCTAGGCCTAGGAGAAGACATTTGAGATGAATTGACATGCCACAGTTAAGGTAGTCACCCTGTTCCAACATGGTCCCTTAACAAAACTAAAATGTATTCGAGGCATTGAATGTGCATGGGCCATTCCATAGGATAAAGTTCCAAGCCTTTCTTGGCTACTATATAATGTAATCTCTTATTTTATGCAAGGGAGATCTCTCTGTTATATAAGCAAAACTCTACCCAAATTAAAAGGTGATTACTGAGACTTTGAGCTCAGATTGTTGATCATATTTCTTTGTTTGAATGAGAAAGCAAGTTACTTCCAGACTTTGTGCTATTATATATTGTGTCATTTAAGGGATGGTTCTTATGTCTGTTTCCTGAATGTGTTTTTGTCTATTGAATGAAATAAGTAGAACTAGTGGAAATAATCAAGAAGATGTCCTGAAGCCAACTATGGGAAGACTTTGTGCTATCTACAATTGCCTTTAGTGTGTTTGTCTATTTTCTATTTCTTTGTAAAGGACATTGGGATGACTTTGTGTCCTCATTGTCCTTCATATCTCACTCTTGGGTAGTTGAGGTGGAGACTTTGTGCTACACCTCATTCTGCTAGTTACTGCACCTTGTTACCAGTTACTTGTCACTACCTGAAAGAACTCTTGCTATTTGCTGCAAGACCACTTCTGAAAGGAGAAAAGTGCCTTCAGTGTCTTCACCAAGATTTCTCCTTTCCTTGTGAACATCATCTCTAAAAAAAGAGAGATGGATGGTGTTATCCTACCCTTGAGTGTTATTTTTTGCTTATATATATATATATATCCTCTTCATAGTTATAAGGGAACCTCCCCTTGATGAGAGGAGATATTTGTCCCCTTTTGATGTGGTAAACCTGCACATCTAGATGAACAATCTCCCTATGCTGTGGTTGAAGAGATCTATTTTGCTCATCAGTTAGCTAGTGACAAAATATTCACCCAATAGTTTTTGGCAACTCCGCTGGGGATTCAAACAAGATGTTCATATTCTTATCCATTATATACTCTGGTGACTCTAGTTTGTGTCTTATCCATTATCATTATAGCCTTATCCATTTATTCTGTTGGGGAAGAATGCACATTTTAGAGCCTCAAGCTTCAAGCTAAAGCAATACCAGTTCTTTTCCATTTTTATTCTACAATCTGGCAGCTCCATGCTATACAAGAAGCCAAAAAGCTCAAGGTGTTGTTGACCCTATTTTTGAGTTGGTGCAACAGAGAAATTTTGATTTGTTTCCTCCACAACCTCACCTTCAACAAACTAGGAGTCTTCCTTCTACCAACACCAAGTCACCAATACAAGGTAGAGCTTCTTTTTCCTCTGCTAGCAGAGCTTTGCCTGTACATACCCCACCAAGATTTGTTATCTTCCCTTTCCATAGCCATATAATGGCAGTTCAAGGCCCCTGGGGTAACTCTTTTGGCCCACTCAATTTAACCCCACCTCTACATGAGCTACCATGTAGTTCAAGGAAGAATTTCCCCAAATTCTTTGGTGATGGGAGAGTTCACCTTGATGAACACATTACAACTTTTAGCATAGCCTACGGTGTGATAGGCATGGAGTATGAAGACGTGGTAGTCAGGATGTTTGTGAAAACATTGCAAGGTGCTGCTACAGACTGGTTCTATCATTTGTAGGCCTAGATTGTGACTAACTAGAAAACTCTTAAAGCTAAATTTGAAGCCAGGTTCAAGCCTACAAAAGATGCGCATGCCCAGCTGGCCCATCTCACACATATGAAGAAAGAACCTCATGAACCTATGAGGGACTTCATTGCTAAGTTTGACAAGCTGAGGAACAAGATTCATATAATTGCTCAGCCAACACCTGAGAACCTTAAATATTTCTTCATCAACTCACAGCTGCCTGAAGTGAGTTTTTTGCTGAGACATGCTAGCCACATAGACCTTGTTGCTGCTCAAGATTTGGCCATTGAGGTGGAAGATGATCTCATCTTGTCAGGGAAGATAAGAAGAGATCCTAACAAAGGAAAATCTTTTTCATCTTCTTAGAATTCATCTATAGGGACCATTGATCAAATGGTGTAAAATTTAGAAAATGAACTGCTAGCCTTAAAAAGATAAGTGGCCCAAGGTATGTGTGCTCCTCTTTATCGAGATATGCCAAGCAGACATTTCAGAACTAGTCATACCAAGGCAATGCTACTAGAAATTAAGGGCAGCCAAACCGTCTTCCTCCTCCATAGGGGAAACTTGCCATTGAAGCACCTAAAATCAATTCAACAATTAGATATCTTGAAGCAAAATTAGATTTCTCCTTCCAATCTGAGTTTAATCAAGAAAATGACGCTGATCTCTTTGCAGCAGACCAAGAAGAATCAACTGGTGACTCCAACATTGGTTTCCTGAATTACCAGGATGAACCCAAAAGTGAATGGAAAATAGTTGAGGGATCATATGCTGTGTTCACCCGGTCCAAGAATCAGTCAGCCCAACAAGCTAATAAAAAAAATAGAGGAGCGACCTCAACCTACAATTTCGATTGCCAAACGAGGAACTTCTCTACCTTTCTATCCAAAAGACCCAGTGATTGCTAAAAAATTAAGTACTCCAAACATGCCTTCACCTTCAAATTCAATTTCACAGATCAGTCCTTCCCCCCTAAAAACTACAAGGATGAACTCCCTTCCCCTCTTCATAATTTATTTCAGACATTTTACAGAATTGACCATGTCAAGAAAACTAAGATCCAAATGTCTGAATTTGAATTCCTACAAGCCAACCCTGAGCAATTAGACAGGTTGGTTGAGTGTGTGAAGAATAAAGCTATCCCTATAGGACAAGGTTTTAAGAAGGTAAATCATGATCCCCCAAGGAACATGTCCATCCCAAACAATCTTATCATTACTCCTCCTGCTACCCCTAGTAAAATAGAGCCTTTCTATGTTTCCCTATTGATAAAGGGTCACAAGCTAAGCAATTGCATCATTGATTCTAGAGCATTTGACAATGTCATGCCTGTCAAAGTAGCTGAATCCCTTGGTCTCACATTGACCAAGACATTTGGGAGATGTTTCTCCAAGGAGAACAAACAAGTGCCACTACTAGGACAAATCAAAGATGCCTAATTTGCATTTACAACATTCCCAGACAAGAAAATCAAGATGATTGTCTTGATGGCTGACATCCCAACATCATACGACATCCTTCTTGGACAAAATTTATGCAAGGATGTTGGTGGAGAATTGAGCATGGACCTATCAAAGGCATCATGCAGAGATTGCTTCTTGAAAAGGAGGCAAAATATGTTGTCACCCAAACATTAGTACCTGAAGCTCAAATTCTATTTGAGTCTTCAGGCAGAGGTAATTATTTTCTATCTACTGAATATGTTCCTATTACAATAGACAAAAATATTATAGGTGGCAAACCCAAAATTGATTCAAACAAGACATCAAAAGAATTGGTAGGGCACAATATAGATGAAAAAGGATCTTCCCTCTCTAATGAAGACAAATCTGATAGAATATCAATTTTTGATGATGTTTGGATCTTGGAATTTGATGGTAGCAACTCTTCTACTAGTGTTGGAGCTGGGATTGTTCTAATATCTTCTGAAGGAGATATTTTTCCTTCATACAAGTTGTAGTTCAACAACACCAACAACACTACCGAGTATGAATCTCTGTTACTTGGGTTGAAGGTAGCTCAAGATAGAGGTGTTAAACTCCTTCATGCTAAAGGAGATGTTGAACTGATGGTTTTTTAGGTGAGGAACTTGTGTCAAACCAAGAACAAAAGATTGCACCATTATTACAATTTGGTATGGGATTGTATTGAAAGTTTTGATGCTTTCAATATATCTGCAATGCCCAGAGAGCTTCATAGCCATGCAAGTTCATTGGCTCTCTCTACGAGCCTCTTAGTCCCTCACAAACACTTTAAAGAGCAGAAGTACACTATCGAACTAGTCCTTCAACCAAGTGTGCCTGACAATGCCAATCATTAGTAGGTATCTGATGGGGATAATCAAATCATGTGCTAAATTGAACCGGAAGAGCAACAAGTTATGGTAGTGGACCATACTATTGCACACCAAAGTCAGGAAAAGGAACTCTTTGCCAAGAGAGCAAAGATTTATGGTTTTTAGATTAGAGACCACGCCTTGCCATGGGGCAAGAAGAGAGAACCAAAAGGAGTGCATAGAAAATGTGATTCTTGGTGGAGAGTTCCATTCACCCATCACCAATTCTGGGGAGAAAATGGTTTCTTACTAGTTTATCAAGATGGAATGCCATTTTCACTGTCTCACAATGGGTGGCATCTGAAGCGCTTCAATTCTTGAAGCATCATATAAGATCATATGTATATTTTTATAGTCTTTAGTTCTATTTTGTGATTTTCATTTTCATTTTTGGCACATTTAGTTTTTGGGTAGCATGACTTCGTAGCCCAATGGCATACTTAAAGGCACTGGAGATTCTAGTTTCTACTTCCCTCAACTATTTTAAAATTTCAACTGAAGGAAGTTCGCCAACTAAAGCCAGTTGTTGTTCCTAAAATATGTCACTTATTTTTGGGACAACATATGAACTATTTTGGTCTTACAGGCCAAAATTCTCTCTTCCCTTCTCAAAAATTGTTTTGAGCCTTCAAAATTCTTCATTATTCAAGCTTTTTCAACTAACAGACTCGGTAGGTTGATTTCTACAGACTTTGTAGGCTGATTTCTACGGACTCTGTAGGCTGATTTATATAGACTCTTCAGGCTGATTTCTACGAACTCTGTAGGCTGATTTCTATGGACTCCATAGGATTATTTCTATAAACTCTATAGGCTCATTTCTATGGACTTTGCAGGCTTATTTCTACAAACTCCACAGGCTGATTTCTATAGACTCCGTGGGCTCATTTCTATTGACTCCGTAGGCTCATTTCTATGGACTCTGTAGGAAAAAAACAAGTTCCCAACACTTGGACCATTTCAAGGTTGGTTCAACACTGAGGTTCAACCAAAAGGTCCATTGACAAGCTTCAAACAAAGGAATGAACCATTGAACCTTGAACCAAAATGGTTCAAAGGGTTCAAAGGTTCAACGGGTTCAAAAGTTCAACAACATCAACAAGCTTAAAGATGTTAAGCACTTCAGCAAAAGTTCATAGTTCAACTTCTTCAGCAAGTTCAACAGATTCAAAAGACTTAACGAAAAGAAGAAGGCTTGAACCGTTGAACAGTTAAACCTTGAACCAAAATGGTTCAAAAGTTTAATGGGTTCAATGGTTCAAAGGTTCATCGAGCAGTTGGTTCAAGCGGTCAATTGAATGAGTGGAACACAAGATTGAACCATTGAACTGTTGGACCAAAGTTGGTTCAATCGGCCGGTTCAAAAGAGTGCCCCAAAGCCCAAAGACCAAAGTACCTTTGTGGAGGGAAGTGTACCAAAGGTGAGTTCCCGTGTGGAGGGTAGGCGATGAGCAAAATAGACCATTGCAAAAGGCCGAAAGGGTAAGGTTTTCTTCAGAAAAGTGGACAAGGCAAATTCCTTCAGACTTTTGTTCGAAGGAATTCGCCCGAAGGAGAAAGCCCAACTGAAGGGAAAGCCCGACGGAAAGTGACTAAGGTAGGGAAAGATTTCCTTCAGACAAAATATTTGAAGGAATTCTTTCAAACATTTTGTTTGAAGGAATTGAAGCTGAAGGACCCCAAAGACCGCCTGAAGGCCACCCAAAGGACCCCGAAGGGCAGGTACCTTTACGGGGGACTCTTAGCCAAAGCTGAAGGGATACCTCCCCTTCAAGAAGGATCAAACAAGAAATCTAAAGGAAATAAAGCCAAAGGGATTGACCAAGGTGTGATGGGCCCATAGATGTCAAAGTTGGGTACCATGAACTAGCTGTTGGAATCCAAACGTCTGGTGACGTCCCTGAAGCCATCATCTTTACGGTAATGAAATAACTGTTGATCTTTAAAGGCTAGTGTAAGGAACCTAAAGACAAACTCAATGATCAGCTAAAGAGGGAGCCAAAAGATCCAACAAAAAGGGAAAAGATAGCTTGAGAGCTCAAATTATAACAAGAAAGAAGGAAAGACTAAAAATATCTGTGTGGGAGTTATTCCAGTAGGTGGAACAGTTCACCAAGTAGATATTTGATCTCGCAAACATTAAAGGTGTGGCCTATTTTTCTCCATGAAGTAAAGGCAAAGTGGATAGCTATGCATACATCAAGGGATAGACTAGATGACCCAGGCCTAGGAGAAGACATTTGAGATGAATTGACATGCCATAGTTAAGGCAGCCACCCTGTTCCAACATGTTCCCTTGACAAAACTGAAATGCATTTAAGGCATTGAATGTAGCATGGGATGTTCCATAGAATAAAGTGCCAAGCCTTTTTTGGCTACTATATAATGTAATCTCTTATTTTATGCAAGCGAGATCTCTCTATTATATAAGTAAAACTCTGCATAAATTGAAAGGTGATTACTGAGACTTTGAGCTCAGATTGTTGATCATATTTCTTTGTTTGAATGAGAAAGCAAGTTACTTCTAGACTTTGTGCTGTTATAGCTTGTGTCATTTAGAGGATGGTTCTTATGTCTATTTCTTGAATGTGTTCTTGTCCATTGAATGAAATAAACAAAACTAGTGGAAATAATTAGGAAGATGTCCTAAGGCCAACTGTGGGAAGACTTTGTGCTATCTATAATTGCCTTTAGTGTGTTTGTCTATTTTCTATTTCTGTGTAAAGGACCTTGGGATGAATTTGTGCCCTCATTGTCCTTCGTATCTCACTCTTGGGTAGTTGAGGTGAAGACTTTGTGCTACAACTCATTCTGCTGGTTACTACACCCTGTTACCAGTTACTTGTCACTAGCTGAAAAAACTCCTACTGTTTGCTGCAAGACCACTTCTGAAAGAAGAGAAGTGCCTTCAGTGTCTTCATCAGGATTTTTTTTTTGCTTGTGAACATCATCTCTAAAAAAAGAGAGATGGATGGTGTTATCCTACCCTTGAGTGTTATTTTTTGCTTATATATATAGTATATAACCTTCTCATAGTTATAAGGGAACCTCCCCTTGATGAGATGAGAGATTTGTCCCCTTTTGATGTGGTAAACATGCACATCTAGATGACCAATCTCCCTATGTTGTGGTTGAAGAGATCTATTTTACTCATCAGTTAGCTAGTTACAAAATATTCACCCAACACACTGGTCTATGACTAAAGAGGTATATTTGCCACTACCTAACGAGGTGGAATATTAGTTTCCCTTTATTAAGGTAGCAATATATTCATCCTCTATTGCATTGGTACACTAGATTGTGCCTATTGTATAATATTACTCATCGCTTATTGAGGAGTAGGATTCATCATATTTGGTTTTTGAAGCATGACATTGGTTGCTAGTTGACTACCTAATCCTATTGGTTACACACTTGAGGAAGCAACTTGTTGAGGTTGGGAAATAGGTGGTGATGGTTAGGGTACAAAGGATCCTATTCCTTTATATGATGATCCACTCATGGTATTAACTATAGGCACATGTTGTTGACTAGTTGTTTGTGTGGTAGTACCACTTCGATTTGGATTAGACGTTGCTTGCACATTGTCCACTATATTTTGCTTATTATTCTATGTAGAAGTAGAAGACACTTATTCAATAGTGGGCATATGCATCAAGTTATCTAATGAAGTGTTTTACATGAATGGGTCTGAACTCTAATTATTTTGACCAGTTAACTCCATAAAAACTTTTGTTGAAGGAACTAAGTCAATAAGAGGTTTGCTCACCATGGTCATTTGATTGAAATTGTGTGTTAGATTCAGGTAGGTTTGATATGCTATCTACATTTGATTAAAGTGGTCTTCCATGAGGTTTTTGTCTTTATTAGGAATATTAGGGTCCTAATACGTTGTTTGGACTAGAGCTAAAAGATTTCTAGAATGAACCTGCTGATCATAAATTATGTTGTGGGACATTCTTATTAGGCTTGGTAAATTCTCATGAGGGAAATCTAATGGAAACTTGGATCCTACCTCTATGGATTGAACCAAAATATCATCTTTGTTATCTAAAAAATGATGCTCAAACAAAAATTAATCATACACGGAATGCATATTAGTAGAGCATGACTGTTGAGGAACTAGTTCATCAGCTGTGAGTATTGTAGCTAGGTATTATGTGGTTTATTCTTGGTCCTATTATGAATAAGGTGGTGTATTAACCAAATATTTAGCCAATGGATCTTTGATTTGTGCTCTTAATTGAGTATTATAAGAGGGATATAGATCCATATCATAAGCAATATTATCTGCATAGGGATCTTACACCATTTCTTCTTGTGCAACCACATTACTAATCCTCAGATTGTACATGAGTTCACTACGAGTGTAAGAATACATGTTGGGATCCATAGTCAATGATTTGAGATAGAAAGGGAGGACAATGTGTAAAATAGATGATGTTCAAACTTGGTCTAGATTCATCAAAAGGATCAAAAAGGTTTATGCAAAGATTTGTGAGGAAACAAGCTAGCGTTACGTATCTAATGCATCACTATTCACACAAAGATAAGCAAGTAAATAGACTAAAAATCAAAATGTTAAACTCTAAGGTTGACGTGGTTCAAATCAGTCTAATCTGGGAAAAGCAAAATTTTTTAGGTCTTTTGGCCAAATATGATGTCAAAAGCTAGGCTTAAATAAGTCATGTGTTAGGACTCTTGGCCAAACGGTGTCAAAAGATAGACTTTGAAATAAAGATGATTTTTAATCTAATGAATTTGAAACACTTATAAAAAATACTAGGCATTTGAGTTTTGGATATAAACTTGACCAACTAAGTATAAGGTATGAAACAAAAGGCACTATAGAGATAGTTTATTTTTTTCTCATAAATAATGGTATAAAACTTGGTTCTTTTGACAAATAAGCTAGACAAACAGTGAATGAAATAACTGTGCTAGACAAAGGTTTACAAAAGGTACACTCGAATTGGTTTGAAAATATAGGAACAAATTTGAACTCTATGTAAGAGGGTCTATGAAATAATATCTAAATTTTTTTGGGCAACATAACAATGCTAGACTACCCAAAAAATGTGACAAAATGTTTGTTTCAAAAACTCTCTAAGGCAAAAATAGTTTTCCATAAATTTGACAACATAACACTATATTTCTTGGCTCAAAATGTTATGGTGCATAGAATCAAAGTGCAAGTGTTTAGCACAAAATGACTTAAGTCTATCAAGTGGTCATAATGCTCATGAGTCTTAAACGGCCTTCAACCCAAATTGGAAATTGAACCTAAGTTCCCTCAAGTTTAGTGAAAATGGTGAATCCACTTTCACACATCAACCCTATGAAATTATAAAGGTGCAATTTTGAATTGAAATATAAATTAAGGACTTAAACAACTTTGGCAAAGGTTTAGACTCAATTGGACAGCATAACTGTGCCAAAGTGGATGATATGACTCCCAAGTTTTGATGAACTTTATACAAGGCAAATTTGATGAATTCATGTGGGTACCATAATGCCTATTTTTTCAAAGGAAAATGAGTACCATGTGTTTTCATTTGTATCATTTATTTACACCAAGTTTTGACTTCAAACAAGACTTTAATCTAGGACAAAACTCAATTGATTAATCACTCTTAAACTCTAAACTGACAAGGTTGCTTGGTATTGTTATAATCCATCAATACACATCACTTGAGATAATTTTAAGTGTTCATCCAAAAGTAAATGTGCATTATATAGTAGGTTTTTTACACCCCCTTCTCTCAAATGATAGTACTGTGACATAGACCTTGAGGCGTACCTTGCACCAACAATACTTCCATGGCAAGTGGGGAGTTATGTAATATATACAAGTTTTCAAACATTCTAGGGGAATTAATTACACAATGAATTTCACATCAAATGATGTAAAAGACAAGCATATAAATTGGGTGACCACAGCAATGACTAGTTGTAAAAAGGTCTATTCATTTTTACAACCACTACATCCTACTATTCGCTTAGTGTAGTGTGATGTCCAAATGAAGAGATGTCCCATGTGTAACTCTAATTAGGAGCCAAATGAATTCAATATCAGGAGGTGAAACCCTGGGTCAAAGCTTCCCTAAATAACTCATGGGAGGTGATGAAGTCCCCCTCGCAAGCCAAGTTTTCATAAAAAGAGGAGATTAGTATTGTGTTAGTGAATGAAATCAAATCAAAAACACACTAAACTAACATATGCATGCCTAGTTACTAGGGTGAGCTTAGTGAAGAAATACAAATGAAAAAATCATAACTAAAATGCAAGAAAACACGCATTCCTTGCCTTCTTTGATGCTCTAAGAATATTCTTTGATTGGCTTTCTCGGTTTGTGCTTATGAAGTCTTTGTCAATGGAAGCTTGGCTATCCTCCACCTCTTCTTGGCACCTTTGGCTTTGGCTTGGATTGGAATAAATTTGGCATGGTAACACTAGTTTGCATGAAGCTTTTAGAACCAATCTTGCATTATAACTTTACAAAAATTAAGCTTAAAATTCATGTGGTAAGGCCTCCTATTTATAGATTTTTGAGATTTATCATAATCAACTTGAACTGTCCATCTAAAGATTGAGATGTGTGGCTAAGGATTAATCCAATTTTGCAATTAAAATTGATAAATAGGCTCATTAATATTTGGGATAGAGGAGCAATTAATAGGTATGGAGAGATTTTATGAGGCATGGGAGGCATGAATCTAGCCATTTGTGGCATTTATGACCTAAGGATGTCTTCCCAAGAAATGAGGTCACCTGATGATGCAGATATTCACTATTCATTTGTGAAAAAATGTTTTCAACAAGTTTCCATGGAATTATTAATTAGGCTCTAATTTGGTTTAATTATATCTTAAGCATCATATGTTGTTTAACCCATTATAATAGAAATTAAATTTTTTCTAAGACTACTTGTGTTGTTAATACCAATTTGTGATAGTTAATTTTATTACTGAATGAATTGGATGATCTTCCAAATTTATAGTCAAGTAACATAAGTACTAATACAAAATAGATTGTTGAATTTTAGTTCATCAAATTATCTTTGTTGTGAATTTGACTAGATGGAAATTTATTTGGTTCCACCTTTGGTAGCTTGGTTCAAAGGATGCAAATTAAACACAAATCTCTTGTATAATTTTCTGATTCTAAGATGATTTGAATTAGATGCAAAGTTATTTGGTTTGTCCCATTCTTGTATGACTTGAATATTTTTCAAGTTCACACATGCACTCCTTATGTGTGTAATGTATTCCAAATATTTTATCTCTTGCATGAAAAATGAACATTTATTTATGTTATCATAAAAATATGTTTCTGCAAAATGTGAAACACTAGTTCAGCATGGTGTAGATGTTCATCCCATGCTTTATAAAGATTAATATGTCATCAAGGTAGATTAAAAAGGTAAAGGGCCTGAGGATGTTGATCAACATCTCAATGAATGAATTCACTACATGAGTTAACCTAAAAGACATAACCAACTAGTCAATCAATCCTCCCTTTATTTTTAAGACTATATTCCAAATGTCTAGAGGTTTAACATGAATATGATGATACCCAAACATAAGACCAATTTTATAAAAGACTTCTACACCATGGATATGGTAAAAAAATTCATTAATATTTAGGTGAGGATAATAGTTCTTCAATTTAATCTTGTTAAGATTTTTAAAATTGATTCACAACTTTGGCACAAGCACAGTTGGGCTTCTACAAGGAAATGATTTGGGCATGATGTGTCCATTATCCATGATTTCATGGATATACCACTTGATCTATTCATTATCTATAAATTATATGGTGTATAAAGAGGTTTTAGGTAGAGGTAGTTATTGGATCAAGCCAATATTATTGTTTAGTATACAATATGTAGGAACTTATTTAGGTGACTAAAAGATATCCTTGTATTCATCTAGTTTATAGTTAAATTATTTTGTCTTTGTTATTATTGGATAAACCACACTATGATATGGTGATATAAGGATGTTATTAAATTTAATTCTTACCATCAAGAGTATACTTCTTACTAGAACTAAAAATATTCTTGCAGTTCCTGGCATTAATGACTGAAATCTTATGAACTAACTATGATATATGGTATTTTAGATCATGACAATCTATCAAAATATTTCAAGAATCTACTTCATAGACTACATGTCAATGGTAAATATATAGTTTACCACATGTAAAAATCACACACCTCTAATGGTGAGATGTCACAAAGGATTGCATTTTAAAAATTTTGATTTTGTACACCAAGTGACACTACTAGGTGATCCATTTCTCAAGACCTACACTAAACCATACACTAGCATATGTTTATGGATGATGTATAAATTTCAAGTTCAATTTTTGAAAATATGCTTTAGGAAAAATTAAATTCTTCTGACTTCTATTGGAAATGATGAAGTATATTGACTCACCATTGATCTACATTTGTTAATGAAACAATATTTTTAATTCATATAATTTCTTGTTGGGGGAAGTAGAGATATTTTTAATACCGACCATATCACTGGGTTCATAATCTATTATCTACTTACCTTTTTATAGTTCTAGATAATTTATACCCACTTCTCAAGATGTGAAAATAGAGAGCTCATAGTGTGACACTCTTCATTGGATTGAATATTGAAGTTATGAATTAAGCACCACTTTCAAATCTTGGACTACTTGTTCTAATAATTTAAAAATTATTTTCCACTCTATGGTATGATGATTCAATCAATAGACATACAAATAAAAGGCCTTCAATGTAATTATTTAGATCATAAAATGTCCTCATATGGAAAGCAATTGATTGGTTTCAAGAAATCACATAGCTTGGTGATAGTCATGACCCATTTTTGGTGCTATGGTGGTTTTACTTGCTTCTCTTTTTCTGGTGGATTTTCAATTGTGAATTACATCATTTCTAATAGGCCCATATTTTTTCATAGGTGCTAAATATTTATGTTTGAAATTTGCCTCCACATCATTTTGATCACTATGTATTATATTTTATGTTAGTACTCAAATATCCACTTGTAACTCCTAACATTGTTAAACCCCATAAAAATACCACCATCAAGTTATTATATGGAGTTATTAAGGATGAGGAAGGATGAGGACAAATTGAGTAGAGATGATGAGGGAGTCAATAGGGATGATGAGGGTCAATGAGGGAATGATTAGGGAGGATGAGGGAGTGATTAGGGATGATGAGGGATTGTGAGGTTCAATGAAGGAGTGACTATGGGTGATTAGGGATGAGGAAGGAGTGATTATATATGATGAGGTATGATGAAGCAATGATTAGGGATGATGAGGGATGGTGAGGATCAATGAGGGAGTGATTAAGGATAATGAGGGAATAATTATAAATGATGAGGAATAGTGAGGGTAAATAAGGGAGTGACTAGGGATGATGAAAGATGAGAAATGAGTGATTAGGGATGATGAAGTAGTGATTAGGGATGATGAGAGAAAATGAAGGAGTGATTAGGGATGATGAGTGAGTGATTAAATATGGTAAGGGATGGTTAGAGTAAATGAGGGAGTGATGAGGAATGATGAGGGATGAGGATTGAGTGATTAGGGATGATGAGGGATAGTGAGGGTCAATCAAGGAGTAATCAAGGATGATGAGGGAGTCATTAGAGATGACTGGGGATAGTGAGGATTATTGAGGAAGTGCTTAAGATTCATGATAAATGATGAGAGTGATTAAGGGTGATGAAGCATGAGTAAGAAGTGATTATGGATGAGGGAGGGATTATGAACAAGTAAAATTAACCCAAAATGGTCGTTTGATGTGTGTAGGTCATCAATGTGACCTATGCTACCCCAATCACACCACTTTGTACCAATTTCAAAGTGAGTGGTTTGAAAACTTTAATTTTGACAAACTTAAGACTCTTAGAAATGTTAGCAATCAATTTATAAGGCATAAAAAGCTAAAAAATGACTATATATTTACCAATAATGGACATCAATTGTAAAAGTTATGCCCTATAATCCCTATGTTCTGTTGGGTGAATATTTTGTCGACTAGCTAACTAGTGACCAAAATAGTTCCTATCACCATAGCATAGGGAGATTGGTCATCCAATGTTGCAGGTTTACCACATCCAAAGGGGACAAATCTCTCCTCTCATCAAGGGGAGGTTCCCTATTAAATATGCAGGAGATGCAGGAGGCTATATACTATATATATATATATATATATATATATATATATATATATATATATATATATATATATGCAAAAAATAAGACACAAGGGTGGGACAAACCATCCTTCTCTCTTCTTTCAGAGATGATGCACACAGACAAAGGAGAAAATCTTGGCTATAAATGCTGAAGGCACTTCTCTTCTTTCAGAAGTGTCCTTACAAGAAACAGTTGGAGTTTCTTTTAGATAGTGAAATAACTAGTGATCAAAAGAACGTAGGAACAACAGGATGAAATAGAGCTTAAAGTCTCCACCTCAATTGCCCAAAGGGTATATCACAAAGGATAATGGGGGCACAAAGTCACCCCAGAATCCTCAACACAAAAAGGAAAGGAAAACACAGACTGAAATCAGTGGTGAAAGCATAAAGTCTTCTCACAGTTGGTTTCAGGACACTTCTTTATTACCTTCACTAATTCTATGCACCAAATTAAATGAATAAGGACACCTTCAGATGACACAAGTCAGAACAACACAAAGTCTAGAAAAACCTGCTTTCTCATTTAGATGACAATGGAAATGAAATTACAACCTGAGCTCAAAGTCTCAGTCTTCTTCTTTCAAAATGGGCAGAGTTTCATTCTTGTAAAAATGAGAAGTCTCCCTTGTAACAAATGAGAGATTACAATAAATAGCGCTCCAAGAAAGACTTGGGCACTTTTTTCCATAGAATGACCCATGCTGTACATTCAATGCCTTGAATGCTTTTCAAGTTTGTCAAAGAACTGCATTGAAAATAGGGTAGCTGTCTTAACTATGGCATGCCATTTCATCCCATATGTCTTCTCTCGAGTCTAGATCCTTTGGTCTATCCCCCTTGACATTTGCACAACTATCCATTCATCTTTACTTCATGGAAGAAAATAGGCTGCGTCTTTAGTTTGGTGCACCCAAAAGTCTACTCAATCCACTGTTTCATCTATCAAAAATAACTCATTCAAAGATATTTCTGATCCTTTGGTCTCTCTCCTCTCTTTACTACTTAAGCGCTTCTTTGCTCTTTATAGCCCTTCTTGCCTAAGTCTTTGGGGGGTCCTTTCTGTGTCTTTGACAAGTGGCAAGTTCCACTGTTATGAAAATCATTAGAAACTTACGAAAAATGGGGTCCACGACATGTTTTGCCCAAGCAACTCCAAAAGGGGAACACGGATGCAAACATTTGTCACTTTCTACTAAGTCATAACAGGACACGTGATGTATTTTGCTTAACTTACAAAAGCTTTAGAAACCTTTTGAGAGTCTTACGGAAGATGACACGTGGTGGCTTCCACTCTGCTTTATAATGGACACGTGGTGGCTTCCGCAGGTTTTTCTCTTCAGTTGGGATTTTTATGATGGGTAAAAAGCCTGAAATAATTCCTTTGGAAAAAAGTTTGAAGGAAAGCTTCTGTGACTTAGTCATTAGTTCTTATTTGTTTCTTCAGACTTTTCTCTGGGTGAATTCCTTCAGACAAAATGTCTGAAGGAATTTTGCCTTGGTCATTTCCATCGAACAAAAAGTTTGAGGAATTATTCCTTTTGGGCCTTGAACCAAATCCGAAGGAATTCTATCTCTTTTGGCTTCTCTTTTGATCGCTTGAACAAAATGTATTGAACCAACCGCTCGTTGAACCTTGGCTGAAGCACTTAACTCATTAAACCCACCAATCTCAAGTATGTTGAGTCCGTAGAAACATATCGATAGAGTTCATAGATTTTTGGAAAGCTTGAAAAATGAAGAACTTGAATGCTCAGAATAGTTTTTAAAAGGGGAAGAGAGGATTTTGGTCTGTAGGTTGTCCCAAAAATGAGTGGCATTTTTTGGGGATAACAGCTGGCTCCAGTTGGGGAACTAACTTTAGTTGGAAACTTGAAACACAACTGAGAGGAGTAGAAACCAAAATCTCCAGTGCCTTGAAGTGTGCCATTGGGCGATGGAGTCACGCTACCCAAGAAGAAAGGTTCTAAATAAAGAAAATAGAATGAACAAAACAAATCAAAAGATTATACAAATATACATATGTACAAGGGGACTCATCTGATACTTCAAGTGTTGAAGTGCTTCAAATGTTTCCCATTGTGAGGTAGAGAGAAGAGAGTGCCATCTTGATATTTCAATAGGAAACTATTTTTACCATTGAGTTGATGAATAGTAAAAGGGCCCCTCCATAGGGAATCAAACTTTCTATGCATCCCCTTTGGTTCTTTTCTCTTGTCCCACAGCAGGACTTGATCTCCAATCTAGAAATCATGATTCTTTACTTTCTGGTCGAAGAGCTTCTTCACCAAAATTTGATGGGCAACAATTCTGTCCACCACTAAAGTTCTCTACTCATTCAGCTCAACAAGGTACATGATCCTATTCTCAATTGAGCTCTCATACGTTTGGTCTTCAATCACCTTAGCCAATTTCAATGTTGGCAATTCCAAGGTGATTGGTATCTTAGCATTGACACCATACAGAAGTTGGAAGGGAGACATACCAATTGCTCTTTTTGGTGTAATTCTATCTACCCACAAAGCATCAACCAATGCCTTATGCCATGTTCTTTGGTTGTCATCCACCAGCTTCTTGATGATAGTTACCAAATTTTTATTGCTTGACTCGGCCTATCCATTCCCTTGTGGAAAGTAATCAGAGGAGTGGGAGAGTGTAATTACATAGCAGAAATAGAATTGAGTAATCTCCTAAGAAGTGAAATAGGCTACATTGTCAGTGACAATTTTGACTGGGACCCCAAACCTAGACATGATGTTCTCTTTGAGGAAATTGCATACTACTTCAGAAGTAGCATGTTTGGTTGGAACCGCTTCCACCCATTTAGTGAAATAGTCTATTACTGTAAGGACATAATCATGTCCAGCACTTGATGGTGGGTTTACATCACCAATAAAGTCAATTCTCCTATTGCCAGAAAGGCTCCTCAATGACCACTAGTTTGAGAGGTAGAGCAGCTAGCTTGGGCCTTCCAACAAACTGCTGGCACAGTTCACATCCCCTGACCCACTTGTATGCATCTTGAAAGAGAGGCAACCAATAGTACCTAGCTCGTAGGATCTTATGGGCAGTCACAGGGGTAGAAAAATGTCCTCCACAGGCCGAATTGTGGAAGGACTTCAGAAGGTGGCTTTGCTGCTCCTTGTCCACACAGTGAAGGAACATTCCATCAAGGCTTCTCTTGTATAGACCGTTGTCCCAGAGGACAAAATTAGCAGCTTTCAGCTTGATGGTTCTCCTTTATTTATAAGATAGGTTTGCAGGACATTCACCATAAGTGAGGAAATGAGCAATACCTGAGTACCACTTATTTATGGTGGAGACAAAGAGGACTATTGGTGTGTCATTCTCATCCACTTCTGGTTCTTCATGCTCTGTTCCTCTTGGCTTGTTATTAGCAATTAGTTGGCATAGCCCTTTTCCCTGTACCAACTTTGTTGGCTTGATGATCAGATCAAACTCCTGAATCTTTGCAATCCAATTGCCTCTTTTCATCCCAAACTCTTGTTGAGTCAGTATAGATTTCACTGTGGTGTCAGGGACCAAGGCAGTAACTCGAGAATTGAGAATGTAGAAATGAAAATGTTTCACGACCTTCACCACTACATAATCGTGCTTCTCCATATTTGAGTACTATAGCTCATGAGCTTTGAGAGGGAAGCTCATGAAGGAAATGGGAGATTCCATGCCTTCTTTATTCTGTTGAACCAAAATTGCTGAAAGCATATGTTCTGAAGCATACCTGTAAATGGTGAATTCTTTGCTATAGTATGGACAAGCTAGAATTGGGGCATGGGCAATGGCAGTCTTGATTTATTCAAAAGGTGACTTGCCTTCTTCAGTCCAACTAAAGGTGTCCTTTCCTTTCATCATGTTCACAATGTGCCTAGTCTTCTCAGCAAATTTGGGGATGAATCTCCATAAGAATTTCACCTTTTTGAAGAAAGAGTGAACAACAGTCTTGCTTGTGGGCAAGGAAAGTTCTTGGATAGAATTAACTCTATCTGAGTCAATATTTATGCCTCCTTTGGACACAATGTGTCTGAGAAGTTTCCCCTCCGTTACTTTGAAAACTAACTTCTTGGGGTTTAAGAAAATGCCATTCTGGCAACAGCATTCTAGCACTTGCTGCAAATGGTTCACATGATCTGGGTGATGCTTAGAGAAGACAATCAAGTCATCAAGATAAAATAAGATGAACTTACCCATCTCATCCTTGAAGGCAAGGTCCATTTCTCTTTGGAAGGTGGCACCAACATTTATCAAGCCAAAAGGCATCCTTTTATATGCAAACATGCCCCAAAGTGTGGTGAAACCAGTCGTATGCTGGTCTGCTTCACCAACTTCAACCTGATTATATCCTGAGAAGCCATCTAGCATTGATAACATCTTTGACCCTGTCACTGTCTGTAACACTTGATCCATGATTAGCAAAGGATAATTATCCTTCAAGGATGCCTGATTCAAATTCCTAAAACCCACACAAAGGTGAATTTCACCATTTTTCTTTCTTATAGGCACTATATTGGCAATCCATGTGGAATGATGGATTGGGAAGATGATCCTGGCATTTAGCATTTTTTTTATCTCAAATAAAATAGTACCTGAGATTTTTGGATTATAATACCTGGTCTTTTGCCTGTAAAGTGCTGAATCAGCCTTGAGAGGGATGTTGTGTCAAATTTTGTCAAGCCAGAGTGATTTCAGGTCAGCGTATGAATACGTTAGGACATCCATGTATTCATTAAGAAAAGAGGTGAACTTGGAATGCTCTATAGGAGTACAACATTTCCCAATGTTCACCATCTTGAGGTCTTCCTTGGTTCCCAAATTTACTTGATCAAACTCCTGAGATGAGCTTGAATCCATTGGCTGCTGTCTGATGAATTTATCATGCTTATCAAATAGATTTTCAAGGGAAACCAAGCCTTTAGGGATCTTATTCCATTTCAATTTCAAGAACTTCTCACCTGTGTCTACATTTGATTCAGAAGCTGTTTCATATTTTTGAGGTTCGCTACCTTCAAAATGCAGCCGTTCAAAGCCATCTTTTTGCTCCAAGAAGGCAATGATTTGGCTGTCATTGTTAAAAACTTGCCAATAATTGGCATTATCAGGTACACTTGGCTAAAAGACCAGCTCAATCATGTACTTGTCTCCTTTAAAATTTGGGTGGGGGACCAAGAGAGTAGCTGAAATAGCTAATGCATCCACCCAGTCATTGAATTCTCTGAGAACTACAGAGATGCTGAAAGCATCAAAGTCTTCAAGCTGGTCCCAGACTAGATTACGATAATGATGCAATATTTCATTCTTAGTTTGATACAAGTTTCTCACCTAACAAACCACTAGTTTGGTATCTCCTTTAGCATGAAGGAGCTTGATGCCTTTGTCTCGAGAAGCTCTCAATCCAAGTAGCAGAGACTCATATTCAGCTGTGTTATTTATGTTGCTGAATTGCAATTTATAAGATGAGGGAAAAATATCTCCTTGAGGAGATATTAACACCACCCCAGCTCCTGAACCAGTGGAAGAGTAGCTGCCATCAAATTAAAGAATCCATACCTCATTTGATCCTGATTTCCTTTCAGATTCTTCTTCATCTGGGGGTGGATAAACTTCCACACTCACCTTGTGCTCAACCGATTCCTCTGTTGTTCTAGTTGACTGCATTTCTAGGCTGTCATCTATAGGAGCTTCATCAGATGTCTCATGAACTCCATTCGTGTACAAAAAGTAGTTACCCATGCCTGAAGACTCAAATAGAATTTGAGCTTCAGGTGCTGAGGTCTGGGTAACAACATATTTTGCTTCCTTCTTAGGGAGCAGCCTCTTCATAACACCTTTGA
Organism: Torreya grandis; assembly: GCA_037957365.1. Taxonomy (NCBI): domain Eukaryota; kingdom Viridiplantae; phylum Streptophyta; class Pinopsida; order Cupressales; family Taxaceae; genus Torreya; species Torreya grandis. Next base: position 12,200,739 of record JARHVA010000002.1, on the reverse strand, counting down.
CTAGAATCCTCGCCTCTGACAAATCCATGCTTAATTCACCACCAACATCCCTGCAGAAATTTCACCTGAGAAGGATGCCATATGATGCTGGGACGTATGCTACCAAGACAGTCATCTTGATTCTTTTGTTTGGAAAGGCAACAAATGCAAATTGGGCATCTTTGATTTGTCTCAGCAAAGGTATTTGCTTGTTTTCCATGGAGAAGCATCTACCAAAAGTTTTGGTCAATGTGATATCAAGGGATTTGACCACTTTAGCAGGCATGACATTATTTGAAGCTCCAGAATCAATGATGCAATTATTTAGCTGATGTCCATTTATCAACAATGAGACATAAAAAGGTTTAGTCCTACTAGGAGTAGCAGGGGGAGTGGTGACAAGGTTGTTCCTGGTGGGTGCATTCTTGGTAGCATCATGCATCATTTTGGGAATTGCTGGCTCAATAGGGATGTTCTGGTTTTTCACATATTGAACCAGTCTGTCTAATTGCTCAGGATGGGACTACAGAAACTCAAATTCAAACATTTAAATTTTGGTCCTCTTTATATGGTCAATGATATCAAATGTCTGGAATGAGCTAGGAACAAAGGATGGGAGTTCATCATTTTGATTTTTTAAAGGGGGAGGACTAGACTACGAATTTGAAGTAGAAGGCATAGGGGCATTTGGGGTATTTACCTTTCTTGAAACCATTGGGTCCTTTGACTGGAAAGGAAGAGTGGATCCCCACTTAGCAATTGAAACTGCTGGTTGAGGTTGCTCCTTTGCTTTCTCTTTATTAGCTTGTTGAGTTGATTAATTCTTTGACTGAGTGAATATGGCATACAACCCTTCAACTGCATTGCCTTCACGCCTAAGTTCATCCTAATAGTTCAGGAAACCAATATGGGAGTCACCAGCTAATTTTTCTTCTTTCTCAATGAAGAGATTAGCATCATCTTTGGTATTTAACTTAATTTGGAATGAGAAATCCACTTCAGCTTCTAGATATCTGAATACTGAGTTGTTTGGAGGTGCTTCAAGGGCGAGGTTCCTCTGTGGAGGGGGAAGGCAATTTTGTTGTCCCTAATTTTTGGTAGCATTGACTTGGTATGCCTGATTCTGAAATGTCCTCCTGGGCATATCTCTATATGCAGGAGTAGATGACATTCCGTGCATCATTTGCTTTTTGAGAGCTAGCATTTTATTTGCTAACTTTTGTACCATCTGGTTAGTGGTCACTACAGGTGAATACTCAGAAGATGAAGAGGATTTACCTTTATTAGGGTCTTTCCTTATCTTTCCTACCAAGATAAGGTCATCCTCTACCTCAATAGCCAAGTTCTAAGCAGCAGTAAGGTCTAGGTGTCTGGCCCGTCTCAGCAAGAAACCCACTTTAGGCAATTGTGAATTGATGAAGAAGCATTTGAGGTTTTGAGGTGTCAGCTGGGCGACCATGGCAATTTTGTGCCTCAGCTTGTCAAACTTGGTAATAAAATCCCTCATAGGCTCATGAGGCTCTTTCTTCATCTAAGTGAGCTAGGCCAACAAGGCATGTGCATCTTCTGTAGGCTTGAACCTGGCTTCAAACTTGGCTTTGAGTGTATCCCAGTCAGTCATTGATCCAGCTTGCAGATGGTAGAACTAGTCTACAATAGCACCTTGTAGTGTCTCCATGAAAAGCCTAACTACCACATCTTCAAATTCCACCCCTATTACACCACAGGCTATGCTGAAGGCTGCAATGTGTTCATCAGGGTGGACTCTTCCATCACCAAAGAATTTGGGGAAATTCTTTCTTGAACTAAGTGGTAGCTCATGCAGAGGTAGATTCAAGTTGAGTGGGCCAAAAGAGTTGCCCCAAGGGCCTCGAACTGCCATGATTTAATTATAAAAAATAGGGATGAAAAATTTGGGTGGAGTGGCTAGATTGTAGAACAAAAATGGAAAAGAACTGGCCCTGCTTCAGCTTGAGGCTTGAGGCTTCAAATTGAGCACTCTTTCCTAGCAGCTCTGGTTTTATAGACTAGATAATATAATAGAAATGGAGATGGAGGATGGTAAGGCTAATGATAGTGGGTAAGACATGGAACCGAGTCACCAGACTCTATAATGGATAAGGGTTATAATGATTATGGGTAAGACACAAGTAATGTTTCAATCTGAAACTTGAGGTTCCAAATTACACAAAATTACTGTGTCCCCAGCGGAGTCACCAAAAACTATTGGGTGAATATTTTGTCGACCAGCTAACTGGTGACCAAAATAGTTCCTATCACCACAACATAGGGAGATTGGTTGTCTAATGTTACAGGTTTACCACATCCAAAGGGGACAAATCTCTCCTCTCATCAAGGGGAGGTTCCCTATTAAATATGCAGGAGATGTAAGAGGCTATATATATATATATATATATATGCAGAAAATAAGACATAGGGGTGGGACAAACCATCCATCTCTCTTCTTTCAGAGATGATGCACATAGACAAAGGAGAAAATCTTGGCTATAAACGCTGAAGGTACTTCTCTTCTTTCAAAAGTGTCCTTACAGGAAACAGCTGGAGTTTCTTTCAGATAGTGAAATAACCAGTGATCAAAAGAACGTAGGAACAACAGGATGAAACAGAGCTCAAAGTCTCCACCTCAACTATCCAAAGGGTATATCACAAAGGATAATGGGGGCACAAAGTCGCCCCAGAATCCTCAACACAAAAAGAAAAGGAAAACACAGACTGAAATCAATGGTGAAAGCATAAAGTCTTCTCACAGTTGGTTTCAGGACACTTCTTTGTTACCTTCACTAATTTTGTGCACCAAATTAAATGAATAAGGACACCTTCAGATGACACAAGTCAGAACAACACAAAGTCTAGAAAAACCTAATTTCTCATTTAGATAACAATGAAAATAAAATTACAACCTGAGCTTAAAGTCTCAGTCTTCTTTCAAAATGGGCAGAGTTTCATTCTTGTAAAAATGAGAAGTCTCCCTTGTAACAAATGAGAGATTACAATATATAGCACTCCAAGAAAGACTTGGGTGCTTGTTTTCCATAGAATGGGCCATGCTGTGCATTTAATGCCTTAAATGCATTTTAGGTTTGTTAAAGGACTACGTTGAAAATAGGGCAGCTATCTTAACTATGGCGTGCCATTTCATCCCATATGTCTTCTCTCGAGTCTGGATCCTCTGGTCTGTCCCCCCTGACATTTGTGTAACTGTCCATTCATGTTTACTTCATGAAAGAAAATATGCCGTGTCCTTGGTTTGGTGCAATCATAAGTCTACTCGATCCACTGTTTCATCTGCTAGAAATAACTCCTTTGAAGATATTTCTGATCCTTTGGTCTTGCTCCTCTCTTTACTACTTAAGTGCCTCTTTGATATTTATAGCCTTTCTTGCCTAAGTCTTTGGGGGGTCCTTTCTGTGTCTTTGACAAGTGGCAAGTTCTGCTATTATGAAACTCGTTAGAAACTTACAAAAAATGGGGTCCATGACATGTTTTGCCTGAGCAACTCCAAAAGGGGAACACGGATGCAAACATTTGTCACTTTTTGCTGAGTCATAACAGGACACGTGATGTATTTCGCTTAACTTACAAAAGCTTTAGAAACCTTTTGAGAGTCCTGCGGAAGATGACACGTGGCGACTTTCGTAGGTTTTTCTCTTCAGTCAGGCTTTTTCCATCGGGCAAAAACCTTGAAAGAATTCCTTTAGACAAAAAGTCTGAAGGAAAGCTTCTGTGACTTAGTCGTTTGTTCTTCTTTGTTTCTTCAGACTTTTCTCTGGGTGAATTCCTTCGGACAAAATGTCTGAAGGAATTTTGCCTTGGTCATTTCCATCAAAAAAAAATCTGAGGAATTGTTCCTTTTGGGCCTTGAACCAAATCCAAAGGAATTCTATCTCTTTTGGCTTCTCTTTTGATCACTCGAACAAAATGCGTTGAACCAACCGCTCGTTGAACCTTGGCTAAAGCGCTTAATTCATTGAACCCGCCAATCTCAAGCATGTTGAGTCTGTAGAAACATATCTGCAGAGTTCGTAGATTTTTGAAAAGCTTGAAAAATGAAGAACCTAAATGCACAAAATAATTTTTGAAAGGGGAAGAGAGGATTTTGGTCTGTAGGTTGTCCCAAAAATGAGTGGCATTTTTTGGGGATAACACGTTCAACACTTAGACCTTGAAAATGCCTAAGTACTGACTAGATAAAAGTTTGAAAAACTATTTTATACATCATAAGGTGTGAAACTATGATACCAACTCTATTAGATGCAAATTTACCCTAATTTATTATATTTACTAAAATAAACTTAAAGTGTAAGAAAATAAATGTAAAAATATAAATATAAACCTATACTTGACATTTAGAGTAGTAAATATAAGCTTCTGGCCAAGATTGGATTCATGTGCATGTATACTCTTGATTTTATGTGCAAAATAATAGGAATACAATCACATTATTGATTTTATAATAAAGTGATCACATTATCTATTAACCAACATTCTCTCTATGTACATATTCATTGCTTTAATGTGCAAAACAATAGTACTGTGACCATATTATTTTTACAATAATGCGATCATGTTATGTATTAATGTGATCATGTTATGGCTCGGTAATTGCCAAAACATAATTTAAATAATGCAATTGTGTTATATAAAATATCCATGGAATTTTCCCCCAACTCTGTGCACTTACCCAAGGATGAAGACCTAGATGCCCTTAATTGGGGACTCCAAAGACTATGGGGTGATTCCTTGGTTCAATTCCTCTTAATGAGATTCATAAACCTTGAGCAAGACTTAACCTCAACAATAATAATATTTTGTCATCTAATTCCTCCTTTTAATTCTTAAGGGGAAAAAATTGAGCATAAATAGAGAGATGAGTGTTGTGTGTGTTTGGAATTATAAATATTATCCTTGTATATGTGGCTTCAAACCCAAAAATTACTTGAAACTCTAAGCCAATTATATTGGTCAGGCTGATATATGGGAATGAGTGTTGGATAACTTAGTACTATATTGGTTAGGGTGATACAATATGAAAGATAAAGACAAACTTAGAACTATCTCTAAATAGGCTAGAAATAGACTGCATTAGCCAAGCCAATACAACAAGAATATAGGGTGGTTAACATAAATAAACAAAATGAGATAAAAAAGGAAGACACAAAAAGACTCAAAGGAGGTTGGAATGATAGTATTGAAGGTATGATAAAATAATATGCAAGTATCTCTCTTAAATTAGCATGAGTTGATCCTTCCCCTTTCGATGCACTCTTTAAGACATGCACTCAGGGAGATTGATGTGTGATGAAACCTGCAAGAGTGATTGTGAATAAAGTGATAAAGATGAAAAATATTAAGTGTATACACTTTCCTTTTGTATGTGAGTCTTTTTTTATTATCGTGCTACTTTTATTCCTCTTTTTCATGCATTGCTTCATTCATTTCAATGAGTGGTAATGTGTCTTAATATTGGGACTTATGCACATTTTCTCCTTGAAACATTTCTCTACGACCTTTGGCTTCTTAATATACTTCAATCCCCCTATTTTTGTTTTTTTTAAGACTTGGTGGCTTTTTATATGTTGGTTCCTCCTCCCCTATTGATGGAACAATATTTTTACTGTGTTTATCACCTTTCCCCAAGTATTCACCTTATCCTACACATGAATCATCATTTTTTTCATAAAAATTATGCTTGGAACTCTTTCCCTTGCACACACTCTGCACTGGGGACTATACCCCCTCATTTTTATTTGGCCAATTGAGGAGGATGACTTCAATTTTGAAACTTCAGACTTATAATCTTTTGATTCTTCTTTTCCTTTTGTGCCTTTTTGTCACTCCCCTTCTTCATTGTGTGATTTTTATCCATCTTCTTTGATGTAATATTTTCATCAATTTTGATCTTGGAATCCACTCGTCTTTTGCCTTGGGATATTGATGGGCATTTTAACTACCATTCATTGGTAATTTTTTTTACTTACATTGCAATTCATCATCAAGACCTTTATGAATATTTATGGATTAATCTCAATTGAGTTATCCTCCAACTCCTTATCTTCAGGTAGGGTATTCTTCCCAACCTATCATATTTCTAAAATTGTGAAATTAAATATATCAACTTTATTAACATGCACACTTTCCTATGGTATGTAATTTATATATTCTAGTGTCACCTTCACGTATCATGAAATTACCATATAAGGAAACTTCATCCACTCAGTCCACCACCCAAACTAGTCTAAAACCATTACTAATGTGTAGTGAGCCATAAAACAAATATCTACATGTCCATCATATGCTTATTGAATTGTGCACATCAATCTCCATTCCATGCCAAACACAATCTTGATGGTTTCATACCATACCTTCATTTTGACCTTGTACATTGGAGTCATTTGGGTCATGCAAGTATATGCATACTTGCACAAATGTGCCTCTTCTACTGCCATATCTACTTCTTCAACTATATAACACACATAGTTATACTTAATATTATTCTATCCAAATTGGTAAGCTACATACATAACATCCTTAGAATCTTTTCTATAGTGCACCACTGGGGTCAACTTTGTGTTAATTATATGCATAATTGTCCTTACTACAAAGTTTTGGATCCCATCCAACACTAAGGTGTAACACTCTCTCTAAGTGAAATTTATTTGTCACTTCATTATCCCCATTAATGTTTAACATATCTACACATATATTCCTTCCTTCATTAACAAGCATGTTACCTCACTAATCCATGTGAGACTTATCTTAAATCTTCATTAGGCCAAGTGAATCCTTTATTTATGGGTGCACAAAATCAACCGCCTCACTTGTTCATCTAGATTTCCATATAAGGGTAATTCATATAGTTTTAACACTCTAGTCCCATCCATGCACCCTCTAGTAGTTACTCCTTTCTTTATCTTTCCCAACTTTGTTTCCAACACATTTGTGTAATCTTTATTCCTATGGTTGAAATCTTAAACCACAAATTTTTTGAACACATTTTTGAGTGTTCTTTGACATTTAATTTATACTAATATATAATTATATCCATAATTATAGAGTTCTTATATTCACTGGGGTTAATTTATTCACCAATTTTTATAATGTTTCCCTTGATGGAGTTCCAACCTTTATTCATTTTTCATTAGATTCTTCATCTTCACTTCCACTTCCTTGTGGTATTTCCTCCTACAAGACATACCTTTCACTATCCTCATGCATTACCTTTTCCATTTTCTTCTTTGCTATCTCTGTAAAGCTATATTACCTTTATAACTCTAATACCATATTCTAAATATTTTTCTACCAACCCAAGATCACATGTAAATGCATCTTGTCATCCTTCCTCAGCCATAATTTCAACTCGACCCCTTGACCTTCTCTTGCCATGACTCTCACATCTTTCCCAACCTTACCTATAAATTGAATCACTCCAAACCACTCTTGAAGGCCATAAATCACTCTTGAAATCATCTAAACCACTATTACTTATTTCTTGACTCTTCACTTCTCACTCATTGATGATCCTTACTCTCTAAATCAAAATGGAAAATGATGTTACACCAAACACTTGACCTCCTTTTATAGACCTTAGTGCATTTAGTTACTCCCCTCGACATGATCACTTGCTTATCTATCTTCCAATGGTCACATTTCATCATCTTTTTTCATAATTTCTTCATTTTGATTTTAGTTTTTTGTGTGTAGTTTTACATATTTACTTGCACAATATTACTTCCTTCTCTTACACACAATTCGATCCTTATGCATAAACTTTTTAATTTTATGCAAACATTCCTCATTTCTCCTTACTACATATGTCTTCAAACTTACCCTATATTATCATTATTAAATATGCATTTATGCATATATTTTAAAAACTTTCCATAAATTGACAACCTGTCTTCTCTTTTCTCCCCCTAAAAAATATGCACCAAGCCCTATTGTTAATTATTTCACTTTGTCAGTTGTATTTTCCTATTATAATTTATTAATTTCATCTAAATCAAATCTCTCTTATTAACAAGAAATAATAATCACAAAAGTATTTAATCTAGATTACTTTGGTGTTTGGCAAGAGTATCCCAAGGGATACTCCTTTTGTCTTTCCTGATTGGGATTATAGCTATGCCTACATCTATTAAAAAAATAAATGTTAATGAAAATAAACTACATAAAGCAAGAAATATTTTTGTGGTAAAATTTTATCATGGTCAAAGACCTGATGTCACATTCCTTCTTTCATAATTACTTGAAGTAAGGTTCAAGCCTACTTCCATAAAAATGGCCTTCGATAAATTCCCCATCCAACTTGTGCAATTTTCATACACTATTCTATAAAATAATATGGATGATATACGGGCTGATCCATTTGATATGTGACTTTATAGAATGCATTGATTAACATAAATAATATAAGATACTAGTGCACCTATGTGCAAAGTCTTTTTCTTTATATGATTATCAAGCCATACTTTCTGTTTGTTGTTTTACACCCCTTGCTCCATCTAGCCAATAATCACTGTTTATCTAACTTAGTTAATTTAAATATATTTTATTATATATATTCTTGGTCACAAAGGTTTTATGTGCATGAAATATACAAATATGTAACTAGAAAAGCTACCATTAAAACTACTTTACCATACACCAGTTGAAATGGTGTGTTTCTATTCAATTTATTGTATGTGGTTTTACATACCCATAATATTGCTGATACTATATTATCCCAATCATGGTGTTCTACATCACACGTATCAATGAGTGTAATGCCCAAAATATTATTATAAGCCTCATTCATAACATTTGTTTGTGGGTGGTAGGGTGTTGTCTTGTGATGCACAATCATAAATTCCTCCAAAAAAATACATATTGTTTCTACAAATTATTTTATCCTATCACTTGTTAAACTCAAAGGACATCCATACCATGAAATTAGGTTTTCTCATATAAACTTTGTTTTAGTTTATATTCAAAGATTATTTATTGGTGAAACCTCAACCTAATGCATGTGATAGTATGTAACAATGATAATATATCACGTGCCACTCTTGCATGCAACCAAATTAATATGAATTATAAAATCCATAATCTATTTCTCAAATATTTCTTGTGCAATAATAGGAACCAATGGCATCTAATCCCTTATGTTTGGTTTTCCTAATTGGGAAAATACCAAACATTTGCACATAGTCTTTAGGGTCCTTAGGCAAAGTTGGTCACTGAAGCCCTGGTAAGAGATTCTTATGTACATTTTCTTCTCCTAGGTAATGTCCTCCTATAATTCATTCATGACACTCATGCACTACTCTTTTATATTCATGTTCTAATATGCATTTCTAAAAAAAATCATCTCTTCTCATTTTTACAACTCAACTTCAATGAGTAGGTAAGGCACGACTTTTATTGCAAGTTTCTTTTGCTTAATAATTCAATTACTTGGAGCTAACCCTGATGAAAAAATGTTGCTATTTTAAAAATATCCTTTAGAACTTATTGAATTTGATATAGATGTGCATATGACATCTAATATTCTATTTAATGTGTAATTTCATTGGTTTGAATGCATTAAAAATGTTTTGGTCTTGTATTCACTCTTCTAGGCTTTAAAATCATCAAAAAATGAAACTCTTGAAACAAAGCAATCCATCGACAAATGTACATATACAAAACATGCTTGTTTATAAGATAATTAAAATCCTCATGGTTGGTGAAAAGCACAAATGGTGTTACAAGAATATATTTAATTAAATTTTTGTAATGCATACACCATCATCGACGCTTCTCACTTTGTAATAGTTCATTATTTTTAGTCTTAGATAACTTTATTCTTGAAAACTAAATAGGGTGATCTATCTTTCCTTCACCCAAATGTGTGAGTATAGCTCCAATGTTTATACCTCAAGTATTAACATATACATAAAATAGAGTCTTTCAATTTGGAAATTGAAGGAAAAACACAATTGTAAGCTTTTATTTAAAAATATCAAATGATTCCTACTTCCTTGTCCACTCGAAGGGGCCATCCTTTCTTGACAATTTTCCCACAACCCAATGATTTGTGCATATATTTTAATAAAATTATGATAATACCCACAGTGACCCAAAAATGTGCACACATCTTTTTGATTGTGTGGAGCTTCTGGTTAAAAATTCATGAATATCTTAGCTGGGTTAACCAACTTTCCTTCTTTACAAATGACATGTTCTAAATGGTATTGTAAAATTAAATATCTTCAAATTTAATTAATTTTACAATCATCTACATATCTCAAACATTAGACATATATTGTCATAGTGATCTTTCACAAGTCTATAGTTAATAAAATCATCAAGATATACTTGAAGGATCTTTGAATAAAATCATATAATGCCTCTACTACAATGCACGAAAACATTTGTAGTGCATTTTTTATCCCAAAAAACATCACATTATACACAAAAGACTCCTATTATGTTGGAAATATAATATTTGACTTGTATTCTTCTATAATAATTTGAACCTGACAGCACCCCAAAAACCCATCATTAAACATATATATTTATTTCCATTCTACCCCTTCTAAAACTTCCTTTGAAAGTGGAGTAGGGAATGAATCTTGCACACATGTATTATGAAATAACATGAAATCCACACATATCATAATTATTCCTTCTTGATGTTAATCACCATTAAATTTACCCAATCTCAATCCTCTATTGGATGAATCACCTCTGTATCCAACATTTTATCAATATCCTCCTTAACTTTTATGCAAAAATTTGTCTTCATTTTATGTGGTATTTTATTTACTATTGTTGCATTTTTGTGTAACTTAATTGACATTTACATAATGAGTTCTAATTTTGTTTTATTTCACTAGAGTGCTTAAGAAAAAGTCCTTTGAATTACTTGATCAATTAAACTTTATGTGTTATTTCCACATCCATTTAGTAATATATAATGGTAGAAGTTCTTGGTTCTTACTTTGTGCCAATATTCACTTCCTTTGTATGAAAATGTTAGTTATAATACTTATGTTTACTATATTTCACATTTTTCACTTTTCTTTCTTTAGTGGATGTTTTTACATTCAAATAATAGGCATCTTCCTGTAACTCTTTGTTCTCTTCAACTCTGCATATTTCCTTTAGTTTATCAATCTTTTTCATTTTCACACTTTCCAACCCGCATGTAATTTCCATTAAATTTTTTATTTATCTCTATACCTTCACCAAACAACTAATTAATTGTGTAATTGCCTTCATCATTCATTTCAAGAAATCTATCTTCCATTTTTGAATCACTATGAAAGATAGCTTCTTCCATCACTCTTAACGACTCATTCAACTAATTGGTTTGGCCACACGAAACCTAAAAGTCCAAGTGAAGTCTTATTTGATTGATTCCATTTTTTTTCCTCTCCATGTATCACTAATTATATACCACGTGTGTGCCCATGTATTTGGAATGCCACACAATACATGAACCCACAACCAGATGGGAAACATAAATCTACTTATGGTCCAAACTTCTTAACATGCTCTTAAATGTTCATTATGATCTAAATATCTTGCATATAATGTTAAACATTTATTGATATTGTAAGTTTAAAACCTTATGCAAATGGATTCATTAACATTTCCCCAATCAACGAGGTGTGAAATGTCATTCCCAAAAAGTTGCAAGAAGAAAAACAACAAAAAAAATAACATTGGTGGGGAAAATACAACCAAAAATTACACCTGTAATAGGTACAACCACCCACCAAACTAACCTAAAAATCTTAATCCAACCCATAATAGGATACCTAATAGTAATGTATATGAATTGGATTTACTTAATTGGTGTATGGTTCACAATACTTCTCAACATGGAGAATTGAAGTGTGTTGAGTTTTGAAATAATTTTGAGATATTACATAAGGAAATTGAAGGAGACAAGGTGGTTCCAAACCACCATAACACATATAAAACATCATACACCCCTATTACATCTAGTACTCTAAGTATGACCATGAAGCTAGAGACATTTAATTTCCTTAGCCAAGAGGACAAGGAATTAGAGGAGAACATGAAGGAAGTGTATGCCTTTCAATTGTATTAGAGTAATAACTAGGCCTTGAGGAGTGAATCATAATAACATAATCCTCTTTCCACTTCCATGCCTCCCAATTAAACTTCCACTCATCTTGATCCCAAAGTAAACAATGATCCTTCTCAACAAAAAGGAAATGACCAGTGTCCTTCAACTAATTCATACACAACAATTAGAAAAGGTGGCCATACCATAATAGAATATATAAATAAAATCAAAGTGAATATCACTCTTCATGATGCCACACAAATCATAGAGATAAATGATTTAATTTTGAAATTGTTGGCTAATAAAAATGCCTCAAACAAATCGAAAAAAATGCATACAAATGTCATGATTCACAAGAGAAATATTTAATCTCCCCCTTTTTTGGTGGATAATTAGGATTTTTTAAGAGATTGTAAACAAAGTTTTAGTGGATTTTATCACCTCAAAAAATGTCATGCCTGTGAGGATTCGTGAAAAACTAGGTTGAGCTCCAATAAAGTCTTATTGGATATTTATCCAGTTAGGAAACTAATAAGTCATGGTGATTATATAACTTTTAAATGTTCACATGCAACTAACCTCTAAACCTAGAGCTTATAAATTTATATATATCTAGGTGGTGGAAATTATTGAGACATAAGGAATGTTTCTCATTTGAGATTGTTTAAAAAAATTAATTTTTATATGATTTTTGACTTTCCCACATGTGGATTTATTTTAGAGGTGTAAAAAAAAAATTAGAGTGGACATGGAACTCAAGATGAAATTGATGATCAATGAATACAATGTGAAGAATGAAAGGTAAATGTGGTTTCCATTGATATAGGAATTTACATGCTCAAAACTGAGTCTGCCATTAAGATTAAAGAGAATCTAAACACTATCAATCTTAGCCTTTGGATGTTTTAATTTGATGGAGCTATTTAAAAGTAAGGTTCAAGTGCAATAATTTCATCAGTAAGCCTTGATAGAAAATAATATCTCATTGCTTACTACTTATAATTCCATTATACTAATGACATTGTTGAGTATGAGCTATAATTTTAGGTTTGTCGTTTTATTTAAACCACGAAGTGAAAGTGTAAACACTAAATCTAAATTATATAGTACCTCAATCTTGTATACTTGGAAAATACCTATCATGGTAGTACCCTTCAGTTCAAAGACCTTCCTACTATTGAAAGGCTTGCATCTATTATCTCTTTATGACAAATTAATTATCTCTTAGTCTGAACATATGTTATTCTAATTACTAGACCTTTTAGATTATGCAAAATGATCTAAACCTAATCATTATCTTTCTCTATTAATTTTAGATCTATACCTACTTTCTAACTTCTTGAACACTTGTATCCTAGCCGGATGCCTATGTTGACATAGGTGTCTCTTTTTCAACTAAGTGTCTAGTGCCAAAAAGTCATCCAATTTGTAAATGTAATGTATCCTTATGGTCAGTCTAAGTGATTTAGTGTAATATATTTTCAAAAGGGATTGGTATATATATAAAATCAACCCTCATTCATTATTTACCTAAAAAATTCATACCTCTAACATATAAAAAAGCAAAATAACAATCAATCAAGCATTTAAGTAAGAAAATATACCCTGTTCATTTATATTTCCATATCAGTCATAGGAGAAGTCTATCTACAGGTCTAAATTATTGATGGAGTAGCCCATGATCCATATTTACCAAATAACAAGATAGGTCACTTTATGTACTTGATTATCACAAATTTCTTCCTTATGCACACACAAGCCAACATGTAGGGGAGACCTATATAATTTTGAGGCCCTCTTTGGAGTATTAAATATGTAGGTAGTTTATATTGATAGAGGGGTCCTTGGGGTTGTTCAACACTATGTGCCCACTAACCCATTTTTACCATAATCACCCCAAGGGTGATAAATCTAGGGTTTGATAATTTGGTGAAGAGAGACAACTTGTGGACATCATCCATTTACATTAGAATAAAGGTGAAAAAAAACTAGAAGTATTTAGTTGGTCACATCTAGATCCAGTCAATATTTTGTATAAGACACCTATGTCTAGATCAGACTCCTACATCAACTCAAGCATCTAAATCCATAAAATATAAATTTATAAAATTTGAAGATGGTTCTAGGATCCTGATCCAATCCAATTACAACCTATTTTATCCTAGATCTACATACACATAGTCAAATAGATAAGTACTCTTGTTTCTAATTTATCGTAATATCAATCAATAACCATAATGTATATTTTTGGTATATCTTAGTAGTTAAATTTAAAATATTATTTATCTAAATTTTTAAATTAACTGACCACGATAGATATATTTATTACCCTCGTGTTTAATCATTTCTATATTCTTAACTCTATATACCCCATATACATTTCATTTGGGGCTAAAAATTTGGTGAAATTAACATGATATGTAAAACCTAGCTTGCCCTAGGGTATTCAACTTTTTGAGGTATTTAACTATTGTATTTTTTATATATATTCTATCATCTATATGTAAACCCTATATATTATATCATTTGTATATATTATATGATATGTAAACCCTAACTTGCCCTAAATTAGCTTGTGTTTATATTGAACACTTGGAGATTCATCATTGTCCACCTAAGATGGCGCAAACCAATGATGTCTCAAATCCTATGCTTAATGAAAATACCACTAAGGAAACTGAGTAGAGTATTGAAGAATTTATTATAGTAGAGAATTCTGATCATGAAAATTGAATATAATGCAAAAAATTAACATGAACAATTAGATCAAGAGCAAGTACAATCTCTTGCTATGTTTCAAGAGCATATCTGTCAAAACCTTGAAGATCTTAATGAAATCATCTAAACTATATTGAAAAATAAAAATGTAAAATCATAGATGAATAACTAGGTGCATCTATTGATCATGATATTATATTTATGAGACATCCCCATTTTCATGTAACCCTCCCTTTAAGCACATCATCACTTCATACTTCTAACGGGTTCATGATTTATGTATTAACCTCATTGTTCCATAAAATAAATCTTACTATTGCTACATCTTACATGGGAAGCATTGGCCCTTCAACCCAATTACTTGTTTAAATGCCTATATCAAATCAAACTATGGGTGCACCTCCTTTGGTGACTTCTCAAGATTCAAATATCAATGATCAAAATGTGAAATATCTTGTCCAAACTATACAAATTTTGTAAGCTAAGGTTAAAAATATCAAATAAAATTATATGAAGTCACCTTATGCTATTGATTCAAAAGAGGTGATGCATAATCCTCTTGCACCTAAAATGTATTTTCACCCATTTCCAACTAATTTTTTTCCACTTAAGTTCACATTTTATGATGGTAAGGGTGATCCTGAACAACATATTTGATCTTTCTATAAGGCATACCTCGATTATGCATTCAATGATAAAATTTTGACTCAAATATTTCTAAGGAGACTCAAGGAATATGATCTAAGGTGGTTCTATGATTTATTGATGCAATCAATAAAATCATTCAGACCTCTTGTAGATCAATTTTTGGCATACTTCTCTATCAACATTATCGAAAAGATTTCCTATGCCCAAATTGCAAAGATAAAAAAAATAACCAATCAAACTATCAATGAATATGTTTTGAGGTAAAATAAAATGCTAGATGAAATGACCAATCCAATGGAATATAAATATCTTCAATACATCTTCAAGTAAATTTGGCTTACCCCATTACATGAGTTCATTATTTTCAAAAATTTAAAATATTTTGATGACTTATTCCATATTATTCATGTCGTGAAATGAAACTTATCTCATTAAAAAACCTTAAGTATGTATAAAAGACACTGAATACATCCAATACCAAGTTTACTATTAAACCAAGTTATAAGATAAAACCTAAAAAAATTAAAAAAGAAACAACTACTATTATTAATGCAATGTTAAAAAAACTATTTGGCTTATCTTATCCAATGCACCAAAGAGATAATTTTCATGCTTGCCTAAGTTTCTAACTTCATTATTACAAATCTTGTGGAGTGTCACCTCATATCTCTCCCTCCTATGGATGTTGATATGAGTCGACCTCTACCTAAAGGATATGATGAAAATACCTATTGTGACTATCACCAAGGCTCTAGGCATTCTATCAATATATATTTTACCTTGAAGCATAAGATCCAAGACCTCATCGATGACCAAAAAATTAAATTTGTTGATCCTCCAAAGGAATCAAGTTCACAACCTACTGATCACCAAAATCAAAATATATTTAATAGTCCTTTTCAAGACCATTCTAATAAGGATACAAAAGTACAAATGACATATAATGCACATCCTCCTCCATCATATTATGGGCACCCATTAGATGAGATTACTGGTACTTATATGTGACATATACCTCCTATGGTTTAGAGACCCTATATTACTTTTGATGATAATGAGATTATGGATGATGACTCAAATATTCGTTCATTATTCATTTGAGAATAACTTGATCACTAGCCTGCAAAAAATGTTATGAATGATAATGGTGTTGAAGATAATTTTTTTACTGTGACATTCATTATGCATTTGGGTTATACACATGATGATTTACACCCTTCAACCAAAGTGGTTAGAGCATTCAATGGGACCTCACAACATGTTCTTGGTAAGATTGACTTACCTTTATAGGTTGGAACAACACATGTGGTCATTATATTTTCTTTTATATCTTACATGAGATCTTTGATATGTTTTTAGGATGACCTTGGATACATACACTATGCTTAATACCTTATATAGTGCATGGGTGTGTTAAATAAATTAATTCCAATAGGGTAATTATAGTTTATAAAATTATATATGAACATCCACTCGAACTAGATAATTATCAAACCTACTAAGATTAAACCTCCATGAAAGGGTAAGTAATAATAAATCCCCTTTTTTAGATGGCTAGTACTTGAGAGACCATTGCATTAGAGATACACAATGGATTCCATAGAATCATCATCCAATTTAATTACCTAAAAAAACCAAACATGTTCCTATTTATGATATTAAAAATAAAATACATAGCAGTCAAATATGGGTTCCACAAACCCTCATTACTTCTATTATTTCCTCATGACCACATATTCCCATTATACATACTTAGAGCATCACAAATCATGCAATGCCAATTATTACACATATACATGATCCTTGAAAGTACCATCAATTTATTGCAAAAGGTTATTATTTGGGATATACCTATGAACATCCCTTGGATGAGATCATAGGATAGTCTTTTATTTTCAAATATTCCAACAATATAAAAAAAAAAAATAAAAAAAAAATCCAAAACTAATTAACATCTTCATATCTTATTAGCTCCTGGGCATCTATGTTATCGGTTCCATGTTGGTAGATAGCATATCATTTATTTATATATATACACATATACTTCACACATACTTTGAGTGTAATACATGCATATCTAGGCATATGATATATGCACATATAGATGTTGTGCTTTTACTCTACTCATATCATCCATACATTAGGAACATCTACTAATTTGATCACGATACACCCAGTTTATATCATTCTATAATCATTTTCTAGTATCATGTTTGAGATTATGTTCTTAAGCATGCCTTTATACATGCTTACATATTTCATAATATATTTGAAATGATATGTACTTAAGTTTTTTTACTATCACATATATCTAGGGGACTACTATGATATGCTTATGTTGATTACTTAAGATTCCATGCTTTTTATTTTTTCACTTCCTTGAGTGTCTTTCCTTTTTTTCTCTTGTCATGTTTGTTTGAAAATTTGAATATGATCTATTATTTATGGCCCCAATGCCTTTGGTTTCCTATTATGAGATTTGAACATGTCATAGTTTGTTGTATATGGACATTTGAATATGTGATTCTATGTTTTTTTGACATTTGACTATGCCATGTCCCTTTGATTATGTGGCATTTTAACATGTCCCTTGTATTTAGTCTCCTTGGACCATTGCATTTTATTTTGATTTTGAGTACTCTTGTGTGTGTGCTTGATTACTTGTTGAGCTTGTAAATTTACTCTCTAAATATTTCCATGATCTATATCATGCATCTTAAAATTTTACGTGATCATATACTATGTGCTTCAATGATATATATATATATATATATATATATATATGGCATTTTAACATGCCCCTTGTATGAGGTCTCATTGGACCATTGCATTTTATTTTGATTTTGAGTACTCTTGTGTGTGTGCTTGATTACTTGTTAATCTTGTAAAGTTACTCTCTAGACATTTCCATAATCTATATCATGCATCTTAGAACTTTATGTGATTACATACTACGTGCTTCAATGATATATATAACTTATACAATTATCTTATCCTTTTGAGGTAAGGTAACTACTATTTTTTACTTCCCTCACCTCAAAATGGGGGGCATATCAATGGGGGCATGCCATAGATGTTAGGAACCCCTCCAAGGAAGCACAATTGATTAATTTTCTTATAAGCAATTAAACATGAAATTATACCAGAATGATTAAGTAACTAGAAACTTGAAACAACAAAGAATTTGAGAGACAATACACAATCTTGTATTAAATAATCTTCAGAAGAAAATACAATAAAGAAGATGCCACTTCTTCTTCCACCTCAAAGGCTTGCCACACCTCAAGGACTTATTCCCTCTCTCCCTTGCTCAACCACAACCAACTCAACAACCTGAGTTGTTATTCCCTCCTTGAATGCTTCAGCTGATCTCCTTGACCTTGCTTTCTTGCTTCAATGCTTTACTTGCCTTAATTACAATACATGCCTCATGGGTCTTTAAATAGAAACCCATGCATAAAAAAATTAAACCTCTAATTACAATAATTAGACACGCAGCTCGAGACTATAATTAGCCCTTAACATGCAAACACTTGGTTCAACGAACTAACTGTCTGTGCAACGAACAGTTCTAGAACTGCCACAGGCGACCGATGTCGGTCCCTGTCTGCCTGGAGGTGACCCACGTTGGCTGACCTCCTGCTAATGTCGATTGTCTTCAATTCACACCTGCCGATGTCAGTTGCCTTCTGTACTATACTCTACCAATGCCGGTCTCCCTGGAACTCAGCAATCTCCTCCATGTCTGCAACAGTTGAAGCTTTTAGCTCCACAACCTAACAATCTCCCACTTGGAGATAAATAGTTGCAACTGTACCTATACCTATACATCATCTAGTTTATTCCCTTGGCTTTGTATCCCTCTTTAAGATCACTCTTGAAGATCAACCACCACACATCCTGTGATGCTATACCTGTCATTCAAGTCCCTTGCCACATCTGAACTTTCTGACAACTCCCACTGAAGACAAAATCACCCTGTGATCTTCCATGTCTCTTATGCCAAAAGAATTTTGCTGCTCCTAAATTCTTCATGACACACCTCTGAACTAACTTTACCCTTAGCTCAGAAACTCCCTGTATATGTAACCCTGCAACAAGCAAAAACATACAATAACAAGATAATGTAGCTAATATTATCCAACCTGGTAAAGAAAAATACAATGGTCAAACCTCCATTATCCTGCAGCCTTCTCAAGACCATATACCCTGGCCTTCTGTCTCACGTATCCATCCACTCTCTTCTCTAACTTGGGAATCCATCCCTCAACCAGTGCTTTCTTCTAACTGACAACTCCACCAACAAACACCTATTTGGTTCTTCTCCAAGGACTCACACTCCTCATCCATGCCAAGCTCCCACTATTTTTGGATTCTACCATTTCTGACCTCCATATGGGCGTTTGAGACTCCTTGACAGCTTGTTGTCCGCCCAACATCCATTCCAATGACCGATCTCGGCCATCTCCCAGTCTTCACCCGACCGATGTCAGTTCCCTACACTGACCCTGACTGCCAACGTCATTTCCCTGGTCAACGCTGGTGTCCCTTGTACCGATGTCGATTCCTGTCTGACTGACATCAGTCTTCTCCTACCCGACTCTACCGACCCTGCTAGTCTGCACATGACTGATGTCGGTACCTGCCTGGCCGATGTCAGTTCCATGGGACCGACATCGGTACCTGTGTTTTCTTGTAAGTGATGACTTCTTTATCTGTGAGCTCATCTTGGATCAAAATCCTGTCCATACTACCCTGCTCAAAATTATTCAGCCCCTGTAACTGATCTCTATCCATCATCTCCTCCATAAACACCAAGGCTTCCCTGTTCTTGTCAAAAGCATCAAATTTCCTTTTCCTGCAATGAAATCTATTTATGCCTTCCAAATCTGAACTCATACCTTTTGATTCAAGAATGTCCATTCCCTTCTTATTCATGTGACCAAGCCTATTAAGCCACATCTTCGAATCTACAACTGAAGTAGATAAACTAGAAGTAGAATCAATAATACAAGTAGATAGATAAAGAGTACCTACTTTCTTACCTCTTGCTAAAACAAGTGCACCCTTGGTAACCTTACAAGAATCCACTGTGAGGGTTACTGTGCATCCCTCATCACCCAACCTTCCTACAAAAACCAAATTCTGCTTTAAGACTGGGACATGCATAACCTCCTTCAACACCCATGTGTTGTCTGTCTGCAATTCCAGCTACACTTTCCCTTTGCCAACCATTTGACAAGGCGTACCATCTCCTAAATAAATCTCTCCAAAGTCTCCCTGGACATACTCATGGAACAAATCTCTATTTGGGGTTGCATGAAAAGAAGAACCAGAATCTAAAACCCATGATCTTACCTGACTATCCAAAGAAAGTATGAGAGCATCTTGTACCACAATATTTGCATCTTTTGCTTCTTCATTACCTTCATGTTGATTTTCTTTATCCCTCAACCAACACTCTTTCTTTGTGTGTCCTTTATTTCCACAAAACCAGCAGGTGATACCTTTGGATTCGGATTTCCTTCCCATCTTCGACCTTGATTTCCCTTGCTCGACCTTCTCTCTTTGCCTTCCCCTGCTTTCTGCACTTAGAGCGTTCCCTGATGATTCACTTGTGCTTTTTCTACATATTTCTTCATTCAAGATTACACTCACAACATCATCAACTTTTAAGATTTTAGAAGTAGACGCAGAATTACTTACTGCCATAACCAAACTATCCCAACTTTCAGGTAAAGAGCATAAAATTAAGAGAGCCTTTACTTCATCATCAAAAACAATATTGACTGAAGCTAACTGGTTTACCAAACCATGGAAATCACTAATATGAGTATATACCGATCCACCTTCCTGCATTTGCAAAGTAAATAACTGCTTCATAAGAAATACCTTATTTGAAGCAGAGGGCTTTTCATATAAATTTGCCAAAGACTTTATCAACTCTTTCATTGTCTTACATTGTGATAAGTTGGAAATCACAGACGATGCAAGGCTCAACCTTATGGATCCCAGAGCCTTTCGATCAAGAACATTCCATTCTTCATCCTTCATATCTGTGGGCTTGCATGCAACCCCACCCAACGGTAAGTACAAATCTTTCTGATATAGATAATCTTCTATTTGCATCCTCTAATGTTGATAATTCTTGCCGTTAAACTTCTCCATTTGTAGCTTACTTTCTTTTGCCATTGCTGAACTCCCACTCAATCAGAAACCCCTGAGAATGACCTATAATCAAACAATAACCTGCTCCCTACAAACCTTTAGCTCTGATACCAACTGTTAGGAACCCCTCCAAGGAAGCACAATTGATTACTTTTCTTATAAGCAATTAAACATGGAATTATACCAGAATGATTAAGTAACTAGAAACTTGAAACAACAAAGAATTTGAGAGACAATACACAATCTTGTATTAAATAATCTTCAGAAGAAAATACAATAAATAAGATGCCACTTCTTTTTCCACCTCAAAGACTTGCCACACCTCAAGGACTTCTTCCCTCTCTCCCTTGCTCAACCACAACCAACTCAACAACCTGAGTTGTTATCCCCTCCTTGAATGCTTCAGCTGATCTCCTTGACCTTGCTTTCTTGCTTCAATGCTTTACTTGCCTTAATTACAATACATGCCTCATGGGTATTTAAATAGAATCCCATGGATACAAAAATTAGACCTCTAATTACAATAATTAGACACGTAGCTCGAGACTATAATTAGCCCTTAACATGCAAACACTCGGTCAACGAACTAACTATCCGTGCAATGAACAGTTTTGGAACCGCCACAGATGACCGATGTCAGTCCTTGTCTACCTGGAGGTGACCGACGTCGACCGACCTCCTGCCGATGTCTGTTGTCTTCAGTTCACACCTGCCAATGTCAGTTGCCTTCTGTACTATACTCTGTCGATGCCAGTCTCCCTGAAACTCAGCAACCTCCTCCATGTCTGCAATAGTTGAAGCTTTTAGCTCCACAACCTAACAATAGAGACACATATTCAACATTTTAATAATTTCATATTTCAGTGGAGGCATGTCAAAAAATACATGACCCATCTAATTAAGTACTCAACATCTCCAAATTAAAGTGGGGAAATGTTATGGAAACATGTTCTCCAAAATGATAATAGAATAAACTCACATAATAACATTAAATTCTTAAAATAGGGATGAAAAGTCCTCTAGAGAAAGGGTTTTTTTCCTTGCTAGGTAACTCTACCTAAATTTGTCTTAGTTTTGGTTATCCATTTCCAACTAACTCAATGATTTTAGAATAAAGGTAGATTTTTCAAAAAGTTTTCTCATGATAACTACTTCTTGTTTCTCAATAGGTTTAGTCTATTCAACATAACCCTTACATAAATGATCACAATAAGGTTTATCAAAGCATATTCCCATGGTATTATGTTCCATGAGATATCATGGGCTAAAGGAGATCATATCATGATAAAATATTAACACCTAATTATGTGAAATCAACTCATGTTTTTTAAGTTAAAAGGAGTTATTATCAAGGTGGAAAATACACTTTTTTCCAAATTAATAGTTTCAAACATACATAAGAGGTCAATCATAATGTCTCACTATGAGTATAAGTACTAATAATAGGGTATGGGATAGAAATAAGTGATTCACAACATGCCATTATAGAATATTATGAGTATTTTCTTGAATCCCCTCAATAAATAAGACATATATAAACATAATTGCAACCATAGGCATTAGACACTATAAATGCATACCCATATGATGATTCTACTAATTGTAATGAAAATATTCATCTATGAATTCACTAAAATCATATTATAATCATAATTTTTTTAAAGGAAATATAAAAATAACTTCCCTTGTTTACCTTCCACCTTGAATCTTACCACCTACATTCTAAGGTATATATTAATGTGTTTATGAGTATGTAACATAAATAATCAAATTGCATGCACTAAATAAGGTCTTACCCACCCATAACCCTCCTCATGGCCATGAGATATAATGTTGATGCCTTCATATTACAAAATCCATTCATGAATTTAGATTATAGACATATATAAAATGAGGGGAACCACCAGGCAACCAATCATGGCCCCAAGTTCCTCCTCCAAATCCATTGAAATTGTGTATATAACATAGTATTAAGAGATGAGGGGAACCAAAAAGTAGCTAATAATAGCCCTAAGTTCCTCCTTTGAGTCCATCAATAATGTGCATAAATCATATCAATAATATGATGGGAACCAACAAGTAGCCAATCATGGCCCCAAGTTTCTCCTTGAGTATATAGAAGAAGGGAAAACAACAAATAACTCATTAGGCCCAAAGCTTATCCTTCATGACCTCATCATAAAATTTATGCATATGTAAAATGATGATAGGTAGGGAACCAACAAGTAACCGATCATGGCCCCAATTTCCACTTCCAAGTCTCATGGTAATGCACCTTTTTTCCATCACCCATACACATGTCGTTAGGTAGCGACTAACAATGTATGTAGATGTGGTAGTGTCACCTACCATGGTAGTCCTACATAGATATTCAATTTAACTCATTAGATACTCTGTTAGCCAATATTGGTTATATCACAAAATAAATTAGCCATGCCAGTTAATCAAACCCATACCATAGCATAATCATGTCAGTAAATTTTATAATCATGATAAAATCATAATAGTATGGAAATATAAAATCATTAATCAACTCACTTTTCCCATGTTTATGTTAATACAATAGTGTGTATATATCATAATAATAGGAAGGGAACTAGTATGTAGCCTCCATGGCCCCAAGTTCCTCTTCCCTGTCATCATGTTAGTACACATTCTCCATTACAACCATCCAATAACAAATATAGCTTGAATTTTATCATAATGGAATGAGATATATTTATTATTATTATCAATTTATTATTTTTAATAATAGTTTATGATCATCGCTAATGTTCTCAAATTATAATAATAAATACATCTCTCAATGCCAACATTTCTCATAGAATAATAGGCAAGAATATCCTCAATCATGAATTGTCAAAATGATTGTTAGGAAATAATTCATCCAAAATATATGACAAATAAACTCATAATAAAATATAAATCCTCTATATGCCAAAGTTATTCCACTAACATTTGAGGAGAACAATATTTGTCTGTTCAACCCTTCCTTAATCCACAACATTCAAGGTATAAAAGATGCATAAAAACTTTCATTCCTTAACATGTAGAGTCTTAGCACAATTATTTTCTCAATCATTAAGGTACCACATGCATAATTATTTTTTTCATCATGGAATAAAATGAACCAAGATAATATTTCATCCCAAAGCTCCCGATGTTGTAACTGTGCTCTGATACCAAGTGTAACACATGTCCTCAACACATACCCAATAAAACATGACCAATTATTATTATTATTATTATTATTATCCACATACATATAAAATTAAATATGATAATAATGAAATTAATCCCCTTAATAAATATTACAATTTTCTTATTGTAAAGAATAGATGTCGTGGTTACTTTATGTCCTCTCATGTAGTAAGGGATAGTTCCTGAATATTAAGCATAACTAGCTAATGGTGAGTACTTGGTATGGTAGAACGTGCCATCAATAAGATGGATATGTTCAAGAAGTATAGACATGAGTAGGATCTTAATTATTATTTTTAGGTTGGTTTCACCCATGGTTAACTTATTTTTACATTCCTCTATTCCTAAACCACATGGAAGATTAACACCTCAAGGATTCAATCCTCTATACAATATTCAACCAAGAGAATACTCAATTCCTCAGTTTGTTTTGATTTGTTTCCTATCAAAGTTGGATAGAAAATTTTTATATTCATGTATATTACTAATATATAATGATGAAACTATCTCATCATGATAAAAAAGGTGTCAAGTCCTCATAGAAGTACTAGATAAGGGTTAATATGTGAATAATTTGATTTTATAGTTCCATGATCCTTATAAAAAATGAATAGTAATAACTCAAGGGTATATGAGATTTTTATTGGAGACAAGGTTTAGATCTATCACCATCACATTGTAGCATGGTCCAAAGATGAGAGAGTCATAAAGGTGATTGTTTCCCATCCTTTGTAATATAATGTAATAGAGGATAGATTGTACAATTTGTAATATTTTCTAAGCATGATCATACTTAATTCAAGATAGTATGAATGTTAAGTTTAATAATAGAGGCAGAGCTTGCACCTTTAGTTATAAGTCCACCAATTATTTTTGTATTGAACATTTAGTAGGGCATTCAACTGATTTAATTCTTACACATTTAATAAGAGCAAATCCTTAATATTATATTTCCTTTCAAGGATTATTCTTCTAACACAACCTATCCACTAGTCCAAGCATGCTTATAGACCTCAAGAAGGGTTATGTTATTCCAAGAATAAGGCATTTAATATATCATTATAATTAAATTTAAGAGGTCCAAGCTTATCAAGATAATAATATGTTTGACACTATGAGACAAGTTTATAGTTTTAATTCCCTTTCAAGAGCTTCTTTCCAAGCATAATTAAACAATAGATCTCAATTTTTGATAATCGAGAATAAAGGCATTGATATTTAATTTAAGACTCTTAATCAATAAATAATATAGGTTTTCTCAAAGAGATGGGACAATATAGGTTTTGTTCCATATCAAACTTCATAATTTAATCAAGTCCTCTTGCAACCCCTTAAGTCTTTAGAAAAATGGTAAAATTAAATATCTTGTAGAGCCTAACATGTATATAAGTGTTCAATAAATAACTTTACTCTTTATTACCATTTAATAATACAAACTACATATCATTTATATGTTAAAAAATTATATATAAGCCTTATATATATTTAGCATGTGCCCATATTATCTAACTTTTCACCACATCTATTAATTGCATCATATTTACACTAC
This sequence comes from Torreya grandis, assembly GCA_037957365.1. NCBI lineage: Eukaryota > Viridiplantae > Streptophyta > Pinopsida > Cupressales > Taxaceae > Torreya > Torreya grandis. Next base: position 12,174,397 of record JARHVA010000002.1, on the reverse strand, counting down.
ATTTTAATGATATAATGCTATAAACATTACAATATTTTCTCTCACCAATACTAATAATTCACTAAGCATTCCTATTTATTTTCACATACTATTTTCCACCAGATTATTTACTATTGATACTTCCTATTAAAGCATCCATTTAAAAAAAACTTAAGGTGAACACAACAATAAATTTTACCTTTATTTTATATCATTTATATTTAAAAGGTAAAAATAACCTATTACAACCCAACACCATGATCTAATTATAACATAATGACTACATGGTATTTTAGAATAACATATGTCATTTACATTGCTCAACACAATTTATTTTAATTATATAAAAATACAAAAAGGTACAAAGACTTTTTCAACAAAATCATAGACAAAGTCCTAATTTTTTGTATCAAATGATCAAGGTTCATGTTGAAATTTGCATTAAAATATCAATAGAAATAGGGTCAGCATATAGCTGGTATGTTATACCCTGTCATAAACAACCTACTAATGCTTAAATCATTACTAGACAAGTAGGCAGATTGTCAAACTCATTCAACCTACCCTGAAGCTAACTGTTAACAAGATCAACTAATCCAAGGACAAACTTGTCAATAATTGCATACATCTAATTATTCAAATAGTCCAATTTATATTCTTAATACAAATTCATAAATTTTAAACTTATTATAAGAAGGTTTAATTTAGTGAGATTCCCAGTAGAATAATTAAATAATTAAATTCTTTTATTTAAAATTAAATAAACTATTACAACCCCAATCATAATTCACCCACCAAATATTTGACTAAATTATTTTATTTAAAGTTAAATAAAATTATCACAACAAATTTATAATTTACCTACCAAATATTCTAACATAGTAATTAAATAACTTAATTCTTTTATTTAAAAGTAAATAAAATTATTACAACTAAAATTATAATTCACCCACCAAATATTCCAACATGATAATTAAATAACTAAATTCTTTTATTTAAAAATAAATAAGACTACCACAACAAGCTTATAATTCACCCACTAAATCTTTCAATTAAAGTACTAAATTCTTTTATTTAAAGGTAAATAAGATTACCACAATAAATTTATAATTCACCCACTAAATATTTCAACATGGTAAATAAATTATTTTATTTAAAAATAAATAAAATTATTATAACTAAAATTATAATTCACCCATCAATTATTCCACAATGATAATTAAATAACTAAATAAGATAACCACAATAAACTTATAATTTACCTACCAAATATTCCCACATGGTAATTAAATAACTAAATATTTTTATTTAAAAATAAATAAAATTAGCAAAACTAAAACTATAAACTATAATCTTCATCTTATATGGAAAGTTTTTTTTCCTTTCCACTATAAAGCACAACTATGAATATTTATTGTAACCCATCAAAAAATAGTAGTACTTCGATATCTAAAATAATAATTAATTAGTATTTAAAATAGCTAAATGATTAGGAATTAACTTTTACCCATGTGAAAGAATTAACACTACGATTGAAGAAAATAGACACATACACCACAAGATATTAAAGTCTTTCTAAAACAAGGAAGATACATTCATGCATCAAAACTCTTAGAAGGAAAATAAAATGCAATAGCTATATTAGCATTGGGTGCTAGCCATTTTACACTACCCTAACTGTTATAATTCCACTCTAATAAAAATCAAAATTTAAAAGAATCTCCATCAAATGTTTGATAAAATAATGTAATTATTTATCAGTGCAACTATTATTTATTTAAATAAAATAATGTAAACAAATTTGGTAATATATTTTATATTCAACAGTACGAAGAAAATTATTTAATAAATTCTTATAGTAAAGCTCCACAACAATTATAAAATATATTAAAATAAAGGATTTTCCATAGTTACCAATGCACCAAGTGTGGCCTTATAAATTGATTATTTTACACATAGACACGACTAACCTCAACCATTTAATGGATTTTAAAAAAAAATCAATCATTTTAATGTTGTAGTAAAATGCATATAGATTAACGTGGGCCGAACAAAGTTATCAGGATAAACAAAATGGTTTGAACATAAGGAAATTTCAAATGACAAGGATAACATGTCTGAATAATCCTGCAACTCGTCATTCTCCTTACTTGGCCTCCTTTCTTCCCCTAGGCATCTTTTTTCATAGCTCCTCCTTCATGCCATGGCTTTTTTTTGCAGATCCAGGTCAAAATTATTTTATACCCACTTTTCTATTGATATATCCCTATTGCACTTATTAGGAAGGGGAGGAATAATTATAAAAAATATATGTTTCCTTGGGCCAAAACTTGATAATTGCACCCATCTAGAGGTTTTAAATAAATATATTTTTTTATTGCAAAGTTTTGAATACCAAGATAATGGTACTCTTCCCAAAAATTGAATCAAAATGATCCTCTCCCAAGACCTAGAGAAAAATATTAAATTACTATTTTTTAATTATTCTAACCAAGGCATAAATACAAATATTTACAATTAATTAGACTCCCTTGAAGATGTGCTCTACCCATAGTTTTTTTAATGCCTGAGATAACTTATTTTAACCAATTTAAATATTATATTTTTATGAAACTCTCTCTCTTTTCAAGAAATGTGTCCACTGAAGACAATAACAAACTCCACGAAATTTACCAAGAAAATTTTGTCATTATTTTTTTAATTTTCTGTTATATTATGATTATGATTATTATTATTATTTACTAAGTAGGATTATTATTAAATCATGACAACACTATTTTATTTCATTGTATACATAATCCCACACATTAGATCTTCAATTGGAGATGAGGAAGTAATGCAAGCTTAAATTATTATGAACTAATATTTTTGTCTTTCAAATATTAGGCCTTAATTATCAAACATATAGTCTCTCATGACCATGATTATTTTGGAGGGTGGGAGAAAAGATAAAACCTTTTTATTCATCAAAAGTAAAGTTTGAAACTCATGTCATTGACCCTCCTATAAAAATACCATACAAATCACAATTTATTAAGCATGCTTTCGTAGTAGTGGTTCACCTTTTGGAAGGTTGAGATGATTAAATCACTCAATCTTACCAAGTTTATAATTTAAAATTAATTAAATCATATAAATTCACCAAATTTATAGGATGAAGTGATTAAATCATTCACCCTCACTAGATATATAGTGTGATTTGATTGGATCACTCACACTTATCAAGTTATAAACATGATTGGATTGCACTATTGATATAAGATTATAAACTGTGTGGCAACTCACCTTTTTTCTAAGCTTGGGGGCATGTGCCATTCAATATCTATATATGTATGCACTTACATGTTTCAAAATTTTCCTAATCTTAGTTTCAATGCTTCAAATTGAAGCATCTCTTGAAATCAAATTGTTAAAAGGTAAGATGTTTGTATCAACACATAGGTGTATTCCAAACCTTGTTCTTTCTACTTTCAAGCTTTTTAAAATTCTTTCAATTTCAAATTTCATGCACTGATTATATAATGTAACATGCTCTTGGTTGTTGGCCAATCACTAGAAAAACACTCAATTTGGGTCTATGTAAAAACAAGGTGTGTTATACACACACATGTATGTATTTTTTAAATTTTAAACTAGTGATTTTATTCCTAGATTAAAGAGGGGGGGGGATGTAGACACTAAATCTGAATTATATAACATCTCAGTCTTGTACACTTAGAACATGCCTATCATGGATGTACCCTTTAGTTCTAACACCTTGTTGCTATTGAAAGGTTCGTATCTGCTATCTATCTATGCCAAATTACTTGTCTCTTAGTTGACCATATGTTTTTTTGACAACCAGACCTTTTATACTATAAAAAATGCTCTAAAACTTATTATTACCTTTCTCTACTAGTTTTGGATCTTTACCTATTTTCTAACTTCCCAGACACTTGCATCCTACCTAGACACCTACATTGAGGTAGGTGTCCCTTTTCCAACAAAGTGTCTTGTGCTCAAAAGTCATCTAATTTTCAAAATGTAACATATCCTTATAGCTAGCCTAAGTCATTTAGTGTGAGATATTTTTTAAAGGAATTGGTATTTATACAATATCAACCCTCATTCTTTTCTCACCTAACAAATTCATACGTCTTAGATACAGATCAATAAAAAAATCTATCAATTGAGAATTTAAGTGAACATATTTTCCCCATTCATTTCTATTTCCATGCTAATCATAGGAGCAGTCTATCTACAAGTCTAAAGTATTGAAGGATTAAACCATGATCCATATAGGTTTAAAGTAATTATCACATATTACATCTTTATTAACACACAATCCAACACATAGGAGAGAACTAAATAATTTTGAGGCCCTATTTGAAGTATTGGATATGTAGGTAACGTTGATTGACATAGGGGTTCTTGGGGTAGCTCAACACTATATTCTCACTAACTCATTTTTCCCATAATCACTCTAAGGGTGACAAAGTTAGGGTTTGATCATTTGATGAAGAATGATAGATTTTGCACTTGAGATATATACATCATAATAAAGGTGAAATAAAACCTATAAGGCTCCACTTAGTTGCATCAAGATCAAGTTACTATTCAGTACAGGATACTTGGGTCCCAATCAGATTCTTGCATTAATGCAACTCTCTAGATTTGATGTAATAATCTAATGCCATATAATATAAATTTATAAAATTTGATGATTGTTATAGATTATTATTTAGTCCACTTTTAGCATGTTTTAACCTAGATCTTCATGCACATAATAAACCAACTAAGTATTCTTATTTATAATTTATCACAATATCAATCAATAGTTTTACTTTCTATTTTTGATATATCTCATTATTTAAATTCAGAATATTATTTATCTGAGTTTGTAAATTGATTGGCATGTTATACATATTTTTATCACCCTTGTACTTAATAATTTTTATTTTATTAACCCTAGATACCCCACATATAATTAATTTAAGGTTAAACATAAAGAATAAAAAATGTATGGATGTTCTAAGTTTGTGATCAATTATATAATAACAAAATTTGAATGTAAAATGTCATATTTAAGGAAATATAAGCATAGGGCATGGCATTTGATTACTTCATTCATTGATTTTAATATCAAAGTGTGTATCTAGTATGTTTCACTTGATAAATTTATCAATATCTTTAAGTTCACACCTTAAAGGGTGTATAATGGATTGGGGTGGCAAAGGATCATGATGATTTATGAGAGATATTTATTTTCTATCCTAATTACACCATTAATACTATCAATATGGCCTCCTCTATGTGTCTAGCCATTTATACATTACATCTACTTCTTATCTAAATTTGCTAGTTTCTTTATATCCTATGATATCAGCTTGGTAAATACAATCTATTTGGTACCTTTATCTTTCATGTACTGTATCTACAAATTGGATATAGTTTTGAGTGTGTTTTATAATATTTGTAATATATTGTCTTAGATGATACTACCATACTCTTCTAGCCAATGTCTTCCAACTATATCAACATGGCTAATAATGTCAGCTTAGTGTTTAGGATTAGTTTTAGTTATTTAAACCATATATATAGGGGTCAAATTTTATTTAAATTAGATCATATCACACTCATTTCTTTTTATTTTGCTCACATTTCTTTCCTAATGAGTTATTGAGAGAGTTAATGGCTTAGAATCTTATCTTGAGGAGTTTTATCTTATGATGTCATTAAATGTTAATAGGAGTCGTCATTGAGATTTCATATTTTAGGATATCTAGGTATTCATCTAACCATTTTGGGTCTTTAACATACAACATTCTATTTCAAAGCTCCACTTGAGCCAAGGGGGAGAATAAGGCATCAACAAGTTCACCCCAAGGTAATTTTTTCTATCTCTATACTTTTTTATTTATTTACTTCATAGATTAAATATTCTTTATTGCTTTGTAAATGAATGTATGTGTATCCTTATTTAGGCCTTCCCTATACTTAATAAGCTAGGGTAGGCATAAGATTGATTAGACTTTAAATTAATCACTTTAGGTGACATATACCCACATTTGGTTGACCATTTCACCTTACCCCTCTACAACCATTCTAACCCATTTTTTAATTTAGTTTGTACCCCTTTACAACCATAGTTTAAAACCATTTACCTTTGTTGAGGTCTAGTAAGAGCTACATCTTTGTGACATAGGCTTAGGATTTGGAACCCTTTCCTCTTGACATTTGAGCTGTAGTTTACCCTCTTCTATATCTATGAAATTTATTGGTCCTTACTTGATTGTTTACGTATCATAAATTTCATTTGATTCACCTTTTTTGAGTCCCAGTATATTGAGAGAAACAAGATAGTTATAGGACATCTTATCTCGTGCATATATTTTGGTGAAACCAATGTGAATCTTATCCATCCTTTGGTTGGATTAGTTTCATGTTTGTCTTCTAGCTTCTTATTAAAATCTTCAAAACTGTCAACTTAATTATATCAACCGACTTGATATAGTTTTATGTTTGTGAATGATATCAGCTAGTGCCGTACCATTTTATGTTTTTCCAAATTGTATTGGTTAGTTTGATACAATTTTATGTATGTTTACATATGTATTAGTCAATCTAATATAATTATGTGTGATTAGTTTCAATTTTATTAGTTTTTTGACTTTGTTGACTAGTATAATATTATTTTGTTTTCTTGTTTAAATTTATTGCATGTTGTAAATTTAGATTTTGATCTGTATTTTTATTAAAAATTGTGTTATTTTAATTTTAAAACTAAATATGAGCTTTCATTTTGGGTGAAGTAGTTGTCAGTTTTACCTACATCGTGGTATGAGGGTTACTTCCACAATACTCAAGCCATTATACATCAATATATATAAACTTTAGCTTTAATGTACCTCATGGTATACTAGAATTGTCTAGGATTTATTATTTTTAACCTTAGGAATATATACATCCATTTGATTTTTTAGTGCATAGATAAGTGGTTAGCCTTGGGAAGTTACTCTCAACATACTTTAGAAATGATATAGTGTGGCCATGGGTAAAATAGAATCCTCCATGGTTAGTGTCTTGTCAATTGTATTCACTATTTATAATTGGGATTAGTATATTTGAGAACCTAAAAATCATTTAAATCCTTTATTAGTTTATATCCATATATTAATTTTCATAAATAGTTAGGTTTTTCAACTTGTTTGTCTTAAAAAATGTATCAGCTAGCTTAATACCATTCTGAGATATATTTGTGAACTATATTGACCAACCTGATATAGTTTAGTTTTACTATGTTTTTTCCAACTATATTAGCCAACTCAATATAGTTTTTTCTTGTCATTATATTATACCATCTATCTTGATATAATATGATCTTCCTAGCATCAATTCCAAACTATATCTACCAGGATGATACAACCTTTTTCCTATGTAATTAATTATACTAGCCAACACCATATAATTAATACTCTATCTTACACTATGGAGTACATATGTTACCAATCTGAAGAGATACCCCACCATTCTTACATATAACTAACCAATTCATCTAAAGTCCCTAAATCCCACATGACTTACATCTTTTTCATGATTGAAGAATAAAATACAAGTAATTTTCATGTGGCTTCAACTAGATCCAAAAGTTATGAGCCATTTAATAATCCTAATACCACTAGACAAGGTTATTTAATTGAATACTATGAGGTGGAGGATGTATGTGACCTCAAACATACCAAAAAAATGATCATATATATTCATGAACATTCTGAGCACAAGGGAAAGGACCAAATTATGATTTATCACCTGATGACAACACCACAAGTGGAGATTCCTCCTTCCCCTACTCCTATTTTTTATACTAGACTTGAGGCAATTCAATACGTGACTTCCTCATTCCCTTTTCCATCCACCATGTATAGTATCACTACTAACATGGTGGGCCTTGTTTTTAGTGGGTCTACCAAAAGTACCCACATTAACACCAACATTAATATCACATCCACCAAATCCCAACTAGCTATTAAAGCTTATACCTATAATCAAAATGCTCTTAACCCTCATAAAATCATGTTACAATCCATAATAAAAATAGATAACTTTGTGATGACCCTGCCTATATATTTCATTTTTTTGCTATCATAATTAATTTTAGCATGTTTTAATACTATACAAAAATCTATTTTTAATTTTTAATTTAATGTTTTAAATGATGGACAAAAATATTACAGATAGAGTTATTCTTGTACAAGAGATATTGGTCCTATTATTTGATTTATACATAATATTATTCTATTTTGATTTTATACAACTATACATTTCAGGTACTGTTGATGCTATTTATGGGTGCAAGAACAAGTGAAATGAGCTACAATGGAGATGGATTATGATGGTTGAGGGATATGAAATAAAGGTATTCGACATAATTAAAAAAAAAGGGGAAAAGTTTAATGAACCACAATCATTTGTTTGAGTACTAAAATTTGATTGTTGTTCGATCTTGATTTCATATGTTTTGGTTTCAATTTTAAAGCTGAGGCAATATTGTCTTATTGTTTTGTGACCTTTAGTGTCCTGGCCAAATCTAGATTATTATTATTATTATTATTATTATTAATAATCTTTATTTTACCATTATTATTTTTTATTATTTTTTCTTGCTGTTGCTACCTCTTGAAGTCCCTCTCCCATCTCTCTCTCTCTCTCCCCTTCAACTTATAACATCAATGACTCTTGCAAATTTAAATTTATTAATGGGCAAATTAAAAATTACCATTAATAATTTTTGGGAAAAATTATTAAAATATCCATTTCCACCTTGGTTGTATGACTTGAATTATATATATTTTATTTGACAAAAAAATAAATTAAAGTTTTATGGGATGTTAATTTGACCCAAGGTAAATCTAATCCTTTTCTTCATTTCATTTTTTGATATGAAATAAATATGATTTCTTTCTCATTATTATTCTTGGTGATTTAGGTGTTAAGCTCACCCACCTCACCCACCCAACACCAAGATCACCCATTTTCCCTAGGCTATAGGGTTTGAAGGGGGAATAAGGAGAGAGGGATAGAGGTGTGGTGGGAGAAGGAGGAAAGGATAAGAGAGAGGAGGAGGGAGGATTAGGGATGGAGGTGAGAAGGCAAACCCTAGGGAGATTAGGTGGTGGCTAGGAGAGTGGGTAGTTGACTCTAATCTAATTTAGAGAGAGAAATCTCTTGCTTGGTTGAAATTATTTAGAGGGATTGACAAGGTAGCAAAACACACAAATTTTTTTTGAGTTCTCCTCCTTCTACTTGCAAGACAAAAAAGTATTTAAATTTTATTATTTACTATAGAAGTGTCTATTTTAATACATATTAGAAGGCAAGTAAATAGAAAAAAATAGTTACAGGTTCATGAGGAAATCAAATGACTTACTGATGAACCTGTAAGGGTTTACGAGCAAATATATTACTTAGATCTTGTTAATTTTTACCATGACTTCCAATAAAATAATTTATTTTTGATTTAGGGTTTTAAAAAAATTTAGATTCAACCCAAAATTTGATAATAAATTATGGTTGAGCATTTATAAATTATTTCTAGTTTCATTTATTTTCAGTTGGTTGAAATAGGCGACCTGGGTCAACCTAAGGCCGAGCATGAATTTCCTTTTTGGATTACTTATAAAAATAATGCCCTAGTTGGTTTTTTACAACATATTTATTATTTGTTTTCCATTATTTTTAATGTTAACAAGCTGCCTAGATTTTGGGTTTGAAAGTCAAAAATACAAGCCGTTATGTTGGTGAATTTTTTGCACAACATTGTGGGTTTTTGGTAAATAAATTTCTATTTATGTTGGGGTCTTGGGGAACCATTCTTAACTAGAAAATTTGGTTTTTATTTAATCATTTAGTGATTTTATACTGTTGTTTAGATTTTCTTAAAATTTAAGTGGTTATGCTGGCAAAAATTTTATAAAGATTTGGTGGATTTTTATTTAATCCTATTGATATTTGAGATTTTTAGAAATCCTCCTTGGCTGAAATTAAATCATTCAAATTTAATATCAAGGCTTTTTTAATTTGACTGAATAATTTGTTTGCTAAATTCATAGGATTGAACCAACTTTATTATCAAATCTTAGAAAATCATTATGAAGACACTAAGTTACAAGTAGCTAAAAATTAACTAGTTTGATCAAATGGTAATAATTTTGTGAGATGTTACATTCCTTGACCATATCATTTGAATCATTAATTTTGTTTCTTTTATCATTCTAGTTTACCTAAAATAAAGGATGAAGGTGCATGAGGTCGCTTAAATGAATAAGTTGAATTTCAAAACCTTCAAATGAAAACTAATTTGGTAAGATTGTTATTAGTAGTTTTAATGTGAAAGTACTGATTATAGTACTACTCCAAATTAATTGGTTCATTTTCCTTTGTGTCTGAATTATATTCTCAAAGTCTCAAAATTTAAACTCCACCTACTAGCTAATGGTTGGGGGTGGTAAGGGCCACCAATTGAGGGAGTCATAGGATGGTTCAAGATGGGATGTCTTTTGAAAGGAAGATAAAAGTGTTGAGCATTTTTCTTGTTGTTGAGGTTTGACATTGATGTTGTCATTGATGTCAAAGGTTCTTGAGAAGGTGTGCATAGTGAAGTTTGATGAAGTGAGTGAGAAAAATATTTTTATAAGTTTTTGGGAATTGTATAATCATGTAAGTGAAGTATAAATACATTTAAAAGTGTTTCAAGGTCAGTTGTCAAGTTTTAAGTGCTTAGGAAGCCTAGTCATGGCATTAGTCATAGCATGAAGAGACCTTATGAGAAGGTATGAGTATGATGGCTAGGTGAGATGAGTGCACACAAGAATGAGTGATTTTATGAGGATGTTTTATCATGTATTTTGAGCATATGAGTACTCATGAGAGTCTCAGGGTGAGCCTACAGGGGTAAGACTGTTAAGTTGTGGAGCTAAAAGCTTCACTGTTATGCAAATGGTGGAGGTTGCTGAGTGTCAAAGTAACTAACGTCGGTCAGGCCAATTGACATTAGTCATATTCAGTGTACACAGTAACTGACATCAGTTATGGTCAACCGACATCGGTCAGACAGGAACCGACGTCGGTACCTGTGTGTTTCTAGAACTGGTCTAATTTTAGACGGACAGTTAGTTTGCATGTAAAGACTAATTTTAGTCTTGAGTCTACATTTCTAATTATTATTTGGTTTGGGATCTATTTAAGAGACCCATGGGGCTGTATTGTAATGAATGACTAAGAAGGATTAGATCCTTAACTTGAAGGCAAGAACAACAATTGGGTTGGTTGTCTCAAGGGGTGTAAGATCAGTTGATCTGCAGGTAGCAAGATTAGGGAGATCTACATGATAAGTAAGATCAGTTAGATCTGCAAGGGTGCAAGATCAAGGAGATCTACTTGGTGGACTGGTAGTAGGCAACAACAACCATTGGGTTGATTGTCACTGACTGGTGGAGGGAACAACTCAGTGTTGAGTTGGTTGTAATTGATTGAGAGAGAGAACTCTTGAGGGCGAATTACTGTACACCCAAGAGGTGTGGGAAGAGTGTGATTTCTTCATTGTATTTCCTTCTAGAAGAGTGTTAATACAGATTGTATTGTTTCTCCTATCTCATATTCTGTGTTGTTTCTGAATTCTAGTTACATGTTACTTCTGGTTCAATTCTATGTTTAGTTGCTTATACAAAGGTAATCAATTGTACTTTTTAAGGAGAGGATCCTGACAGCTGATATCAGAGTTGTGTGTTGCTAGGATCCTGACAAGTAGTATCAGAGCCTGGTTTGGAGCAGGTTAGTGTTTGTTGATTATAGGTCACTCTCAAGGGTTTCTAATTGAGTGGGAGTAAAGCAATGGCAGAAGAAAGTACACTAAGAATGGAGAAATTTAATGGCAAGAATTATCAATTATGAAGGATACAGATAGAAGATTATCTGTATCAAAAAGATCTGTACTTACCGTTGGGTGGGGTTACATGTAATCCCACAGATATGGAATATGAAGAATGGAATGTTCTTGATCGGAAGGCTATGGGATCTATAAGGTTGAGCCTGGCATCGTCTGTGATTTCCAACTTATCACAGGCAAAGAAAATGGTAGAGTTAATGGAATCTTTGGAAAATTTATATGAAAAACCCTCAACTTCAAATAAGGTATTTCTTATGAAGCAATTATTTAATTTGCAAATGCAGGAAGGTAGATCGGTATATAGTCATCTTAGTGATTTCCATGGATTAGTAAACCAGTTAATTTTAGTCAACATAGTTTTTGATGATGAAATTAAGGCTCTCTTAATCTTATGCTCTTTACCTAAAATTTGGGATAGTTTGGTAATGGCATTTAGTAATACTGCGTCTGCTTCAAATATCTTGAAATTTGATGATGTTGTTAGTGTAATCTTGAATGAAAAAATTTGTAGGAAAAGCACAGGGAAAACATCAGGGAATGCTTTAAGTGTTGAAAGTAGGGGAAAGCAAAGAGAGAAGAGCAAGCAAGGGAAATCAAGGTCAAAGATAGATAAGAGATCCAAATCCAGAAATGGAGGCATAACCTGCTAGAATTGTAGAAAGATAGGGCATGTAAAGAAAGATTGTTGGTTGGTAGAAGATCAACATGAAGGAAATAAAGAAGCAAAAGATGTAGGTATTTTTGCACAGGATGCTCTTATATGTTCCTTGGATAAAGTAGAATCTTGGGTTTTAGATTCTGGTGCCTCTTTCCATGCAACCCCAAATAGAGCATTTTTTCATGATTATGTCCATGGAGACTTTGGAAAAATTTATTTAGGGGATGGTGAGCCTTGTCAAATGGTTGGCAAAGGGGAAGTGTAGCTGAAATTGTAGAATGGCAACACATGGGTGTTGAAGGATGTCATGCATGTCCCAGTCTTGAAGTAGAATTTGATTTTTGTAGGAAAGTTGGGTGATGAGGGTTGCACAGTAACTCTCACAGTGGAATCTTGGAAAGTTTCCAAGGGTGCACTTATTTTAGCAAGAGGTAAAAAAGTAGGTACACTTTATCTATCTACTTGTATTACTAATTATCCTTTTGTTTTATCTACTTCAGATGTAGATGTAAAGATGTGACACTATAGGCTTAGTCACATGAGTGAGAAGGGAATGAATGTTCTTAAGTCAAAAGGTAAGCTTTCAGATTTGAAAAGCATAGATCGAGATTTCTGTATGCAACAGAAAAAAGTGAAGTTTCTTGAAACTGGGTCAATAAAGAAGAAGCACAGGTTAGATCTTGTTCACACAGGCGTGTGGAGACCAGCTCAAGGAGATTATATTGAAGGATCACAGTATTGCATAAAGAGGAAATCTGATGTTTTTGACACTTCTAAGAACTGGAAAGCCTTGGTTTTGAAGGAGAAGATGATGGATAGAGATCAGCTCAAGAGGCTAAATAATTTTGAGTAGGACAATGTTGATTTGGACAAGTTTATGATCTAAAATGAGCTCACGGGTAAAAATCATCACTCACAGGAAAACACAGACATCGACATCAGTCAGGTAGAGACTGACGTCAAACAGGTAAGAACCGATGTCAGTCTGGTGGAGACCAAAGTCGGTGATGTTGGGCAGGTAGAAACTTACGTTGGTCAGGTAAGAATCGACGTCAGTCAGGTTGGTCACATGGAACTGACATCGGTCGGGTGTAGACTGAGAGATGACCAGGATCGGTCACTGTTAGAATGAAATTTGGGCAGACAAGAAGCTGTCAAGGAGTCTCAAACACCCATGAGGAGGACTGAAAGGGTAAGTAAGCCTCAAATTCGTTATTCCCCTTCTTTATACTACTTGTTGCTCACTGATGGTGGAAAACTAGGAAGTCTTAAAGAGGCAATGCAGGTAGAATCTAGGAAACAGTGGGAGCATGGCATGAATGAGGAAATTGATTCTTTGGAAGAGAACCAAACATAGGATTTGGTTGAGTTGTCAGTTGAAAAGAAAGCACTGAAAGATGAATAGATTCACAGGTTAAAGAAAGGAGAGAATGGACAAGTGAGATAGAAGGCCAGGTTATATGGTCTTGAGCAAGCTCTAGGACAGTGGTATTTGAGGTTTGACATGTTTATGACAAAGCATGGCTTTAGTCAATGTCAATGTGACCATTGTGTTTATTTTACCAGGTTGGATAATGATAGCTACATTATCCTGTTACTGTATGTAGTGTATATGCTTGTTGCAGGGTCACACATGCAGGGAATTGCTGAGCTAAAGGTAAAAGTAGCTCAGACGTGTGCCAGGAAGGATTTAGGAGGAGCAAAAATCCTTGGCATGAGTATTTCTAGAGACAGGAAAAATCACAGGTTGATTTTGTCTCCAGAGGATTATTTGAATAAGGTAGTGGAGAGGTTTGATATGCAGGATGCAAAATTGGTAAGCACACCTATGGTTGGACAGTTCAAGTTGAGCTATGAATAGTGTCTTGAATCACATGATGAGGTTGGGTACATGGTATGTACTAGACCTGATATTGCTCAAGTAGTGGGAGTTGTCAGCAAGTTTATGGCCAATCCAGGAAAGGAGCACTGGAAAGTAGTTCAGTGGATTCTTAGGTATCTGAGAGGGATCACCAGCAGGTATTTATGCTATGCAAGGTCAAGCACTTCTCTACATGGGTGTGCAGATTTAGATATGGTAGGTGACTTGGATGACAGGAGAAGCACCACATGATATGTGTTCACTGTTGGTGGAACAACGGTTAGTTGAATTTCAGAGTTGCAGAAGGTTGTTGCAGTCACGGTGGCTAGCAAGGATAAGAACCCTGTAGATATGTTAACAAAGCTAGGAACAAAGGAGAAGTTGAATCTTCATTCAAATTCTGTTAGTCTTCAATATTGAACTTGAAGATGGAGATACAAGCCAAAAACAAAATTAGAGGATGTTGTTGTACAAGTATAGGTACAGGTGCAACTGTTTATCTCCAAGTGGGAGATTGTTAAGTTGTAGAGCTAAAAGTTTCACTATTATGCAAATGGTGGAGGTTGTTGAGTGTCAAAGTAACTGACATCGATCAGGCAAACTAACATCGATCATATTTAGTGTACACAGTAATCGACATCGATTATGGTTGGCCGACATCAGTCAGACAGGAACCGACATCGGTCACCTGTGTGTTTCTAGAACTGGTTTAATTTTAGATGGACAATTAGTTTGCATGTAAAGACTAATTTTAGTCTTGATTCTATGTTTCTAATTATTGTTTGGTTTGGGATCTATTTAAGAGACCCATGGGGCTGTATTGTAATGAAGGACTAAGAAGGATTAGATCCTTAACTTGAAGGCAAGAACAACAATTGGGTTTGGTTGTCTCAAGGGGTGTAAGATTAGTTGATTTTTAGGTAGCAAGATCAGGGAGATCTACATGGTAAGTAAGATCAGTTCGATCTGCAAGGGTGCAAGATCAAGGAGATCTACTTGGTGGACTGGCAGTAGGCGACAACAACCATTGGGTTGATTGTCACTGACTAGTGGAGGGAACAACTCAGTGTTGAGTTGGTTATAATTGATTGAGAGAGAGAACTCTTGAGAGAGAATTAATGTACACCTAAGAGGTGTGGGAAGAGTGTGATTTTTTCATTGTATTTCCTTCTGGAAGAGTGTTAATACAGATTGTATTGTTTCTCATATCTCATATTCTGTGTTGTTTCTGAATTCTAGTTACATGTTACTTCTGGTTCAATTTCATGTTTAGTTTCTTAGACAAAGGTAATCAATTTTACTCTTTAAGGAGAGGATCCTGACAGCTGTTATCAGAGCTGTGTGTTCTAGATCCTGACAAAGACTTATAGATACAGTCTGTAACTAGACCACTTCTAGACCTTGGCCTAATGAGACATCATGATCTATTTTTAAGGAACATGAAAGATGTATATAAATGTTTAAACATGAAATATTTTTATGTATTATGTGATTGAGGTGGATAGTTCACGTAAAGAGGCATGAAGGTCAGTTTTAAGGCCTAATGTGGTTTACAGGTCAAGGTCCAAGAGAGCAAAGAGAGAGAGTATGGCCTAATGGGGTATGAGGTTCTATTTGAAAATAAATTATGGATAGGTGAGTTTTTTAATAGTTATGATATGTTATTTAAAATATTTTCATAAAGTTTTAGGTCATGGTTTTCAATAAAAAACATGAAAAGTGGTTTTGAGGTCTCTTGAGTACATCGAATGAAGGCATGCAAACCTGAAAATGACTTTTAGGTGTTCATTGGTATGTGTAAATTCTAAATGGGAAATTTATATGTTAAGGAGAGATGGATAATGGTCCTAGATAAAAATTTTATGCATTAGTTTTTGGATTGAGGGACTATGCTTTATGAACAATCATTAATATTGGAAGTGTGTTTAAACCCTCTAGAACCCTAATAGTGACCTGATGTTAAAGATGTGATTAAAAAGTGATAAATATATTTTTTAATGATCCTATAATTGTTTTTATCTTGTATTAAACTCTCATAGGTACCTCCAGGTGGTGGCAGATAGAGAGAGGAGAGAGAAAATGAGAAGATACATTGTTATTTTAAAAGAAATTCCTGTAGTTGTAAAAAGTTGTGCTAGACACAGTTTGAAAATGGATGAAGGATGAATATTAAGACTAATGTATCATATAAATAAATTTTTATATATATGTTATAACCCTCAAGTTTTCTAAACTGATCATCCAAGTTAGTCAGTCGCTAACAGGCCTAATGATGTAAACAAGTGAGAAATCTAGGCATCAATGAGAAGATGATTAGGGATATGTTATCATGAAATAGTGATGAAAAAAAGTGTATAGAGATATTTTAAATACTTTTAAGACATTATAATTTTTGGTATAAGTTTTTAAGGTCAGTGATTATAGTGAAAAAGTTGCTCACAAGTTGACCTAGCTAGTTTGGATGAGACAATGAGATATAAGGTTATAATATTGGTCTAAAAGACAAATATTTCCATTTGAACATATTATATTTATATATAATATTGGTATAATTATCTCATAATATCATATACATGCATTATAATTGATTTAATATGTTGATACATATGTTAGAGGTTTGAGTCACCATGACTGGTCTTTGAAGAAAACTAGTAGTTCTAAGTATGCAAGTTGCAAGAGTGTTTTTGATTTTTTTGTCCTATGTAATAAAATATAAATATATTTATGAAGTTTTTAAGGTATTTTAAGTTTTGTGACTATGATTTATTATCATGGTGGTGTGGATAAATAATGTATTATCTTCAATTGTTCATGAGTGTTTGTGAAGGCCTAATGTAAATAATACTAATGGTGTGCTTCAAGTGGTGGTTGGAGTTAAAAAGTATCATAAAATTAATATGAGATAAATGGGGGTCTATATGAGTGGTATGTTAAGTTTTATTTCCATGTGTGGAGTTTAAAAGTGTTCTAAGTAGATCAACGGGTAATGTGTACTAATGAAGGCCTAATTAAATTAGGTCTCCTTAAGGCCTAAAGAAACATTTGGTCCATTTGAGTCATGGACAACATAATGTAATGATTTATTAATGTTTTTGGATTATTATAAATCCAATTTTGTTGAAAATATAAGTGGTTAAGTGTGTGTGGCTGACCAAGATGTGTATGAACAAAATCCTCGTATAAGAATAAGACCTAATAGGCCTAATTGACAAGTTTTGAGAATAAGTAAATTGAAGAGAAGGATATAACTCTTAAAAGAGATAAATGAGGTATTTTATACCATCATAAGGGTATATAAAAACTATCATGAATATCTAATAGAGGTATTATTGATTAATATCAAGGTCATATGACCTAATCTATCTAAATGAGACCTAGTTGAGCGAAGCAGCCTATAAGGTAGTTTGAGATGGATATAAGAGAGAGAAGAACTTAATAAGGTAATCATCATTAATTTTATGATAAATAGGTCTTATTAAGGTGATAAATTTAATCAGGTGGTTGATTTGGTGCTGAGTCATCTAGGGGGTTGGTGCTTCCTTGTAAGTGGGTGCTTGCTAAAGCCTAGTAAAGTAGGTGCTTGGGTAGTTGAATTTGGTGCTTCATTAAAATTGGTTTTTGTATTATAATAATGTATTACATTTCTTCCCTTTGAGATTTTCACACATATGTCATGTGTTTCATGATCTTGTATAACTACATATTCTTTGTTAGATATTCATGTTTGTATGGATGGGTCATGTATGCTTAAGTGCAATTGAATGAATGTTTTTAAGACACGTATTCACCCCCTATCCTAAATTATTATGATTCCAAAAATTGGTATCATATCTTGGTCCTTTGAAGAAAATATAACAGCTTGAAGGTGATCTTAATAATCACAAGATATCTAGTGATCAAAAGGAAGAAGACAATATGTATGATGAAGAAATATACTATGATAGTGAAGAAGGAGAATCTGAAGTAAACCTTAAAGTTGAGATCATAATTTCCCTTGATGATTTGAAGTGTTAGAAGAAGACTATCAAGGATCTCAAGAATTAGTTAGAAGGTGTCAATACAAGGTTTAGATCAAAGGAAGTTGAGTATGACCAACTGAAAGTAGAGCTAGATTCCTTTAAGGTTGAGCACAATTAGTTTATAGAAAAGATGAGCAAGTTTGAAAAAAAATGTGATAAGTCAAAACAAGTTAAGATCAGCAACATGAAAAGACCAATCAGACAACCTAATGTAATAAAATACTAGTTATCATGGATTCATGTGAAAAGAAGTAATCAGTTAATAGGTAAGTACAAAAATGTTGTTTGCTACATCTATCATAATATGAGGCACATTTTAAGATTATATTATAATAGAGTTAGAAGGCCCTCAATATTTAGAAAGACATATGAAGATCCTAGAGTGCATAAGAAAGGTCAGACATTGGTATGGAAGCCAAAGCAGGTCAAGACTGATCATATTGAGCTTAAGAGTCAAGATGGAATATTTTCTAAGGAGGAATAGAAGAATAAAATGTATTTTATGCTAGTTCATACTACCTTTCACATTAAAAATAAAGGCATGAAATGGTATATATATAGTGGTTTGTCAATCCACATGATAGGAGACAAAAATAAGTTCATCTCATTGAAGAAGAATGCTATAGGAATAGTGAAGTTTGGAGACAACACAATTGCCAATATAGTTGGCAAGGGTGTCTTGAGTTTGGAAAATGGGAAGACCAAGATACAAAATGTGTTATATGTGGAAGGTTTGAAACATAACCTGATTAGTGTAAGTTAAATGTGCAATCAATGACACACACTAACCTTTCATGATAAAGGGTGTGAGATAAGGAGAGCCAAATTAGGAAGGCTAATTGCCAATACTAATAGGACTAAGAATAATCTATATATATTGAATGAGATCAAGAAGGAGAGATGATTTATGAGTAATATGAATGAAATTTGGCTATGGAATAGAAGGTTAGGTCACCTAAACTTTGATAATCTGGTCAAGATAAGCACTAAGGAGTTTGTGAAAACCATGCCTAAGATCACCAAACCTATAAACATACTTTGCAAGGCATGTCAACATGGTAAGTAGACTAGAAGAAGGTTCAATTCCAAAGAGTACTCTACTACAAGACCATTAGAGTTATAACACACTAATCTCTATGGGCCTATAAGAATTCAAAGCATTCAAGGAGACAACTACTTCATGTTACTCATAAATGACACACAAGAATGACTCGGGTTGCATTCTTGAAAGAAAAGTCAAAATCCCTTGATAAGTTAAATGCATTCAAGGATATTTTTAAGAATGAGAAGAATGGGAAGATTAAGTGCGTATATTTTATAGAGGAGGAGATTTTTGGTCCAATGATTTTGATGACTTCTATGAGGTTCATGGAATAAGGAGATAATTCTTAGTGGCTAGGACACCTCAATAAAATGGGGTAGTGGAAAGAAAGAATAGGATAGTTCAAAAGATGGATAAAAATATGATAAATGAGTCTATATTATTTGATAGATATTGGAGAGAGCAGTAATCACTACAATATATATTTTTAATAGAGGACAAATAAGGACTAATAACAACAAGACTCCTTATGAACTATGGAAGGGCAAACCTATTAATGTGTAACACTTTATAGTGTTTGGGAGCAAATGTTTCATCAAGATAGATGATGAAGACTTAGGAAATTTTGATTCAAGATAAAATTAAGGTATATTCTTATGATACTCATCAATGAGCTCAGTCTATAGATGTTATAATAAGAGCTTGAAAAAGATAGTGGAAAGCACCAATGTGAAGATTGATGAGATGAATAAATCACACTCATAGTCAAAAGATAATTTAGAGAATCTATAATTAAAGAATAAAGAGGAAAATATAGAGATTGATGAGGAAGAAGAAGTTGAGGAGAGAAATGACTCAAAATTCCCCTCAAGATAGATAAAAAAGATCATCTTGAATCTCAAATCATTAGCAACAAGAATGCAGGTATGCAAATTAAGAGAAGACTGGTAAGTAATCTAAATCAAGAGAATGTTTTTATATTAAATAATATTGAACATAATAATCTCATATAATCAAGTAAAGACAAACTTTTGATAAGAGTTATCAATGAGGATTTAGACCAAATAGAGAATAATGAGACTTGGCAACTAGTTCTTAGCCCTAATGACAAGAATGTCAATGGCATAAAATGGGTGTTTAAAAATAAGTTAAATGAAGATAGATAATTCACTAGAAATAAATATATATTTGTATAAAAGAGATATGCATAAGTTTAATGGGTATACTTTGAGGAGACCTTTGAATGAGTAACAATATTGGAAGCCATCAGGTTGTTTCTAGCATATACAGGATTCAAGTTATACTAGATGGATGTCAAATCTACCTGTTTGAATAGAAATTTGGAAGAGAAGGTGTATATAGATAAAATTAATGGATTATCACTATCATATTACAAGTACTATGTTTACAAATTGAAAAAGGCTCTCTATTGTCTAAATCAAGCTCTTAGAGATTGATATGCCAAGTTGGACAGGTACATGTTGGATCAAAGATTCAAAAGAGGAGTTATAGATAGTAATCTATATATAAAGTCAGAAGATAACCATCATGTAATAGTATTTGTATATGTGGATTACATCATCTTTGGTGAGAATAATGAGAACATGAACAATGGATTTGTAGAAGTGATGAAGAAAGAGTTTGAGATGTCCATACTGGGAGAACTATCATTATTTCTTAGGTTGCAAATCATTCAATCTAAAAAAGGTATATTCATTTCAAAAGCCAAGTACATAAGAGATATGTTGAATAAGTTTGAGATGGAAGATTACAAGGTAGATAGTACACCTATGATCACAAAGTGTAAGTTGAGAAAGAAATATGAATCTCCAAAATTCAATCAGACATCATATAGGTTGATGATCAGAAGTTTTCTATACACCACTGCCTCTAGACCTGACATCCTGTAAGTAGTAGGTCTTGTGGGAAGGTTTCAAATAGATCCAAAAGAAAATTATATGCAAGTAGTCAAAATGATACTCATTTATCTCAAGGGGACTATGGAGTATGCATTGTGGTATCCAAGGATCAATGAGTTCAATTTGATAGCCTATATATATGTAGACTGGGCAAGAAGTCTAGATGATAGGAAAAGTACCAATAGAGGAGCGTTCTTCTTAGGTAGGTGCCTAGTTTCATAGATAAACAAGAAAAAACCATCAATAGTATTATCCAATTATGAGGATGCATGCATTTTAGGATTTTCATGTTGCACTCAGGTCTTATGGATGAGATAGACCCTAAAAGACTACAAGGTGGAATACGATGGTCCTATCCCTATCTATTATGATAACACAAGTGCTATAAGTGACTCAAATAACCCTATCATGTACTCAAGAACTAAGTAAATTCCCATTAGGTATCATTTTCTAAGATATCAAGTGAACAAAGTTTTAGACTTGAATATATTTTTAAAGAAGATCAGATTGCAAACATTTTGACCAAACCAATTCTAAAGGTAATATTTGAACACCTAAGATAGGAATTGGGTGTAATTCCTTCCCCTAGAAATCACTGAAGAAGTCAAGTACTTATGGGTAACTAATAAGTTTCATTATATATAATAAAATGTGAGTTTTTATAAGAAGGTATGCATGGAGATAGGGGGAGCATGTTTGTATTATGTCTCATAAACTCATAGTCCTATGTGTTGAGTATTTTGGTTGCAATGAGTGTGATCCAAGAAGTTGCAGACATCACTTTGAGATTTATGTCAAAGGGGTAGAATGACCAAAATGAGGAGATAATAATGACTAGTTTGTAGTATGTTTTTCCATCAATGATAAAGGGAGAGATTGTTGAGCATTGTTCATGTTGTTGAGGTTTGGCATTGATGTCAAAGGTTCTTGAGAAGGTGTGCATAGTGAAGTTTGGTGATGTGAGTAAGCAAAATATTATGATAGGTTATTTGGAAATTTGTGATCATTTAAGTGAATTATAGATACTTTTATAAGTGTTTCAAGGTCAACTATCAAGTTTCAAGTATTTAAGAAGCCTAGTTATGTCACTAGTCATAACATGAAGAGACCTTATGAGAAGGTATGAGTATGATGGTTGGGTGAGAAGAGTGCACATAGGTATGAGTGGTTGTATGAATATTATTAATCATATATGTGGAGCATTGGATCACTCATGAGAGTTTTAGGGTGATCCTATAGAGATAAGACCTACAAATCAAGTCTATAACTAGACCACTTCTAGACCCTGCCTGGACTAATGAGGCATCATGATCTATTGTAAAGGCACATGAAGGATGTAAAGTAGTGTTTAATAATTATATAGGTTTATTGAGTATGTGAGTGATGTGGAGAGTTCATGGAAAGAGACATGAAGGTTAGTTTTAAGGCCTAATGTGGTTTTTAGGTCAAAGTCTAAGAGAGCAAAGAAAGAGAGAGTATGGCCTAATGGGGCATGAGGTTTTGTTTCCAAATAAAATATGGATAAGTGAGTGTTTTCAAAGGTATGATATGTTTTTTTAATCATGTCCACATAGTTTTAGGTCATGGTTTGCAATAAAAAGGATGAAAAGTGGTTTTGAGGTCTCTCAAGTACACAAAATGAAGGCACGCAAACCTGAGAAAGACTTTCAGGTGTTTTTTTGCATGTGTAACCTTTGCATGGGAAATTGAGATATGGGGAAGGGTCTTGAATCAAAATTATAGGCATTAGTTTTTTTATTGAGGGACTATGCTTTATGAACAATCATTAATAGTGGAAGTCTGTTTAAACCCTCTTATAACCCTAATAGTGACCTGATGTTGAAGATATGATTCAAAAGTGATCAGGATGGTTTGGAATTATCAGGTAAGTGTTTGGATCTTGTATTTAAGTCTCTTAGGTACCTCCAAGTGGTGGTTGTTAAAAAGAGGAGAGAGAATGAGAAGATATAGCTTGTTTCTAAAGAAGTTACTATAACTATAAAAAATTGTACTAGACATAGTTTGCAAATAGATGGAGGATGAAGCTTAAGAATCATGTTTCATATACATAAAATTTTATAGATATGTTAAAACCCTCAAGTGTGATAAATTTTTCATCCAAGTTAGCTAGTCGCTAACATGCCTAATGATGCAAACTAGTGAAAAACCCAGACATCAGTGAGAAGATGATTAGGGATGTGTTATCATGAAATAGTGATGAAACCAAGGGCATGGATATATTGTTTAAAATTTTTAATACATGCTCATTTTTGGTATAAGTTTTTGATGTCAGTGAAAAATTTGCTCACAAGTTTACCTATCTAGTTCAGATGAAATAATGAGATATAAGGTTATGAGATTGGTCTGTAAGACTAATATTACCATTTGACCATATTATATTTATATTTTATAATGGTATAATGATATAATATAATAATATACATGCATTATAAGTCATTTAAGATGTATATACATGTGTTTAAGATCTGAGTCACCATGACTAGTCTTTGAGGAAAACTGACAATTCTGAGTAAGCAAGTTGCAGAAGTGTTTTTGAGTCATTTTGCCCTATGTAATGAAGTATAATAATATTGATGAAGTTATTAAGGTCTTGGAGGTTATTTTTATGTGATTTATTATCATTTTGGTGTGGTTAAATAATGTATTATCTTTAGTTATTCATGACAAACCTTTCTATGTGTGTGAAAGCCTAATGTAAACAATATTAATGGTGTGCTTCAAGTGGTGGTTGGATATAAAAGTGTCATAAAATTAAGATGAGATAAATGGAAGTATATTTGAGTGTTATATAAATTATTATTTCCATGTGTGGAGTTTAAAAGTGTTCCAAGTAGATCAAAGGGTAACATGTACTATTGAAAGACTAATTGAATTAGGTCTCCTTAAGTCCTAATGAAGGATTCGGTCTATTTGAGATATGACTGACCTAATGTAATGATTGATTCATGTTTTTTTATTTTTATAAGTCTTAATTTATTGAAAATATAAGTGGTCAAGTTTGTGTGGTTTATCAAGAGGTGTATGAGCAAGAGCCTAATATAAGAACAAGGCCTAATTGACAAGTTTTGAGAATAAGTAAGTTGAAGTGAATGATATAGCTCTTATAATCACTAAAGGAGGTCGTATAGACCATTATAAGGGTGTATATAAACTATCATGAAGATATAATAGGGATAATGTAGATCAATATCAAGTCCATATGACCTAATCTATCTAAAAGAAACCTAATTGAGCGAAGAAGTCTAGAAGATAGTTTGAGAGGGATAGAAGATAGGGAAGAGCTGGAGAAGGTGATCATAATATATTATATGAGAAACAAGGTATTATTAATGTTATAAATGTAATTATGTGGTTGATTTGGTGCAGAGTCATCTAGGGGGTTGGTGCCTTCTTGTAAGTGGGTGATTGTTAAAGCATAGTCAAGTAGGTACTTGGCTAGTTGGAGTTGGTGCTCCATGTGAAGTTGATTCTTCATTAAAATTGGTTTTGCATTTTTAAGAATGTATTCCATTTGCATAGATTAGTGAATTTTATTACCCTTTAGGTTTTTGAACATATGCAATGTGTTTCATGATCATGTATGGTTGTTTATGATTTTTTAGATGTTCCTGTTTGTAAGAATGGTTCATGTGTGTTTAAGTGGAATTGAATGAATGTTTTGAAGATATTGATTCACCTCCCCTCTTAATTATTGTGCTTCCAAAAAAAATTACAATTATCTGGTTATCATTATTGTAATGTATTATAGATGCAAAATATTTTGTAAATAATTCAATGCTAAATAGAGTTAATTATCACTGTTGTAAGTTGTAGATTTTGTGATATTTTTACCTTATAAATGCAAGTTTTCAACATGTTTACACATTTTTTTTAGTTGAAATATTAATATGAGTTAGTGGAATTTGTATAATATTTCATTGAAAGTTCAGCTATTAAATTAATTTTCATAAGTTTTTTTCAGCTGAAGGCTACTAATTTAATTTTACTAGTTATATGTACCCTCGTTTATTTAGTATTCTATTTGATGTTAAGATTGAAAGTTTTATTTTAGATATAACATCTCATTCCATTCGATTATGTTGTAAAAATTAGAATTTATTTACTTTCAAATAAGTGCTGAATAAAATTGTTTATATGGCTGAGTCTCAAAGTTATTTCTACTATAATATTTTGATTATATAAGAATTTAACACTTAAATTGATCATATGTTGCAAGTAGAACATATAGTTTGCCATTTTAATGCATTTGGTTAGTATTATATGGATGAAATTAAAAGGAAACAACTTACTTTTGATTTTTTTTTCAAAATCCCACCTACAAGTGCATTTACTTTGGAAACTATTATAGCATCAAGTTTTCACTTCCTATGATCATTCTAAGTTTTACACACTATAACTTGCCATCATACTCGGCATGCATATTTATTTATTTACAACTTGAAATGACTCCATTGCCTAAAACAATGAGATAAGAATGAAAATATTATTCTCAAGTTATGTTTATGAGTACTTGGACAAAACCAAGTTTAAATGTTAACAAATATTTACTTGTTCGAATAAGTTATAAATCATTTTCAGCAAGATAGACTCTTATCTAAATTTTTAGTTTTAATAAATCTAAGACATGTTAGCTACAAACAACATAGTTTTTCCTTTGTCATAATGTGTCATCAATATTTAATGGTAAAATTAACTATCTATTGGCTATAAGAAGCCATCAATAACTTCAAAAGAATAGGATTAAGGTTATTATTAACTTTTATTCCAAATTTTAACTCATACTTTGTTTACACAATAAATACATACTCAGATTTGAATATAAACATGCATAGTAATACAAGGAATTTTTTTCATTACATACATTTTTTAGTAAGTCAAATATGCCTTAAATTAATCGAATAGTCTTTTTATGACATAACCATGGTTGAAAACCGTGTTATCATTCCTAAATAAGTTTATGTATTATTTTATTAAAGTGGTTCGAATTAGTAACCCCACAATTATGACTAAGTGACATGTAACCCATACTAGAGAGATAATATTCTATAAGAATATTAGTTACAGGATGGTTTGATGGGATTATTATGCCACTATAGGTTAACAAAATAATCTATTTGCACATAACAACAATGTTTGATGAAAACAATAAGTTGAGTAGTTTAAATTACTAAGGCAAAGGAATGTGGTGCGATGACCCTAAAACATAAGATCATGTTACAATGATTTAAAAATTATGGGTAATACTATTTAGGTCCTTCACTTGTGTTAAATATTTGATTACATAGGTGTAGTCCACACAATAAAATTTATTCAAACTAAAACTATTAATTAAAATTGTTAGAAACTTGTTTGAAATTTTTTGGCAATCTAAGTGATTAGCTTAACTAGTCCAAGCTTGAAGTAAATCAAGTTAATTATCCTAGCCTATACCAAGTGTCATAGATGAAAAACATTTAGGTAGGATAAGGACACCTAGGTGGTCCTAGTGAGAAGGTGTCTGCTATCATGCAGTCCTAAATATATCGATATGGATCACATATCGATACACCCTGAATTATATGAGATTGCTAGGGCAATAATCTTCCACATAGAATTTTATAAAAGTAATTACCCTGATTAAGGGTTTCATGCATGTAAACATGACATTGGGTTATACAAAACTAAACTTTAGATTATAAAACATCTTTTTTTCTACTGTGAACTCTAAAAGAAGGGACATTCAATTTTTTTGGGTCATTTCACCTGATATTAGAGCCTACATTAAGTTATTAATTCTAAATATATTATAACTTAGAAGAGTTTATTTTTGAATCTACCTAAGAAACTAACTAATAACTTAGGAAAATAAAAAAATGGTTAAGACTAGAGCCAACAACAATCAGGTCAATAATGACTAAGGGATTTATAGACCAAACATAAGAAGTCGAAGCCAAGGTAGGGGTAAAAGTCGAGGTAGGGTCCATACTACCAAGAACCCAAATCAAGTTAGGAATGAGCCTATACCCCATAATGACAATAAAAATATTGAAGCACCAAATGATAATTTGAATGGAAATAACCCAGGTAATAAATAAGTGGAGATCCTTCATGGAATCTTATATACTCCAAATGCCATTCAAGGAAAATTAAAAATCAAAAGTGGAGGCTAAACAATCTTGAGGGTTATCCTCATGAAGAAGTATCTCAATTGGGAGATGAAAAAATAAGTGAGCAAGCACTTCATGAAATTCATATAAGGATGGTAGATCCCATCATCAAAGAATTCAAAAATCTTACCCCACCTACTTTCTCAGGTGAGGAATTCAACCATGCAGTTGGTGCATAGCTTGTCATTTTGAAAAAAATATTTCAAACTTCATGACATGCCATCCAATGTGAAAGTAGGGTTGTTGTATATTAACTAAATAATTTTATTTCCCTATGGTGTAATCATATTTGTGCCTTAGAGGGATATCAACCTATGAACCTCACTTGACTAATTTTTAAGAACCATTTTAGAAAAAGATATTTGAGTGAAAATTTTAAGGAGAAAAAAATAATGGACTTTCAGCTACTCAAGTAAAAAAATATGTTTGTCCTTGAATATAATTTTTTTTTTATAAATTTAATATGTCATGTGGACTACATGCATGATGAAGAGATAAAGACCACCAAGTTCAAGCTAGGATTGAAGAAAATATTGATATATGATATCAATATGATCAATCCTAATACTTTGGTATCTACTATAGAGTTTGCCCATAGGGCATAAGAGAAAAAAATCTCATCAAAAAGTGAGACAAGACTTCAAAATGAATAGACAATAATCAAAGTCCAAAAATCTACCTCATCCATCAAAAATTTTCAAGAAACCATACCAAAATTATAAATTCTAAGGAAATAACAAGAATTTTAATAAATTCTAAGGTCAGAATAAGAATTTCAAAATCAAAGGTATCTCTAAAAATGGGTCTTTCAAGAAAGACCAATACTAAAATAATTATCATGGACCAGCCACAGGGAAAAACACTTTTCTAATAGATCCTCAAAGAATAATGGTGTAATGGGAATGTGGTGACAACCACTATCACAAGGACATACCAAAGTTAAAATTAGGACATTCAACAGACCATAGAGTTTATACTATAGTATATAATTAGAAAGATAATTTTTAGGCCACTTTGATTGAGACTCAAGGTAATCTTGTTAGTAATTATATAACTATTTTAATCAATTTAGGTGCTATTGACATCTTTATTTTACCTTATGTAGTGAATAAATAAAATCTAAATTCTAAGCCATTGAGAGAAGGATGGGAAGTCGAGTTTAGTACTGGCAAAAGGGTACCTATCTAAGATTGCTCAGAGAAAATCAAACTTGTTATGGGCCCATTCAAGGTAAGGGTAAATTTGTTTTAAACACCCTTAGGATATTATGATATTATTTTGGGCATGGATTGGTTGTAGAAACACCAAGCAACACTTAATTTCTCTAAAAAAAGAATGCCATGCACTGATGAGAATGACAAACTTGTTAAAATCCAAGGACTTCAAGGGCCAAAAATGTAAAAAAAAAATTAGCCCTACAATTAAATAAGGCTATTCATAAGGGATGTAAGCTCTATGCATTCCAATCATAAGAACTTCCCAAGAGGGAAGAACCATCTTGTGTTGATTTTCCTATCTTATGGGAATGATAATTTGACTTCTTGATTGAGATTATGCCAAGGGCTACCCTTGCATCAAAGGATCCTTACCAAATGAAGGTGGTAGATTGTAAAGAATTAAAATTTCAATTTTAAGAGATTTTGGATAATGAAATCATTTAGCCAAGTGTGTCACCTTGGGGTGTTTCAATGGTTTTTGTAAGGAAGAAGGATGACACTTTAAGGTTGTGCATTGATTATCGAATGCTCAATAAAGTGATGATCAAGAATCATTACCCACTAATCTAGATCAATGATTTGTTCGATCAAATGAAAGATGTAGCAATATTATCTAAAATTGATATAAGATTTGGTTACCATCAATTACAGATCAAAGAGGAAGATATTTATAAGATAACCTTTTGAACTCATTATGGCCACTATGAGTTCATTTTTCTAATATTTAGAAAACCTTACCAATACCCCTGTAGCTTTCATGAATCTAATGAATAGTGTTTTCAAAGATTTTATAGACAAATTTGTACTAGTGTTCTTAGATGATATCCTTATCTATTCTAAGAATGAGGTTGAACATGATCAACATTTAAGTTTGGTTTTATAAATATTGAAGTAACATAAGTTGTTCAACAAGTTGTCTAAATGTACCTTACACCACTCATAAATTGTTATTTGGGGCATGTGATTTCCAAGAAAGGTATAACAAGAGACCCGATAAAGATTCAAGCCATTCAAGAATGGCTTACTTTGTCCAATGTACATGAAGTATGTAGTTTCATGGGTTTGGATATATATTATCGATGATTTATGGATAATTTCTCTCACCTAGCCAACCTCATTACTTCTTTGTAGTGCAAAGGGAAGAAATTTGTATGGTCACCTTAGTGGGAAAAAGATTTTAGAAAGCACAAGGAGCTATTAAAAAAAACCCTTATTCTAAGCATACTTGATCCAAATGGTATTTTTAGGTATGAGCTAACACCTATAAATAAAGCTTTGGTGACATAAATAGGCAAGAAGGTAAAGTGGTGGCCTATGAATCTCACAAGCTTAAGAAAGCTAAAAAGAACTATCCCACACATGATTTAGAGTTTGTTGCCATAATACATGCATTAAAGAAATGGAAGCACTTTTTACTAGGTAAATATTTCAAGGTGAAATATGATTACCATAGCCTAAAACATCTTTTTTTGTAAGATGATTTAAATGCCTGTCAACATAGATGGTTAAAATTTGTCAATAATTTTGACATGGATATCACTTATGTGAAAGGTAAGAAAAATCATATGGATGATGCACTTAGAAGGTGTACATACCTTGTTGCCTTGTCTATTTTTCAAAGAAATTTTAGGACTTATGTCTTACAACAGTAGCTTGCTGATAATTACTGCCAAGAAGTGTAGGATTGGCTGATGAGCATTTGGCAAAAGGATTTGTTAACTTTTATGTTGAATTAGATGTTATTGTAAGGCATTAAAATAAGAAAAATTACTCAAAAATAGTGGGATATGCAATATTGTACTATAGGAAGTGCATATAATACCTCATTTCTCTCATCTAGGGGTCATTAAGATGATTCATGAGTCAAAAAGGCTCTATTTTTGGCCTGGTCTAAAGAAAGATGTTGCTGATTTTATGGCAAAATGCCTAGAGTGTTAGCACTTGAAAGATAAACACTAGAATCCTGGAGGTCTGTTATACTCACATGATATACTAAGAGACAAATAGGTAGTGGTTTCACTTTATTTTATTATAAGATTGCCTAAATATCATAGTTGGCATGATACTATGTTGGTAATAATTGACAAAGCAACTAAATTTGATCACTTTATTTTAAAAATCTAACATATGATATTGTTGTTTTTTAAAATGCTTTGTAAAAAAAGTGGTTAAATTTCAAGGCATGCCAAAATTCATTATCTTAGATAGAGATAAGTTTTTCATGTCAAGGTTTTGGTAAACATTGGCTGTCACCTTTGACACTAAACTGAATTTCAGTTCTTCGTACCACCTAAAAATATATGGAAAAATGAAAATGTTAAACCAAGTCATCAAAGACATTATGTGCATGTACATTATGGATCAACAGACCAAATGGGATGATTATCTCCACTTAGTTAAGTTTGCCTATAATAACTCTTATAATTATGCAATTAAAATGGTTCCTTTTGAAACTTTGTATAGGTGGAAATGTAAAACTCCACTTGGCTAAGATAGCTTAGAAAACCATGTCATTATTGATCCATAATGATTATTGGAATATGATGAACAAATGGACATAATACATAAAAAATTGAAGGCAGATTCAAATCAACAAAAATGTTATATTGATTTGAAGAGAATACCTTTTGAATTTGCTATTGGCAAGAAAGTTTTTCTACGTGTAAGGCTGCAAAAGAGTTCTATCAAGTTTGGGAAAACCTCTAAGATAGATCCTCATTTTGTTGGTCCATTTGACATATTGGAAAAAATCTGCCCTATTACCTATCAGTTGGCTTTACCTCCTCTATTAAGAATCCATGATGTATTCTATATTGCATTACTAAGATAGTATGTGCTTGATTTGTCTCTTGTATTAAAATATATAAACTTGCAAGTTTTGGAAGAGGAAAAGATGCAGCTGTAACTAGTGAAAATATTGGTTCATCACAACATTATGTTAAGAAATCAACAAATTCAACAAGTACCAATATATTGGGATCCATTAAGTACCAAAAATACCACTTGGGAGGATACGCAACTATTTAGGCAGCATTATGTTTGGTTGTTTTGACTTATCATCGAGATGGATCCTATTTATGGGGAGGAGGATGTCATGACCCAACCTACATATTTCATTTTCTTGCTATCATAATTATTTTAAGCATGTTTTGATACTATACGACACTAATTTAATATTTTAAATGATGGACAAAAATGTTATAACTAGAGTGATTCTTGTACATGAGATACTGGTCCTATTATTTGATTTTTGCATAATATTATTCTAATATACTTTTATATGACTGTACATTTTAGGTACTATTGATTGCATTTATAGGTACATGAATATGTGAAATGAGTTAAGCTAGAGATGGATTCTAGCAGTCGAGGAATACATAATAAAGGTAGTTAACACCATTAAAAAAAAGAAAAGTTTAATGAACCACAATTGTAATAGTTTATCTTTTCTATATTTAATCTTTTTGATTTTTTTGTTTTGATCTTGGATTGTCTCAATAGCCGATTGTTTATTTGAGTGAGTAAACTTTGATCGTTGTTTGATCTTGATTTCATATGTTTTTGTTTTGTTTTTAAAACTGAGGCAATATTATCTTATTATTTTGTGACATTTAGTGTCATGGCCGAATTTGGATTATTATTTTATTAATATTTATTTTACTATTATTATTTTTGCTTGTCATAACTAGCCTCTAAAACCTCCTCTCCTGTTAGTCTCTCTCTCCCCTTCAACTCCTAGCGTCAAGGACCCTTGTAAATTTAAATTTTTTAATGGGTAAATATATTGATTCAATCTTGAGGAAGTCAAAATACTTGTAGATTCATGAGGAAGTCAAATGAATTTCTAATGAACCTGTAAGGGTTTATGAGTAAATATATTACTTAGATCTTGAGAAAGTCAAAATACTTACAGTTTCATGAGGAAGTCAAAATAATTGCAAGTTCATGAGGAATTCAAATGACTTCCTAATGAACCGTCAAGGGTTTATGAGTAAATATATTACTTAGATCTTGAGGAAGTCAAAATATTTACAAGTTCATGAGGAAGTTAAATAACTTCCTGACGAACCTGCAATGGTTTATGAGTAAATATATTACTTAGATCTTGTAAATTTTTACCATGGCTACCAAAAAAAGAATTTATTTTAGATTTAGAGTTTTAAAATTTGTTAGATTCAACCCAAAACTTGATAATAAATTATGGCTGAGCATTTAGAAACTATTTTTATAATAAATAGAAAAAAATACTTGTAGGTTCATGAGGAAGTCAAATGACTTCCTGACGAACTTGCAAGGGTTTATGAGTAAATATATTTCTTATATCTTGTTAATTTTTACCATGGCTGCCAAAAAAATAATTTATTTCAGATTTAGAGTTTTAAAATTTGTTAGATTCAGTCCAAAACTTGATAATAAATTATTGCTGAGCATTTAGAAATTATTTTTGGTTTCATTTAGTTTTAGTTAGATAAAATATGCAACCTGGGTTGACCTAGGGCCAAGCATGGATTTCATTTTTGGCTTACCTATGAAAATGCCATCCTAGCTAGTCATTTACAACAAATTTATTATTTATTTACCATTATTTTTTTATGTTAACAAGTTGCCCAAATTTTGGGTCTAAAAGTTAAAAAAAAAGCCGCTATGTTGGCAAATGTTTTGCATAACATTGTGGGTTTTTGGTAAATAAATTTATATTTATGTTGGGTTCTTGGGGAACCATTCTTAGTTAAACAATATAGTTTTTATTTAATCATTTAAATGATTTGATACCACTGTTTGAATTTTGCTAAAATCCAAGTGGTTATGCTGGCAAAAATTTTACAAAGATTTTGTGGATCTTTATTTAAACCTATTGATATTTGGGATTTTTATAAATCCTCCTTGGTTGAATTTATATCATTCAAATTTAATATCAACACTACTTTTTAGTTTAAAAAAAAAACACACCTACAGGTGCATTTACTTTGCAAACTATTATAGCATCAAGTTTTCACTTCCTATGATCATTCTAAGTTTTACACACTATAACTTGCCATCATACTCAGCATGCATATTTATTTATTTACAACTTGAAATAACTCCATTGCCTAAAAAAATGAGATAAGAACGAAAATATTATTCTCAAGTTATGTTTATGAGTACTTGGACAAAACTAAATTGAAATGTTATCAAATATTTATTTGTTCAAATAAATTATAAATCATTTTCAGCAAGATAGACTCTTATCTAAATTTTTAGTTTTAATATATCTAAGACATGTTAGCTACAAACAACATAGTTCTTCCTTTGTCATAATGTGTCATCAATATTTAATGGTAAAAGTAACTATCTATTGGCTATAAAAATCCATCAATTACCTCCAAAACATAAGATTAAGGTTATTATTAACTGTTATTCCAAATTTTAACTCATATTTTCTTTGCACAATAAATACATACTCAGATTTGAATATATACATGCATAGTAATACAAGGAATTATTTTCATTACATACATTTTTTAGTAAGTCAAATATGGCTTAAATTAATTGGATAGTCTTTTCATGACATAAAAATGGTTGAAAACCATGTTAGCATTCTTAAAGAAGTTTATGTATTATTTTATTAAAGTGGTTCAAATTGATAACCCCATAATCATGAACAAGTGACACATAACCCATAGTAGAGAGACATGATTCTATAGAACATTAATTAAGGGATGGTCTGATGTGAGTATTATGTCACTATGGGTTAAAATAATATGATATTTGCACACAACAACAATTTTTGATGAAAACTATAAGTTGAGTAGTTTAAATTCGTAAGGTGAAGGAATGTGGTACGATGACCCCACAACATAAAATCATGGTATAATGATTTAAAAATCAAGGGTAGTACTATTTAGGTCTTTCAATTATGTTAAGTATTTTTTTTTTAATCAATGCTCAAGAATTAAAGGGTCTCAGGCCCTTACACCATATAAAGCATAAGACAAAAAGGTGGTTTGGCGTAACATTAGAAAATGTTAAGGCATCTTTGATTAATCAAAACCAGTCAACCTGACCTTCTAATATTTCAAAATGAAATGGAGGTCTAAAATAGAAGATTTGCCACCACATGACAAAAGACCAAAAAGCAATAACACAAAAATTTAGACAAAATGTCCACAATTACTAAACTTTTTCTTCTTACTTTTGCCATGATTATTAATAATTTAGGATGGAGAGCTTTGAATAAAATGATATTTTTTTTAATTCTTAACCATCTACCATTCTTCATCATTAACATATTTATCTGACTCTAAAGACAACACACCACTACCTATAACATTACCCAATTTTCTTGAATCTAAAGATAACACACTACTTCCTTTCGTAAGTTTACCTATTGACATTTTACTCATATTTTCCTTTTTATTACTAAAATCACCACACTTAGCATTCTAAATTGAATTCATTAATATTACTTCTTTCTCTAAAATCTTATTCAAAACATTCTATGAGACTACTTCTATCAAACTACCTGAATTATCATTCAAAAAAAGAACTAGATGCTTCTTATTTACCTCCTTACCCTAAGAAGATTTTAGCTTTCATTTAGATTTGACGTATGAGGCAACAAGATGACCGATCTGAAAGTAATTTTTGCATTTAAATGGACTACCCTTGAAATAAAGGGTTTGATTCTAGCATCTTTCTTGTACTTTAAGCTCAAGTTTATTAGGAAGTTCCTAAGAAATTTCAAGACACTCTAAAATCTTGGCAAAAGTAGTTTGTGAAAAATTTAACAAAGAAGCATCAATTTCTAGTAACTCATCCAATGCAGAGCCAATGACAAAAAGACCAATTTTAGACCAACATTTCAATAGAAGATATGATAGTTGCACCTAGACAAGACGTAAAGAGATATTTTCTATCAATGGATTGAAATCAGGTATCTAGGTTTTCATCAAAAGAAGGTGATTTTCAAAACTCCATCTTTTAAACTAAAAAATCTTAATGCAATCAGCTAAAGATTCAAAATTCACCACAAAGAAACCTTTGGCACATGGATAAATTTCTAGTGTGTCCTCCAATAAATGTTTCTAAACAGTTGACAACCATTTGTGAAAAAAGGATAGAGATGGCCAAAATCAGTCAAAATGGTAGACCAGGCCTCTCTCCACAAACCAAGCTTCTCCTTCCAGAATATCCTCTAAATCCTTATTTTTAAAATTTATAAAAACTAATTTGTTAGATAGAACACTCTTCAAATTTATTAATTCTTCTAAAAACCTAGCAGATTGAATTGGTAAAAAATTAGGGCTAGACATCCACCTATCCCCTAGACTACCCTACCCTTCACCCGATACAATTGTCACCCTTTTAACCTATGGATAGTTCTGTGCCTTTGGGAAGGTTTCCTCTACCAATGATGCCCTTGACTACTCTTGACTACCATTACCACCTCCTTGCAGTAGACATATGCACCATCACCACCAGAGAATAATATTTCACTACCCTAATTGATACCATTGTCAAACCCAATGATCAGGAAAAAATATAAAAAAAATTATCATACCGTTGGATTGAGTAATTGTTAATTATGTAATTACATAGGCATAGATCACACTCTAAAATTTATTCAAACTAAAACCATTATTTGAAATTGTTAGATACTTATTTGGATAACTTTGGCAACCTAAGTGATTAGTTTAACTAGTCCAAGCTCAAAGTAAATCAAGTTAACTATTCTAGCCTATACCAAGTTTCATGGATAATAAATTCTTAGGTAGGATAATGACACCTAGGTGGTCCTATTGAGAAGGTGTCTTTTACCATGTAATCTTAGATATATCGATATGGATCACATATTGATACACCATGAATTGCATGAGATTCATAGGGTAATAATATTTCCCATAGAATCTTCTAAGGGTAATTACCCTGGCTAAGGGTTTCATGCATGTAAACATGGCATTGGGTTATATAAAACTAAAATTTATACTATAAAACATCTATTTTTATGATGTGAACTCTGAAAGAAGGGGTGCTCCTTTTTTTGGGTTGTTTCAAACTTTCAATCCAATAGCACTACCCAAATGATGATAATGACAAATCACCCTCAAAATTTTTAGTGGGGAGCACCAAATCTAAATTACCCCTACCCCCTAGAGATGTTCATGGTAATCTCATTCTAAAACCACTAGTTCATAGTAAATCCATTAAACACCTTCAAAATAAACCATTCACCCTTCAAATTGCAAAAACAAACATAGTTGGAATCACTTCTTTGATCACTTATAATGGATCCATAGATCCTAGTTTACATTTGAAATCCTTTGAAAATCTCTACAAATTTTGGATTAAGCTATACCTTTGTAACTACCAAGTTACTAGCCAAAACCTTCTCCAATAATGCTCTATATTGGTTCAATCAACTCAATTTCAAATCCATCTCTAGTTTGGAAGCCTTAGTTAATGTATTCATGAATTTAAATCCAATGATCTACTTGAAAATAACTCAACCCACTTCATTAATTGAAAATAAGTGGATAACGAGACTGCCTAAGCTTTCATCAAGTGTTAAAAATCCTTAGATAACAAATCCAAACATAAAACCTCTTCCATTTGTTTACATATTCCCTTCATCCAAAGTTTTAATATATAATGAAGACTCTCTCTAAATTTTTTGGAAGAATACCTTGATCAATCTAAACTCTAAGACTTTCTCATATTAAAATTTAAGCCTTCCCAACCTATGTATAGTATTTGTGTGTTTATGAAGTATTAATTTTTTTTTACTAATGATGTTGTCTCAAACACATGATTCGATGAGAACCATCAATTATATTCTACCAGGAAGCTTTGACAAAGTTACGCTTTCCCAACCTATAAAGGGAAGTCCCTTCCAACCTTATTCTTCCTAAGTAAATCACTATGAAATTCACCAGTTTCTTTCATTAGTTGAGATTAAGAAATGTCTTCTTAAACCCTCACCTAAATATTTTGATACTTCCAATCCTGGTGCTCATTATTATGATCTTCAAAAAATTTGTTGGTTCCATGACAATTAGGGACAATTCTATGAGACTTAAAAACAACATAAGCACCTTTTTTTTTGAATTCCTACTTGGTTCAAATTTAGATCATGAAGTTATGATCTGAGAACAAAAATAAGCTTATGACAAGGTATAAAAATCCATGACTCCAAATTTAAGCATGATGCACTTCACTAAGATAATGCTCACCTTACCATATACTCTAATCCACTTCCTAACCACAATCAAAACCAAAAACCAAATAATCAAAATTAGAATTTGAACTTTGATGTTGTTGAGACCAAGATTAACCCACACTCTTACAATGATGTGGAAAACCTAGTTAACATGAACAACATAAAGCAATTAGTCTCATATATTTATATGTATCCTTATCATACTCATATCCCTTATCCTACCTACAAAAAAATTTAAGATAACCCTCTGCACCATTTTATGTAAATCAAGCATGAGGAAATTATAACTTTCATAATTTTAGATAGCCCAACTTTACTAGCCAAACTGATGCAATTTTATTCCTTTATAACTATACCAACCAAGGTAGTTTAGTTATATACATTGAAAACTACATCAAGTAGCTCGATGTAGTATATTATAACATAAACCTTTGTTCCAACTATATCATCCAACCTTGTATAATATTATATTTATAGATTGTATCCAAATGTATCAACCAATGTGATACAATCTAATCTCTTAACCAATTCTCTTTATTGCACTAGCATTATTGTTTGTAAGTGTATTATCCATGTTTTATATTTAATAAGCCTAATTAAAGTATGTATGAGTGTGTGTAGATGTGTGTGTGTGTTTTTCATTGTAATAAACTATTGAATACAATAAATATGCTACATATTTTGACTCAAGTCTAAATATGTGTTAATGTTTGTCTATAAAATTGTGAAACTCTTACAACATGAGCATAAAGGTAATCCTTAATTAGATACCATGTCTAGTGTTTGCATCAAATGTGATGACCAAGATATGCACTTGGGATCTTGATATGTTGTGCAACACATCCGTAGGCATTCAAACATAGAGATATATGGACTAAATGGATATATTAATCCAATAAATTCAATAGAAGGTGACTTAGTAAAAACCAAAAATCATAGCTACTACTAAAGATACATTTAGATGATTACGTAGATTCAATTTACCATGTGCACATTATTCATATTGATAAGGTATGTCTTAGTGGATTGGAGATAGTATAAGCAAAACTAGAAAAATGTAGATAATTTTATCCAAGTAATGGTGGATGAACCATGGTACATTCTACTTGACTAGTTGGTACAAGTCTTAAAATATCCTCCTCCACAACCACCTCCTTCAATGTCAGATTATACATTATCATCATTATAAAAAACTACCCCAAAAAATTTACAAACATCACAAGCTTATCTATCTCAAGTTTTGCTGTACATGCCTCCACCATTATAGTAAGGGACTGTGCAAATGAACTTTTGGTGAATTTTGAAGATAGTATATTTTGGTAGGCAAGAAGCATTATGATTGGGGATAGGGAGTTTGTTGGTTATGAGAATATATTAAAAACCCAAAAATGTTAGTAGGTTGGTATATTACTTATTTGAAAACCCAAAAACATGGCTAACTAATGTGCAAGAGGTGGAAACTAGCAATGGCATTTTGAGTGATAACCATAATCATTGCTTCTTAACCAACCTAATAACTCAATATTAGGCAACTCCACTAATTCCAATATATTTCATTCTCCTAGTGAATTTTTTTTGGGATGAGATAATTTTTTAAGTTTGGGAAAGTGTTGGTAGTAAGATACGAATCCTAATTTGAAGGAATTTTTTTTTGACTTACAAAGGTGACAAGTGTATGATAGTATCTATTTTTTATTTAATACAGCTTCAGCTTGAATATCAAAAGTATATAGAAATTGAAAATCCTCTTTCAATTCCATAAATCAAAGGCCATGAAGGTAAAGATTAAGATCTCACAACTCTATAAATACTTTATTTTGTAATGATTAAGATTGATCATTGATTCCTAAGATTTTATAAGTTGATAGAGATCATTTATAGTTTTCTTTGAAACTCTCATGTGTTAATTATGATCTATGCAAGTAACCTTTCCCATAGTTATTTATAACTTCCTTACAGATTTAATTTTTTGTTAACAATTATAAATTCTCTAAATGATTAAAACTTGTATAATTGAACAAATAATAATGGTTAATGAAGCTAAAATAAACTTCATGTGCTCTATTAATTCATTCCTTCAACCTGTTCAATTTCTTTAGGAACACATTTCATAAGTAAACACTTAGAAAGTCCTAAAGGGATTTTAAAGGGACTGTTGATGATGATTATAGTTGAGATAGGTTGATCCAATGGTATTGGCCTGGTTGATATAGTTGGTTGCACAAAAACATCAAAATCAAACTATATCATCCTAGTTAATACATTATTATTATAATTAAGGGTTGCAACAGACTATACTAGCCTAATAATTGGTTATGCCACATATTTATACCTTCAAAATGGTAGTATAAAACTTCCCAAAATCTCAATGAATGAAAAATAATTCTCCTCAATCAGCCCCAAAACAAACACAATTTCCCTAGTATATGGAGGGAATGGTTTAAACCTTGACCTTCACAAAAGACCCAATGTGTTAAAAATTACATCTCAATATTTCATGGGATTCAAAAATATTAAAAATTCTAAAACCACCTTTTGCATCTACAGGAGACCTAATTGGGTATTTTAGAGCATTTAGATGTTTTTAAAAGGTCACATACCTAATCGGGTTCTCAGCCCCAATTATCATTGTGTGCATTCATTTAAATTTTCCTTACCTAATTGGGATTAGAGTGTCAAATGACACTACAAACTACATTTGGTTAGGTTGATGACCTAAACAACATGTCAGATTCCTCTTTTAACTGCTCGCATAGACTTAGATGTCGACCAACCTAGTCAGGCTTCAGGATCCACACACTAGGAATTATATCCATTTGATTAAACCATAACCTAATCGATGTTTGAAAATTTATTAACACTAAATGATCTATAAAACATAGACATTAACCTAATCTAGGTTGAAAACATGATTATCACTAAGCTCCCTCAATGAAACTTCCTCAATTCAAAATGATGTTATGAAACTTGATTTTCAAGGTAGTCTTCCACAAGTTTTTCTGTAGACCTAATCAATAAAATAAAATCTTATTATAAATACATACAACCAAGGAATTTTTCATATTTCTAATTGGTGATATAAATTTTATGAGAATTATGCCACCTACTCAGTACTCCATAAATGTAACCAAGAGGATTATAATTTTGATTACAAATGCCACACTTTGAGTGAATATGCCAATATCTAATTAGACTTAAAAGGCTTGATTAGCACTATGTGATTAGAATAAATTCACCACATACCTAATTAGGGATTAGGTACTTGATTAAAACTTTTGAGTCTATTTGAAAATTCCAAGACCTAATTGGAGTTGAGAAACTTGATTAGCATACAAGAGATTGTATACACTTAAAAATTACACGGTTTTACATTTTCGAAAGAAATATGATGATGATGTAATTATCTATAAAAAATACACTCTAATATATTTCTCTTTGAAATTCATACCCCGCTCTCCTTAGCCTATTTTTGTTATTTTTAAAGCCTAAAAATATCCATTTTGAGTCCTTGTGCCTTTAATTTAAAATTCCTTTCTCTTAGGATGAAACTGACATTGTTTATGATAAAATCCCCATCTA
This sequence comes from Torreya grandis, assembly GCA_037957365.1. Classification (NCBI taxonomy): domain Eukaryota; kingdom Viridiplantae; phylum Streptophyta; class Pinopsida; order Cupressales; family Taxaceae; genus Torreya; species Torreya grandis. The sequence continues at coordinate 12,132,837 of JARHVA010000002.1, read as the reverse complement.
GGTTATAAAACAACCATAAATATAGAATTTATACAAACCACTATGACTAAAGTGTTAAAAATGTAGAGGTTTCCTCATTTTCTATGGTGGTTTCATACAGACATGTGGTATTTTTTCATTTTAAGCAGTGATCGAATCTTTGTCACCTACAAAATGTGGTAGTTTCATCATAATTTATTTGTCTTCTAATTTTAACATCCGTAACATGAGTTTCCATGTGTTTTTCATGATTTATTCATGTAGATTCCTTGATTTTATTTGTGTTTACCCTCATGACAACCCAAATCACTCCCACTCTTTTTTTTTATCACTTACCATATTTCCTAAGTTTGGCTTTTTGTTAACCAATAATTAAACTTACCCTTGTACACTCCTTGTTTCTTCTTTGAGTTTTTTAGTTTTAGATAAATGTTGGATCTGAATTTTGCATTGAAGATCATGATTTAAAGATCTAAATAATAAAAACCCACATTATTTTAGTTTTGAAAAAAAATTATTCCATCTTTAGTCATATTTATGGGCATTCTACATGGTCTTGGAAGGGAGAATTCATTTGGTCAACAACCCAATCTTTGTTATCAAGCAAATTAGCCAATGAAAATATAATTGAAATATTATCCAAGGTTGTGTCTTCATGTTATCCTTATTTTATACCATATTTTTTTAGAGATATCCTATGGCAATGTTGAGTAGGGAAGCTAGCTTACTAAGGATAATAAAATAATAATATATTTCTTCTATCTAGTCTCACCTTGATCAGGGTCAGGGTTTTTAGTTTTAGTTTTTCCTAATGTTTATTATATTATGGTAGTTAATATTTCATTCATTAATTATATTAGTTTCATTTTCAAAAATATAAAGGAGAATAAAAATAAAATTTTATTTGTATTCTCTTGCACCAAAAATATAGTTGATATGTTTTATTTTACAACTACATATTAGTTTTATAGAAAGAATGTAGTTTTACATATCACATATGGTAAGTAAATAAAACAAAATAATAGTTAAAAACATAATACATTAGTTTATTTTCAATTTTACAAAAAAAATTGTTCACAAACAACTTTCAATCAAACATTCATAGAAACTTAGGCAATCTAGATAGCTAAAACCTTACATGCTAGATCTTGAATCTATTGATTCTATTAGGGAAATAATGTTGTTTTTAAAAATTAAAATTATAAAATTAAAATATTATATTTTCATTCCTTTTATTCATATATCACTTCATTTCATAAATAATCACACTAATACTTTCAATCTAGTTTATAGCTTACACATATGTAGACAATTTTTTTTATTTCTTAGTAGTCTAACTTGCTAGGATTCTACATTTGATTTTCAATATGCATGCCAAAAAAACATAGATAGCATAGTATTATCTCACCTTATTTTAATAATAAAATATTCCAAAAATATATCTTATCTCATTTAACTTGCATTAGACAAAGCATCTCATACCTAGGGAAAACTTAAATTTCAGTGCTTGCGTATCTCATTTTGAATTTCTTATTTTAAATTTGCATGAATTAATTTTTTTTGAAAAGAATAAAAACAAAAAATATTCTCTCATATACTTTTAATTTTTTTTAAATCACTTTCAATATTTCATTTTTAGAAAGTAGAGAAATTCACTTTATTTTATCAAACATTGTTAAAATATAAATCAAGCATCCAGAAAAGTATCATTGAGATGATCACAATACCCAAAAATTTCTTAAACACACACATAAAAAAGTTTACCATTCCATCAACACCATCTATGCAAGATCCTATGATTTACACACTTGCAATTTTTTTAATTTTCCACTTCCATGACACTTCTTGAATGTCTTCACCTTGTTAGAATTGGAATTTTACCTAGGGTTAGATCTCCTATTCTTAGAAGCAATTTAAAAAATGACATTAGTGTAAAACTTAGATTATAAGTATTATATTATACCCAAATCCCAATTCTCATTATGAAGTCCCTTAATTCTCTTGATGAGCAATAATGTATTCCTAATCTTTCTATAATCATCCTCCCCCAAAATCGAGGTCACTAATATAATGCCATGTAAGCCTAGTTGTCCACCTCCCCTTTTCCTTTTATCCTCAAGACTAGACTTGTTATATATCATTCAATTCATGTATGACATTGATATGGGATAGCTAACATGATATATTTCACCACATTTTCATAGTCATCCAACCCAATCACATCCACTTTAATGTTCTCATAATTAATCAGGAGCTTCCCCTGTTTATCATCATTAACATAGAGGGACTTTGAAGTTCTATCTCTTTCGAATTGGACACCCTCAATGAAAACCATGACACAAAAAATTTATTATGATTATGTCATGAGCACCGCATATCACCTATCATCTAAAACCCCATTATTCAAATCAATCCACCCAATTCATTTATTTAACCCATCATCTATATATTAGGTTGACTATCTCAGCCAAATATCGATAAGTTAAGTGAATAAGTTACCATGTTACTTTTCACATGTACATAATTTGGTACCAAATGTGAAATGATTATCCTTTCAAGTTTTCCATTTTTCTTTTCTTCTTTATCTTTTCATCCATCTCTTTCCCTCCTACCATTTATTTTGTGAGTATTTTTATATACCACAAATATGTTTGGATAGGATATAAGAGGATATCTTAGCCTAGAAGGCCATAGGATAAGTCTAAACTTTCTTATTGAATATTATTTAGTCATTTAGAAAAATAATTATTTAAACCATAACATAGAATAACAGTTTCACAACTATCCCAACCCTAACTCACAAACTAGGAGTGGGATACCATTCCACAAAGTGTGCGACATATCAGATTATACCAATAACCATATTGATTATAAAAACATGAATTTTAATTTTGGTATTGGAGCCAATACTCACATGGAAATGCGGCCCTTATCTAGTTTGGAAAATATAGATGTGAAAATCTCTGCTAATTATGATCAATGCATTGGAAAAATTGGTTATCTAGAGGATGAAGTAAATAAATTGTAAACAACTACACACCCCTGTAATAATAACTTAAACACCTCAAACTGACCACAAATGTTTTTAAAAATTAATCCCAACAATTATACCACAAATCAACCTCTTCACAATTACCAACCTTTTTCTACAACACCTCCCACAAATGAGGTATATAGACCCAATATTGTTTCTACTCCAAATGAACTGATATCTATCTTGGTGGGTCATATTCATGATCTATAGAAAAACCAAATCTTTGTAAGTCAAGGAGTGAAATATAACCCTCCTAACCAATTTCATTCCTCCTCCATACCCATCACAATAATGGATTACCAATTACCAAAATAATAACCCTAAATACTTTTACCACAACAATAAGCCTACACATTTCCTCCCAACTATATTTATAGCCAACACCCAGGGCATATTATTATTAAAGTTTGCCAAGATATCTAAATAGAGAGCATGTATTAATTTCAAATTCCTATAGAGGTAGAATGAGAGCTCCAAAAATAATAAAATTATACAAATAAAATGTTTTCATTAACTAACTTAGAAGAAGAAGAAAGTACATATAGGGTGAAATTAGGTCACCAAAAAATTAAAACCCTAATTCACAATTAGAACCCACTTAAAGGTAAATGACCCCTAATGAATTGATTAACTTGTTAGGGTGTGGAGCTAAAAGCGTCACCCGAATGCAAACAGGAAGGAGGAAGCTGAGTATGCAGTCATCAGCGTCGGTAGGATCACCGACGTCGATCAGTGGACGTGAAGAAGGAAACTAACCTCAGCAAATATCGGCCAACGTCGGTCACCTCCAAGAAGATAGGGATTGACGTCGGTCGCCTGTGTGGTTCCATAACTGCTGTTGACGAACAGTCAGTTAAGTGAACGGGCATTTTGCATGATGAAGACGAGTTTGAGTCTTGAGCCGCAAGTCTAATCATTATATGCATGAGATCTATATAATAGACTCATGGGATATATTGTTAAGTAGAAGAACTAAGTAGAACTTGGAGAGTTCTTCCCCTGGAAGAGCATGTTCTTCCAGGTATGTAAGATCAGGGTTGGTCAACAGGGTGTTGCAGGATCATGGAGGAGATCTACATGTGATAAGTAAGATCAGGGTTGGTCTACTGGGGTGTGTGAATGCGAGGGTCAAATAGAGATCGGCGGGGGAGCAAGATCCAAGGTGATAGCAATACATCAGGAGTAGGATCATGGTTAGATCTACTTGGAGTACCGGTTCGTACTCAGTTGTACTGGACGTACAATGAGGTGAACAACAGCTTGTGTTAGTTGTTAGTTGTGACCTATGAGAGAAGATTACTTAGGTGGGAAGATTACTTGGAGCCCTTGAGGTGTGGAAGGCCTTGTAGAGGTGGAAGAAGAGTGTGATCTCTTTATTGTAATTTCATTTGTAATGAGTTGAATATAATTGTGTGTTGCCTCTCATATTATGTGTTATTTCTCATTGATAGTTATTTGTTCTTCTAGGTATTTACGCATGTTTAAGTTGCTTATACATTGGTAATCATGTGTGCTCTTAAATCTGACAAGTTGTGTCAGAACTTTGGGAAACTTTGGTCCTATCATAACTAACCTAAGTAAACTTAAAATATGTGTAGGTAAAACCACAACGTGGGAAAACATCTACACTAACACCCCCTTGAAGTGTAGCTTAGGTGGGTAGAAGAATTGGGTCCTGACAATGAGGCCAGATGAAGTACCCAAGCATAATGCAACTCCCATAAATTAGGGTAAAGGAGAAAACCATAGGAAAAAAACTCCTCCCCAAAAGAGATCAAATAAGAGAAGAGAGATAAAAATCCCCATTAAGGTCTACAATTGATTGTAGCCACCTAGTGTCTCCTAAAGGAATGCTCGAAAGTGACTATGAATTAGAAGTAGATGTAGTGAAGAGTGGTTCACCTTGAAGCGATTAGTTTATCCACAAGTGCCTAATGGATCTTCAAACAAGGTTTAATTCCTATGAAAGGAATGATTATCATACTATAAGGTAGATGGGCCAACTACTCTACACCAAGATGGTACACTAGAAGTAGAGGTGAAGAAGGTCTACAAAATTCTCTGTAACTATGGAATAGACTACTTGATGTTTGATGTATCCTAGATCAATAGAACATTTACTTATAATTTTAAAAGTAGACAAGAGGTAGGTGGATCAGGAATTGACTCTTGAATATTTGAAAGGTGACAAGGAGATGGTGGAGGTATGTCTACTTTACTACTATAGTCATTTATAGAAGAAGAGTTGTCAATATAAAAAAAAGCTTAGGAATAGAAGTGTCAATAGGTACAAGTGAGTCCAAAGAGGAATCTAAAAAATATGAAGAAGAGTCAGAAGCAAAGTATGAGAAGATATATATTTAAGTCTAATGATAGACCATTCCCATAGCTAAAATGGTATCACTTTGCAAATCCTTGATGTACACTAAATTTGGAGTGAATTCAACTCGCATGCATGTACCAAGGTGAGTGATCTAGTAGACTGATAAAATATTATTTGAGAGTGAGGGCATACTTAGAACATTATTGAATGTTCCACCACTCACTTCAATAGACTCTCTCCTGAGAACCTTTTTGGAAGTGTTGTCTCCCAATTGTATAGAGGACATGTCACATGATTCCAAGGAATTGAACTCAATTTGTGAAGAGGCCATGTGATGTGAAGCACCAGAGTCAATGACCCATGTAGGAGGACTTGGAGGCACAAATGCAACTAAGGCTTTGCCCTTTTATTTCCCATTGTTATTCTCTTTTGCTTTTTCTTTTTTAGAGTCGTTTACCTTAGTGGATTCATGGGTTGATGAAGATAGTTTAACATAATTTAGAACACCTATGTTGTTTTGAATAAGAAGGCTAGTAAGGTGCTTAGTTTGTTTCTTCAAACATTTACTCTCATCATGATTACCTGAGTAATTCACACATTTGATCCAATCTTTTTTAGGCTTATGACTGGAAGAAGAGGTCTGATGATTTGATTTGGAGGTGGAAAGATTATCACTCTTCTCATCATTTTTCTTGCTCTGCTTTCTCTCTCTACTATTAGAAGCCTTATCTTTCTCAGCAATTAGTACATGATATTTAGATGACTTCACTATGCCCATCTATATCCAATTACCTTGCTCTCAAGTCAAGTCAGCAACAATGGTATTTAAAGAAGGCATATTCTATGTAGTGTCAAGAACACTCTTAGTATCATGGAAAGTGGACACAAGTACAAAATATTTAGGACCCAATTTAGAGAGTACTAATATAACAAGTTGTTCATCTTTCTTGCCAATTCCACATGCTTTCAACTACAATCTCAAAAGTCTAAACTTGATTAAAAAGTCCAAAAGAGTGTCAAAATCATCTGGACTCAATCTAATAAGCTCATTCTCCAACTCATGTCCTCTCATCACATCCTACACCCCAAAGATCTTGGTGAGTTAGTCCCACACTTCATTAGGTGTTTTTTTATAGATTCAATATGAAAGAGTAGATTTGGGGAGATGGAAAGACACAGTAGTCCATGGATTTTATCACAATGGTTAAACCATTTGATTTTTGCTCTAGTATTTGTAGGTTCAATCTCAGTGCCCATTATAATTTGATGGTAACCCTTCAATTGCAAGATGATTTCCATTCTAGGTTTCCATTCATGATAATTAAATGGTGTAAGTAGACTAATAGAGAGTGAATCCATAGTTCATAAGTAAATATTATTACAATAAGTAAAGAAGAATACAAAAAAAGAAAGAATGCACAACACAACATAGTACCCTCTTAGAACTATTAGTAGTGACCCCCCTGAATGTTTCAAATACAAGCACACTCATATAGATATTAGATTCAACTAAAAATTCATCTTGACTAGTAGGTGTGTAAGTACAAAGAATTAGAGGAACATCGAATTCAACCGACAATGCATCTAAGAGAGAGTTTAATAAGGATGACGTGAGATTCAAACCATTACACCATGAATAAAATGGATGTTAAAAAATCCAAAAAAATACCACCAATGCATATATATTGAAAAAATATGCACTTTAAAGAAAAGCATCACCAAAAGTGGAGCTACAGAGTGAAAGTTATGGCACATACAAGTTCTTACGCCCACATATTCCTAAACCCTTTCCAAAAATGGAAAATTCAAAAAGAACAAAAACTTTGATTTATTTATTCATTACCTTTCTCCTAAATATTGATGCCCTCCTGAATGTCATGCAAGGTTCTAGATCTTTCTTACTTGGGTTTTCTACACTACTTTACTTACTTGGGCTTTCCACGCTGCTTTACTTGCTCAGGGTTCCAAAGGAGCTTTACTTGCTTGAAGTTTTGACGTTGCTTTACTTACTCAAGGTTTTGATAGAGCATTACTTGTTTATGGTTCTAAAGGATCTTTAATTTATTGAGGTTTTGAACATGGTTTACTTACCCAGAGTTATAACTAAGCACTACTTTCTCAGGGTTTTGAATGACTGCTACTCAAGTTTTTGAACAACTATAACTCAGGTTTTTGAACAACTATAACTCAGAAATTTAGACCTACTTTACTAAATAAGTAATTTTCCTTCACAAACTTTAGTTGGTCTACAATAGTGTAAACTAGGTTTTCAGACCTACTTTGCTGAAGAACACGAATTGTAAGTAGTCAGGGTTCAAAAGTCTATTGACTTCTCCAATCAAGTTGTCAGGTTTTGAAAGTCTGACTACTTCTCCAAGAAAGTTTTTATGTTTTAGAAGTCTGATTACTAACTATCAGTTACTTCTAAGTGTGAATTATAATTTCTTAAGTCACTGGTTTTGTGGGTTTTGTAGGCTCTTCTACTCATTCGTACAGATGTCTATTAGGAAGAATAAAACTTGATTTCTGGATAATCTGTGAACTTTCTCAAAAATCTAAGAGAGACCCATTTTAGATCTCAAAAAACTCACAAAAAATATGTAGGTTTATTTTTCATCAATGTCCTTTTGACATGAGTTCCGAGGTAGAGAAGAATCATGCCTCTAGGTTAAAAAAAGTGTCCATAAATCTGTGAACTTTCTCAAAAATATAAGAGAGACCCATTTTAGATCTTGAAAAACCCAAAAGAAATATGTAACTAGATTTCTAATATGAGGTTGTTTGACATAAGTTTTGAGGTAGAGAATAATCACACCTCTAGGGTAAAAAACATGACTATACAAAAGAAAAACTAGTAATGGTGAATGCAAGAGGATCATACCAAAGGAAATAAATGCATGAATCTATCAAGAAAGCTCTGGTACCATATTAGAGTTCACCAAGATCTCTTAATAATGAGCATGCAATAATGTCGAATTCTTGTAGAAGTAGAATGAGAGCTCCAAAAACAAGAAAATTCCACAAAAGAAATGTTTTCATTAACCAACTTAGAAGAATAAAAAAGCACATATAGGATGAAATTAAGTCACCAAAAAGGTAAAACCCTAATTCATAATTAGAACCCACTTAAAGGTAAATGATCCCTAATGACTTAATTAACTAACCTAAGTAAGCTAAAAAGATGTGTAGGTAAAACCACTAGGTGGAAAAATTCCTACACTAACAATTATTACTCATGGCATCCCTAATATAAACACTTCCAACATCCCTCTAACCTATCAATATACAAAAAATGTTCCACTTGTAAGTGTGTTCACATACACTTACTTCAATAACGTTGTGGCCAACAATCTACCACCTTACATCCCTATGAGTTATATTCCACCCACCTAACCTTTATCCATATAAAAATTATCATCCTTACTATAAAATGTTCTCCAAATCTACCCATCTATATAATTTCTTTCTAGCTTATTCTACACCATCTTACCAAGCATCTTCTTTTCCTTCTAGTGATTATGCAAATAACTTGTATCCAAACCCACCCCTTCAATCTTATCCTACCATGCATTTTAGGTATTTCAATGCTATGTGGAATTACATTGAATATCAAAAGGAACCCATTCATTATGGTATGTGACAATTCATTATAATCCATCCCCCATCTAACCTTTCCAAATTTAAAGGGGAAGGATATCCCAATGCACATGTCAAAGCATATGCTATAGCCACTAGGTAACTCTTACCCTGGGATGAGGTGGTTATGAAAATATTTCAAAACATGCTAGAATGTATTTCCCTTAAATGGTACTATCACATTTTTGGGACCTCTATCCATTCCTTCAGACAACTCATGGTTGAATCCATTAAAGCATTTGATATGTACAAGTTGTTGAAAATTGACATTCAAGAATTCTTCCATATCAAACCTGGAAATAATGAATCAACTACACATTTAATTATGATATGGTGGTAGTTTCTATACTCATTTTTTATTGTGACAAATGTGGAACTTAGAGAGATATGATATCTCTTTTTTCACTTCCTTAACAAGGATATGAGGGAATATGTCCAGAAGTTCCTTTATCAATCCTAGGAATAAGCACTTGAAAGCATTTTATGAATTAACCAAACAACCATTGATAGTGTTTTTTGAACATATGGATCTAATGGGTGTATAATCATCCTTACCAAAAAAATAGGGTTTTTAAAAATGTGAACTAAAAAAATGCTAACAACCAAGGCCCCAAAATTCTTAATAGAACTGAAATACCACCACTAACACCTTTACTAATTAAAATAACAAACCAAACCATGTAAATAACTTTCAACCATAATGTTGATTCCTCTGAATGTATCATAGGTGTCCTTAGTGTTCAAATAACATTTCTCATTTTAGAATTCTGGGAATTCAGAGCATGAGTAGAAGGCTTTGGCAACTTATGTTACCTATGGTGAAATAGTGGTAGAGCAATGTTTAACTATTACACAAAATTTATATTAATTGATGGTTGGGAGCCATCATGGACCAAATATTTGTAAAGTATAAGTATCTATGCTAATACTAATGAATTATGATCAAAGCTTAAACTACAGACTAATCTAAATAGACATTACAATGAAAAATAAACTAAAGTGATCTGGTTAAAAAAGAAGCAAAAGAGAAGGGTAAGGTAGAAAGAGAATAAGTGATTACTGATCTTTGCCCCAAACATTATGACAAAGTTTCAATTACAACTGAGTATACATTTAACTAGTATATAGTGAAAAATAACATAAGCTCATATCTCACTACACACCAGGAAAACCTCCAAGGATGATATAAAGAAGTACAAGTAAGAACCAAATTTACTTTAAAGAATTGCTACCACACTCAAATAGAATTATCACATTCTAATGCAGATCAAAATAAAATGAAACAAATTCAAGATCATTCAACTAATCTAACATAAGCACAAATTAGTAGCCCTATAATTAAAGATGCAACTCAGAATTCATAGAAACTATTCAAATTTAAGACTTAAGGCTAGCAATTGAGTGAAAAGCCATGTAACAATTAACACAAACAAACTTGGACAATCTTTTTAGAATTATTTGATTGTATAAACTGCTCAAAGTATACAATATTGTTTCAAAATTCTCTCCTTACAAAAATGGTAGTACTACATTTTATAGGAATACAAGGTAGTAAACCGATAAGTTACAAGATACAAATGTAAAATAAGTAAGGATAACTATCCTTTTTCTTCAAAGTTCTAGAATACATTTGATTTTCCAAACTAAACTGACCTAGAGGCAATACACTAACAAACTAGCATATGATTCTATAAAAAGATATTCTATTTTCAAAACATTACAAAGTTTTTAAAAAATAAAATATCACTCAACTAATTAGTTGGTGGGACCTACTCTTGAGAACTTTCTTGCTGTTGTTGGAGGATGTCCATAGCCCTCTGGTGTTTTTCATTAATTAGCTCTAAGTCCACAACTAGTTTCAAGAGACACTCTTCCTCTTTATCATCCATAGCATTCTATTCCTTGTCATTTCTAACCATGTCTTCCTTGATGCTTCTAGATTTAGCTATCCTTTCTCTTGCATTAAGGATCATGTCTAGGATCCTATTATTATCTTCCCTAGACTAGCCTTTATTTTTACTTTTTATTTCTTAGGTCACCAAGGTAGCTCTATGTTTGAACTCATCATCCTTGAAGATGCCTAGGATAGTGGGATGTGAGGATTAGTTAGCATTGTCCCAAGGAGTTGTTAAATCCTTCTAGTTAGCTCCTCATCATCCTTCAAGATCCTCTCCGATTCCTTTGACCAGGCATTAAAACTCTAGACCTTTTCTATGACAATTCCTAGAATTGTATTCAAATGTCTTAGACTAATTATTTTGAACCCAAGACTTTGCCTTTCAACTTGGATGCTAATTATCCCTATTATTTGATCCTCTAAAGCTTGCCATTAGGTTATTATACCCTTTGCCACTATGCTCTATTGTGTCAATGCACTCTGCCTTAGCTTTATTAATTTTAAGGCCTCAAACATAACATAGAAGCATTCATCTAATAATTTGATCATTGCCTCAAGTACTAATAAGATAATTTATGTCTTCAAATCCTCATTTTCCTTCTCCACTTTCAATATTATTTTCTTCATACCTTTAATGCCTTCTCTGACCTAAGCTAAATGAGCCTCAACTAGGCTTTCAATGTCCTCTTCATGGATTGATAGTTTATTAGGCTACTGTCCCCCAACTGAAGTTAGGCCTGCAAATGGCTCAACCTTTTGGAATGTGAACTCTTTATTCCTTAACATGGCCTTTCTAGTTGTCATTCTCTCTAATCCAACTATCTCTAGATTGAATTGTATAGTAGTAGTTGGTTCAGTGTACTTTGGAGGTTCAAGAGCCTCCATTTGGGTATAGTTTGATGCTCCTAAAGCATCTATCTTCTTGCTAGCTGACCCTACAATGGTCACTATTATTTTTTCTTCCTCCTCCTTCATTAAAGCCCTTATCCATGGCTTTTTATTATCATGCACATCAATGTTAACAGTTTTGGTTAGGGCTCATGAGTGGTGTCAGGGGGGATTTTTCATACTTTTCCATAGATGAACCAATCATAGATGATTGTTCCATGGATGGGGTATTCATTGCTAAATAAGTTGACTTCACTCATGGGGAGAGTGAAAGTCAACTTTGACTTCTTTCATCCAATTAGGACCACTGCCAATTCTACCTTTCTCTTCTTCAATGGTGCCACTAGGATAAGATCCAGGGCAACTTGTTTTCCTTTTTCTTTCTTAGACTCTTCTATTTGGGCTTGTGATTCTTCAACATGTTCCTCCTCTTCATTAGAGTCATATGCTTCAACAAGGACCTTGAGGGCATCCTCTACTATTTCATTTGGATCCAAGGCAATCATGTTGAAGTATTCCACTAGATACTTTGGTCTTTGGGGAGGGACTAAGAATGATGGGCCTTCACCAGGTCTCTCTTCCAACTTTTCCTTACCAAGACCTTATGTAATATGTGCTTGGGCCTATTTCCCTTCCACTTGTGGATGCTCTTAAGGGGGCCTTAAAGGTATAAGAAGCAAATGGTATTGTAGAGGTCCCATTTTCCATATGTCTCCAGGGGACTTCTAATCACTGGTCAATCTATGCTCAAGTCTAATGTTATATCCCTTAAGCCTAGCCAATATTTCTTCACAATTGTTTGCTTTGATATATATGGTGTCATGGACATTGAGTTGGTATTCATACACTAGATTAGGTAATTGCTTAGATTTCAAATGTGTGAATACCTTGCCCTTAAGGTCCCATAACTTTAGCTCATCAAGTAATAATTTGAAAGAATCCTTATGCCTAGCCACAATATTCACCTGATCCCAATTTTGTAACATAGTCTTGTCAATAGTCAAAGGAAATGGATGGAAGAGGCATTTCCTATTGTCTTTTCACACTCTATCCACACCATTAAGAATTTGGTATGTAATATCTTACTCTACCAACTTGATGAGAATATAGATAGGTAACTTGTAAAGTTGGATTAAAATCCTTTCAATGTTGATTACTGTATAATTTAGATATAACTATATGTCTCCCATTATCTCCATGTATTTCTTGATTAGAGGGCTTATCTTGGGTATAGGGGTCCCTATGATGGCTTCTATCAAGGTTGGATACACATAGTCATAGATGAATTGGATGTTATGCCTATATTTGAAAATGTGTAGCTTTGAATAGTGATGGGAGACTATGATCTATCCTCAAGTGACCAATTTTTGATATGAGGGATCTGGGTGGAGGCTAGTAAGGAATCCAACATATAGGACATCATAAATAATTAGGGACTAGTCTTTTTCTTAATGGTATAAATTTTCTTTCTAGATATATGCTGATCATCTCCCCAATTGGAGGAGTGATCCCTTTTTCTATCATAAAATAGATGTAAGACACCCAACTCTTATTTACATAAGTAATTAAATGGGATCCAAAGATTATATTCAATAGAGTCATGATTTCCCTAACCCCCTCTCTAAATTGGGTAGGTGGGGTGTTGCTAGTAGGGTCTTAGATCGCATGGATCCTTTGGAGCAAGCATGGTCTAAAGATGGTGTCTAGATCATTCTTTCTAGTCCATTCCTTAATAGTGGGCAAATCCACTTTGGGTTTTATAAGCTTGTAATAAATATCAAAGGCCAATGGGGAAATGAATGCAATTCTTTTAAATGTCCTTTCATGAATAATCCAACCCTACTCAATCCTACAGTCCTTGAAAATACATGCAAGGATGTTGATATAGTGGATTACCTCTGGTTTGGTGGCAACATGGTAGAGACTGGCCATCTGGACTACAACTAAGTCATAGAACCTTCTGGTCATGATGGAAATCTTATGTTCTTCCTTTGTGATGGCTTCCATCTCTTCAATGGTCTAAAAGAGCTCAGACCAGTTCCTATTTCCTATTTTCAATGTGGTAGTGTCTAGGTCTATGTCCTTGAAGAGGTTTCCATCATTATCTATACACAAATATAACTCTATCTCATCCCTCTATTGCTTCCTCCAAGCTACCATGGCTTCCAAAATTTTGAAAATTGATTATTGTTGTGTTCCAAATGGTCTTTGGGTCAATTTTTTTGTGCTTGAATTGCAATTAGACTCTTTTTTAGTTTAACTATGATCAATCTGAGCTCAAATTAGTGTTTTTATGCAAGTTTGGGGTTCTCCTAAAGATTTAATGGCAATGGCTTACTCGAACTTCAGATCATACGTGACTCAGATTTGATTTTGATCTTTGCCTTTATACGTTTGTATTTTTTATCACACAAGATCTTTACTTTTATAACTTTATACTTATATGGCACTTATTTAGCATTTATCTATCAATTTTCATGGCATTTTTCATAAATGCTTTCAAAGCACTAGTCATTGGTATTTAAAAACTCCCTTTTGTTTTACACCATTTGATCAAGATCCAATGAACAACACAGGCCATTGATCATGATTTGGGCCCTCGTATGTCATTGGCAACCTTTTACATTGAGTCCCATGGTTATGCCACTTATCACCTCTGTGGGCTTTCTAAGTTTCATATCCTGTAACAATTATATATCGAATGAGAATCCATCAGGTTTCAAGCACGTAGGCTCTTAGAGATTTATTGAAAAGTCATCAATGATTTCACATTATTGGATCATCCCCCATGATGAAGCATAAACCATAGTATCCTGCAAGATGCATGAACCTTAATCAGTGCATGGTTATAGAAAGGACTTAGGCTAAAATGCTTTTAGTTAAATCTATTTCATATTAATAAACATGAAAAGACTTAGGTTAAAGCAATTTATGCTAAATTTTTAAAGCATAATATCAAATTGGCCCCTTGAAATGATAGAAACACATGCTCCTTTTGCTTAATTAAAAATATTAGATGAACTTGAATTTGATGGCCTCACAAACATCAATGACAACCTCACAGATGTCAAATGATGGTCATACGAACACTATATTTAAGCTCATGAAGTTCTTAATTTTGGTGGCTTAAATTTTATGGTCATGTGAATGTCAATGATGGCTACATAAATGTTAAATGATGGTCACACAAACATCAAATTTAAGCTCATTAAATTCCTAGTTTTTATGGTCTTAAAGTTGATGATCACATAGACATCAATGATGGTTATGTGAACATCAAATTTAATCTATCAAATTTTTATATGTAGGAACACCATGTGGTGCATCCGTGGAGCTTCTTGGGCCTTTTAAATTTTTAATGTTGTCTTCGTTATGCTGGATCTAGATCTATGAATGACCGTGAATCATTGATCATGATCCAACCACTTGTACATGATTGGTTCCTTTGAATATGAGGGACTCTTTGATATCAAATTGTGGTGGCTTTATGTAGTTTCCTAGGCCTTTTGACTTCTCAATGTTGTCTTCATTCCATTTGATTAAAATCCATGATGAAGCATAGACCATCAGATCTACAAAGGGGCAAGGTATTTAAGTTAGGACCCAAGATGAAATAAGACTTAGGTTAAAATTTTAAGAATAAATTCTTCTTCATGTTAATAAACACAAATAGGACCTTAACATTAAGACTTTAGGCTAAATATGTAATAAATGAGACCATGCTAGAAAAATAAAAGGAACCTACCAATATGAAGTTAGACTTGGTTAAAAATAAGACTTAGACTAAAGCTTTAAGATTAAGGTCTCATTTGCATTGATAAATGCAAATGGGGCCTTAGGGTTAAAACTTTAGGTTAATTTTTTTAGCAAAGGAGACCATGCTAAAATAAAGGAACCTTGATAGCATAACATTAGACCACATTAGAAATATGAGGAACAAAAGGGAAAAATAAAGGGGACTAAGCATAATTTTTAGGCTAAGTTTTGGTCATGTTAAAAAAACATGACCAAGCCTTAACATAAAAATTGGGCTTTAGTCCAAAAATAAATTTAAAATATTCCTACCAAATGTTTCTGTCAAATGCAAATTTGAACCAAGGGTTTATGCTAGGGTTTTTCTAGGAGAGCTTTTAGAACATGAATCCCAAATAGAGGTAATCTAAATTTTTTGAGAATGATCCTTTCAATAGGGCCCCATAAAACCTATATCCATAAGACATGAAGACCAATTATTAGAAACATTAAGAAAGCTCAAAGTAAAACCATAAATTAGTAAGCCAAATTTCTCAAAGTGGATGATATTCAAATTCTAACAATGATTAAAACATGCCATGGTTTTAGGGTTAAGGTTCAAAGCATCTCAAGGGTCCCAATTTTTAAAAATGTGGGTATGTTGACCTCAATAAATGGTGATTTTTAGGGGAAACATAATAATATGTTAGAACTCAGAGACTCTAATTTAGAAAAATAACTAAGTCATCCACTCCACTTGATCAATGCCATTATCCAGATCATTTTATGGTTGAAACAAACCTTGCACTTATAGAATTGGGATCAAACATTAAGACATAGCCATGCTGTGTGTGTGATTTGACTCTACTTAATGTTTACCCTGAGATTCAGGGGATAAATTCTAGGTTTCATATCTTTAATAATTAACACTAACTTGGAGCATGTTTAGATATTCATTAAGAACCATGCTTCTAGTTCAAGGAAGGCTTGGGCATTCATCTACTACCAGCTAAGTGTCCATAACCCTGATAGAGATGCCTTAGGCTCTACTCATGGCCTTGTTCCACTACTATCCAGGCATCCATAGCCCTGGTAGAGATTACCAAAATCACTTATGCTTGAAAATCTTTTGATTTTGTATTACATTATTATTTTTTGTATTTTTAGATCTTTTATGCTTTCAACAAGGTTGGGAGCTAGGGTAGCCAAGTTTAAGGATTTGGTCAAGTGTTTGATTATTATAAAATCACCTATGGCTATAACCATTTTCCCAGGCAAGGATGTTTGTTAAGTGCAAGCATGAATGTGACTCAATAGATTAAGCTTTCATCCTACAATTGTAAATATTCTTAAAACCAAATTTAGGTCAAGACAATGTAAAAGTTATCATAAAATAGTTAACCTATTCATTAGTCTTTTACCAATTTCTTCAAATCACAACATTAGGCACACATTTTAGATCTATGGTCAACACATATATTAGGTTCATACCCACATTCTTGGAATTTGGATCTTCAAGCAAACTAAATAAACTTTGAGCTAAAGATTTTTCAAAAGGACTTATTAGAAGCAAGGAACAAGGCAACAAAAGTAAACACACAATAGAAAATAGAAAAGCAAGAAACAAAAGAAAACAAATAGATATATGCATGCTTATATACAAACAAGGGACATGAAAGAAAGAAATGAAAGAAACTAACTAGACTACCTAAACTAAGTCTAACCATCTTACAAAGTTACTCCATAAAGACCTTAGGAGGAGTAACAAAGAAGTAATGCTTGTGGTACTACCCATTAGTGGGTAGTGTGAACTCTCTACTCCTTTTAAGTCTTTGAATCTAAAGGTGTTGTCTCCCAGTGTGTCTGCAGTCTGATATGGGCCAATGCATAAATGTGTGAACTTGTCATATTTTCCCTTAGGCTTAGATGCTTTATTCCAAAGGAGAATTAAGTCCCCTTATCTGACACCTTGATATTTGATCTTTTGTCAAACCACCTCTTCATTGTGGTCGGATGTCTGCTAAAATTAGCAAAGGATTCCTCATATGCATCTTCCATCTAGATGATATCTAGCAACCTTGAATTTTTAAGCTCTTGGCTTTCTTCCATATAATCTTTCATGAATTTATACATAGGCAAATTGAGAGTGATAAGGAAGATAGGCTCTTGGCCATACACCAACAAAAATGGTGATGAGTTTAAGGCTTGCTTGATCCTTATCATATCTTCCCATAGTGCATACTTGAGAAGCTTATGCCAAGTCATGGGATTGTCTACAATAAACTTCTTGATTTCTTTCATTAAGTTTTATTGGTAGAATTAGACACTCTATTTCTTTAGGGGTAACAATTGGATGAAAACTTTAGACAAATTCCATTATCATATGCCCATTCTATCATATCTATGAATATAAATGCGGATCCATTATCACACACCAAAGATACTGGGGTTCCAAACTTGGTACATATGTTATCCTTTAGGAAATTGATCACTTCCTTAGTCCT
This sequence comes from Torreya grandis, assembly GCA_037957365.1. Lineage (NCBI taxonomy): Eukaryota > Viridiplantae > Streptophyta > Pinopsida > Cupressales > Taxaceae > Torreya > Torreya grandis. The sequence continues at coordinate 12,114,844 of JARHVA010000002.1, read as the reverse complement.
ACATTATTTGGTGGCTACAGCTTCAATCCACTTTGTGTAATAATATGTGGTAGTTAGGATATACTTGTGACCTTCTGATGAATTAGGGTTAATTACCCCTACAAAGTCTAACCCCCATTGTGCAAAGGGTTGATCAATAATGACTAGTTGTAAAGGCGTTGTTGTCTTAGGATATTTGGTGCTAAAGATTTGGTAGGAGTGACATTCCCTCATGTGCTTGTGATCATGTTTGAAAATAGTTGGCCAATAGTAACCAGCTCTGAGGATTTTTTGGGCTATAGTCTTCCCAGATGGGTGCCCTTTATTGAAGTTATCATGTAAGGTGCACATGATTTGGTTAGCTTCTTATTTTAAGATACGTCTCAGGTAGACCCCTTCAAAGTTATTTCTATATAATAACCCATCTTTGATTAGATAATGGGTTGATTTGAGCCTTTAAGCCCTCTTTTTCTCCCTATTTAGTCCTATAGGACAAGTACCATTAATTAGTAAATGAATGATAGAATCATACCACTCACTAGCTTGAAAGATTTGCTAATCAACTTGCATAATACTTATCTTAGGGCTAGTATAGCAATCATTTGGATCAAGCCTTAACACCTTACTAATTTTTCCATTTTCATTTCTATGTCATATTCTTGAAGAACCAACATCCATTTACCTCTATGTTTTCAAAGTTCATTATGGCTCAACATGAGCTTTGTGGTAGTGTCAGGTAGAATAACATGAACCTTATTTCTAAGGATATATTACCTAAATTTATTCACTACCTTAACTAATGCATATGCTTGTTTATCAATCAATGAATAATTTAATTCAATATTCTTAAAGTTAGTACTCATGAAATTTATTGGATGATCACACTCATCAACCTTTTGAGTTAAAACTATAGCCATAGTATGGTCAGATGCAAAAAAATATAGATAAAAGTCCTTTGAAAAGTTAGTACTTATCGAGACTAAAGCTTGGTTAATTACTTCTTTGATGTCATTAAATGCCTTCATAGATTCCTCATTCCATGAGACCTTGGCATCCTTCTTTAGCATGTCATTCAATGGCTTGCCAATCTCTACAAAACTAGAAATGAACTTTCTTACAAAGTTTATCTTACCAAAAAATGATTTTATCTCTTTCTTCCTATTTGGAGGCTCTATCTTAGTTATAGCTTCCACTCTTTCAAGGTATATGGAGATCCCATCTTTAGTTATGACATGACCCAAGAATTTGCCTTTACTAACACAAAAGATGTTTTTTTTTTGGGTCTAGGGATATTCCATACCTTCTACATCTCTCAAATACTTCTTGTAAATGTATAAAGTGATCTTCCTTGTTTTTAGAAAAAATGGTTAGATCATCCATGTATACAATGATACACTTACCAATCAGACCTTGGAAGGCATGGTCCCTGGGCCTTTAAAAGGTATCTCCTACATTTATTAATCTAAAATACATTCTTTTGTAAGTGAAGGTCCCCCATTTAGTTGTGAAATTTGTCTTCATCCTATCATATTTATCAACCAACACCTGGTTGTAACCTGAAAATCCATCAAGAAAAGACATCATGGTTGATCCTAAAATAACTTATATCACCTGGTCAAGAGAGGGAAGAGGGTATTTATCCTTTTCAGATGCTTTGTTCAAATTTATAAAATCAATGCATATCCTAATCTCACCATTATTATTTCTTAATGGCACCAAATTAGCCACCCAAGTATAGTGCCTGATGGGAAACACAATTCTAGCATCTAGTAATCTCTTGAGCTCTTTGAAGATCATTGGTTCTAAGATAGGGTTCATAAGTATTTGATTTTTCCTAAAGATTTTACAACTTTATTTAAGGGGTATAGTATGGGTAATGAATCTTGGATCAAAGATCTTCAAGTCATCATAATACCAAGCTATGACATATTTGTACTTCATTAATAGCTCTTTGGCCTTCTTGTTCTCAATGTTAGTGTAGGTGTTTACAATGTTAACCAGCTAAGGCTAATATTGAGGGCCAAGATCAACAACATTGTAATCCTTCCCACTTACTAAATCTTAGAAACCTCAACCAACTTATCTTGATCAAATAGTATATTTAACGTAATCATCCCCTTAGGGATATTATTATCATTCAACTGATTGACTTTGCCATCAAACTTGCCTTCTCTATAAGTTGTTTCATCAACCTCATCAAGGACATGAGCTTCAAATACTCCTAAATTGGTCATGAAATCTAAGATCTATTGATCATCACTAAAGATATAAAAATTATTCACATTATCAGTGACCGAAGGGCAAGGTATAAACTCAATGCTAAAGTTGGGGGAGTCTTGGTTAGGCATGAGGTTGTCTTTAACATATTCCAACTCATCAATAGTTTGGTTCTCCTCCCTTAGAATGGAATAATACTAAAATCATCAAAATACTCAATTAGATCTAGACCCTAAACTTATACCTCTTGAGGTATGAGAGTTTGCATTGATATTTGTTCCTCACTTGGTTAACTACTAGTTCCAAGTCACCATAGAATAGCAGTTCTTTGACTTTATTTTTTGTAGCAAATTAAAAACATAAAATGAGGGCCTCATATTTAGCAAGGTTATTTTTTCAAGGAAACTAGAGTCTATAGGAAGCATGGTATTTATTACCAACAAGGTCAGTTATAAAAATGCCTACCCTAGATCCAACCTTACACCTGGCACCATCAAAATGTAGTTTCCATATCCCAGGAATAACATGATTAATCTTAGGATCACATACCTTTGTAATATCTAGGGTGAAAAACCCTAAGTCTGGTTCAATTATGTTGACCCTTTTATTGATAACATTGTACTCAGTGATCATGTGCTTCATCCTTGACTCTGTTTCAACCCTGATCTGGTTTGGAACTCCTTTCCAAGGTAGCCATAAATGTGAACAATCCATGAATAGGTAGCCATTCAAATCTTTGGTTTATTCCCTGCTTAACAAGATTCAATAAACATAAATAATATCAACAACTTTGATATCAATAAACTATTGTACTCTAGGCTCAAAGGCCAATTGTATATGACCATTTAATAATTCCCTAATCATCTTAACTCTAGATTTATCTATTTAAGTAACAACTCTATCAAACTTAATAGGTGTCAAGCCAAGTTATTTATGCCAGAATAAATTGGTGGATGCACCAAAATCTAATAAATAATTATGCAAATTCTTATTGACCATCCTGACTATGAGTAGGAAAGGAAGATATTATGCCTTAGCTTTGTGCATAGTCATACTAGCATTGTCAGCTTTGGGTGGTTTGTTGGATTTATTTGAAACTGATTCCAACAAGAGGTCCCTTTTTTATATTATTTCCATCAATTCATGCAATGTGATTTTATATTTTATCTTCTTCATATCTTCAATAATATTATAACCAATCTTATTTGAAAAACTAGGAACATCAACATTATGATTAGAGGTACTCTCTTTGGGTAGTTTTGGATCATTTCTTGAAGAAGTATCTAGAAGAGTTCCAAAGTTATTTGGAAGAATTGATGTATTCAAGGGATTACTCTACTCTCTATTCCTTAAAGGATAAGTCTTCTTCAAGAATTTTTGAAAGGCTTAGATTTCCTTAGGGACATCATCAGGTTCGTTGTCCTCTTGAAAATGGAAATCAAATACCTCCACAATGAATGTTTGATTAGTAGGATTGGACCCTAAAGTACCTACACCACTATCCTTATTAGGGACCACTTCAAATGTGTTTAACTCTTCTTGGAAACTTTCAAAATCCTTACAAAACTTAATGCAATCAATCTCACCATGTTTGGTTTTGCAATGCACTCTACAATAATCATGCAAAATAATGTCAGTAAGATTAATGTCCATATTCCTCTTTTCAAAAGATGGTTCATTGTTCTTATTATTATGGAAACCATCATTTTTAAACATATTATTTGGCCTATTAAACCTTTGGAATGAGAAGTTTGTACCAGAGCTCTCTCAAGTATTGCCAACTTATTTTTGTAATTGAAGGAAATTAGTGCTTAAATTTTGGACCATTTTTAGGATAGAATCATTCTCATTCTTGGGATTTTTAAATTGTGCACCTAGTTATTTTTAGTACCAATAGTTGGTATTAAATATCTTTGATCATTTGTATTGAATCCATTAGTAACAGGATGACTCAAAAATCCTAAATTTTGATTGGGCGCAACATGACTCAAAGGCAATTGATTCAGATTTGGGAGTTTATTCAAGGCTGGAACATTCTGATTATTGTTGGTGAAATATTTTATAATGGGTAAATGTGGATTGATATTTGGAATAGAGTAGGCCATTTGTCCTTGGGGCTGCATTTGATTATTGATGATCACTACTTTAGAATAAACCCTAGCTAATGAATTTATAGCTGGAAGAGATCTTTTTAGAAATACAAAAGTCATGGGATCTATTGTATCCTTGTAGATTTATAGAACTAAAACTTCATCAGGTTTATAAGGCTTTATGGTCCTGCTATACATTTTTTGGAACCTAGCATTAAAGGACCTTATGGACTTGCTTGCATCTCTCGTGATGGTGGTGAACTGGTGGTATATGACACATGGACTAACAATTTTGCCAAATTGTTCTATGAAAATATTAGTGAAACCATCATAGCCAGTAATATAATTGTTAGGAAAATTGAGAAACCATTCATATGCAACATCTTTAAAAGTAAAGGGGAAAAATTTGCATGCTACATCTTCATGTATGAAATTTAGCAACCTTAAAGTAGCTTTAAAATATTTAATGTGCTCTTTAGCAGTTACAATACCAGTTAAACTAAATGTTGGTAAGTATTTTTTAGGGTTACGTGGGAGATCATGTACCACACTTGGTACATTGATTGAATAATCTCCCAACTAAGCCATACCTGGCTAAAGGTCAAAGGAAGGGGTATCTTGAAGAGGTGAGGTTGGAAAATATTTGGAATGTCTATGCCTACCTTTATCTCACCTAGTTCTTCTATGGACTTTAGGCTCAAACAAAGGTTTTGTTATCTTTGAATGTGATATTTTTTAGATCCTTGGTAATTCCAACTTGAATATTGAATATCATGTTTAAAATATGATGTGTCAAGTTAATCTTTAATAAGAACAAGGATTAAACCTACATATTAAGTTAATTTTGTAAAAATTTGTATGAAGAATAGTAAAAGACGTCAATATTTGACTAAGATAGCTCAAAGATGTGTCCAATTATGCAAATACAGTCTATCTTTATAAGTCTAAGCTCAAATAAATCTATATCTATGAAATATATACCAATATTTAATCAAAAAAAGCTATTCTAACCTCAAATACTATGGATTTTCAAATATTAAGACATCTTTACCAAAATTAAGCATCACACTTACAATAAGTATGCTCTTTGTCTAAAGGAAGCACAAATATATGTCAAAGACCACAAAGATCAATGATCTTTATGCTTCTGAGCAAAGAATTTTTCAAAAGTGAAAAGATAACACTAATCTTAGATAAAAACATTTAAGATTAACAAAGATTCAACCAATTCACAAAGAGCCCTCCTTATAGCGCCAACAAGACTTATTGATGCCTCTGAATGTGTCATAGGTGTCCTTACTATTCAAAGAACACTTCTCATTTTAGAATTCTGGGAATTCAGAGCATGAGTAGCAGGTTTTGGCAACTTATGTTACCTATGATGAAATAACGATAGAGTAATGTTTAATTGTTCAACAAAATTTATATTAATTGATGTTTGGGAGCCATCATGGACCAAATCTTTGTAAAGTGTAAGTATCTACTCTAATACTAGTGAGTTATGATCAAATTTTAAACTACGTACTAATCTAAATGGATAGTTACAATGAAATCTAAACTAAATTTATCTGGTTAAAAAAAGAATTAGAAGAGAAGGGTAAAGCAAAAAGAGAATAAGTGATTATCGATATTAGCCCCAAACATTATGAAAAATTTTCAATTACAATTGAATATACATTTAACCAGTGTATAGTGCAAAATAACATAATCTCAGATCTCACTACACACCAGGCAAACCTACAAGGATGATATAAAGAAGTACAAGTAAGAACCAGATTTACTTTAAAGATTTGCTACCACACTCAAATAGCATTAGCACATTCTAATGAAAAGTAAAATAAAATTAATCAAATTCAAGATCATTAAACTAATCTAACATAAACACAAATTAACAACCCTATAATTAAAGATGCAACTCAAAATTCATAAAAATTATTCGAATTTAAGACTTAAGACTAGAAATTGAGAGAAAATCCATGTAAAAATTGACACAAACAAACTTGGACAATATTTTTAGAATTCCTTGATTGTATTAATTTCTCAAAGTATACAAATTCTTATCAAAAATTTCTCCTTACAAAAATGGTAGTACTGCCTTTATAGGAGGACAAGGTAGTATACTGATTAGTTACAAGATACGAATGTACAATAAGTAAGGACAACTTCCCTATTTGTTCAAAATTTTAGAATACATTTGCTTTTCCAAACTAAACTGACCTAGAGGCAATACGCTAACAAACTAACATATGCCTTTACAAAAGGATATTCTATTTTTAAAATGTTACAAATTTTTTACAGAATAAAATATCACTTAACTAATTGGTTGATGAGCCCTACTCTTGATAACTTTCTTGATATTATTGGAGGATGTCCATATCCCTCTGGTGTTGTTCATTAACCAACTATAAGTCCATAGCCAATTTAAGGAGATACTCTTCCTTTTTGTCAACTAGAACATTCAATTTCTTGTCATTTCTAGCCATGGCTTCCTTGATGCTTTTGGATTCAACTATCCTTTCTCCTACATTAAGGATCATGTCTAGGATCCTACTATTGTCTTCCCTAGACTAGCCTTGACTTTTATTTTTTATCTTTTGGGCCACCAAGGTAGCTCTATGTTTGAACTCATCATCCTTGATGATGCCTAGGACAGTGGAATGTGCATGATTAGTTAGCATGGTCCAAGGGATTTGTTCAATCCTTCCAATTAGCTCCTCATCATCCTTTAAGATCCTCTCCAATTCATATGATCATGCATTCAAACTTTGGACCTTTTCTATGACAATTCTCAGAGTTATATTTAAATGTCCCATAATAATTGTTTTGAATCCATGAATCTACCTTTTAACTCAGATGCTAATCAACCTTGTTATTTGATCCTCTGAAGCTTTCCATTGGGTTATTAGACCCTTGGCCACTATTTTTTACTGTGCCAATGCACTTTTCCTCAACTTTATTGATTTTAAAGCCTCAAACATATCATATAAGGATTCATCCAATAATTTGATCATTGCCACAGGCACTGATAATATAACTTGTGTCTTCAAATCCTCATTTTACTTCTCTAGGTTGGATATTATTTTCTTCATAGCTTTAATGCTTGCTCTAACCTAAGCTAAATGATCCTCAACTAGGCTTTTAATGTCCACTTCATGGATGGGTAGTTCACTAGGATGTTGTCCCCCAACTGGAGTTAGGCCTACAAATGGCTCATCCGTTTGGAATGTGAACTCTTTAGTCCCCAATATGGTCTTTATAATTATCACTCTCTCTAATCCAAATATATCTAGATTGAATTATATAGTAGTATTTGGTTCAATGTACTTTGAAGGTTCAAGAGCTTCCATTTGAGTAATACTTGATGCTCTTGGAGAATCCATCTGCTTACTATCTGACCTGGTAGTGGTCATTATTCTTCTTTATTCCTCCTCCTTCATTAAATCACTTATTCATGGCTTAATATTATCATGCACATCAATGGTAATAGTTTTGGTTAGAGCCCGTGAGTGGTGTTATGTGGGGATTTTTTGCATTTTTTCATAGATGCACCAATCAGGGATGATTGGTCCATGGATTGGGTATTCATCACTGAATAAGTTAACTTAACTCATGCGATGAGTGAAATTCAACTTTGAATTATTTGATCCAACTGGGACCACTACCAATTATGCCTTTCTCTTCTTCAATGGTTCCATTGGGATAAGATCTAGGGAAACTTTTTCTTTCTTTCTCAACGTCATCTATTTAGGCTTGTGCTTCTTTAGTATGCTCCTCCTCTTCATTAGAGCCATATGCTTTAACAAGGACCTTGAGGGCATCCTCTAATATTTCATTTGGCTCTAAGGAAATCATGTCCAATTATTCCACTAGAGACTCTGGTCTTTGGGGAGGGACTGAGGATGGTGGGCCTTCACCAGATCTCTCTTCTAACTTTTCATTACCAAGACCTTATGTAATCTATTCTTGGGCCTATTGCCCTTCCACTTGTGGTTGCTTTTGAGGGGTCCTTGAAGGTCTAGGTATAAAATAGTATTTTAGAGGTCCTATTTTCCATATGTCTCTAAGGGGCTTCTAATCACTATTCAATCTATGCTCAAGTCTAATGTTATGTCTTTTGAGCCTAGCCAATATTTCTTCAAAATTATTTTCTTTGATATATATGGTGTCATGGACACCGAGTTGGTGTTCATACACATCTTGGACAATTGATTGGATTTCAAATGTGTGGAGACCTTTCCATTAGGTTCACACAGCTTCATCTCATCAAGTTACAATTTGAAAGAATCCCTATGCTTAACCATAATATTCACATGATCCCAATTTTGTAACATAGTCTTGCCAATAGTTAAAGGAAAGGGATGGAGGAGGCCTTTCCTATTATATTTTCACACTCTATCCACACCATTAAGAAGTTGGTATGCAATTTATTTCTTTACCAATTTGATGGGAACATAGACAGGTAACTTATAAGGTTGGATTAAATCCCCTTCAATTTTGATCACTATACAATCTAGATACAACCAGATGTCTCCCATTAGCTCCACATATTTCTTGATTAGAGGGCTTATCCTAGGCATAGGGACCCTTGTGATGGATTCTACCAAGGATGGATACACATAATCACAAATGAATTGGATGTTATGCCTATATTTGAATATGTGTATCTTTGACTAGTGGTGGGAGATTGTAAATCTACCCTTAGGTGACTAATTTTTGATATGAGGGATCTGGCTGGAGGATAGTAAGGCATCCAAAAGATAGGACATCATAAAGAATTAGGTATTGGTCTTCTTCTTAATGGATATTAATTGTATTTTTAGATATATGTTGATCATCTCCCCAATTGGAGGAGTGATCCCTTTCTTTATCATAAAGTAGATGTAAGACACCCAACTCTTATTTACATAAGTGGTTGAAGGGGATATAGAGATTTTATTTAATAGAGTCACAATTACCCTAACCCCATCTCTAAATTGGGTAACTAAGATGTTGCTAGTAGGGTCTCAAATCATATGGATACCTTGGAGTAACCATGGCCTAAGGATTGTGTCTAGATCATTCTTATCAGTGCATTCCTTAATGTCAGGAATCTAGAAGAACAATCATGCTCTGAATCCACTGTTAGGACCTAGGAAGCACCATTGATTACCATGTACAAGCAACATAAATATGCGGAAGTAACCAGAAGTAACAAGTAACTAAAATTCAAAAATAACACAGAATATGAGAGACAATACCCAATTGTATTAATACTCTTCCAGAAGGAAATACAACAAAGAAGATGCCACAGTCTTCTTCCTTACACACCTCTAGGGCTCCCACACCTCTAGGGCATAAATAATAAATCTCTTCAAGAGCTCACTCTCTCTCTTACGGTCCCAACACACAACTCAAACATAGAGTTGGTGTTCACCTCCAACTAGTCAGTATCACTACTGCCAGTACCACCAGTTAGTATCACTACTGCCAGTACACAAGTGCTCCACACACTCCAAATCTGAGTACACACCGTACTCCAAGTAACAATGTACTCCAAGTATATCTCCCTGATCTTGCTACCTGTTGTGTTGCCCGTCACCTTTGACCTTGATATCTTGCAGATCCACCTTAGACCTTGCACACACAAACACCTACAAATCAATGATCTTACTTACCATGTAGATCTCTCTACACCCTGAAGAACCCTTGTCCTTGCCTCACCAAGTCCTTATGATTCTCCAAACCAGTACCCCGGTGGATCTTCTACTAGAACTTGCACAACCTACAGCTCTACTTGATCATACACACTTGGCACCCATGTGGAACTTGGAAGAGCTACCCTTGCTCTCTTCACACTCAGAAGGAGCTAACCAAGCTCAACTCAAACTAGAACAAATTAAAATACAGCCCATGAGTCTATTATATAGATCTCATGAAAACAATAATTAGACATCCAATTACAATAATTAGATCCACAACTCAAAGACTAAAATTAGCCTTTAATATGCAAACAACCAGTTCATTAACAAACTGTCTGTGAAACTCACAGTTCTGAACCGCATAGGTGACTGACGTTGGTCCTTGTTAGTCTGGAGGTGACTGATGTCGGCCGATCCCTAACTGATGTCGATAGATTCTTGTCTACACTTGACCGACGTCAGTTGGCCTGACTGACGTTGGTGACTATGACAATTAGCAACCTCCTCCCATGTCTGCATCAGTGAAGCTTTTAGCTCCACAACCTAACAATCTCCCACTTGGAGATAAATAGTTGCACTGTACCTGTACCTATACCTATACACCGTCTAATTTGTTCCCTGGCTAGCATCCCTCTTCAAGCTCAATCCTGAAGACCAACCACCACACAACTTGTGGTGCAACATCTGTCATCCAAGTAACCTACCAAATATGAAGTACTTGACCCTACATAGCATGAATCCCTATTGCTGGTCCCTCTCAGATACCTGAGAACCCACTGAATTGCTTTCCAGTGCTTCCTTCTCAGATTGACTACAAACTTTTTGACATCACCCACTGCTTGGGCAAACTTAGGTAGTACACATGTACTCAACCTCATCATGTGATTGGGGACCCTGTTCTATGAACTGTCCATCCATAGGTGTGCTGCCCTATTCTGTATCCTACACTACCTTCACACAATCATCCTGTGACAACATCAAATTGTGATCTTCCCTGTCTCTAGGATTACTCATGCCAAAGAATTTCACTGCTCCCAAATCCTTCATGGCAAACCACTGAACTAACCTTACCTTTAGCTTAGCAAAACCCTGTATGTATGAACCTACAACAAGCTCATCCTCCACATATAGTAACAGGATAATGTCGTGACCATCATCCACCTGGTAAGACAAACACAATGGTTACACTGACATTGACTAAAGCCCTGCTTTGTCATCCACCTGTCATTCCTGTACCACTGTCCTGCAGCTTCCTCAAGACCATATGACCTGGCCTTCCATCTCAGGTATCCATTCTCTCTATTCTTTAACCAAGGAATCCATTCATCTTTCAGTGCTTTTATCCCGGCTGGCAACTCTACCAAATCTCCTGTTTGTTTCTTCTCCAAAGAAATCATGCCATGCTCCCACTGTTTCCTGGATCCTTCCTGCTCTGTAGTGAGCAACTAGTATAAAGAAGAGGAACCACGAATTTGAGGCTTACTTACCCTTTTAGTCCTCCATATGGGCGTTTGAGACTCCTTGATAGCTTGTTGTCCACCCAAAATCAATTCTAGTGACCGACCTCGATCACCACACAGTCTACATCTGACCGACATCGGTTCCATGTGACTATCCAGGTCACCGACAACGGTTATCCTACCGACATCAGTCTCCACCTACCTGACACCATCGACTCCTCTGGTCTACACATGACCGACGTCGGTACCTGTCTGTTTGATGCCGATTTCTCTTGACCGATGCCGATACCTGTGTTCACCTATGAGTGATGACTTTTTAATTGCGAGCTCTCTTTGGATCAAACCCATGTCCAAACTACCCTGCTCAGAAGTATCCAGCCCCATCCACTGATCTCTATTTGTCATCTCCTCCAAGAACACCAAGGCTTTCTAGTTCTTAAGTTTATCAAATACATCTGACTTCCTCTTAAGAACATGCATCTTCTTCTTGCTCATGTGACCAAGCCTACAAAGCCACGTCTTCACAATAGAAGAAGAATCAGTAATACAAGCAAGTAGATAAAGAGTACCTACTTTCTTACCACATGCTAATTCAAGTGAATCCACTGTGAAAGTTCATGTGCATCTCTCATCACCCAACTTTACTGAAGAAATTAGCCGCATCTTCAAGACTGGGACTTGCATAACCTTCTTCAACACCCATGTGTTGGTTGCCTGCAATTTCAGCAACACTTTCCCTTTGCCAAAATTTTGACAAGGCTCACCAACCCCTCTAATTGGGGCTATATGGAAAGAGGCAACAGAATCTATAAAACAAGATTCTACTTTATCCAAGGAACATCCTAGAGCATCCTGTGTAACAACACCTGCAACATTTACTTCTTCAGTTCCTTCATGCTGATCTTCTACCAACCAACAATATTTCTTTACCTGCTCTTTATTTCCATAACACCATAATTGACCATTTGTGCTTTTCAATTCCTCCATTCTTAGCTTACTTTCTTCTGCCATTGCTATACTCCCAATTAATTAGAAACCCTTGAGAGTGACCTGTAATCAAACACAAACCTGCTCCCTGCAACCTTAGCTCTGATACCACTTTGTCAAGAATCTAGAACAACAAACATGCTCTGAATCCACTGTTAGGACCTAAGAAGCACCATTGATTACCATGTACAAGCAACTTAAATATGCAAAATTAACTAGAAGTAACAAGTAACTAGAATTTAGAAATAACACAAAATATGAGAGACAATACCCAATTGTATTAATCCTCTTCCAGAAGGAAATACAACAAAGAAGATGCCATAGTCTTCTTCCTTACACACCTCTAGGGCTCCCACACCTCTAGGGCATAAATAGTAAATCTCTTCAAGAGCTCACTCTCTCTCTTACGGTCCCAACACACAACTCAAACACAGAGTTGGTGTTCACCTCCAACCAGTCAGTATCACTACTGCCAGTACCACCAGTCAGTATCACTGCTACCAATACACAAGTGCTCCATGCACTCCAAATCCGATTACACACCGTACTCCAAGTACACAACGTACTCCAAGTAGATCTCCCTGATCTTGCTACCTATTGTGTTGCCTATCACCTTTGACCTTGCTATCCTGCAGATCCACCTTAGACCTTGCACACACAAACACCTACAAATCAATTATCTTACTTACCATGTAGATCTCTCTACACCCTGAAGAACCCTTGTCCTTGCCTCACCAAGTCCTTATGATTCTCCAAACCAGTACCCCGGTGGATCTTCTACCAAAACTTGCACAACCTGAAGCTCTACTTGATCATACACTCTCAGCACCCCTGTGGAACTAGGAGGAGCTACCCTTGCTCTCTTCACACTCAGAAGGAGCTAACCAAGCTCAACTCAAACTAGAACAAATTACAATAAAGCCCATGAGTCTATTATATAGATCCCATGCAAACAATAATTAGACATCCAATTACAATAATTAGATCCACAACTCAAAGACTAAAATTAGCCTTTAATATGTAAATAACCGGTTCATTAATAAACTGTTCGTGAAACTCACAGTTCCAAACTGCACAGGCGATTGACATCAGTCCCTGTTAGTCTGGAGGTGACTGATGTCGGCCGATCCCTGACCGACGTTGACAGATTCTTGTCTACACCTGACCGACGTCGGTTGGCTTGACTGACGCTAGTGACTGTGACACTCAGCAACCTCCTCCCATGTCTGCATCAGTGAAGCTTTTAGCTCCACAACCTAACACTTAATAGTGGGAAAATCTACTTGGGGTTTTGGAAGCTTGTAACAAATCTCAAAGGCCATTGGGGAAATCAATGCAATTATTTTTAAGGTTCTTTCATGAATAATCCAACCCTGATCAATCCTATAGTCATTAAAAATAGGAGTAAGGATGTTGATATAGTGGATTACGTCTGGTTTGATGATATCATGGTGGAGATAGGCCATCTAGACTGCAACTAGGTCATAGTACCTTTTGGTCATGGTAGTAATCTTTTGCTCTTCCTTAGTGATGGCTTGCATCTCTTCAATTATCCAAAAGAGCTCAAACCAGTTCCTATTGTCTATGTTCAATGTGTTAGTGTCCATGTCTATGCCTTTAAGGACCCTCCCTTTCTCATACTTGAAACCATACAAGGCTACTAAATGAACATCATATGACTTGCTAGAAGGTAAATTGCTCACACAAAGGCATGAACGAAATGGATGAATTAGAAGAATCAAAATACCACTTACCATTCACTATCAAAACCATATTAAACACTGAATGTAAGATTTGAAGAGACTAAAGTCAGTTTGAATTCTTATTTCAGAAGTAAAACAAGTATCAAATTCAATAGAACTTCACCGCAATAATTTTGTGGATGCTTACAATGCCTCTCAAGGATACATTTATAAAATAAAAGTGGAGAAGAGAGAGATAAAATATAATAAGAGAGTTCATGAACTAATTTCATGATCATATCAATTACAAAATAAAGGAAGACTGACACCAAACCTTGAAAGAATGTGTTGACATCTTGCTCCTCATTTAGAAAAAGTGTTAATGAACCTCTTCACAAGGATGGCATAGGAAGACTCCTTGGAAGTTTTATATGATTTATTATTCATAAATCCTCTTCAAAACATTTCACACATACCTTTTGGGGAAAATTACAAACCTCCTAATTGACACTTGGTATGTTGAGGATGTTCTACGCCCATTTCTATCTCTTGCACATTTTCTTCTTCATTGGGAGACTAGTGTTGATCTTCATAATTCATTATTACTTGATGGTCAAGGTATAACCTCCAAATTAGTTTCAGTTATGCACCATATTAAATCTACATTATACCCTATTATTTCAATGGAGATTCCATTTCATGTTAGGAGGCTTTGACAATTCAATTAAATCTATATAGTTGTTGCTAGTCTATGGAGTGGAGAGAGATATATAAGGTTTAAACTCACTCTTGAAGGTCATATGGAGTGTTTTAGTAGTATTTTGAGGGTTAAGTGAGGCAATCTTACATTATTTTCTTTTATACCTCTTAAAAATCAGCCCTCCTTGCCTAATCATCATCTACCACCTTCATATTGAAATATTGATGTAAGAGGTGTAGATTAGGAGTAGTGTATGACTAGATCAGATTCATGCTCATTGTGCATATACAAATGTGCGGTAGTGGTAAAAAAAATTGGTGCATCACCTCCATATTTTAGTTTGATTTTAGTTCTCTTTCCCTTTTCCCTTTCAATTTATTAGGTTTAGTGATAGTCCTTAAGTAATGCATCAAAGGAGCTAGCCCTATCTAGATATTATCTTTAGCTATAAGGTCACCCAAAACCTTTGAATATTTACCATGATATCACTTAAGTGAGTAGGCTTGAACACCCTCCTCAATGGTATAACTTTTTTCTATAACAACTACATCATGTCAATAATGTTGAATATTCACATAAGTCTTCACAACAAATTTTACATATAGTAGTAAGACAAGATACCTCGAATACCATCCTTATTGTGTCACTTGATCATAATATGGTATATATGCATCCTAATAGACATATATCAAGCAATAGAATCATTCCTAAATAGGGGTCACTATATTGTAATTATCATCAGATCACATGCCATAATACAAATCAATGAGAGACTTGCAAAACTAAATTCAAAAATACAAAAATGAAGGAAATATAATGATCATAAGTGACCAATGAAAAATACCTCTAATTTTTTATATTTAAAAAGGAAAAAGTGCATACTTATAAATGCCTACACCTAAATAGTCTAACTATTATGGAAAATATTGATCAGGTCTAGTGCCCACATCTCAAGGTCAATATACATAATTAGGACATAATTTGTAACACTACATTAGCTCGACATTTGAGACATAATATCAATGAGTTACATTATTATCCATGTCTACCAGACTCTCTAGGCCACATCATACTAGCGATAGCATGTAGACTTAAGGTTGTTTATACTATCATCTGGGTTTTGATTCCTAAACTAAAATTTGCCTATCATCTTGGTTAATATTGGTTGTTTGAGATGAATGCAACGATGAATAATAAACATGTGCCTCACTTTCTAATTCAAAGATAAATAAATTTGCATCCCACATGATGGATATGATAATATGCATGTAGAAATAGTTGATGACACCAACTTACCAAAAAACATTGAAGCATTGGCAATGGAAAAGCATAAATAATGGTGTCAAGAAAAAGGGCCATGAGAACCGCCAGATAGTATGTATCTTTTGAGTGAGAGGAACTATCTCATTTCATTCTAGTCAAACTTTTAAATCTCAAAAAATATGAAAAAAATCAAATATTCAAAAAATTAAAAATATAAAATATTCAAAAGAATACAAAAACATTCAAATAAGTTCAAAAATTAAAAAATATTCATCATTTCTAGATTTTATTAGCTCCTTTTCATCTATGTTTTTAATTCATGTTAGTATATATAATATCATTTCATTCCTATATACACATATGTTTCTCACATCTTTGAGTGTGATAGAAGCATACCTAGACATGTGATCTATGCACTTCCATATGTTGGACCTTTCCTCTACTCACATCTTATAGTGTGTTGGGGACATTTGTTCTATTTGATCACAATTGATATAGGTTACATATTATTTAGGATAATTTCTACATTATCATGTTTTATCTTATATGTTAATGCTTACACATGCCTATATCCATGCTCATATCTTTCATAGTGTACTTGATATGCTATGCTACTTAACATTTTTTCTAACACACACACACACACACACACACACACACACACATATAGGGACTAGTATAATAAGCTTATGTTGGTTGCTTCTGCTTCATCTATTTTTCACTTCCTTGACTATATTCCATTGCTTTCTATTATCTTTCTTGTGTAACATTTGAATATGTTCCTTGATTTCTAGCCTCTATGTAATTGTATGTTATTTAGACATTTGAATATGCAATTCTATGTGGATTGGACATTTAAATATGTCATCCCTTTCGATTATGTCAAATTTGAAAAATCCACTTGTATGAGGTATCCTTGGACAATTCCTTTGCATTAAATTGAGTGCTCTTATGTATGTCTTGATTTGTTATTGATGTTGTACTATTACTTTTTAGACATTACCATCATGTATATCATGCATCTTCATGACTTGATGTGATCACATACTAAGAGTGTAATTGATATATCTAATTTGGCATGTTATCCTTATATTGTACATTATTCATACAGATATTACATATCTACCTTCTAATTTTGAGGGAAGGTACCTAATAGTTTCTACTTTCCTCACCTCAAAGGGGGGGCATGTCATCGAATCATGACCTCCACATTTTCACAGTTTCCATATTTTAGTGGGGGAATGTCATAAAAACATGACCTCCACACTTATATGCCTACTCAATAAATACATAATTTTGTGGGACCATGTCATAAATACATGACTTTGACACTTGCACAATCTCAATTTTAGTTTCATGATTCAAATATACATTTGGGTCAAAATCCTATTTATTGCACCTATTTTACATATATTTAAAACATTTTTTTAGATTTATGACACATATAATCTAGTTCAAACATATTATAGGTGCATATTCCATGATTTTGCACCAAAAAATTCAAAGTTTACCAATTATACTACTCACCCAAATGCACCAATTACACTAGGATTTATTATTATTGAGCCTTTTATGTTGTAATAGTTGGTTCATTTGATAGGTTGAAGTGTTTAAATCATTCAAACTCACAACATTTATAGATTAGAGTTATTAAATCATCCAATCTCATCGTATTTATATGATGAGTTGATTAAATCACTCACCCTCACCAGATTATATATTCACACGTGAGTTGTGCGATTAAGATTTAGTGATCCCAATGGTTGTGTCACAACTCATCCTTGCACTAAATTGGGGGAAAAATACCTTCCAGTCTCAATCTTCAATTCTCCAAGGTTCAAGTAAGTTTGAACCTTGTCTAGCTCCAATGCTTCATAAGGAAGCATTTTTACCAAGTCAAATCATCAAGAGGCAACATGGTTTCATCAACACATAGGTGTACTCCTTTCTTGTTCTCTTTCTTTTCATTCATTTCAATTTTTTAAAATTTCCAATTATTTATATTGATTTATATTGTAACATGATCTTGGTTATAGGTCATACACCAACAAAACACTCATACTAGGCTCAAGCAAAGGAAAGGTGTGTTATACACACCCATGTATGCATTTATTTCATTTAATGTAGTAATTTCATATTTTTTCATTACTATATAAAATGGGGGGATGTAAATATTAAAATTTAGTATTTATAGCATATCAGTCTTTTACATTTGATAAATATCATCTATTGATCTACCCTTCAGTTATAGAGCTCCTTGTTTCTAAAAGGATCGCATTTTCCATCTCACTATGCCTAAAGTCTTATCTCTTATTTTGATCCATATCATTCTGATGACATAGGTCTCTTGTATTGTAAAAAAAGCTTAAAACCTAAAAAAATACTTCATAGTCAGTTTTAGATCCATACTTTTATCTAGTCTTCTATATAATACCAACCATAGAGGGACACTATAGCTGATGTTAGTGTCCAGATCATTATCTAGTGTCTAGATACCAAAATTCATCCAAATTGAAAATGTTTCAAAACCTACGGATCAACATCTTTATATTATTTAACCCTACCATGAGATATTTTCAAAATTTATGTCATAAATATAATTATAAGCCTTCTCCTTCATCATTTATCAAATATTGATAAAATACCTACTAAAGCTAAATCAATCAATTGTACAAACACTCTATTCTACCCTATTTGTTCCTATTTTCATATCAAACATAAGATCAATCATATTATGAGTCTGAAGCATTCAAATAACAACCTATGAGTGATATTTATCAATTTACAAGGTATATCACTGCATACATATTCATATAATATATTGTACTCTTATGTACACACTTTCCCACACATATGGGAGAACTACATAAGTTTGTGGCCCACCTTGGAGTATTGGCTATGTAGGCAGTGCCCATTGATAGAGGGGATCTTTGAAGTATCTCGACATCATGATCCCACTAACCCATTTTTTTAGAAAAAAACTCATTTCAAGGGCGAAGAAGGGTGAAGAGCTAGTGTTTGATCAATTAGCAAAGAGTGATCACCTTTATCATAGATTTGAATACACCAACATAAAGGTAATAAAAAACCTAGAACATCAAATTTGGTCACATCCAAATCTAGTCATTATTATGCTTTGGTCACATGTGTCATAGATACTATCATCAATGCTAGTTCTAGATCTAACACTATTGTCTATGGCCATAGAAGTGTAATTTATAGAATCTGACGACTGGTCTAGAATACTTTATCCTACATACTTCACACATGTTTTTAGTTTAAATCTTTATACACATAGTAAACCAACTAACTACCTTTTTTTCCTTATTTATTTAAATATCGTTCAATAGTTGTACTTTACTATTTTTAGCAATATCAGTTGTATAAATTTAGAATATTAGTTATCTAATTTTTTCTATTAATTGGCCTACTATAGATTAGTTTATATCCCTTGTTCTTGAACCATTTATATATTCTTAACCCTACAACACCACTTATCCAAATTTAGGGTTAAACACTCTTTTAACATCAATCCTAGTACATATTATTGGTTGTTATGCTTCTTATCATTTTTACACATTTCAATTTTTTAAGTTTGTGAGTTTTGTGGTAAAACCTAGGGAATCAAAAATGCATATCCTCTTTATTTTCTAGTTATAGTCATCTTTTATTTGTTTCTTTTCATCCATTATTTATTTTATGATTATTTGTTTTATTCTACCATCATTTCACACTTATGTTTTTTGATATATTTTCTATGCTTCATAGCATTATCCTACTTTCACCTCTTTCTTTATCAGTTTACATGGTAAGACATTAGGAAATACAACCAAGCCATCCTTATATTATTATATTTTTCTCTTTATTTTTCAGTTTTCATGGTAAGACATTTTTCTAATGATTATCTAGTGTCTTTTATCATCATTTCACATTTTTGGGTTTTGAGATCTTTTATATGCTTCATAGCATTATCCTACTTACACCTTTATTTTTTAGTCTGCATGGTAATACATTAAGGAATACAACTAGGCCATCCTTATATTATTATATTTTTTCCCATGCCCCTAATCTCAACCTTCGCTAGGTGTCTCATTAGAAAGATAAGCCAATAATAGAGAGTGGTGTTTTATTAGTTAGATATAGTATACTCTCACGTGGAAGACTATTGCAATCCATCTACATTTTACCCTTTCTTATGATGTAGTCTTAACTTTCCTATAATTTTAACATTTTTTTTGGGTGATTTGGGAAACCCATTTTTTCTATGCTCATTTCCATGATCTTCATATCTTTCGCCTCCTTTTGGGTTCACTAAGGTCGGTTTTAAGATTGCACTCTTTTCTAAAAGGCAAGTCTAGGAGTATCTAATCATATTGGTCTTAAGGTTATTCTATTTAGGAGATAATTATTAGTTTTATTATTCTAGTCATATTTAGAACCCATGGTTGGTCTTCCAAATACATATCGAGGAAGAAAATAGATAAAATCAAAAGATTCATAGTCCATAATATCATAATAAAAAGGAAAGTATATCTTTTATAATTGAGATCACACCAAAATATGTAACTTTATTTTTAGTATACCCCATTATCCTATAAAAGCTTAAAATCCATATTTGGCCTCATTAAAGAGCCAAGATCCATAGGGGTATAGTAGGATAGTAAACTAGGGTAGGAGTTATAAAATTTACAATACATTCTGGTGCCACCTAATTCCTTACAGAAGTACCCAATCCTCATATACTGAAGACTATGTAAGGGATCTTGAGGATAGGAAAACATGTTTTTGAAGGTATAATCCTTTTTTTCATACATATTATCCTTCATGGGATGATTTTTATACTTCACTAGTTAGCATAAGCTTATGCTTATTGGAGCAGGTTCTCTAGGGCCATTAATGTTGAAAACTCTTAGTCTTCCCAACTAATTGGAGCGTCTCATTTCTAAAAAATACCATGGTTTTACCTGGTGATGTCATATTTCCCCTCCCTCAGTTAATTCCCATTGACATGTAGGTTTGTTTCTAAGTCTCTCCCATCTTCTATATTTCCTATTCTTCATTTTTTTAGACATGTTAGCATTATGGCAGCATTATCATTTTACATTTCTAAATAGAAGTTGCATCTTTGAGTTTTTGTGAAATGTTATCTTATTCAGTACCTTATCTTTAGAGGATTTATATTAGTTATGTTTGGGACCTTAATTTTTCTATTCAAATTTTTCAATCCATGTATTCTCATTCTCCTTTCCATGATTTAATGTTTCACATTTTTGTAGGCCATTTGGTCCCATTTTTACTATTCATTGCTTTGTCTTCTATTTCCTTTATTTATTTGGTCCTAATTAAGCCTTAGTGTTACAATTTTCTAATCTTATATTGCTATTATCTATTTCCTTGGATATTTTAGTTTTAGTTTAGCTTTATACATCTCAACTTGCCAAAATTTCCAAGATTTTCAGTTTTCCTCTTATTATTTTTCATTTACATCCAATTATTGACTAATTTCCTTATGTGCACATTTATTTTATTATTTTTTTATCCTTGTATTTTAAGGGTTTATAAATAAATTTATTGATCCCACCATGATTGAGACTATGGTATTTGCATGCATCATTTATGAAAAAAGATAATTCAAGGTATGTATATATTAATTCTAGTTGTTTATTTATTAGGTAGTTATGTTAGCAATTCCTTTATACTTTGGTATTGATATGTATATTTCCAAATAATCATCCAAAATTACACTATTATGATAAATTATGAGATTTTGATGGGGCATATATATACATTTGATATTTTTAATCTTTATCACTTTACACTAATGATTGCTCTTACATGAATCGTCAGTGCACCAATCTCCCTAAGTCCACATCCTAAAGAGTGCACCAAGAAAGTAGTGGGGTTGCCTCATGGTAATTTTTGAGATATTTTTCATACTATCTTATCATACCTTCACTACTATTGGTCCAACCTCCTCTAAGTCTCTTTTTGTCTTCCTTCTCCATCTATTTATGTCTAATTATGTTAGCCACCATATATTCCTATTGTATTGAATTGGTCAATAAAATATGTTTCATACCTTTTTATCCCTCTACCAGATCTTTTTGTATAATTAAAATATAATTTTGTCCCTATATTTCTTACTATATCAGCCTAGTTGATATATGCTTGAGTCAACCAACACTCATTCTACTGTAGTGGCCTCACTAATACCATCAACTTAGAGTCTTAAGTGATTTGTGGGTTTGAATCCATATATATGGTTCATATTTATTGTCATCAACACAAAAAACAATAATTTTATTTTATTATTTTCATATTTATACTAATAAGTAGTAAAAAGAGGAGTTATAAGATAAAATCTTACCCTTGGAAGTGAAGTCTTGCTCAAGGTCTTTGAAGCTCAATAGGAAGAGTTGAACTAAGTAGGTGCCCCATAATATTTAGAGTTCTCAACTAAGGACATATAGGTATTAATATTTACCATTTAAGGTCTTCATCTATACTATTTATTTTTAAGTGACATTAGAGCCAAGGGGGAGATTGATGCACTGACAAGTCAACCCAAAATTATGTATCTCTATCCTTATTCTCTTTCTTTTATTTGACTAGTAGATAGATATAATTCACTTATTATTATAGTATCATGTATATTATTTCCATTTCTTAAGTTATCCATATAAAAAATAATTTTGTGTGTTATAGTGCACTTAGGCTTTCCATTACCATTCTAGCCTACATAGATTTCACTTATGGTATGTCATTGCACCATTTATCTCTTATTTTTTTTAGTTTTATTTGTTATCTTAGTTTTAGGTTACCTGTTTTCATCAATTTATTTTATGTAGTTTCCTTATTATATCCTTTATACCCCTTAATACCATTGTTATATCATTGATTTATCTTGAGACCTAGTTATATCCATACCAAATATCTTAGGCATAGGTTTTGGAACACTATACCATTCACATTGAGTATGGATTACCCTCTAATATATCTAAAACCACCCTGATTATTGTCATTATACCTTCCAAGTATATGCAAGCTCTATGTTATGATCTCTTATTTTTATCTTAGTCTATAGAGAAAAATAGGATTATTATATTGGTCATCCTAGCCAACACATACACTTCACTTTGGATCAGTTTTCGAGCCTAAGAACAATGAGGTTTTGATGAAGACACAAAATACTTGGACCTAGATTTTAAAAATAAGGTTAAGAGCTTATAAATTTAAAAATAAATATTAAAAAAATAATTTAGATAATAATTAAAAAATGACCTCTATCACTCCCATGAAGCAATTAATAGGTGAATTTTCATATCACATTGCTCCATCTCATCACTACATAGTTTTATTTTGTAGTAAACCTATCATCAAAACTAGAAAAAAAATATTAATAAATATAAATTATATAAAGTAATAACTAATTATAATTTAGCCCCCAAGGTTATACCTCAACGGTAAGTCGTTACAACAGTGACCACTAGGTCACAGGTTTGAATCTTGATTGAACCATGAGCATCAAGTGGGGCACTAGTGTAAGCCCAAGGGATTAGTCATTAGATTTGCCCTGCAAAAGTGTGCCTAAGTGTGTGCCAAGTCATTGGGTCTAACACGGTGATAATGCCATGCCATAAAAGTTGTGGATACCCTCGGTCAACAAATAAAAATAAAAATAAATAAATAAATATAATTTAAATTTTTTTATAACTATGGTATGTTGTTATACCCTCTTATATACTATCGACACTCCTAAGATGTGTGGTGCTCCTATGCTTCTTGACATGGGAATGATCGAATAAAATGTGAGGGGTATAATATTCCTCCTCTATATATCATTACATGGTTGTACAAATTTTGGATCCACCAGTAACTATTTCAATCTCATATAGGTAATCTACAAAACACAAAGATGGTAGAAATGGCCCAATGCAATATTTGATTATTGATATTGAAAAATTGCTACATTGTAAAAATACACGCACTTAGACCTCTTGTCATTATTCACCCCTAGATTAAAGAATAAGATTAATCTATGAGGTAACATGATATTAACACTTATATTGAATATAAGTTATTTATTAATGAAGTGTTTCACTAGGAGATGCATGCTCCATATTAACACTAATAACATTTATTCAAAATTAAAGTATATGAATTTTGATCACTAGACCCAATACAAATGACATTATGTAATTCCCCTTTTAAAAAAGTGGACATGAGTCACTGAATTTCATTTTTCAACATCCCTAATATTATTTAATAAAGAATTTGATTTGTAAATTATTTATTTATAGTAAATAAAGACAATTATTTTTTAGTTAAACATTTTATGATTGAAAAATGTTTCCAAGGGTTTTAATTTTTCCTAATGTTTCCATTACGGTTTTAAAATTTCCTAAGGTTTCCATTTTTCCTATGGTTTCCATTAGAGTTTTTATTCAAGGTTTATGCTTTGAATTTTGTCTATGGTTTCTGTTAGGGTTTTGGCCAAATTTTTTATAGGATTTTTTCCTAGGGTTTTTGCTTGCTTTTTGCTAGATTTTTTGCCTAGGTTTATCTTAGGGTTTTTCATTTGGGTGTTTTCCCAGGGTTTAATTTAGTGTGTTTACCTAAGGTTTTTTCTATGGTTTCATTTAATATTTATGCCTAAGGTTTTTTATAGAGTTTCAATTAGTATTTATGTTTATTTCTTCTTGTTTATGTTTTAATAAACCACTCAACCTTCGAGTCAAAATCTCTAAGATTTTGGGTTGTGTCATCAAGAATCTCCCTTCCTCTTATCTTGGGACTCCTCTCTTTGAGGGTTCCATGAAACTAGAGTTCTAGAACCCCCTCATTAACAAGATTCAGAAAAATTTATCAGTATGGAAAGGGAATATGTTATCCCAAGCTGGCAAACTACAACTCTTGAAGAGCTCACTATAAAGCATCCCAATTTATTTTATGTCTTTATTTGTCATCCCTGGTAGGATTCCAAATCAAATTGAGCATACTCAAAATAACTTCATATGGAGAGGATTTGAGGATAGATTCAAGTTTCCACTCATCTCTTGGAATAAAGCATGCCTCCCTACCTTGAAAGGAGGATTGGAGTTAATAAGGGTTAGATCCATGAACCAATCCCTTTTGGCAAAGCAAGGATGTAGGGTGATCAAGGAAGATAACCAATGGACCAAGATCATAAGGGAAAAATACTTAAATTTTGGGGAAGGTTACTGCTTACTTCCAAAAAGTGGCTCAGATAATGGTTCAACATTCTAGAAAGCTTTGAAAAATGATAAGGATCTAATCAACAAAGGTCTCAAGTGGAATGTTGTTAGAGGTAATAAATTGGACTTTTGGTAAGATCCCTAGATCAACTCCCCTTTGGCATCTTCCTTCCAAGATTTGGAATTGACATCTTTCTTTAAAGAGACCTTCAGCCATAAGGTGTTGGATTATTGGGAGGAGACTGACAGAAGGAAGAAGTGGAAACTTCTCATAAAAGATGATCTAAACTAAAAGCAAGCCTATCTCTTGCATGACTTAAACACTTCTCTCCAACACATTCATATCAGCTTATTCCTGAATGAGGATGCTCTTATTTGAAAAAATGATCCCAGTGGTCTTTACTCTATTAAATCTAGATATGTCTCCCTTTAGGATCAGGCAGAAGTAAATGATAACTAGAATGATCTTTGGTTTAAAAACCTCACCTCCAAAATCAATGTTTTGTTTTAGTTGGCAGCTCAGAACAAGATTTTAACTTTGGACAACCTGGTACGAAGGGTTATTCCTTTTCCCAATAGGTGTGCTCTTTACAGATGAGAAGCCGAATCTATCGAGTATTTTTTTCTTTCTTGTTCCTTTTCTTCTTCCATTTTTCATCATTTATTCAGTAGGTCTAACTTTTCCTGGGTTGCCCTAGCCTCTATTAAGGACCTGATTACTCAATGGAAGCCACCTTGGGAATCTCTTTCATTGAAATTCTAGTGGAATCTGGCTCTCCCCCACATTTTTTGGAGCATTTAGAAAGCTAAGAATTCTTGTATTTTTTAAAACAACAGGTCCAATCCTTCCTCCACCTCTGAGAGGATCTTGGCCTTTGTCTATGAAAATTGGCCATCCTTCACTTCCTCTTTTGACCAACCTAGCTCCCCTATCTTATCCTATATTTTGAAACACCTCAATCTTGTCATACCTGGAAAATCTCAAGTGAAGGGGGTTGATAGGTCAAAATTTAAATGGTTGCATCCTCCTCCCTCCTGGTTTAAAATAAATTTCAATGGGACAGTGAAAGGGAACCTGAGCCCAATGGGAGTAGGAGGTATTATCAGGGATTCTTTTGAGAATATTATATTGGCATATGAGAGACTATTGGGGATCTAAAAAAATCATGTCTCAGAAGCTAAAGTGATAATTTGGGGCATCAAACTGGTAGTCAACCTTAGCATGGAATTCCTCCAAATTTAAGTTGACTCGATGAACATTATTAATTGTCTAAAAGGCCTTTCCCACTCTTCTTAGAATATTTTTGGAATCATTGATGATGCAAAAAACTTGTTGGCCCTTTTCAAAGGGGTCTCCATAGCACATGTTTACATGGAGGGTAATAGGTGTGATGATTGCATGACCAACCTTGGGGTCCAAAGAATTGGTTTCATTAGTTAGCATGAGAGTGATTTTTTTGATGACATCATCTTGATTATTGAATTGAAAAAAGGACACACCCCACATCATTATGATGGTTTTTTTAATGATGACACAAATCCAAATAGGAGCTTTGATTTTGATACATGCAAGGTAGTTATCACTATGGCCTTTCATGTTTGGTTCATTATAGGCTCGCATCACATGTTCATATTTAGCTCTTTTTCTATAATCTTTCCATCTCCTTCCCTAAGAACTCAAACAATGAAGCTTGTAGAAGAAGTTTGTAAATTCACAAAATGGATGGGGATAGAGATCAGTTTGAACCTATTTCATGCTCTGATGTCAAGGAAAATGAATGCATGTGGCATAAAATGGTCAAAGGTAGTTTGACACCCTTCATAGAATGGCTTGTTAGGCATGACATAGAGCTTTTTAGGTACTTCACTCATGACTGGAAAGATTGTGAAGTCTGAATGCATGGCTTGAGAATATTGATCACAGGGGAGCTCATTGGAGAGACTACTTGGATGGACTATAATGACATCAAAGATTTTAAAGATAAGAAGAGAAAGGAGGAGATTTTGGGAATTTTATTCAAAAAGGAAAAAAAGAAACCCAAGATTTCATCTTAGAAGGGATTCATGAGGTTAGAACTGTTGAGGAAATGGCCTGAAGTCTGCCTCCAAATTATGAGGTATATTACTTTAGAAGGAAAACATACTATGATATTTTACCATCACTTCCTCCTTTTCAATCATTTCAAAGGCCACACAATTAGCATTCCATTTTTCTATTGCAATCCTTGGAAGCCTTAGTGTTAAACTTTAAGAAGAACCCTTCAACAGATTTAATTCATTAAGGTTTGATATTACTATTGATTAGATGAGGGAAGCTGTAGTTGTCTAAGATTGTCATTGAGGTGATCGATATCCCCAGTGAGAAGGAAAACACTAAAGAGGGGGAAGATTACTCCATTGATTCAGAATCTGAGAATGAATAGGACGAACAAAATGTTGGCAATTTTACTGAGTAGGCATAGGAGGAGCCCAAACCAGATATAGAGAGTCCTCTCTATGTCTATACGTTAACTAACAGAGGAAAAGGGGTTCTCATTTCCAATCATAAGGTGGAATCATGAATTCTCTCCAAAAGTTGCACACAAAGATTTTTATCCAGAAACTCCTAAGTAGCAAAATCATAGACGAGTTTGAGAAGTTAAAAGGGCTCTTGAGTCAAGATTTGGTAGCCATTAAACTAGGAAAAGATCATTCGATTCACACTCCATAGGGTAACAAATCAACTTAAAGTGGCAGAGAGGAGGAGGTCGACTGGGTTCTTAAGGAGGAGAAAGTGAAGATCTAGTCTACCAGTCTCAAGCGCAAAAGATAAGAAGAAGATAAGGACCAATTCATCAAAATTCATACCAGAGGAAGGAATAACAAAGATGATGGTAGTGAGACTAAGAAGTTGGTCTTTTATCTTGAATCAGATTAGTTTGTTTTACTTTGTATTTTTTTGTTTGGTCTTAGGTTTTTTGGCTGAAACTTGGCGTAAGTTTGGTGGCAAGGGGTTTTAGCTACCAGGGTTATCTTGTGTTCCTTTTTTATCCTGTTGCTTTGTCATGTCTATCTTTCAAATTGTTTTTGTAAAGGGAATGGACCCCTTCAAATTGGTACTTAACTGATCGAATAAAAAATATGTGTTATTTTTAGAAATTAAAATTAGTTAAATCTTAGAAATTAATTACAAAAAATCCATACATGTTTCTTTTGATTTCTAATGGGTTCCATATACTCTTCTTCTTCTTCCTCTTTGAAAATGATGGTTTATTTGGATATAAGTAATCATTGTATGAACGAATCTATTTTTGAGAATTCCTCTTTATCTTCTTCTATTAATGACATTTTTATTTCCTATTTTGCATAATTACTTCCTCTTCTAAAAATTTCACATATTTTTAATGGTAGGTGGGCCCTCTTCCTTTCTCATTATGTATTTTTCTCTCCCTATCAAGTTTTTTGTTATAATGTTATTTTCTTTTCTCCTTGTCTCGAAAATAACAAAATAATAATAGTGGTTATGGTGGATGGACCCTTGTGCCCCCTCCTTACCCCCGCCCCTCATGTTTCTTAATTTTAGGGTTTTTTGCAATACAAATCAAAATTTATTTGGGTGGGGTTTGTGTTTCTTTTTTTAAAATAATTTTTGCTATTAAAAATTGTTAATAATTTTAAAACTTAAGTTAATTTAGGGACAAATATGACATTAAAAAAATAGATCAACTTAGCAACAAGGTGGAGTTAATATGGACTTAGATTAATTTGGGGACAAGAGGAACATTATATGTACTTAGGCTAAGTTTTGGACAAGGGGTAAATTAGTAAGGAATTAATGTTAATTTGGGGAAAAGAGGAAATTAATAGTGGAATAAGGTTAATTTTGGTACTTTTTAAAAATTAGTAATGGATTTAGTTGAATTTTTGACAAAAGGAAAATTATTAAGGGATTTAGGTTAATTTGAGAAATTAATAAAGAACATAGGTTAATTTGGGACAAGGGGCATTATATTGACTTAAGTTAACTTAAGGATAAGTCAGAAAGTAAAAAATATAAATATACTTATACAAACAATTTTATGCTATAATAATATAATATATTAATGGTTTATTTTGTCTGTTTGATTTCACTTACAAAATAAGTAAAATATGAGATTTTTACTCAGTGTGGGATTATTCTTTATAAAGAACTTTCAGAGACAATGGGTTATGATTCTTAATCTAGTGATAATTTACTTAAACAACTACATAAAATGTAAAGTTGAAGAGGAAAAAGTTAAGAGATTGTATAAAACCAAAAAAGTGATGCACTAAAATTAAAAAAAATTGAAGGATCTTGTATCTATATAAACACAGTGTTATGAGTATAAAAGGAGGGAATTGAATACAATAAAGAAAACCAAATGAATAGGGTAACATACAACTTGAATATATTTATAGATTTGTGGAAGCAAGATAAAATTTAAGAAGAAGACAAACAATAGTTACAATATCCTTTATCAATTTCAAGAAAATATGCATAATCATATTGTATTCAATAAAGGCTCAAAATTTTCTCACATATAAAAATATATAAACTCATATTTAAATTATAAAATTTAATAAATTAAAAAAACTCAAAAAATGAAACTCTTCCTTAAAATGATAAATTACAATATATAAAATAATAAAGAAAAAAAAATAGAGGGAAAACACATCAATTTCATTTTCTTTCATACTCATTTGATCATGATGCCCATACCTCTTTATTGTACTTTACTTACTCATATTTAAATTTTTTATTTTTTATTTATTTTAAATGATGGTGGGCTACTTTTCTCATTCCCATAAATTTAATTTTCTTTTATAGAATGTTTTTGATAAAGCACAAACTAACTTTAAAATAAACGAAGCCTTTTAAAATTACTATACCTCCTCCTTTTAAATTCATGGGTTCAAACATTTTATATAGTGAGGAGGAGCCCACTACTTAAATTTAAATTTAAAAAATTCTCATTCATATTGAGAATTAAAGAAGATTGGGTTTGACTTAATTTGGTGTGAGAATTTTTCACATAATATATTCACAATATTAAATGATATATTTTAAAAATAATTATATAATATTATAAAAATAATTTTCATCTAATTGAGATGGAGGTAGTTTTATTTTTTGTTGTTTCTCTTTCAAAAAGTTGGTTCAAGATTTTCTTAGTCTGAGAAAATAATCTAAAATAAAATCCAAAATCTAAATCAATGGGGAACATGATGTTCATGGCCATGAATAAGAATGTCTCAAAGGAAAATTGAATGTTTCAGTAGGTTCATGTAGTACTTTAGTTGATCTTCTATGTGGTTGTGGTTGTATAAGAGGTTCATAGTTTTGATCATGTTTTTAATGTGGTGATGATACTCGATATGATGGTGTGGGTGATAAAATAATTATTTTGATAGGGGATCATCATCATGAAGAAGAATTGATGATGTATTGTAAGAAAAATATTTATTCATCATTTTCAAAATTTTCATTATACTTATCCATTGCTCAAAAAAATATTATAATATGAAATAAACTACATTGTACATATTTACTAATTTTAATTGTAATATCCATATATTTTAAAATTAAAATAGAATAATAATTCAATTTATTTAAAAATAAATTTGAAAATTAATAATTTTTGTAATTGATAGTTTATAATCAAAATCATAAAATATAGAAAATTAAATATATTACATAATTAATGATTAATGATATGTATATTTTTTCCTCAAAAATATTAGATTTACGCTTTTGAATGGATAATCAATAGAAAGTTCTTCATCGAGAATTATATTATAAATTGCATCTACCATGACATAATTAATTAAAATATTAGGAGTTTCATTCTCTTAGTCATGAACACATTCCATATGTTGATAATTATAAATGCTCTCACCCTTGTGTACTATTAATGAAACCAATAATATGCATAGGGACAATCATCAATGTATATATGATTTTACATATTGTAGGTGATTTTTAGGTCAGTATAAATATTCTCTTCAATAGTTTTTTAATTAAAAACATATAATATATGGACATATTAAACTTTAATCTAATTAATGAATTCCAATATTTGAAAATGTATACTAGGCCATAAAAAGGAAACATTAAGATGCCCGATTCTAGATAAAGTGAAGAGGCCAAGCCCTGCATTATAGATAGTTAATGGGCATATCATATTTTTTTTGCTAAAATGTAAATGACCTCATAAGGTATTGGTAATGGAATATACTTTAACCGTGCCCCATACTATTGTTAATTAGGAAATTCAAGGTTATATATCTTCAATAGTCGATTAGGAAGTTCCACATTATCTTTATAATTTTTATCAAAACTTTTATTCTTAACTTTCCCTTTATCTTGAAGTAATTCATTCAAAATTGATGACACCCTACTTTGTCTAGTATAATTTCTTTGGATCTCCCCTTCAATATATTTTCCTTTATCACTTCCTTTATAATAATTGTCTTCATAGTCTATTGAATTAAATAATATTGATGAGGAATAAGAAGATTATTTCCATGAGATTGATATATCTAAAACATATGTAGAATAAAATTGAAACTAATTAATAAAAAATACATATCTTGTATTTTTTTATTTAATATATTTTTTAAGAAAGAAATAATAAGGAAAAAATTAGCTATCCAAATGATAAATTACCTAACTAATTTGATATTTTTAGATTAAAAATAATATTTAAATATTTAAAAAATATTAAATTTATTAATTAATATTAATTAAAAAATAATATAATATTAACTAACTAATTTACACTCTAAAATTAGTTGACTACTAAAAAAGTAGACTTACCTTCTCCTTCACTAAAAATGACACTCCATTGAACTTGTCCCCTCACTCTCTCACTAATCTCTCTTCTCTTACCTTTTTTTTTGGATGTAACTTAAAATAGTGAAAATGAATTCCCAATAAAGAGTTATATAATATATAGTTTGGCCATGTGTAAAAAAATTTGATGCAAACTTGACACTATTTTCACCATGATTTTTTTTTGGATTTGCATCAACATCATGTATAGTGGCACAAAAAATTGTTGGTGATTCAACTCAAACTATTTTTTTTACACTAATTGCACCATATGTAGAAGTGTATGGAGGAATTTGGAGATATGGATGAGTATAGATTAGAAATCCACATGCTTTGGCAAGAGTCTTGTGGGAAAGAAATAGAAAGACCAGAATGAGGATTTCAATAACTTTGTTATTTCCCTTAAGTGTAAAGAGAATATAAATAAGATAGTTAAATAATTAGATCTTCAAAAATATATAATGCACTGGTTCATGAGAGAACTCATGGATCTTAAAAGGAAGGTGAATTTCTTGTATTAGGAGAACACCATATTGAACCAAATCTCTTCGACCAAGGAGGATGATCAATAATTATAGAGCCTTCTATTTAGGATGGATATCTTGGAAAATGAGAATGAGAAGCTTATAAATAACATTAGCTTCTTAGTTAATTGCAAGAAGGTAGCCATGTATGAGGGTATCCAACATGTATAGAATCTTAGAGCTCATCTTGGGAAGTTATTTGAGCCTAAGATGACTGGCAAAGGGAAAGGTAAGTAGGGCCAATGTAGTGGATCCCAGAATGTCACGTATAAAGATAAATGATTATTTTAGATTGATTTTAACCTTGAAAATATGAAAATTTGTTGGGAGGATGTTTCGGGTAGTTTAGACTTAGATTAGGCCTTGGTTTCTTTAGTTGTTCTTTATTGTTGCTTCTAATGTTTCTAGGTTGTATTTTGGCTATCTCTGGACCTATTTTGTCTTAGTTTATCATTTGGTCTATGGTAGACCTTTATCTCTTTCTTGTTTTTACTTCTACTAGGGTCTAGGGACCCTAGTTCAAAAAAATCCCCCCTTTAACCTTAATAAAAAAATTTATCACAGATCTGCTAACAGATTGTCATAACAGGAAGATCAACCCTTTTGTCATTTTCATAGGATTATAGGACATGATATAGATACATGCTCATCATTATATCATAAGTTGAATAAGTTCAAGGCTTAGGACACTATTCAGATTACACAACCTCCACCTCCACTAGTACAGACACCATGACAAACTCGTCATTCATATAGATACTCATGAAATGATCCATTGGCTATCTAAATTTTTGTTAAGGACATATACATCCCCCATGTTGTTATAGATGAGGATTCTGTTCCTAATACTTGAAATATGGATTTTTTATAACACATAGGACTTCATGAGAATGAGCTAAAACATGCCATACATTGCTAGATTTTATAGGGCATATCACACTACTAGTTGCATGTGGCCCCAAAGTGGCCAACACATTATTCTTTTTCATGGGCACAAGCACTCATATACATGTTACACTTGGCAGTACATGGTTATAGGTGATGGATGCCAAAGTTATTCTATTAAATAGATGTTTGAAATTTAGTCACGAGAGACACATGGTCTGCATTATACATGATGGAAAAGATGAGGAACACAAGTTTCATACAGTTACTTCATGGTCCCATGTGGTTTACCCTAGGATTACATGGGAGGCATCTTACACAGTAGATTAACACAATATTTGGATGCACAGAATCCAGACTAAAACCAAGGATAAGGCTACATTGATACACACAACATGGTATGATTATCACAATAATGAGGACTTATTTGAGTTTGGACAGATCCAATATCTGACATTAGATGACCTCCATTTGATCCACTATTTGATTATCCATATCCCATGGATGTTCTCTTGGGTCTATAGAGACATTACACTTCAGTTGTACATTAACTCATTGATTTATAGAATTTACTTGTACATAGCTTATATCCAAAAAATACAAAAATAATATAATACATTAAAACACAAAAACATTCAAATATTTACTCAGGAAATACAAATTATAGATTATATGCATTGTCATGTTTACACTTCTTATAATTGATAGGTACTAAATATGCTATCTATCTTAATATAGTCAGTTTTTATCATAATACATGCTTCACTTATTCTTGTTGAGTATTTATAGATACTTACAAGACCCAAGTCCATTCCATAGATCTAAATTTGCTACTATCTACCCACTAGGGGCATATACACAGGTACATAAGTTCCTCCTTTGATATAATTTCCCATTTGGGAGCATCCTATACATAGTTTTGATTGCTAGGTTACATCTTTCTAAGCTCCACATCATAGATTTAACATTTTTATATCTTGATACTGATCATCCTACATTACTTAGATTCATTACTGGCTACTACTACTTTAGACTCAATTTATGTACATTTTTTCTCTTATACAAAACTATACCACATGTTCATACATACTTTCATTTATAGCTTTATTATTTTAGACTTGATTATGTCTCTATGCTTTTACATATATTTGAGGGCATTTGACTATGCCATTGCTCTACGCCTCTACACCAACTTCTTCTCATTGTATGTATACTTTGGACATGTGTCCATGTCCTTATGTGTGCCTTATTGATTGTGTATATGAATATTTAAATATGTCCTTCCATGTGGATCTAAGCTAGCTTAATTATTGTTTGTATATGTGGGCATTTGAACATGTCCTTCTATGTCTTGATTTCATAAATTTAGTGACATGTGCCCATGTCCCTTGTATTATAGCCCCTTTGCCTACTTTGTGTGTCTCATGTGTGTTGTATGTATGTTTTCTTATATGCATCATGGTCATGACACTTATCTATTGCTTATTACACACTCCATTTATAGATGCCATGAGGGACCTCATGCATCTCCCCTTCCTACTTGAGTGTTTATGCATTGGTTTGCATTCTCAGTCACATTGAGTTATTGAGCCACCCACACATGGGGATTGAGAAAGCCATCAACTCAATCCAAACTATTCATCGATTGATCACTATTTACATGCACACACACATGATGTCACTAGGTTTATGCATTGGATTGCATTCCCAGTGAGGTGTATTCATTCCTTACCTCTCTCTTATCTCTTTACTCATTTTTGTCTTTAATTTTGATATATCCTAAGTAAGGACTGTTCTATGTATGTTTCATTTGTAGGACACACAATGGAGCATGTTTTATATACTCATATCCAGATTCATGGGCTTCACCTCTTAGGTAAGTTTACATATGCTTCTTTTTCCTTTATCCTAGTCATTTTTCTCTATTAAATTTCTAAAATAATGATACTTGAGTGTTAAGAGTGTTACTTGAGACCACTCATCCCTAACTTAGCCACATACCTATTTTAAGGTCTATTTAGACACTTATCCAAACTTTGTGCAAATCACATGCATCCCTAAACATCTATAAAGTAGTCCAATACCCTCACTTTATTATCTTGGCCTCTAGGGCATTAGGTTCTACCACCTAAACACTAGCACCATAATTTGGATAATAGCACCAATGGCACTAGTGTCCTGGTTTGGGCACTATTATCTTTTTCCTACCTTTGGCCACCAACAAACATCTTTTCAAAACAATAATCACCAAGGGTTGGGATATACCTCTTTCTGCACAAGTAATAAAATAAGACACATACACACACACACACATGACTTTTAGCCCATTATTCACTTAGATGGAAATCAAATGCAAATAACATAAACTAGCTTAGAACAAGTTATGCATAATCAAAGTTATTAATCCCTATTCTACCCTACTTCTACATATAGTCATTTATAGTCATCTCAATCTCAGAATACTCAAATTTCAAGTCTCAAGCTCCACTCAAAAGCACTCAAATTGACATTCATACTAACTTCACTTGCACTTGCACCAACACTTAGGTGGGGAGAAATGTATCTAGCTTGATCCCTCCTCAAAGTATTGGTATGTAGGAAACTCTCATCACAATGGGGTGTTGAGGATGCCCAACCTACCCCACTAACATCGCACTTTACTACTTGTGTCAACCATATGCCTTAGCAACATGGAGGTTTGGGGTTTGCATACAAAATAAGTCAAAAAAAGTCACCAATAGAGAATCAAAACTCATGTGCACAGGAACAGGCTTGGCAGACTCAAACACAGGTGTACCTAGAAGCTTATAACATTTCTACACAGAGGGCACTAGCACCAAAATAAGGGCACTGACTCTATTGGTGCTACTGTCTAATTAGGGAACTACTATCTAGGAAGGGTATTGACACATGGATCTTGTTCACGACACTTAGATCAACTATTGTCCCAGTTTATAGCCTCTAAATCTCATCTCAATCAATTTTTAAATAAGTATATATTTACATTATTTATTATTATTTTTAGAAAGGTCAAACTAATCAATTCTATTAAAAATAAGTGGTTGTATTTATTGTATATTTATATCCTAATTTACTATATCCGAACCCTTTAACAACCTAGGGTTTACACTCCATAAAGTCCTAAAAATTTAAATCACAAACAAAAATAATTAAAAGAACAAGTATAATTTTAATTTAAGGTGTATTCTTGTAAACATCCTCCAACATAATACTGGAAGCAAAACCCTCATTTTTATTTGAAGCCACTTATTTTAATGAAAATACTTCATGAATTTGTATTCAACATATTTATCCTCAAATTCTTTTTCTTCAAAATCACTATTATCATATCCTACAAGATTTTCCTTAAAAAAAAATCTTTTATACATTGAAAAATAGACACATATACCCCCATCAAACTAAAAATGAGTGTATATACATGACAACAAATCCATACCACTTTCATTATAAAAGTGAGAAATTTTGAAAACAAAACCTACATTCAAGACCAAAAAAGAGTGCTAAAATGATTGAAATTGTATTTTCCTAGAAAATTATTTATTTGAGAAAATTTTGTAAAGTTGTTATAATTGTTTACAAACTTAGAATATGTTAAAGATAAACTTATATTATGCAAGCATGCAAGTAGAATAAAAATTGGGTTAGAAAGGGAAAGTAATCTAACTCAACAAATATTAAAAATGAATTATAACATAGAATGAATGTAAAAGCTCTCATCTTAACAAAGATATCAAACAATATGTAAGAAAATAGAGAGAACTAAATTAAAAAATTTGTCAAATAATTTACATACAACCCAAAAATTATGTATCGAAGAAAGCAAAAATATTATTATGAATTTATTAAAATGTAAGGATGTATAGGAGAGTGAAGTGACTATCAAAAATTTATGTAAAAAAAAATTAAGTCTTTTTGGTTTGTCGTAGAGTTTTCTTTCTAGTATTTTATAGGTTTATTGAATTATTTTTCTCAAAGTTTTTTATATATTTTTCCTAATTTTTTTTCTACGAATTACATAAATATAAATGAAATCCACCTTTAAAACAAAAAAATCACATACCTTAGATCTTTGGTTTTGTAAGGGTGGCATATATTCTTCCTCTTCTTTATTTGTAAGTGGATCTCTTATTTGTTGCCTTCCACTCTTTCTTCCCGCACTTTATTTTTTAACAAAACTCTTTTAGTAGGCAAACAATTTGTTCTCTCTTTCAATCTAGCTTTTTCTTGTTATCCCTTTCTTCCTCCTTGTTGTCCATTCTCCCTATAGTTGTTATTGTCTCATCTCTTTTTCAATATATTTAATGTTCATTTCTCAAAGTTCCTACCACCCCTTTATTTCTTGTTGTTGTTTTCTTTACCAATGTAGAAAATAAAATGAAGTGAGAGGGTGCATGGGCCCTCCCCCTTTTATTTATTTTAATTCAAGTTTTTATATGGTGTAAACTTGGTACAACTTGTGCTAAGTTTTACACCATTTGCAATGTGCTAAAATTAAATTAAGTTTGTGTTGTCAATGTGTTTTGTGGCAAAAAAATATAAAAATGTTAGTGATGTAACTCCGACCTAATTGATAGTACTATGGGCACCATGTAGTAGTGTGGGGTTCCCCATCTTTACCCATCTTCTAGCCATATGATTTATTTTTGGTCTTGGGAAACCTTCTTCAATTTTATCTTAAAATGGAATTTGCATTTGCAAATTTAATTTATCTATCAATGGACATTTATGTGCCACATGGACATACACATGACACATCTTATACCTAAATAGGGTACATTTTTAATCAATGGATAGGATCCTCTCCAAATCTCATACTTTCAAAATTAAGATCTTCAAAAGATCCACACATATTTTAGCATAGTTGAAAGCTCATACTCATGTAAAAATGTACGTACAAAGATCCAAACCAAATCTTTAAAAAGCTTTTCCTATATAGAATTGAATTCAAGATATTAAAATTTCATTAAAAAATCAATATTTCAATAAAATCATAATCTTTCATAAAATATATTTTTTGATATCTAACATTTTAATAAAATCAAGATTTTTCTTGAAAAGTATTTTCACTATTCATTTTATTAACACAAAGACAAAGAAAACAATAAAATAATCTCTCATCTAAAATTTGATTTCGCTATCCCCTTATACTATTCCCTTATTCTTTCTCTAGTTCATCCTAATCCATTCCTTTACATATAAGACAGATTTGTATCTAAAAATCTATATATCAAACTACTTGTGAACAAAAATGGATATTTTTCTCCAATTTGTCTGTATCTAACCCTAGAATTGACTTGTCCTCTTTAAATTTTAAACAAAGATTCCTTGATTTTTTTTTGGGACGTTCATAACCTTATATTTTTCTAAGTTGTGCTAATGTCAACTCCCTACCTCCTTATTCTTTGCTTTGGAGATTCCCCTCATCACTACTTGCTAGTGGGGGTAAAGGGAGGTGCATAATATTGTAGAATAAATAAATAAAAATAATATAATACTTGCCTTTTATTGGCGAATAAAAACCATAGTCAAGTTTAAGTTTATTTACTTTCGGCATCTTCACTTTCCCTGGTATTCTACAATTTTAACTTCAATTCCTTTGGCATATGAAAGTGCATTGTCACTTTAATTCACAATTTGATTCCCATGATGGGCATTTTTTCATCGAGAGTGTCCACATGCATTTAATGATAAGGTAGATAGATGTAAAGTTTAGGTGTTATTGTTCTTTAATATTTCATGATAATTATATTGGATAGTGAGGATTGAATTTGATGGTTATATAATTATTTTTATTATATGATTATATTTATATTTTTTTAATAAAATATAATTATTTTTTAATAAATAATATAAAATAAAATATTGTATAAATTATTAAAAATTGTAAAAGATTATTTTATATATATATATATATATATATATATATATATATATATATTATTTTATTTTATTATAAATAATATTAATATTTGAAAATTAATGTTGATAAGATAAGAGGTATCATTTAATTTAATTTATCGATGATACGATTGTTCTTTGTAATCAGCGTAATTATTTTTATTTTTTAATTTTTTTAAATAATATTTTATTTGATGTAAGAATATTAGGTTTTTTACTTTTCAATCTCTAATTAAAAATTACGATTAATTTGAAAATAAATAAATATTTTAGAGTGATAATAACAATATATATATATATATATATATATATATATATATATATATATATATATATATATATATATGATAATGGTTTTCTTCCTTTTATAATTAAAAATTTCATGAAAGTCAAGAGTCACCTTCCAATTTAATCCATGTATGACACTATTGCTCTTCACAATGAGCATAATTATTATTATATATTTTTTTTTGAATGGTATTTTATTTGATGTATGATTATTGATTTTCTTCCTCTTCAATCTCTAGTTAACAATTATGATTAACTTAACCAATGGGGTCTACGTTGATTGGTAAAGTCCACACAATTACCAAGATGAGGTCCTAGGTTCAATTTTCATTAGTTTGTCCGTTTGCGACGAGAGTAATCCGACCGATGTCCCTGAGACCAATGTCCCTGAAGGTTCATCAACAATATAAAGACGGTATGAAACTTGAACGCCTAATAATCCGCGCTCACGCCAATCCCTAATTTAACCATTGTAAAATATAATGATCTTCTTAAAAAAAATTTAAAAAAAAACCCATTATAATTGATTTGAAAAACAAACAAAATTTTTAAAATAATAATAATTTCAAATTTTATTTAAATATATATTAAATTTATAATACTAAAATATATATTTAAAAATATTTAACTTTGAAAATATTTAATATATTAATTTAAAAAATTAAATAAACATATTCTTAAATCAAAATCTTTTAAACCTCGCATTCTCTACATCAATGTTTTCAAAATTTTATCTTTAATGATATTATAAATCATCAACCTAATTAATCAAAGTACAACTTTTTAACAAAAATATATTTTTTTTAAAAATAATTTATCATTAAAAACAAAAACAAAACAAAATCATGAAAACAAAGTGGATTCTATCATTAGTTGCGTGTAGAAGAGTGAGATTTAAGAATTTGAGAATGTTGAAACTGGGGACCATTACCCCACACAATTATTTTTACTTGTTTATTTTGTGGGCTGACAAGCCAAGCTCTTTATAAAGAAAGCAAACAAAACTAAAAGGTGGGCTATTGCCTTAGACCACTCAT
The DNA here is from genome assembly GCA_037957365.1 of Torreya grandis. Classification (NCBI taxonomy): domain Eukaryota; kingdom Viridiplantae; phylum Streptophyta; class Pinopsida; order Cupressales; family Taxaceae; genus Torreya; species Torreya grandis. Next base: position 12,074,088 of record JARHVA010000002.1, on the reverse strand, counting down.
ATGGGAATCCCATCCACGAAGGTGTCCAATCCATCCTATCAATAATTAATTGCCACAATTTCTTTTGGTTATCACCCAGACACAAAGGTCCAAGCCATAGATACAACCAATAGTGATGGTACTTCCAGGTCATTGTTTTGAATGTGTGTACATGCCATGAAGAGGAAAAGTCTGACTAACAGATCTGATATCATTCTTACATCAACAGAACCTTTGCCCGGTTAAGGATTTGATTGATTGTGGATTGAGGTTAGGGGGCTCAAATAATTCATAGTTATCTTTCACAGCCTTTGGAGGAAAGAAAAAGTAAGAGAGAGTATCAATTGTGTTTTTAATAAAATATCCAAGGTGATGGCATGTTGGGTATGTGGCATGGGCTTGTGCACTTGTCCACTTCTGCTCTTCTGTAATTTGATTCTCATGGCCATATGTAGACCCATTTTCAGATAAAAGTCTATTTGATATTTATTTGGGGCTTAGTGGGTGGGTGCACTAAAAGTATGGGAATTCATTGTCCATACTAAGCACCCAACCTGGCTTAATTACCAGATGGCAGGTTCTCTTGTAAGATGCCCACATCATCATAACCCCAGTCATCTCATCCCCAACTTTATTACTTTCTCTTATGTTTTTATTCATACAATCACACACCCACATATCCTCCAAGTGTTAGTATAACAGCATATAAGTGAGAGAATACAGAGAGAAATTAAGAGCCAAAGCATCACACACAGAGGTAGTTGTTTATACATTCAAAGCAGATGCAACAGGCAGGTCAACCACTTTGTCCTTAAATCCCCAGGTGAGATCTTCCTCTTATAGAAGTACTCTTATATGTTCTTCTTCTTCTTCTTCTTGTTATGGGTATTGGGATTCCTTGCTGTTGTTTCTCTGGGTATTGGTTGGCTCTATATCTATTTGTATATAATATTGTCCTTGTGTCTGCAGGCATGAATATGGGATCATCTGATATTTGCAATGGAAAGAAGAGGCCTGCTGAAGACCAGGAGTTTGATAATAGGCCTGATGGAGGGCATAAGAGGCCTTGCAGACCTGGAGGTAGAGAATATGAACATGGTCTGTATGAAGCTTTAGTGAGCTCAGAATACAACAAGAAGAAGATGCTGATGGATAACAGTATCCAATCTATTGTAGACAGTGATGATATTTTTGTATATAATGGTGTTGGTAATTCTGCATTTATCAGTGACGAGGAGCAGCTGATAATCAATGGCGATTTGGGCAGAACAAGTATTAGATCCCCTACAGATGACTATAACTGTGGGCTTGGGTATGGTGCAAATGTTTTGACAGATTTGCACTTGGACAGTGATGAAGTGGGCAAATTATCTGAGGTGGGTATAAGTTGTTATGAGCCTGAAAATCCATTGGAGGGGCTGGATTTGTTTTTTGATGATAAGGGTCTGGATTTTGGGGTTCATAAGGATGATGAGAGTTGCAGGGAGACACATGTTGTAGCAGATTGCAAGCATGCAGATGAAGGCTGTGAAAGTGAGCTGATTTGCAGTGAAAATGTGTGGACAGCTGCAACATGCTCTGTGAATACAACAGAGCAGGCATTCATTGAGGAGAATGAAGTTCATGATTGGCTTTTCAGTTCAGATCAGGCAGATCCATCTCTGGGTTATTTTAGTGGTGATCTGCTTGAGCCTTCAATGACTCCTTTGTTGGAAGGAATGGCTGGAAGTTGACTCATATTCTGTAAATTTTATATGTAGTAGCAAAACAAATTATAATCGGCCCCAATGATATTTTCAATTATGATTTTTTGAGATTTGTGTGGGGGCTTTCTTTTGAAGAGATGTACAAGCTGACTTACTTTGTCTGCATGTTTACCTGTGTTTATAATGCTGCTTTCTTGCTTCAATAATATTGTTAATTTTTAAGAATAAGCTAATGTCATCCACTCCTTTGGTTATTCTATGAAAATAAGTTATTCCATGAAAATAAGTGTTATATTGAAATGGAGTTTTTTTAATTTGTAAACAGAATTAATTTTCATATAATTTTTTTTTATGAGGTGTAATTTTATAAGGATTTTGTTTTATAAAATATATAAAAAATTATTACAATTTTTAGCAATAATTGTAAAAAGATGATATTGTTGATTTGTTGCTGGTTATTGTTAGATGTTTTAATTGGTTTATATTCAGAGTTTTTGATTGGTTTTGTTGAAGACATTTTGACAGAGGCATTTTAATTTTCTTAGTTGTTTTTTACAGTCTTTGTAGTTGTTGTTTTAGTTGGTTGTTTTCTCTGTTTTCATTAAAAAAATCTGTCATATCTCTGGTTTTTCTATTAGTTTTAGTTACTTTTGTATCTGATTAAATAGTCTAATCGAAACCCTCTCTTTTACCAATCATATATATATGATATTACAAAAAAATTTCAAAGTCAAATAAATATTTTGAACTTAACTTTATCAATGGAAAGATTAAAACTAAGATATATATTATTTTATAAATTTTTATTTATATATATATTTATAGTTTTTATTATTTATTTATCATATTTTTAAATCATTTTCATTTAATTAAGAAAAGTTATTAAAATATATTTTTTAATATACATACAGTTATCTTTTTTAAATTATAAGTTACAATAATTTAATAAATATTAATTTTATTGTCATTAATTTTGATGCATGCCTCTTCTTCTTTTTGACATCTCAAACTTATTTTAAAATTTATTTCCATGTACTTTTTTGTTATAGAGTGAAAAAGACTAATGTAAACCATCTTTCCTTTTTTTTCATTTTTCAATTAGTTGTTAGATTTGTGAGTGTATTTCTTGTCTTCTGTATATATTAATACAAGTTGAAATTCTCTATTAATTGCTTCAATAATTCTTCATTTGCTTAAATTTTTTATCTATCCATTTTTTTCTTTATTATTATTTTAAAAGTTTTTTTTTAAATTTTTTTAATCTTATGAAAGTTTAATGCATATAATAACTTTTTATTATTCATTTTTTCTATATTTCAAAAAAAAAAAAAAGAAAAAGAAAGAAGAAAAGAAAAGAAAAAAGAAAAAGAAAAATATTTTAAAAATACAATTAAAATTAGTAAATATCTAAATTTAAATATGTTAATTTTATTATTTTTTAAGACAATAAAACTCAAATATAGTTTCATTTACAAGCTAATCACTCCCCCCTCACATTTGTTAAAAATTTATATTTCAAAATAATTTTTTAAATTATAATATTATTTCTAAAAATTGATAATATCATTTCAAATGACGCTATTTTCTTTTTCCCTTGGGATATATGAAATAATTTTTAATCTTTATTTCTAGTCTTTTCTACATGTACTTTTGACTTTAATCAAATAATATCTTAATTTAAATTTTTATAATTTATTTTCATATTTCATTTGAATTCTTTTTATTAAAGAGGATATACTTTTAAAAAAATTCATATGATTGTTGGTTTAAGTGGTATAGTTGTTTGGCTCACAAAGAACCCACCAAAAACCAATTCTTACTTTTTACTTAAGATCATCATGTAAAACAATAATCAACCCAAAAAAATATCATGATCCATCTTCCTCAAACCCTTATAAAATGAGGACCACATTTATATATAAATAAGAAAACACAAAAATGCATATATGATGAAAATAAATATAATTTTGATAATTAAATTATTAAAAGTTTAAATAATTTCAAATATATATAATTTAAGAAGAAAATATTTAAGTTAAGTAAATCATAAAAAATATGTATTTTTATAGTTTGGATTCCCTATATAGTTTGGATTCCCTATTATTAATAGCATAACATATTATTAATAACATAGTAAAATATCATTTATAAATTAAACATAAGATATAAAATCTAGTAGAAAAAGTTATGCTTAAATCTTTATTCTTCTTTATTAATATTCATCCTTTATATCCCTTATTAAAATTGATACCATTATGATAAAGAGGTTTGAAGAGATTAGACCTCCTTCAAACTCTTTGATGCATGAACATATTCAACATTCAAATTATTAGCAAAAACCATTATGATAAAGAGATAGGAAGAAATTATATCTCCCTCTCTTAAACCTTTTTGATGTATGAAAATTGTTAACATTTAAATTATTAATAAGAAATGAAATTGTGAAAATACTAATACAACTTTTAACTGGATATCATATAACTTTGTGCAAAATCAATATTCTTTAATATTTTGATTAAAAAAATTTCATTTATTCTATCATGAGTTTTGTTTATATCTTGTTTTATCATCATTTCCACTTTCTTAAATTTATGGATTTATTGAATAGCTTCATAAGCTAACATGATTCCATCTAATATTTATTTTGTTGACACGAAATTTATCTTTTTTTAGTAAGTAACGAGAGTTGATAGGTCCTTCACCTATTTTATTAAAACAAAAAGTCAATAAAAAGTACTAGACAAAGCTCGTAAAATAAAAATGAGAGTTTTAAAGGCTAATGCTCACCGTGAAGGTGGAAATAACAAATGAGACCAAAAAAGCTAAATAGTCCTAAGAGGCACCAATGAAGAGCCACGAAAAAACCACTCGAACAAAGCACCCAAGATGCCAAAGCTACACCAACCGCCATGCAAACACCAAAAGGGACAACCTGAGTCATGCCACTAGAATACACAATTACTTGTGGATTATCATGCCACCAAAACTTGCAAACCAAGAAGCACCATTCACCAAGCTCCGCCACCACCCTAGTTCTAGCCAACCTAGTAGTGCTAGTTGTAAAATGAGCAAGGGTCATCGCCTTGTAGGTAATAAGGCATTCCTTCCAATGACAAGGGGTCACTTGAGGATATGAGGTATGAGCTCCAACCAACCATGTCAAACACTTGACAACCAATGCCAAACCTTGTGACTTTCAACCACCCAATGCCGCTAGGACTGACACCGAAGGGGAACATATAACATCCACATTTATCACCAAAATCTGAATGCCCAATGACATAGGCTTTTAAAAGGCATACTAAATGGATTCAAGATGGTCGAACAAATTCCTAAATCTATTCTCAAGGTCTTAAAAGGCCTTAGTGGGATCATCCCAAGACCGAATGACCTAGAGAATATTTCCAACCGCTTCTCTTCTAGGGGAAAGGAATTCATAGTAACCACCAAACCCAACCAAAAATCGGCACAAACTAATATCGAGGCTACCTCAACCGTCAATTATTTATCCATGAAGGTGAGGAAGAAATTGTAAATGAATGCTAACACCACCGTGAAATTAGTCTTTATTTTGTAACTAGTTTTCAAAAACACCGAACCCATGACCACCTTGACTGCATATAAAATAGTGATCAACTAAATGAGAAAATCTTGCTTTAATCTAGCATTTGAAATATGACCCCAAACATCCATCTCTAGCTTGTAGTTTTTTAGGCGAATTAATGGCTTGTTGAGGGTAATTTGCATTGAAGGGTCCATGGAAACTAGTTGTGAATTCCACTGAGAGCAACTAATAAGATGCATTCGATCCCAAAAGAGCACCATTGAGGATAAAAATGAGGGGGAACACCTCCACATGCAGAGGGAGATGTGAGGGGAATCCTCCCACACTTAGAGAAGCATGAGCCATTAATGGCCATAATGTTACAAATAATGGTGGGAGCCTACGGTGTCTTACAATAGTAATGCCTCATCAATTGCCCAAATTCCCCAATAATTATCAATCACCAAATCATTATCTTGCATGATACCTTTGTTAGCAAGAGCATCAGTTACCTTATTCACTTTTTTAAAATAGTGGGTGACCTCCTAAGAGTTGAGGTTATCCAACATATCCCATACTCAGTTCAAGATGTTTTCAATATTCCAAGAACTAGCTTTTCCATCATAAATCATAAGAATAATAACCATAGAGTCCCATTCAATTATAACATTATTGATCCCACATTGGTCACCAAGTTCAATCCTAAATCTAGGGCATGGGCTTCAACATCATTATTTTTTCTGTCCACCACCTTCAAAGATGCTTCTTGAATCAGAGAACCAATGCAATTCTGATGACACAACTAGCTCCTGAAGCACCAAGATTACCCCTAGCCACCTCATCAAAGTTTAGTTTAAATAACCCAAGAGGGGGGGGAAGTCCACTCCAATTTTGCACTTTTCTTGAAGCCTTCAGAATGGCCACTAAGCCATTAATGGGAGGAAATTTTAGCCCATGCCACATGGAAAGGATTTGGAGGTCCCAGTCATAAATGTTACCCTTGTATCTACAAACATGGGTGGAACCTATGTCCTTCATGGTAATTTCTAATTTTTCAAAACCATTTCCAAAGAGCATGCATGATCCTAAAAATTATGTTGATTATATTCCTTTCAAATGGTCTAGATAAGGATTGTCAGGCATAATTTCTAGAGGAAAGCAAAGGTGTCTTTCAGAGAGCTAGTAGGCCAAGAGATGAAATCTTAATAAAGCATCACCAGTCTAGCCCAATACCACAAGAGCATACCACATAGCTAGTTCCACATAGCTTCAACAAATGGATAGGTCAATAGTAGATGAGAGGCGTCTTCCTCTGCCATGCAACACATATAATACCCCAATGGCCCATTCACCCCTATCTTACACAAATGATCCCGATTAAGGATCCAACCTTGCATGGTGAACCAAGTAAAGGCCTTTGCTTTGGGAAGGAAAACCTTGATCTAATAGAGTAGTTTGGTCCATTTAAAAGTGGGATTCAATTCTTTAGCCATTTTATAGCCTAGATTCATTGTGTACACCCCTATTTGGGCCCCAATCTAATAAAAGGAGTCCACATTATTATTGATTTAAACTTTCCTTTTAACCAAAAGGCTAGAAAGAAGATGTTTTTAGTATTTTGGAAAGGTATAGTATCCAGCTTTCTTTATCTCTAGCACTCCATTCCTGTAATAACACTGATCTCCAAATAATCTCACACTTTCATTCCAGGTCTTATAAGGGTTTGTGTTTGTTCTAAGAATCCCCCTAGAATTCATTTGATCACCCATCATTGATCACCCAATAGATGTAGTCTTTAATAATGTGTTGACACTTGGGAATGGAATTCCATAGATGGGATCCCTTGGGGAGTTCTAAACCTTGAGGATGTTCACCAAGGATAATGAACCAAAGTACTTCTATTGGAGAAGATTATTCTATGTAGCCTATGAATAATTAACCATACACCATACCAATTTGGCTCCCAAAGCTAAATTATAGGTATCTAGACACTTAATCCTCATGCCACCGCCCACCTTCATATCCCATTTGACCAATGGAATTTTCTTTTTATCCTAGGAACCCTGCCAAAGGAAATCTTTCATAATTTTGTTCAGCTTCAATCAAACCTTTGTTAGGTGTTGAAGGATCAACAAAGTATAAATAGGGAAGATACTCAATTGATTTTATGAGAGTGATATTAGCTACAAGAGTCATCCATTTTCCTTTCCACAAGGTCAGTCGAGATCTAATGCTTTTAAGAAGATTTTCCCAAATGGAGGCTTTACCAGCCCTAGTGAAAAAGGGGACTCCTAAGTATTTTACAAGGAGCTTCCCAGTTTGAAATTTCATGATGGTTATGATGTCACATTGTGTAGAGGGGGAATAATTGAAGAAAAAGATTTCATATTTGGTTGTATTGATTTTCTGCCTAGACCACTAAAAATTGTTTGAATGCACATGCTTCCCCAATGTTGGCAAGTCCAAACAACATCATATCATCCATGAATTTATGATGCATGAAGATTTTCATACCCTCTATAGCCTTGATCCCCTGAATTTCACCTGAGGCCTTCACAACCAAAATTTCCCTCTCTAGAGCTTTAGCCATAAGGATGAAGAGAAAGGTGGAGATAGGATCACCCTATCTGAGGCCTTAGGATGCTTCAAAAAATTCATTCATATCCCCATTGACAATGATGGAAAATTGGGGACTTGAGATATAGATGAAAATCCAGGTGCACTAATCATTAGAGAAGACAAAGCACTCAAGTGTTTTAATAATAAATCTCCAATAGACTCTATCATAGGCCTTGTTGATGCCAAGCTTAAAAAAACATCCCATTTTTATGATCAACAACTAGTGAATTCATGATCTCATAATTAATAACAATACCATCATGAATGCTTCAACTAGGAATAAAGCTTCCTTCTCATTTGAAATAATGTCCTTCAATAATTGTATAAGCCTAGAAGAATTATTTTTGGAAATAATCTTCTAAATAGTGTTGCAAAGAGAGATGGGCCTAAATTACCCAAAATAATCTTGAAATTCACCTTTGGTAATAATGGTAATGAAGTTAAAATTTATGGACAAGGAATATGTAGAGGGGAGGTTAGTCTTGTGTTAGTTCAAGAAATAAAACTCAAATAAACACACTAAAGTCCTAACACCTCTAGCCTAGACACTAAGGAGAGATTAGGTAATAAGCATGCATATGAAAACACAACTAAAACATAAAAGAACACCTTATTTTACCTTCCTTGGATCTATAATTGGCTTGTTGAATGACTTGTTTAGCTTGTGCATAAAGAAGTCTTTGACAATGAAGCTTGTTTGGCTCCTTCTCTCCTTGGTACCTTGGCTTTGATTGTTTGGATTAAGATTTTATAATTGAAACAATACATGAAAGGCATTTATGCATTATAACACTGCATCAAAAATATCTTGTTAAAGATATTTTTGCATAATAACTTTGCACCAAAATAAACCAATGGAATTTTCTTTTTATCTTGGGACCCCTTCTAAAGGAAACCTTTCATAATTTTGGTCAATTGCAATCAAAACTTTTATGGGTGTTGAAGAATCTATAAAGTATAAATAGGGAAGGTACTCAGAATTGATTTTATGAGACTAATGTTAACTATGAGAGTCATCCATTTTCCTTTCCACAAGGTCAGTCGAGACCTAATGCTTTTGAGAAGATTATCCCAAATGGAGGATTTACTAGCCCTAGTGAAAAGGGGGACTCCTAAATATTTGGAAAGGAGCTTCCTAGTTTGAAAGTTTAGGATGGTTATGATATCACATTGTGTAGAGGGGAAGAATTAAAGAAAAATATTTCAGACTTGGTTGTGTTAATTTTTTGCCAAGACCACTAGTAATTTTTGAATGCACAAGCTTACCCAACATTGGCAAGTCCAAACAACATCATATCATCCATGAATTGATGATGCATGAAGCTTGTCATACCCTCCATAGCCTTGATCCCTTGAATTTCACCCCAGGCCTTCACAACCAAAATTACCCTCTCCAGAGCTTCAACCATAAGGATGAAGAGAAAGGTGGAGATATGATCACCCTTTTTGAGGCCTTGGGATGCTTTAAAAAATCTAGTCAGATCCCTATTGAAAATGATGGAAATTTGGGGACTTGAGATATAACTAAAAATCTAGGTGTACCAATTGTTAGAGAAGCCAAATCACTCAAATGTTTTAATAGTAAATATCTAATAGAATCTATCATATGCCTTGTTGATGTCAAGCTAGAGAATCATCCCCTTTTTATGATCAACAACTAGTGAATGCATGATCTCATAAGTAATAACAATACCATCATGAATGCTTCGACCAAGAATAAATCTCCCTGCTCACTTGAAATAATGTCCTTCAACAATAATTTAAACCTATAAGAAATTATTTTGGAAATAATATTATAAACAATGTTGCAAAGAGAGATGGGCCTAAAATCCCCAAAAGATTCTTGAAATTCCCCTTTGCGAATAAGGGTAATGAATGTAAAATTTGTGGACAAGGAATACATAGATGAGAGGTTAGTCTTGTGTCAGTTCAAGAAATAAAAATCAAATAAACACACTAAAGTCCTAACACCTCTATTATAGACACTAGGGAGAGCTTAGGTAAAAAGCATGCATATGAAAACACAACTAAAACATAAAATAACACCCTTTACCTTCCTTAGAGCTCCAAATGGCTTGTTCAGATTGTGCATCAAGAAGTATTTGACAATGAAGCTTGTTTGGCTCCTTCTCTCCTTGGCATCTTGGCTTTGATTGCTTGGCTTAATATTTTATCATGGTAACACTACTTGCAAGGAATTTAGGCATTATAACACTACATCAAAAGAGCTTGTTGAAAATATTTGTGCATAGTAACTTTGCACCAAAATAACTTAGAATTCTCTTTTTATCCTAGGACCCCTGCTAAAGGAAATCTTTCATAATTTTATTCAACTAAAATCAAACCTTTGACGGGTGTTGAAGGATCAACAACGTATAAATAGGGAGGGTACTCATAATTAATGTTATGAGAGTGATGCTAACTATGAGAGTCATCCATTTTCCTTTCCACAAGCTTAGTTGAGACATGATGCTTTTGAGAAGATTATCCCAAATGGAGGATTTTTTAGCCCTAGTGAAAAGGGTGAATCCTAAGTATTTGACAAGGAGCTTCCCAATTTGAAAGTTCAGGATGGTTATGATGTCACATTGTGTAGAGGGGGAAGAATTAAAGAAAAAGATTTCAGACTTGGTTATATTTATTTTCTGCCTAGACTACTAGTAATTGCTTAAATGTACATTCTTCCCCAACATTGAAAAGTCCAAATAAAATTGTATCATCCATGAATTGATGATGCATGAAGTTTGTCATACCATCCATAGCGTTAATCCCTTGAATTTCACCCAAGGCCTTCACAACTGAAATTTCCCTCTCCAAATCTTTAGCCATAAGGATGAAGAGAAAGGTGGAGATAGGATCACCCTATCTAAGGCCTTTGGATGCTTTAAAACATCCAACTAGATCCACGTTGATAATGATAGAAAATTGGGGACTTGAGATATAGCTGAAAATCTAGGTGCACCAATTATTAAAAAAGGATAAAGCACTCAAGTGTTTTAATAATAAATCTCCAACAAACTCTATCATAGGCCTTGTTGATGTCAAGCTTAAGAATCATCCCATTTTTATGATTAATAACTAGTGAATGCATGATCTCATAAGTAATAACAATACCATCATGAATGCTTCGACCAAGAAAAATTCTCCTGCTCACTTGAAATAATGTCCTTCAACAATCATTTAAGGATAGAATAAACTATTTTGGAAATAATCTGATAAATAGTGTTACAAAGAGAGATGGGCCTAAAGTCCCCAAAATATTCTTTAAATTCCCCTTTGAGAATAAGGGTAATAAAGGTAAAATTTTTGGACAAGGAATACATAGAGGGGAGATTGGTCTTATGTTAGTTCAAAAAATACAACTCAAATAAACACACTAAAGTCCTAACACCTCTAGCCTGGACACTAGGGAGAGCTTAGGTAATAATAATGCATATGAAAACACAACTAAAACATAAAATAATACCTTCTTTTACCTTCCTTTGAGCTCCAAATGGATTGTTGAATGGCTTACTTGGATTATGCATCAAGAAGTCTTTGACAATTAAGCTTGTTTGTCTCATTCTCTCCTTGACACCTTGGATTTGATTGCTTGGCTTAAGATTTTAGCAGAAAGACACTACTTGCAAGGCATTTAGGCATTATAACACTACATCAAAAGAGCTTGTTGAATATATTTGTACATAATAACTTTGTACCAAAATAACTTATAATTTTATAGGCATGACCTTGTATTTATAGCCTTAAGAATCGACTCTCATCCAAGGTAAGTTAAGTTTGAGTTTAAACATGGAATGGGTTCAAACTAACCCTAGGTGAGTTGAGAATAACTCCAATTGAGTTAATATTTTTCATGTAATTATGATTTTCAATTACTAGGCATGGCTATCAAATTAGATATTTGGTATATTTTGGAAGAGCTTGACAACTCATAAAGGCAATTATGAAAAGGCTTGATATTTTAATTTTTGAAATTTTTATTTTTACATATTCATTAATTACAAATGGATAATTTAACTAAGCATTTAATCTTATTTAATTATATGATTGATTTTGATCATCATTTTTTCTCTTTCAAGATTTGATCAAGTGCCCCCACTTAATGGGTCCATAGGCCAAATTGATAGTTGTTATGTTGTAAGGTGATTAGGGGTGAATTCATGAGAGGTTATTGTTGCATACAGGCTAGTATCCCAAATAGAGATGCCTCAACATGATTATGATCTTTGATAAATGATGTGCAAAAAAATTTGGGACATTCAATGATTTGTAGGCTTGCAATGCAATGGTTGGTAGGAATCAGTCTAAAGTCTAGTCGAAAGCCAGTTGTGACCAGAATTATATGTCTATAGTTTGCCCCTATTTAGGAAGACATTGCAAGTTATAAGCATAATAACAGCTTCTCAAAGAATGAAAAGTACATGTATGCCTAATACTCCAACAAGAAATGAATCAGCTTTGGATGCCCTATTGAGGGAGCGATCAGCAAAGAAGGTCGATGATCAATCCCTTGAAAGAAGGAAAATGATCAGACCAAAAAGGTAAAAGGGGTGGAAAAGACTATTTTTCCCACAAGTAGTTATAATCAATGGCATAGTGAGTTGCCCCAATTTGGCAAATAAAAAGTATGTTTTTCCCAAAGGTGATTATAATCATCCGAATAACATGATAAAAATACAATGATTTGCCCAAAGATGGTTATAATCATTAGCCAAAGGATAAAGGTAATAAGATAATGATTTTCTCAAAGGTGGTTATAATCATTAAAGGGAAAACAATGATTTTTTCATAGGTGGTTATAATCATTGTTAGGATAAAAACATACCCCAGTTGGGTAGATAGAGATAATGGTTTGCACAAAAGTGGTTATAAGCATTATCAAAATGAAAATGTGCCTTGGTTGGGCAGAAAAAAGATAATGATTTTCCCAAAGGTAGTTATAATAATTAGCTTTATGGGTGGGATGATACACAATGATTTGCCCAAAGGTGGTTATATTCATTGGAACTATGATGAGAGTAATATGGAAAATTGGAAAAGGTAGCTTATATACTAAATCTGTACTCATAGAATAAGAGTAAGCCGATACATAGGAGAAAGATGAATTTAGGCAACCTGCTAGTATGGAGATGCACATCCTAACTAGCAAGGATTAAAAGTATTCTTTTATTTAATTACTCTATATGTGGGAAATTATTTGGGTAGATCAAGATTTTTTTAGGTGCCAAGGAGAAGTACCGCAACTGCATTGCTTGTAATATTTCCTAAGTTGAGTTTTGTTGTAACACGTGACAGTAGGCATCATGATAACTTAACTAAAATATACATAAGGATTAACACGTGATCCAATAAACACTTGAAAATAATGCACTAATGATAAAAACCATGATGATAATCTTGACATATGAATATGGATGGATTTAAGTATAGTGCACAAAGAATCACCCAATAAGCGCATGTATACTAAGTCAAGGCACAATAATGAAATCAAATAAATAGGCAAATAATCGAATAATCAAAAAAGACACAAACACTGATAAAAAATAAAACAAAATAATGAAAAGAACATGAAACAAACACAAACAATGGTTAATCACAATGTTTATGCAAACAAATCACAAATAGGGAAAATTTCCCCAAGGTTATAAGAAATAATGAAATAAAAAAACAATATGGGGGGAATAGAAGAAAAACAAGGGTTAGCTGAGCTGACTCCAGATGCACTAGGCAATTAGATGTTGCCTATATAATTCTATGGACACAAGGTCCAATATAAACTTCAGGCCAAATATAGTTCTCCCATGATATGGGATAGAAGAAAATGATGATAAGAAAAATATGATTGATGTTGTAGAGGAATAATGGGAGCATACTAACAAAAGGGTGAGAGTGTGAAAAGCAAAGGCCAATAAATATGGGGAAACTAAATGACAAGTGGTTGATTTTGAAATAGATAGGGGTCCTATAATCCTCAAGGCAAAGAAGTGGTCGATTTGGTTAATTTTAGGACTTTTTAGAGTGTTTTCAAATGTTTTTAGAATTTTATATGCATCTAAACTCAATTAAGAATGACAAGATACTAAATGGTCCAAATCATAAAATAACAAGAGTGTGGAAAAGGGTGGCTAAGTTGACCTCAATGTGAATTGAGCACTACCTACATAGTCCCATTAGGACCACCAATCACTATAGTTACACCTTATATTGAAGGAATCTGACTAGGTAGCAACAAGTTCTAAAATTAAGCAAATGTCATAGTAGGGCACAATATGGCATAGGAATGGCAAGGTAGGACTTCAAGGCATGATAAAGGGGTTATTCCTAATTTTCCCATAGGTGGTTATAACTAGGAAGTAATGATATTAATTTACCCAAAGGTGGTTATAATTAGTAGCACAGAGTGGGACACTAATTGTCCCAAAGGTGGTTATAATCAAGAATACTCGAAATGAAGTGAAATAAGAAATGAAGGATGAAACTATCAAACCACTTTCAAACTGGTCCAAAATATTACCTCTATCTATAATATTGAATCAATTTCTAAAACTTGATCTGAATCCCCTTACTAAAGGTACCTAAAGAACCAATGGAACAAAACCAAGGTTAAAGGGGTTGCATAGGGAGGGTAAAAACAATCATTGGTCGATAGGAATGGTATGGTGGAATGGTATAGGGTATGGTACAAAGAATAATGTCGATATTATGGTATAATGGAAATGGGCCTCATAGACAATACTTCAGGTCTCTCAAGTAAAGTAATGATTGAGGTGTATAATGTTCATCAACTCATCAAGTTCATCCCCATCTTGTGTAGTAAGCCTATATGCTCTGGAGCCATAATTTACAACAATGATATAGGGGCCTACCCAATTGGGTTTGAACTTTCACTTCTTCTTGGCTATGGTATTCTTTTGGTTTTATTTGAGAACAAGATCCCCAAACTCAAAATCTTAATGTTTGACTCATTAGTTATAATGGCCATAGATTCAGTTCTTGTATGATTTAAGGTTGTTGACAATAGCCATGAGTTTCTCATCAAGTATCTTTTTAAGGATGTTTAAAATGGTTTTATTGGATGCTTCAACTTGGTCATTACCTTGTGGATAATATGCAATATAAAAATGTTGAGTAATGTAGTACTCAACACACAATGTTTTGACATCCTTGCTTTTAAACGATAAATCATTATAAGATATAACATTGAATGGGATACCATAATGGTAGATGAGGTGGTTAAAGATGAACTTGGAATTTTTTTTCTAGTCACATAAATGAGGGGTATATTTCCAACCCACTTAGTGAAATATTTAGTAGCGGTAAGGATGTGTTTATGGCCATTAGATGAAGTAGGGTTAATATTTCCAATGAGATCAAGTCCCTATGTAGTAAAGAAAAATGGAGTAAGCATTGGTTTTAGTGTTTTAGCTAGGGCATGAATTAGATTGACATGTTTTTAATATTTGTCACACCTTTTGACATACGTAGCTACATCTACATCTATAGTTGGCCAATAATACCCAATACATGTGATTTTTTTTACTAGGACGACCCCATTGGTATGGGATCCACATACTCCTTCATGAACTTCCCATAATGCTAATATCGATTCTATCAAGGTCAAATAACAAAGCAGAGTCCCATAAAAGTTGTGATGGTAAAGGGTTGATCCAAGTAATGTATAATGTGTGGCTTGGTGGGTAAAGGCATTTTATTATTTTCATGATAGTTCTAGTGTCATAATATGGTCATGAAGATAAGTAAAGAGGTTTAAATACTATATAAAGTTGGGACCAATAATATCATAGATCATTGTGATGGTTGAAGGTTTGTGAGTTGGCACTAGAAGATTTTTGATAAGGAATTAATATTATTTTACCTTATCAATGTGATGAATCAAAGAGCCAATGGTGGCCATAGCATTCCTTATTCTATTTCTAGCCCTTGGTATATGTTTAAACTATATATCAGTAATTTGTTGTTTGAGAGTGTCAACTATGGACTTGTATGGCACCAACTTGTCATCTTTAGTCTAAAAGTGGTCTGTAACTTGATTGATGATTAAATAAGAATCACCATAAATCTTGAGATGTTGAATATTCCATTGTACTACTTGGTGAATCCTTGCAATGAGTGCTTCATAATTATCCATATTGTTAGTATAAGGAAAGCTGATCCAAAATGATTTAGGGATAATATCCCCCTATGGTGTAATAAATAATACGCCTTCCCCTGATCCATGTGAGGTGAATGATCCATCAAAATATAGCTTCTAGTGCTGCTCCTTAGAAGATGTTTTAATGATGGTCATAATGGATTCATTTGGGAATTGGAAAGTTAGAGGTTTGGTATCTGGGAGGGGTACTTCAATAAGCTAATTTGCAAGGACTTTTCCCTTTATAGCCCTTTGGTTGACATATTATATCTTGAACTCACTCAAAATCATGATCCATTTAGCCATGTAGCCTTGTAAATGTATTTTAGATAGTAGATACTTGAGTGGATCGACTTTGGAAATAACCATGGTCTTGTTGATAAACATGTAATGTCATAGTTTATGTGTAGTAAAGACCATAGCTAAGCAAGATTTCTCTATAGGTGTATAGTTATGTTCATATGCAACTAGTGTGTGGCTTAGATAGTACACAACATGTTCTTTTCCACTATCATAATGTTTATCTAGAAGTACCCCTCATGATTTGTCTATGGTAGAGAGGTACAGTAGGAATGACTTTCTTGGCATAGGTGGCAACAAAATAGGTAGATTGGCAAGATAGTCCTTTAGGTGATGAAAATCTTTCTAGCATTCATTATCCTAATGAAATGTGACACCCTTCTTAATTAAGTGTGTAAGTATATGGCATTTGTCAACTAATTGATAAATGAAGCATCTAACAGATTTTATCTTACCCTGTAAACTATGGAGCTAATTTAAATTGGAAGGTGGTGGCATTTCAATAATGGCTTGTACTTTGGCAGGATCAACTTCAATGCCTCAATGAGAGATGATGAAGCCTAAAAGTTTGCTTGAATTAAATCCAAAAACACACTTCTTAGGATTGAGTTTGACCTTGTATTCATGAAGCCTCTCAAATATTTTTCTTAGTGTGGTTAGATGATCAGCCCTAGTCTTTAATTTACCTAGTATGTCATTGACATAATCTTCAACAATGTCATACATCATATCATGAAATATGATAGTCATGGATCTTTGGTATGTGGCACTAACATTCATGAAACCAAATGGCATAATCTAATAATAAAATGCTCCCTAAGGAGTGGCTAACACTATCTTATGTTGGTCTTTGGGCACAATCTAGATCTAGTTGTAACCTTAAAATCCATCTATTAGTGAAAGCATTTTGTACCCCACTGTGGAGTCAACTATCATGTCAATGTTTCATAGAGGAAAGTTTCCCTTGGGGTAAGCCTTGTTTATATCTCTTAAATCAATGCAGATTTTGATTCCTTCTAGATTCTTATTGATTGTCACAACATTTGAGATCCACTATAACTAGTCAATTGATCGAAACATCTTGATTCTAATATTTTTTCCAACTCTTTATTTACTAATACAACAATGTGAGGATACATCTTGCACAATTTATGCTTCACATATTTGGAAACAAGATATACAATAAGGTTATGTACAACCAAAGTGGGGTCCAAACCTGACATGTTTGAATAAGCCCAAACAAAGATATTAACAAATTCCCTTAGAAATGTTATAAATATTTCATATTCCTCCTTGGTGAGGGACGCACCTAATTTGATCCATATTGGGTCATCTAGAGTCTTGATGTTGACTTCTATAGTGTCTTCTATAAGGAGAGTCAATCCATATTCTAGAATGGTTTCCAATGATTTGAATTGGCCTGTAATAGTAAAGTCTTATGTTTGGACTAGCTCTTCAAGTTCTTCTAAACAAGATGAATCAACATCTCCCAATGGTAGGGATATCTAGGTTACAAACATTGTTGTAAAATCTTGGATAATTTGGTCAAAGGCATGCTGTTCTTTAGAGATAAACTTGGACCCATAAACAAGTTCATCATTGGTGGTCTCTTGAGACATGTTTGAGGAAAAATGAACACCCCCATTTAATGGTGCTTGAAATAGGTTTTCACCACTAGACTAGCCTTTCTCTTTACTTTTACCTTGGTCAAAAAGTGCCTCAAAGATGCTTTCACTTTGGGACCTCAATGTTTTATTTAATTATTTGTGGCTAATGGTGTTCACCCATTCTCAAAAATAGGCTGTAGGATCCAATTTGATTGAGAACCCTTTTTCATAGTTTCCCAACAAAACATTATCTCTTAGGCCTAAAAAATCGTAAAAGGCCTCATCATTATCAAACTCATCTATAGGTACTATGGATTCTTATTGGTCTTAGGCTATAAGTTAAGGGTAATAGAGAGGAAGTGGATTATTACGAATAACTGGGGTAAGAGTATAAATGGTACTAGTGTCAAATAGATTGGTATTGGGAAGGTCTTTGTAAAGTCTAAGATCTAGCTCTACTTCTCTACCAACATCATCATCACTAGTCATTAGAAGTAGAACATGAATAATATATGTGGGGTCACCCATAGATGGTTTAAATCTAAGATGATAGGTTCCTTTATATTAATTTATAGAGATTATCTCAAGAGTTCTCTACTGATTTGGATTGAGCCTTCCTCCTTTATAGGATTGATTATCCATGATCCTGTTAGGAATAAGGTATTTGGCATTTTTATAATAGTCAACCAATTTGTCATTATATAACTAGGTTTCATCATTTAAAAGTGTGTCTTATCCTTGGCCAATGGTTGGTGTGAAAATGATTAGATTTGGACTATGGATCTTGCCTTTTCCATTTCATTTCCATTCCATGCAAGGTGGCTTGGCTTTAGGTCTTCCAAAGGACTTGGGGTTCTGTGGAAGTTTGGCAATGTAAAATGTGTCATGGGTCAAATATTCTCCTAGACCATTGGCCGAGATGGTAAAATTATTGGAAAATTCAAGAGGTGGCATATGGGAGGATGAATCAAGGCTAATTAGGTTTATGTAATTGGCCTCTAGTAAATCAATGAGTATTTCTTTGCCTTTGTCCTTCTTGGGAACTAGATTTAGGACAAAATAATAGTGATAGCTTTTACACTTCACCTCCAAATGTTTTCAATGTTCATAGGGTTGTAAATATCTGTTGATGGTGACGTTTATGCCTGAATAAAAGAATGTAAGACACTAGTGTAACATTGAAGGAATTGCATGAATTTCATGTATCCAAGGTCTACCCAAAAGAAAATTTTATGATAAATCTAGGTCTAACACATGGCTTATTGTATCATGAGTCAAGGGCCTAATGATAACTGGAAAGATGATGGTGCCTTGTGATTTATACTCTTCATTGACATGGGTCTTGATAGTGATATTTTACAACTATAGATTAGTTATTTTGTATCTAAGATGCTTGATGAGCTTCAAAGACATAATATTCAGGACTGATCTATTGTCTATGAGGACATGTTTCACTTTATGCCACATTATGACAACTTCAACATACAATGGATTATTATGGAGAGGTCCAAGGGATGACATATCACTTTGGTCAAAGGTGAATTTTTGGCCTAGGGCTAAATGTCCAACCAAAGCTTAGACTTTGTCTGGGCTTGTGTTGTTTGTAACTTGTGATTGACTAAGGAACTCTATTAAGATGTTCTTGTGGATGGTAGATGTATGCAAAAAATCTAAAATGGAGATTTTCATGGACATCTTCTAAAGTTGTTGCATAATATCAAATGTATTTTCCTTTATAGTGGTATACGGTTTGTTCCTATCTAGAACAATGGGTTTGATGGGTTCGATGGCAAGTAGTTGTGGGTTGGGAATGGTAATCTTTGACCACTATGTTATTATTGCATAAATGGGATTAGATATAGGACCATTTTTGTTAGAAAATGATGTAAAATGAGGGCCAGATAGGATAAGTCTCTATTGTCAGTGCACTTGTATGTGGTCATAGGGTAATGATGAGTTATTGGTATCAGGTCCAAATTTAGTAATCCCTACTTGTTGGTATGTTTGTTTGTGGTCCTAGGTCAAAGAAGGATCACTGGCATAGATGGGTTGATTGGAATTGTTTATAATAGTCCTATTTAATTAGCACGTGGTCTTAGATTAATGGAGATGGTGGAAATATGACCTCCTGTAAGATGACCTATAACTTTTTTGTAGTCATGTGCATCTTCATGGTAAGTCTGTTGGGTATTGGAATTGTTTTAGCCTTGGTTCCATCCATTCAATTGATGTTATTATTGTTGCTTCTAGAATTATTATTGTCACAGCTATGGATACTATTGTTTTTGTTATTGGTTGTTATTATTATGTTGTGGAAAAGGGTTTTGGTATATATCTAGGTTATGATTGGATGTAGATGCTCTATTATCCAATGCAATCTCCTCATTTTCTAACATATTTTCATTAAAGTGTTTGATCTACACACAACATTGTATTTTATGTCCATGAATATGATGGTATTCACAAAACTCATTTTCTCTATACCAGTCCAGATAAGGAATACCCTTAGGATAGTGATTTGGTATGGGGCAACTAATCAGGTTAGTGTTAGCTAGCTTGTGAAACATAGCTTCAATGGGTTATCCAAGGTTTATAAAGACTCAATGAGTAGGCACATTTCTCATTAGATGAGGGGTTTGTAAAGGTAATGATTGTTGCATTTATTGAGCTAGTCTAGGTTATTATGAAGGTTGCACTTGATGAATGGGTTGTTAGTGAGAAGTAATTTGCATTTGTGGCATTGGTTGAGTAAATAGTGTTTACACCATTTGGACATGACATGAATCAATTACTCCATTTCCAATCACATTCTTATTATGATTAAATTTCTTGGATTTTTCATAATTACTAGCTTGAAATGGTGTTAATACTTGCACTTGGATTTAGTTTTGGTTCTAATTTTGTTATGTTTCTTGGTTTTGGTCCTAGTTTTGATTTGATGAGGTAAGATTGATAATCCCTTTGTTAATATGAGCCTTTTCGATTATAAAACCTTTGTGAATGATCTCTTTTAATGTATGTGTACATTGGAGTTCTAGATGGTAAGATATCTCGCTATGCAAAATTTTAGTAAAAATAATGCATAATTGTTTGTGAGTGAAATAACTAGTAAGTACTCTCCATCACTGTAGATATCTTGTAAATATTTCATCAATTTTTTGCTTGGCCTGAGTCAAATCTACCAATGAAATTTCATGTTCAATATTGTAGGATAAATGTTGCACAAACTTGTTCGAGAGGTCATCAAAATCAGACACAAAATTCTTTGGTAATTTCATAAACCACTCCAAAGCCTATCCTACTATACCATGGGGAAACAATAAGAGGAGATAGATGTCATTGTAAGCCACTAGCTAGCAAGCAACAAATAATTCTATCAAATGGGCCTTAGGGTCTACTTTACCATTATATTTATCAAATTTTGGTGATTCATACCCTAGAGGAAATGTTATATGTTGATTCTACATGTTGAATGGGTAATAGCACACATCATCTAACATGAACTTCTTGGTCTATTTTCCTAATTTAATGGTGGCAATTGCATCCTTCATCTATTGTAGTTCTTATGCCAAGAAACTAGATAGAATATTAGTCTGAGGTGGAGATTGGGTAGTCAAAGTTAGATTACCTTGACTAGGGTATAATGGTGACATGGTTTTCTATGGAATGTTGGTTTGGTTATAGAATTGACCAAGAATATGCATTCATAAAATAGGATGTGATTTTTGGAATTGCATGCATTGTGGTGCAATATTATGGTTTGGATTTGGTATATAGGCATGAGTTTGAGGGAATTATGGTTGCGAGGAAAGGATATGGATCAAAGTAAATCACTATGCCTGGTGAAGTTGAGTAGGGACTTGCTATCGACTAGTCAAACCTAGTTGAATAAGGGGAAACTTTTGTGAACCAAGGCCCTATCATTGGATTTATGGCACATTTGGAATGAAAGGCAATTGTTGCCTGATTGGTACTTATTGGATAGTAGTACCTCTTTGTTGTGTAAACACTTGTTGTGGAGTAGACGATTATAGAGTGTGCAACATTTGTCTTTGACCAATGGACATAATTTATTGGTTAGATAACATTTATGATTGTGAAGGCATGTAGGTCTAGGACTATGAGGTATACTTATCACTACCTATCGAGGTGGAACATTCGTTGCCCCCTTTTGAGGTGGCATAATGTTTTGCCTCTACTACATTGGTATATTAGACTGTGTCTATTTTTATGGAATGTTAGTTTTTACCTGTTGTGGTGGAGTAACATTAATCACATTTTGTTGAGGCAAGGCACCAATCGGCTTTTGATTACTTAATTCTTGCAGTTGCATACTCAAAAAAGCAACTGGTTAAGGATTAGAGGTAAATTATTATGGTTAGTATGTAGGAGTTCCTTCCCCCTATTATTGTGAACCACTCATGGTATTCACTAAAGGCACTTTTTGATGACTAATTTTTAGAGTAGTTAAACCAATTTGGCCTAGATTAGATGACACATGTGTTATCCACCATATTTGGCACATTGTTCTATGTAAAAGTAGTAGACACTTCTTTAATAGTTGGGTGTTGAACATGTCACCAACTGAAGTGTTTTGCACAAATGGGTCTCTACCCAGATTGTCTTGACCGTTCAACTCAATAAATACTCTTGTTGAAGGAGCTAACTCAATGAGAGGATCTTTTGACATGGCCATGCTATTAAAATTATGCATAAAGTTCAAATAGGTTTGATATGCTATCTGTATTTGTAGAAAGTGGTTCTCTATGAGGCCTTTTCTTATGACAAGGATACGTGGGTCTTGATATGACATTGACATGAGTACTTAAGGATTGTTAGAAGAGGCATGTTCAATGGTTTGATTTTAAGGTATGTTGAAAGGCACTCTAACTAGACTAGGCAAATTTTCATATGGGAAGTCTTTTAGAAACTTGACCCCTAACTTCATAGCTCTGACTAAAAATTCATCCTTATTTTCAATTAAATTATGATAAAACAAATAGGGATCATATGTCAATGGTATCATAACATAATATAGTTATTATTGAGCTTATTCTATAATCAATGGTGCATTAGCTAAATATTGTGTGGTTTGTTTTTGGTCTTGCACTGAGTATGAAGGCATGTTAACCAAATAGTGGGCTAGTGGATCTTGGATTTGTTCCCCAGATTGAATATTTCAAGGAGGATAGGGATCCATCTCATAAACTACATCATCACCATAAGGGTCTTAAACAAAGTCATCTTGTGCAACCATGTTATCATAAATGGGATTGTATATGGCTATGCTATGAGTATAATGAGACATATCCAAATCAATAATGAACATTTTTTGAAAAGGATTAGAGTTATATAAACTCTTAAAAATAATGTCCAAAGGACAAATAGTCCAAACTTAGTCTAACTTAGTCTAAGAAATGGAGTTGTACCTCTAAAATGGTATGTGTTAAACTTGGTCTAAATTAATCTAATGTCAAATGTCTAAAATCAAATGTATTATAAAAAAGGTCAACAGATGAAATAAAACTAAAATTCCAAACTTAAGTACAAAATGTTTCAAACAAGTATAAACTAGGTTTAAATAAGCAAAAGTTGCTAGGTCTTTTGAAAACAAGGCACAAAAGCTAGGCTCAAAATAGGTATTACTAGGTCTTTTGGAAAAGGCACAAAAGCTAGACTTTAATAAAAATGAGGTCTAAAAGGCAAGAGAGTTAATATAAATTTTTTGAAACACTTTGGCATAAATTAGGCATTTGGATTTAAATATGAACTTGATCATTTGTCAAAAGACATGAAACAATAGGCATATAGAAGATAGACTACTTCCCCAAATCGAGGCACAATAATAGTTTTCAAATTGAATAAAGAATTAACCCAAGTTATACAACCCAAAAGTAAAAAATTGATGTCTAGGCCAAAATTACATGAGGCATAGGCATAAATCAATCAATGATTGGATTTGAACTTATCAAGGATAATTTCAAACTCAACTTAGAAAACTAGGCTTATGAAAACAGACAATAAGCCAGATAAAAATGAACAACATGACTGTACTAGGTATAAATCCAAATGGCACACATAATTTTGGTTTCAAAATTGGAATTTTGGATATAAGGCAACAAGTATTTAAAATATCTCAAGCAAGATAATGATGCTATCATGCTATAAATATATGGCAAAGATGGTTTGTTTCAAGACTTAAAGGCACACAAATTTGAAATGAATTTGGGCAACATAACGATGTCATTTTTAATCAAGTGACACACACAAAGGTTTTGAAAAAAGGTTTAAATCAAAGGTGTGATATAAAATGGCCAATGTGATGCCTCTTCAAAAAAAGTAGTGATGTGTAAAAAAGACTCATTTTTGATGTGGTATAGTAAACACATATTTTTGACTCAAGACCATGCAAGTAAAAAGAACAAAATGACAAAAACACCTAAGTGTAATGTCCTAAATCTTAAAAATGACAAGGTCTCATCGTACGAATTCCATCTATATACTTTCTCTTGAAAGGATTTTAAATTGTTAATCCAAAAATTAAAATCACATGAAAAGTCAAGGTTTTAGGCCCCCTCTTCTCTCAATAGTTTTTACGATGACATGGAACTTTGGGCTACACTTCCTATATCAACAATATGTCCATGAAAAGTGGGGTTGTTTTCAGCTATCAATTTTCACTCATTTCCAGATGGTCTCAAGTGTGGTTAACACTAGAGATGTAATCACATCATTTCGATATACGTCAACTAGCTTATTGTGAAAAGGTATTATCCTTTTCACAACCACTACATCCATTTATTACTCAATGTAGTGTGATGTTCGAGCTTCCCCTAATTTCCTAGGTTGAGTACCATTAATGGAGTTTGTTTTAACTACTCAAAACAAGCATCCCAACAAGTCACTCTCAATTTATATACCCCACCATGGATTGGGGTTGAAACGATGCCAAGAGATGAATTTATGAGTCAACACTTCCCTAGATAACTCATGAGGAGAAGATGAACTCCCACTTACAAGCCAAAATGCATGGAATAAAGACAAGTAGGACTTTAGGGTTAATTTTAGGTCACCCAAATCATATGGATTTTGGGGAGGGCCTTAATGACTTTCTTTCCACACTTTTGGACTAAAGCAATAAAATTCAAAGAATAAGCATTTTTGATCACCCAAGTTACCTAAAGGGGATGAGGGGAGATCTTTCACGTGTCACTCATCTTGCTTAAAGAAACACTTTCAACAAATAAACATAAAACAAATAACTCTTATGAGTGTGTAACTAATATGAGAGTTTAGTTTTATTGCACCAAAAATGAAATGTGTTGTGAAATTTGAGCCCCTTGGAATTTATTGTTGGAAACTTTGGAAAATGGAAATGACTTAAGCAAAAAGATTTTTTAAAGCACCAATTTGAAATGTGAAATTTACAACTTTAGAGTGTTTTAAATGTATTCATCTTGGCCTTTGAGTCCTAAAAAATATGTTAGGGAGTCCTTGTGCTTAGAATAAAATCAAGAGTGAACAAATGACTTATCAAATCTTGTTCTTGGGTTTCCAAAATTTTACAAGAGTACAAAACAAAAATACAAAGCAATACCATAACTTTTCCTACAAAACCATAGCTATGAGACCAATATTGAAACTTGCTTGTAAAACATAGAGTTAATGCAATATCATTTACTATCATGACAATCATGTATAAATAAAGGCAATATCACTACTCACAGAGTCACAATATCATAATATTGTAGAAATATGGGCAATAATGCAACTTAACCTGTGACATCAAATCATTATTAAGCATATTGTTAGTGGTTCAACAATATCACTAAAATTTTGGCAAAACTATAGAAATTATGGAAATATTATGACTTATGAAGTCATGATATTATAATATCACATTTTTTAACATAATACTATGACTGTAAAAGTCATGATATTGTAATATCATGATTTTCCATACAAGCATAAATAGTTAGCAAAAACTTCAATGGTTAGACATCAAAATGCAAAAAATATGACAAAATAATGATTGTATAGTGATATAGTGAAATATCATGACTTTAGAGAGCAAAATCACAACTGCACAAAGCATCTTCATGACTTCCAAAAAAACATCCTTGAGCCTCCAATTTTCATCTATTTTGATCAGAAAGCTTGAATTTTTACATGAAAATTTTTAGGAGAATGCTCTAAAAGGCCTTTGGATCAACTTCATGGGGTGTGAGTCCCACTATGAATGTCAACATGTGGACAAGGAATAAATCGAGGGGAGGTTAGTCTTGTGTTATTTCAAGAAATAAAAATTAAATAAACACACTAAAGTCCTAACACCTCTAGCCTAGACACTAGGGAGAGATTAGGTAACAAGCATGCATATGAAAACACAATTAAAACATAAAATAACACATTATTTTACCTTTCTTAGTGCTCCAAATGGATTATTAAATGGATTGCTCGACTTGTGCATCAAGAAGTCTTTGACAATAAAGCTTGTTTGGCTCCTTCTCTCTTTGGCACCTTGGCTTTGATTGCTTGGCTTAAGATTTTAGCATGGTAACACTACTTGCAAGCCATTTAGGCATTATAACATTACATCAAAATAGATTTTTGTGTTGGGAAATAATATCATAATGTGCACGAAATGAATGTAGAAATAACAAGCTAAAATAACAATGAGATAGAAAAACACATTACTTAAGTAGTTACGTGGAAACCCTACTAAGTGCAAGGAAAAACCATGGAGAAATGGAAGTTGTAGTATTCTTATTGATCTTCAAAATAAAAAACCTCTCTAACAAAGATTACTCATAACACACTCTCCTCTTACAATGATTTCACATAAAAATCACACAAGGCTATGCAAAGCCTTCTAACTCTAAAGCTAGTTATAACACTAAAAAACAAGCTTCTCTAAGCTTCTAAGCTTACACACTTGATTTCCCAAGCTTACATTACAAAGAGGGAGTATCATACATATATATATATATATATATATATATATATATATATATATATATACAAGGAGAGAAGAGAATAATGGATGGTAAAGAGGAGAGAGAATAAATTTTAACCCCCTCCATATGGCCTTACTATTCATGAATATGAAACTTGTCTCCCTCACATGTGCTAGTCAAAAGATGTTCCCACTTTTGACTTGAGGATCCCACCTCCATGTGACCCAAACATGTTGTCTCTACTTCACACATGACTTCCAATATGTAATAGTGATCCTTGTCCCCACTTTTACATATGCACATATGTGTGAGTCAAAATATTCCTCAACATTTTGACCACAATCACATGCACATGATTGAAGGATAAATGATTAGATCCTCTTTTTCTTGTCTCCCACATGCACCTACAAGTCAAGGGTCAAGTATGGCACCCCACATGCTCCTCACATGTGATCTCAAAAGGTAAACCCACATGCCCAAAGATAAATTAAACCCATTTTTTTTCTTACCTTTCTAATCATGAAAGATATCTTTATGGGCCATGCCACATCACCTAAGATCCATCTCACCTGCCCAGTCACTATTGCCAACTTACACTGCCACCTCATCAACATAGTCACTGTCAACTCACCACTATGAATAGTAACTATCATCTCATCACATGAATAATGGCCATGAATAATGACTTCACATCCTAACATGTTTAAGATATTTTTACATAATAACTTTACACCAAAATAGCTTAGAATTCAATAGGAATGGCCTTCTATTTATAGCCTCAAGAATTAACTCTCACCTAAGGTGAGTTAAGGATGATTTTAAACATGGAATGGGTTCAAACTAACCCTAGATGAGTTGATACTAACTCTAGTTTAGTTAATAGTTTTCATGTAATTATGATTTTCAATTACTAGGCATGCCTCTCAAATTAGATATTTTGGGATATTTTGGAAGAGCTTGACTCATAAAGGCGATGATGAAAAGAATTGATATTTTAATTTTTGGAATTTCCATTTTTAGATACTCTTTAATTATAAATGGATAATTCAACTAACCATTTAGTCTTGTTTATTTAGATGGTTATTTTTTATTATCATTTTTTCTCTTTCAGTATTTGATCAAGTGCCCTGCTTAATGGGTCCATAGGCCAAATCGGTAATTTGTATGTCACAAGGTGATTGGGGGTGAATCCATGAGAGGTTATTATTGCATAGGTCTAGTATCCCAAATAGGGATGCCTCAACATGATTCTAATCTTTGGTGAATGATGCACAACCAAATTTGGGATGTTCAGTGACTCTTAGGCTTAATTTGCAATGGTTGGTAGGAATCAATCTGAAGTTTGGTCAAAAGCCAGTTGTGGCTAGAATTGGATGTCTATAAAATTTAGATCTAGTCCTATATTTTTCTTCAGTGTTTATTCTTTGACCATATCCACCATCTCATTCCCCACAATATTGCAAAAGGATTAAAATAAGGTAGCATGGAAGCCATCATAACCTAGAGCCTTATCTTTTCCCATGGAGAAAATAATTTTCTAAACTTCTTCATAAGTAAAGGTGGCCATTAGAATTACATTCTGATTATCCATGACAATCCTTGAAATATGCCTTAGGTTTTCGGATTATGCTTGCAAATCATTCACCTTGGGGTTGACTAGAAATTTATGAAAATAATCTACAATTTCCTCCCTAATTTTTGTTTGCCCATTCAAATACCTTCCATCTCTAAAATTAATGGAAGAAATGCAATTGGCATTATACTTCACCTGAGTGGAGTTTTGAAATAAATTGATATTACCATCTCCATCCTTGAGCCATGATTCTTTTGATTTCTATTTCTAGAACACTTCTTCTCTAGATTGGAGATCCTCAACTTCAACAAGGAAAGCTTTCTCCTTTAAAAATAATCTTGTATCAATTCCACTGTTAAAGAGAATTTAATTTAATACAACCAAATCCACCTCAAATCTTGTAATTTCCTTTAAAATATTTTTGAACACGTCTTGGTTCCATGTTTTAAGGCAACCCTTAATTAATTGGAGCTTACTATTTATGAAAAAAGCCTTGGAGCCTTTCTCCTTAGGGGTGTTACACCACCAGACATTGATTAAATCATGGAGTGAGGGGTATCTAAGACACATAAGTTCCAATTTGAAAAGAAATTTAGGTGGGGATCCATTCTCAAAAATTTCCAGCTCAATAAGGCATGGTTAGGTCCATAATTGGGTAAAATGTTGCTTTCTATTACCTAATCCACATTCAAACAATTAGAGGAGATTAAGAATCGGTCTAGTCATTCAGATATGTTGCAAAATCCAAGTCTTTTGTTGGTCCAAGAGAATAAGCAATTTTTAGGAGTCAAGTCGATAAATCTAGCATTCAGAACAAAGTTTAAAAATCTTTTTGAGATTAAGTTTATTTAATACACTACCCCGCTTGTCCGAAGGGGATAAAATTGCATTAAAGTCACCACCCATCACCCATCTTTATTTTGGTAAAAAATCATTATGTTAATGTATCTATAAGCAAACCCTAGATTTTTCAACCATATATTTCAACCCACAAACATTAAACAAAAAGAAAGAGATAGTAGAAGCAAAGATTGTGATCTTGCAAAGTTGCTAGGAAATCTTGGAGTTGATTTCTTCCACCTTTGCCTTGGAAGGAGCCCATATGATTGTCAAGACACCAGAGGCACCTATAGAATCAAGGAACCAACCTTGTCATTTGTTCTAGGTCTTGTACAACAAGCCCTCACCATCCTCTTTGTTGAGCTTAGTTTCTTGCAAGAGAAAAAGATCAAAACCTAAATTAAACAATCAATGCTTAACTAGTCACTTTTTTTAGGGACATTGAGCCCCCTAACATTATAAGATATAATTTTCATGGTGATTCAATGGGGCCCTCCATACACTTCCTTTCATATTGGATAAAATGAATATTGGATTTTTTTCTTACATGTTAGGATTTCAACATCGGTGATGTCTTTGTTTGATTTTTTTCACCATATTTTTGAGCTACCATAAATGGTGTGCAATATCTTGAAATCATGTTGGGATAAGGTGAGAATGTATGTATAAATGATTTCCTCTTCCTCCTTTTTATCTTCCACAAATTCTTCCACAAGTGGGGAAATGTATAGGTCCCCAACCCATCAAGAGTTGAATTCAACCAAGCTTTAGATTATAGGGGATAACTATGAGGTTTCCACATGTTTAGAGTTGGCTTTCACCAGGTAAGGGGTGGGTAGATATACATTTCTTTCCAACCATTCCTTAACAATGATGGAAGATAGTTTGTGTGCCTCCTTCGAGATAAAAGAGAATTCTCTTAGCAAATAGTTCAAAGAAAGTCATTCCCCCACTTTAAGCCTATATTTAAGAGATTCAGTGGCTTCTATGTTAATGTAAAATTTTGAGCCTTCTGGGGCAAGCTCCACTGTTAGGTTGGAGGAAGGGAGCCCTTCCTTAATGCTTAGTATGCCATCCTAAAGATGAACCTTGGTCATTAGTTCCTTGGAAGGGGTTTTCCCCTTGGTGATTAGAGGACATTCCTTATGAATATGTCATACCTCCTTGCATTTGAAGCATTAGAAAGGGATCTGCTCAACATCGATCCTATACTCCCAAACCCTTTCACTGGTGTTAATACTAATAAGTTTCAAGATCTCAATACTCTAGTCAAAGAGGACACAAACCCACGTATAGGAGGCCAAAATCCCTTCAATAGATTTTGGATAAATTATAATGATAGACCCAACCATTGAACCAATTTATCTGAGACAGTTGTCCATATAATATTCACCAAGAAGTCCATATAGATAAACCCATATAGGAAAAACCCCTTTCTTATCAATTAAGGGTTTAAAGTTTGGGCACCATTCTTTTAACCATAAATTTGCTCCATTCATGAGATAAGGATCCCCTTTCAAAATTTCCACTTTCTTTTTTATAGATGGGTAGGTAATCAAGGAAAAAAGTTTAGGTAAGAAACATAGGCAACAGTTTTATCCCCAGTTCTCATTGACCCAGGTTTTTATTTCCCTGATGGCCAACCATCTCCCAACAAACTTTCTAATGAAGTATGTAGATCTCGTACCCTTCACATGGTCTTTTAAATCAAAATTTTCAATGGTGACTATTTGCATCTCATCTAGACTAACCTTTCTTCTAGGGGATGATACTGCTTGGACTGGAGGGAACCCCCTACCAATAACGTCTGGTTGACCGACCCAAAATCAAAGACATCTTATTTTACAACACCCAACTTCGTGAATGCATCTCCAAGATATTCTCAATCTTTGTCTAGCCAATCATTGGCATTTGCCTCCTCTTGCCCCTCATGAATCTCTTACTACATATCTCATTTTTATACCTTATTCGAGCCAAACAACTTACTTTTTCCCTTACCCTATGACTATTTTTAGTTCCACTGCTTCTCCATACCCTCGCCATTTTTTTCTATAAAACCTATTTTTTATTCTTTAATAATTTTTTCAAACTATTTACCATTAATTTTTCTAAATTTTTATAAATTTAATTTCATAAATATATTGATGTGAAGGAATAAAAAGCTAGAAAAGTATTATCTCATTCTTTCACAACATGTTTTTTCTTTGGATGCTTCCAAATTGCTTTTATTACCTCAAATCCTACAATATGCTAAACTTTAGGTAAAATCGAGTTTGATATCTATTTTGGCTTGCGGGGTTTTTGGGCCACTTAGTCTTGTCACAGATTTTCTTGATTTTTATAAAACCACTTCTTATATTAGTAATTTATTAGCTTTTTGATATAACGGTTGAAATATTTTTCAATATTTTACAATGGCCATTTTATCTCTTCATCTTTTTTAAAGAAGTACAGTTTTAAAATATTTCTTGATATATTTTTATAATTTTCCAATCATTTTTTAATATAATGGTTGAAATATTTTTAATATTTTAAAATTTCATTTTATTTTGCTATTTTATTTTTATTTTATTTTTAGTTAGTAAAATTTTATATTTTTTAATTAAAATTTTGTTTTTATATAGATTAGATGTACAGAATGTTTCTTTGATTTAGTGTAAAGGACTTAGGGATATCCATTCTACCAAATTCATCGAAAGTATGATCTTAGTTTCATTTTTTTTAAATATCCATTGAAGTTTGTACCTTGGTAAATAACTAGACAACACCTTTTACACTACATCTTCACTGTTAGACTACATTCTAAAATATTTCTTAATATATTTTTATAATTATTTAGACTATGATCCTTTCTTTTAAAGTCTTTACTCTACTTTTTTTTTTAAAAAAAAAATATTGTTTTAAAATATTAAATTATTTTAATTATTTTTAACATTTTATTTTAAATATTTCTTAACATATTTTTATAATTATTTTAAATTACAATCCTTTCTTTTTAGAGTCTTTACTCTACTTTTTGTTTTGTTTTTTTTAAATACTTTTTTTAATAAATGAAAAAATCTTATATCACTATTTCTCCTTATTTAGCTATATTTCTTTCTTTTTAATCATTTTATTTTTAACCTTTATTTTCAAATGTTTATTCCATCCTTAATACTCTCTAAAGTTTATCCATGTTTTTTTAATCTCTCTTTCTAGTGCAATGTCTCATTCATTCCTTTTCAAATTATGTTTTTGTAAATTACTTTTATTTTTTATTTATATCTTCTTTATTTTTAAAAATATTCTCCATTTAATTATATTTCTCTCCTTCTAATCATTTTAATCTTAACTTTTATTTCTAAATGTTTCTTCCATCCTTAATACTGTCTAGATTTTATCCATGTTTTTTTATATCTCTTTCTATTGCAATGCCTCATTCATTCCTTCTTACTTTGTCAATCTAAATTACACATCTTTCTTATTTTTAAAGAAATCCTGATAAATATTTTTCACCATTATATGGAACTATTATTGACATATTATATAAATTAATATAATTTTGATTCCTTTAAATTTATTCTCTACCACTACTTTAGTTTATTTTTGACATATTATAAATGTTATATAAATTAATATTATTTTAATTCTTTTAAATTTATTCTCTAGTCATTACTTTAATTATTTTTTCAAATTTTAGACAATGGATTTATAACATTTAAACTTAAAATAGATATCTTTCAAATTTTAATCATTTTAAATACTTGAAAATATTGGTTAAAGATTTAAACCTGATTAAAAAAAAATTGAATCTATATTTTTGCACAATACCAATTATTATAGACTCATTAAGAACCCATTCAACTTTTTCTAATCAATTGCCCTTTTTTTTTTCTATTACTTCAAATAAATTTCCATTCTTTATGCTCCACATTTAAAAAAGTATTCATTAAAATAAAATTGAAATCCATCATAGTTGTTCCTAATAACTTTCCTCCTTTTTTCCCCTTATATTTGGAATTGCATCAAAATATCTAATAAATATCTAGTTTGTATATTTATATTTTTATCAAATGCTTTCTAATTTTTCTTAATATTACTTTTTCTTATCACCTTCCATTAATCCATATACATTTAATAATAAAATCTTTAAATTTATAAATTAATATTTGAAAATTATATTTTGGAACTATTTACTTGAATTTAGTTTGAGTTCTTAAACTTGTTAAGATTCTATAACATGGCCACCATCTTATTATTCCTTATATTAAAATATGTTTTATCTCACGTGCCAAGTTTTTAACCCTAATCAATTTTTTATATCAATCTTAGTTTCTTAAATAAAGCATAATTTTTGATTTTTTCTCCTCTATTAATCATCTTAATAGGTAATTTTTATTTCGAATATCTAACTTATAACTTTCATGATTGATATATAAAGATTTCACCCTATTGTAGTATTCTTTCACTTTCTTTTCACTTCTCTTAATTATTTATGATTGTGCCTCGATGTTTATTTTGTTTATACTATATTTTTATTCTTCCTACCTTTATCCCTCTACTTAGTAAAACTTGTTTTTTAATGTTTTATAATCTATTTTTTCTCATAAAATTGTATTGGTTTTAATATTTTAACTTTATTACTATTTATATTATCATTTATTATTTTTAATTTTGTTTATTTTTCTATATCTTCCCTATTTTCTACAACTTATGGTTTCTAATCACTTTTTTTATCCTTTCCTTAAAAATTAGATTTCTAAAACCAATTCTCCATTTTCCTTTTCCTTTTCATTTATTTTTAATTCTTTTTAAATAATCTTTTGTGACTAAGATGTCAATAATCCATTCTTACAACATAGGAGCTCTCATATACCTTCCCAAATAATAGGTTTTCAACTCTTTTATGTTATTTAAAAAAATACACTCCTTCACTAATGCCAAAAAAAAAACTCATGATTCTTTTATTAAATGTTTAAGAACTTGTTTCTTTTTTCCTTCCATACATTCATAGCTTTTCTCTTCTTATTGATTTAGAACCCATTTTCCTTCCAATTTTGTTTAGAATATTCTTTTTCGAGGTTTCTATTATTGAAAGCTTACCACTTGAGCATATGATCTTTCTTTATTTATTAAATGTTATATTATATAACTTTTTTATAAAACCCTTTCTAAATTATTTATTTTATGATAGAGACATAATTATAATATAGGTCTTATAGTTATATGTAATATTATTTGTATGATTTTGTGCATGTAGATGATTAGTTTAAATTAAGTTTTTATATTTTCTCTTTTATTTATTTTTTATATGGTTACATGCTTTTCTCTTTCTTCTATTTTTTCTCTTCTATATTTTTAATGTTTTGAAATCTTTGTGATATTGTTTTTTTTAAATTTTTTTGTAGCTTATCATTGTTGGAATGTTTTGATAAGGGCATGACCTTTATTGAAATATTTTGATGATGATTTGTTTATTTTTTTGGTCTTTTTTCATTTGTTTTGATTTTACTATTTATTGTGACCTTATTTTGTCATATTTTCTCTTTTTTTGTGTGTCATTGTTTTGCACTAATAAATCTTTAATTTTAATTCAATAAGTCTATATACATTGTGCACTCTAAGGCATTTCATATGCATAAATAAGTGATTCTAAGATATATATTGAATATAATTTTATTAATTATAAAATTAGAATGTATTTAAGTCTATATTAATTTCATACTTGTAACAAGAGAAGGCTTAAGAGAAATGACACATAGTTTTATTTACGAACCCACGTCTCATATGAAAAAGGGTGGGAAATATACACACACATGGTTTTCTTGTTGACATGAATGTGTTAAATACCAAAATTTCATACCTACATAATGGTGGGACAAGGATAACTAAGGTAGGCCCATAAAACAACACACCATTTTTGTATGCCCTAGCAAGAGTGGACTTGAGATCAAGTAAAGGAGAGAATATTCTAACATCTACATACATATATTTACATATCTAAGAGAGGTTTCTTGGCATCAACTATTGACAAAGGGGTTTGGAAAGTTTTATATATGTTGGACCTACATAGCCACTTTCAGAATAAATTGACCACTTTTAGGAGGACTATCATTATTAAAGCATTCTGATTTGAGCTCTACCACCATCAGATGATTCGATGCTAATCACTATCTCATATTATTGTTATCTTTCTAGATTTTATTTTTTACTATTCTAGAACCTCTTTTTCAACACTTTCAACCTCTATTAGAATCTAGGTAAGTAAAAAAAATTATTTACCTAATTTAATAATTTTTGGGAATAATTGGGGTTTTATTCTTAATTTAGTTAAAGGGTCTGGATTGATAAATCAATAAATAATATGTGGAAAATAAGCTACCAATTTATGAAATTTATTGGTAATTAGAGATTTTCTAAAAAATAGTAATAAGAGGGAGAAAATAAGACATCTTAAACTATGCTGATCCGAATGAGATAGGATCTGATATTCACTATGCAAGCTTAGGACACTATCACAAATAGGATTCTAGCTTTTGTTTTCTGATTGGACAAGAGCACTGAAATCAGACATGAGTGGAACCAACACTGTAGTCCTTATTTGACATTGTTGTCATGAGGATCTAAGCTTTTTAGATTTTGTTTAGCAGGTTTGTGTGACCCCATATCTAAAGTTTTGGTAGCCAAAAGTTTGTAGATCTCCCTATAGAGTAGATTTTATCTTCAAACCCTATATTTCATTATAATTTTACCAATTTCAAACAAGGGGTGGTTAGTGTGTGTAAGATTCATTGGATGTAGATCCACACCCCTTGTTTGGGCATGCTGCATACATACCAATACTCCCAAGAGGGATCAAGCCATATGAAGTTTTCCTTTTGAAAGTGTTTGGTGCAATTGTGATATGAGAATGCAAGGAAATGCTAAATTGGGTGTTCTTGGGATGACTAGGGATTGGTGTAAGGATTTGAATAAGATGGAAATAGTATTGGATCGTATGCATAGAATAGGGAAATGTGCTTGAGTAGTCTTACTTGTATTCTTATTTGCTTTGTGATATTTGCCAACCCCTTTCCAAATAATCTTTGAATGAGATTTTATAGGGATCTATTGGTCATGGATTGAATTTGCTTACATTAGGTTGACAAGGATAAGGATGGGAAACTGGAAGGAATTGACTGTTGGGGATAGAAATGAGCTTGGATAAAAACATCAAAAGTGGACAAGAGTAGCATTGGTACTATAGTCCTAGTGTGGTGCTATTGCCCTGGGCAAATGGGACTTGGGGAGGATGGATTGGTCATGAAAAGAGGGTCTTGGATCAGCTAAGATCAAGTTAGAAAGGCTACGAATGATTGAGAATTAGTAAAAATAAGTTTATGAGGGTAATGAGAGCAAACAAGAGGGATCTATGGATTGGGAGTCATAAGCCACACTCAAGTTACCATTTTTAAATTTTTATATGACTAAATTACCTATCAAATTATTTTTAAAAATTCCATTTCGAGGTACTTTCATTCCTCATTTTCTCTAGAAAACTCTTATTTATTGTATATTAATGTATTTAGTTATATTTTCTTAGTGATTCTTATTATTGTGGTTAGTATAATATTTTAAACACTTTTACACCCTTCACATTAAAATATTTTGGTGAACGTGATCCTTTAGAACACATTAACCTTAGGGTTTAATTTTACTACACTTTCTAGGTTTGTTTGTACCTAATACAACTCATATTTTTAGGGCTTCCTTTCATTCTTCCCCCTACCCATAAGGTTTTTTAGTTTTTTTCTTAGGTTTTTCCTTTGGTTAGCTTACTTCATGATTTATATTATAAAAATGGATTCATGAAATGTAAATGATACATATTTTTTGAAAGCAAATATGCATGCTTGAAATGATTGTGAATTTGATTTTAAACTAAATGAAAAGCATAATGATGAAATTATTTAAAATATTAAGAAACATGTTATAAAAAACAATATTATTTTGCTAATGTTATGAAAATGATGAAATATCTAGCTAGAGTAAATCCTTCTCGTGTATTTGATTATGCTTCTTTTCTTTGTAATGATTTATCTCCTTCTCATTCTAAGTCTATGACTCATAACACTCCTATGTTTGAAACCAATAATAAAATTGTCCTTCATGATAGAAATGGTGCTAGTAGTTTTTAAGGTTCTAATAGTGCCCTATTGGCACCTATTTTTCCCACCCAAAGCATGTCTTATGTTAAAACCTCATAAATTGAGCATTTATGGACCTTGAAGAAGTATATCTTCTTACTAGGGGGATTAGTGATTGGCATAAAAATTATATTAAGAATATGACTTGTTTTTACTTCATCAAGAGGGGGGGATTCTAGAAGCTAATATGAAGTTATGTGTATGGCCCAATAGTTAACAGGATTTGTTCCTCATCAATAATCTCCTCTTCCAAACTCTCATTTTCAATCTCATTTTTGTTATCCTCAACCCTAGAGGATCATCCTTTGACCTTATTTTGGCTAGCCTTATGCACTCCCAAGTCCTGGTAGGAATGGAAAACCTTATTACATGTATTACACACATACTTATTATTATTAAATTTCTTATCTTCATCATCAAATGCATCAACAACACCATTATTAGGTCTTTTGGGCTTGAACCTCTATTTGGGCTTAGGCGAGGGCATCAACTTCCTATAGTAGCCTCCTAATCTAGAATTAAAACACTCCTACACACCACCAAGCTTCATCTTCTAAGAACAAGTGTCTACTTGCTTGCTAGTATTACAAGTCAGATTGTCATGTTTTCTTCAGACATGAGTAAGAATTACATTGAGGTAGCCTAATTAGAATTATTATATTAATAATAATTATAAATATATTATATTTCATTATAATATATATGATATTATATAATATATCATTTTATTATAATTATAAATAAATGTTAATATATATATATATATATATATATATATATATATATTAATATTATAATAAAAATAATATTTTTATTATATATTTTTAAATTGATCATCACTTTTTCCTAGAGTAATGAACTAGTATGAGACACATATGGGGCCCCAATCCCCAAATGATTACCAAATCAACAACGAATAGGCTTCAAATACACCACATACAACCATAACTATCCTCACAATTACCATATTTGCAGCCAACATGCCTCAATACACCCAATACGACCACAACACACCCATCAAGATTTTAACCTAGGTGGGATTGGAAACAACCAAGCCACTTTACCAAATCACCCACATCTCATCAACAATAATATAATTATTATATTAATAATATATAGGGCAAGTGCATAAAGTTGGGGGATAAAAAGGAGCTATCCATGGACATGATTTTCCCAAAATTTTAGAAAACTAAACTTGTGTAGATAATTTAAAATAGCTAAACTCAAAATTTGAAGATGTTATAAGAATATTAATTATATAAATTTAATTATAGTTTCCCAAATACTATTTTTTTAAATGATTAAGTATAACTAGGTCAAACATCTAAAACTTAATAGGAACTCCTATTTTTTCAAGAAAACATAATGGATATATGGTCATGTAGCCCACCATTTTTTTTAGCATCGTTTAATATTGTTTGAAACCCTTTGGTGAATATTTAGATAATATCTTCTAGTTTGTGACCTATATTATTTATATTTTATCAATGAATTTTTTTATTAATTTTGTAAGTAAATAGATCTTGAAAATTGACAAAAAATGGATAGTTGGCCGTGTGGCCCCCCTAACTATCTCAAAAAAATGAAAATGATTTTTTTTAATGTGTATATAATTAGGCCTAGTTTGTGTCCATATAATTTATTTTTCACTTGGATGAAAGAAAATAAAATTACATCAACATGTATAGGCATGTATATTTGCAGCATGTGGTGTCTTAAAAAATCTATAGTTAGAAATCAACATAGTTTGTAACCTTAAAATAGTCCCAAAATTATAAAAATTGTATATTTGAAAAGAGGAGAGCATGCTTGTTGTCATGGTAGTAATTTTTTAATTTGTTTTGTTGAAATTCCAAGTGTATTTAGCGATGGAAGTTAAAATTTATTATTTTCTATCAAAACTCTTCGACTTGGTTGTAGATTGATAGGTCCAAACCTTTGGTTTAGGAATCCATGCCATTTTTTACCCAATTCGAGAAATCTATCCCTACATACACTATCTATGTGCTTCTATAGTATTTGCAAGTTGAGAACATGATCTATCAAGTGATTTTTTATACCCCACCTTTGAAATTTTATCAATTATCCCATGGGTGATAGATCACGTTCAAAAAAGAGAAAAAAGTTGAATAACAAAAAACTTAAGAAAATACAAGAGCTGAGAGCAAAAATAAGGCACAAATGCAATCACATCATTTAAAGCAAGATACATAAACTATCTTTGATGAGCCAAATTCTGTAAACAATGATGTAATTAAAAATAATGATGAAAATGAAAAAAATCAATTCAATAATGATAAAATTGATAATAATGAATTGAATAATGATGAAATTGATAATAATGAATTAGGTAATGTTGGAAGATCACATTAAAAGTATAGTGTTTTTTATTTTATTGATGATGATTGTATGCATGATGCCTTACTTCTCAATAATGAAAAAAAAATCATGGAAAGAAATAATGATGAAATTCGCAATGAATAAAATTTCATTGAAGTTTTTTAAAAATTTTGATAGGGTAAAACAAAGTTTTATAGGGACCTAGAACCTCAAAGTGAAATATAAATGTTTAAATAGGCCCTCTTCGGCGGAATGCACAAAAAGAAAGTCTAGAAATAAGAGCAAAACAAAATTGAAAAAAATCAGATTATGTAAAGGGACCCTCCTAGGTATCTTCAACAATAGAATAGTCCTTAGCTGGAATGTTGGGTTTGTCTTTTGAGACCTTGGCATAGGTGAGATTTTTGAGGCCTTAAGCTTCCCCAGGGAATATCATCCTAGGCCATTTCCTGCCTTTCACTTGTAAAGGGTTTGCTTTGGGGGGACCCCCTTGGAAAAACCCAAGGGGGGGATTTCAAGACCTTGGGGGATTTTATACCAGGGGATTAGGGAGGGGGACAGGTAAAATAAACAAAAGTCTAAACAATGGCCTCCACCACTTGATGAAGCTCATTCTAATCTTGTATAAGCTTTACCAAGCCGAATCCTACTTGTTGAACCTTTGAATTGAAATTTTCCAACATTTGTTTATCTTTATCAAACTCCTTTTTTACAATGTCCTTACCCTTCTATTATGAGGTAGTGAGAGACCCAATTTCAATGGGTTTGGGCTTGGGGATGGACAATAACTTAAGTGGAAGGTTGTCAGGTAGGGATTAAGATAAGCTATTTTGGGGGCAGCATTCAAGGGGTGGGTGGGATCCCTCTATAGGATCTTCCTCTAAGGAGTCCTCCTTAGAAGAGGATCCTCCTAGGGAACCTTCTAACCTATTGTCCCCGAAAATGTCACTCATTTTTGTGACAACCTACGGATTATTTTGGCCCTGCACAGACTAAAATTTCTCTCTTCCCTTCTCAAAATTTGTTCTGAGCTTTCAAATTCCTCATTTTTCAAGCTTTTTCAGTAAAGGTATTAGTAGGTTCAACAAGTTCAAAGGCTTCTGCAGGCAAGTTCAATCAAAAGAACAAGTTTCTAACACTTAGTCATTTCCAGGATTGGTTCAACACCTTGGTTTAATAAAAAAATGTCCATCGGCAAGCTTCAAAGAACAAAGGCTTGAACCGTTGAACCGTTGAACTTTGAACCACTTTGGTTCAATGGTTCAATGGGTTTAACGACCAATTGGTTCAACGCACTTAGTGCAAAAGATTAAAAAGACTTAGCCAAATAACAAAGAATGAATCGATTGAAACATTAAACCATTGAACCAATGTTGGTTTAATCGGTAGGTTCAAGGGGCTGCCCCAAAGCCAAAATAACAAGTGCCCTTGTGGAGGGTAGTGAGCAAAAGCGGACAAAAGTTGGAAACCCCTCAGGAAAATGGCTAAGTAAAAGAGGCTGAAAGGATTCT
The DNA here is from genome assembly GCA_037957365.1 of Torreya grandis. Lineage (NCBI taxonomy): Eukaryota > Viridiplantae > Streptophyta > Pinopsida > Cupressales > Taxaceae > Torreya > Torreya grandis. Next base: position 12,032,795 of record JARHVA010000002.1, on the reverse strand, counting down.
TTCGGGAAGATTTTTCTCGAAAAAATGTTTAAGACAAAATTCCTTTAGAATTTTTGTCCGAAGGAATTCACTCGGAAAGAAATTTTGAAGAAATGGAAAAGAACAAATAACTAAGTAACATAAACTTTCCTTCGAACATTTTGTCCAAAGGAATTCTTTCAGGATTTTTGCCCGACAAAAAAATCCCAAAAACCAAAAGCCCATCGAAGAAGTAAGAACCCACCAGGGAAGTCGAAGCCTGAAGTCCACCCAAAAAATCTCAAAGGATAGATACCCTTGCGGGGGGCACTTGACGACAGAGAAAGGATAGTTTTAAAAGCCCGAAGGGACACCTTCCCTTTGGGACGTTCCAAAGGTTGAATAAATGCGCAAAAAGGAACCTTCAAAGACTTAGACAAAAAGGGCTTCAAAGGATGAACTAAATGAACTGATTGAACCGTTGAACTAAAAAGTTTAATGAGTTCATAGATTCAAAGGTTTAACCAGGACTTAGAAAGATAAAGGAAGTAATGATTGAGCGAGACATAGAATGAACCAATGAACTGATTTAACCTTAAACTGAAAGAGTTTAAATTTCAATGGTTTATAGGTTCAAAGGTTCAAAGGTGGCCTTAGTCAAGGAAAAAGCAGCTAACAGGTGGTTCAACGGATGGTTCAACCAAGGAACGGGGAAGCAATTAAACTAAGAATCGACTGACTGAAAAGAGAGCCCAAAGACTCAAATTTCTACAGGGGAGAGAGGAGTGAGACCAAAGGATGAGAAATATTTTCAAAAGAGTTATTTCCAGTAGGTGGAATAGTGGATCAAGTAGACTTAGACTATTGAGCACACCAAATCAAGGACGCAAGCCTATTTTTCTTCCATAAAGTAATGGCAAAATTGGACAACTGTGTAGATATCAAAAAAAGGACCAGATAGTCCATACTAAGAAGAGACATCTTAGAAGAATAGACATGCCATAGTTATGGCAATACATTATTCCCAGCATGGTCCCTCCAGACAAAAATGAAGGCGCATTGAAGACGTTGACTGCAGCATGGGCCATCCCATGGAAAAGAATGCCAATCCTTGTGTAGTTTCTATAACATTGTAATTTATCTCATTAGTAAAGGAGACTTTTCATTTTTACAGGAGCGAAACTCTGCCTAGTTGAAAGAAGAATACTGAGACTTTGAGCTCAGATTGTAATTTCATTTCATTTTATCTGAATGAGAAAGCAAGTTGTTTATAGACTTTGTGATGTTTTGGATTGTATCATTTTAGGAGATCATTCTTATGTTTGTCTTCTGAAGGTGTTCTTATTTATTTAATTTGGCAAGCAGAATTAGTGAAAGTAATAAGGAAGGTGTCCTGAAGCCAACTGTGGGAAGACTTTATGCTTTCACAATTGTTTTCAGTCTGTGTTTTTCTTTTCTTTCTATGTTGAGGATTCTGGGATGACTTTGTGCCACAATTATCCTTTGTGATATACTCTTTGGGTAGTTGAGGTGGAAACTTTGTGTTCTATTTCATCCTACTGGTTAATGCACCCTTTTGACATCGGTTACTTTTACTACCTGAAAGAAACTCTTGTTGTTTCCTGCAAGAACACTTCTAAAAGAAGAGAAGTGCCTTCAATTTTTCCATAAAAATTTTCTCCTTTGTCTGTGAGAATCATCTCTAAAAGAAGAGAGATGGATGGTTTATTCTTCCCCCATGTATTATTTTCTACTTATTTACATAGTATATAGCTCCTACGCATTTATAGGGAACCTCCCCTTGATATGAGGAGAGATTAGTCCCCTTTTGATGTGGTAAACCTAGACAACTGGCTGACCAATCTTCCTACTGTGGTTGATCAGACCTATTTTGTTTATCAGTACACTAATTGACAAAATATTCACCCAACATAACCTAGGAGTGTCTGGCCATATTTTACAAGCAGAAGGATAAGACCTTAATGGAGGATGGAGTTAGTGTCATTGATATGATGGAGTAGGACAATGCTTTATAAAGACATGTGAAGGAAATAAGGGAGACTAATTTTAAAACTGATGAAATGACTAAGTAGAAGGAAATGGTGATAAAAAATTAGGGTGTACTTACCTTCCAGAGTCATGTACCTCATGACCTAAAGGTGGACATCAGGGTAGTATCATGGCAGGTCAGTGTGAGAAAAACCCTTTTTATTAGTTTACATGAAGTTTTTGGTTTGAAAGAAACACTATAGGGATTCTTATTTCTTGGATTGATCTTTGAATTATTTTATGCCAGCACAGGACATACTTGTGGCATCACCAATAAAGTCCTCAAAGATGTTTATGGAGATGCCCTACATGGTGACCTTGTTTTTTGTCCATGCAAAAATGAAATCTTAGACCACCATGGCATTGTGTTTGGCAATGCACTCCATAAACTTAGTAAGCTCTCCTTGATTTTCTTCCATATCTTCTTCTGTTCTCAAACCTCTTTACAAGAAGTGAGCTCTAAATGGTCTCTATCACTGCCCATGGTTGTAATAAGTGCAAGGATGGAGAGAGTGAGCCAAGAGTTTTAGATGTAGTCTAAATAACAATGTGTTGAATGGGAGGGAACACCCACCAAAATAACATTGACATAATTATATCCCCTTACCTAAAAATAAGTGTGAGTCTATAGGATCATGATTTGGCTCATCGAGTTAAGGGGTTGCACATGTGAGGAGATAATAGATTTAAGTTTCATATGTACCTTCTATGTAGATGACACTATCCACATTAGGGTGGATGCTACCTTCATCATAATAGTTAGTTAAATAGTGGAGCTCCACTCCAGTATTGGTGAGGAGGTTGGCCACCCCATTTCCTTCTCTATAAGTGTGAGTGAGTTGGACATACAATATGGTTTGTAAAATGTGCTTCACATCATCAATGATCTCCTTGATAGTGTGTGAAGGAATAGTTTTTCCTTTCAAGACATTTAGGATGTTTATTAAATCTCCTTCTATAATGATTCTATTTTGGTTGATATTATCTGCTAGCTGAATACCCCAGAGGGCTGCCTTGGCTTCGGCTAGATGGTTTTTTTGCTTACCCATGGGACCCACATAAGCCACCGACATATCCCCTTTAGAGTTTCTTATGATACCTCCTCCACCTGCAAGGCCTGGGTTGCCTTTAGAGACCCCATCAAAATTTAGTTTAAGCCACCCCTTGAGGGGCCCTACCATTTGGTTTGTTTATGAATTAAGTCTTTTGTGGAAGAATAGATAACTTGTTGGAGGTCCTAGTTATTGAGAATGAGCCAGGCTAAAGGGGGGTGAGCTCCTTATCTTTGGGAGGGAAAGCCTTCCAATTTTTAAAAATGGACTAATAGAGCTGGGAGAAGACCCTCTTCATTTGATGCCTTTTGTTATGAAATAATCTATCATTGTGAAGTTTTCAAATGCACCAGAACTAGTGAGGAAGGGCGAGGCACCAAAGGAAGATCAAAGAAGGAATGTTCCACGAGGGGTTTCATTGTAGGATGAGGTCCAAGATACTATTGGGTTTAAACCAAACCATGTTGAGATGATTGAGAAGCCCATTAAACAAAGACAAATTGAGGGGGAATTCTAGAAAAAGGCATTTAGTGGAGTCTTTAGCACTTCGATAGATTGAGCATCTATTAGGATAATCAGTCCCCTTTTGGTTAGGTTCTCCACATTCAGAATATTTTTTTGCACTACTAGCCAATAGAATAAGTTGACCTTAGGGATAAGATGATTTACCCATAAATTTCTCCAATGGTCCTAGTTATTATCCAAATTGAGTTTAATGGCATGGCTTGAGGATACCAAATATGCACCATTGTCTCCTGCTCTCTAGATAAAATGATCTTATTTCTAAATAGAGGGAATGTGGATCTGATTTAAAGTTTGGTTGAGGTTCTATATGGATTGATATTCTTCCAAAGGAATATCTATGTTGGGTATTAACTTCCAACACTTAATTCTATCCTTGATTTCCTAGTAATCCTTTATCTTAGACCCCATCTCTGTTTGAGCTGACCATACCAATCAGCCCATGTCCCCTAAGCAGAGAGGGGGTGGGGAATATCCAAGCATATTTTAAAAAATCAATTTTCTCACCATTACCAATTTTCCAAAGGATGCCTCTTTTCATAAGGTCTTTATAGCTAGATATAGCCTTTTAGAAGGTGGAACCACCGACAGGTCCCTCTTCCCATAGGAAGTCATCCTCTTCACCTCCTTCCAAGTATTTGGCCTTAAAGATTCTTGTCCATTCGCCATTATCCTTCATCAGGTGCCAACCTATTTTAGCTAATAAAACTCTACTCATAGTATTTATGCTTCTCAACTCGAGATCTCTATTAGCTTCGGGGAGGCATACTTTTTTCCATGTAATCAGATTGAATATGAATATTTCTTCACTGCCTCTCCACAATTTTTTTTTTGAATTTGCTCAATTTTGGAGGCCACACTAGATGGCATTTTGAATATTAATATAAGGTAGATAGGAATACTCTGAATTGAGGCCTTGAGTAGATGATATTTCATCAAAACATATAATGAGGAAATAAATAATGAATAAAATGTCATCCCACCACTAATAAATGAAATTAATGATGATTTTGAAACACACTCTCAACAAGATCCATTAGTAACCTCACCTCAAATAATTATGTGTATAAAAGGTAAGTACTTAATTAAAGTCGATGAAAATATTTTGAAACCAATGCCTAATAAAATGTTTGATTGCCATTCAAGAAGACTAACTCAAGAAATTTGGGATACTTTCTTTCATAATTTGATTCATGATACTAAAAGATATCAATTATTTATTTCATTGATGAAATTGATTAAGATGAGACCTACTATGTACACATTAGGGTTAAAAACATCTAATATGGATGATGAAAATGTAAAAATTATTGAAAACTTATATGATGCATACTATATTTTAGACCCTAAATCACATAATAAAGATTTTAATGTTGACTAGTATATAATAATAACTTGTGCGGTAAGTAGTAAACAAGGAAAAAATGATTGATTTCAAAAACAAGCTGAACACTTGATATAAATAGAAAAACATTAATTAAATAAATTTCAAGATGCAAAATCCTTCAAGAACCCAATAATAATGAGATATGGGCATTCTCTGGTTGACTTCCATGAAATGACAAGAATATAGCCAATGCTATAAAAGAGTTACTTGCACAATTTTGGAATGAAAATACTAGAGTTTTGTTTTATGCAAGAGATGTAGTCAAAATAAGAGTTAGTTATCATATTCATGAACCACATCTGGAACATTTATTGGATATGACTCAAACACAATTGTACTCCAATCTTTTGGATAAACATCCACAAATTTATATTAGTCAAAAATATTTTGAGATGATGAAACCTTTTTATGTAAAACTAAATCACACACACATACCACTTGTTATTGTAGGCAACATCTTGAGTTTGCAATGCACTATGATGTATTATGCCATATTCATTGTACTTTGCATGTTAACAATATTTTTTAGGAGTGTAGCTTAGAAGTTCCACCAAAATCAGCTAGAGAATTTATTCCAACCATTTTTTGTGAAAGATGAGATGGATAGTTCTTTTATAACAAAGCACGTGTGGATGGAAATTGTAACATTTATGGTGGATTGCTAAAACTAAAAAATTGTATCCATGAAGATGAAACAAGTGAAATTAGACAAGAATTAGTTGGTTTGAGCAAATATAAATCTATGACTTATCAAGTAAAATATGGAAAATAATATAAAAGGTGTGAGATTGTTACAAAATAATTACTTGTTTCAAAATTTATAGTCAAATTCAAGGATAAAATTATTTATGAGTATGCAAAGAACACACACAAGAATAGATGGTTATATAAACATTTAAAGATAAGCAAGGGCATATTCCAACTTGGTTCAATTATTTTAGAAGTAAACTTTTCTAAAAATTACACATTCAAACCACAAGTGGAAGTTTAATCACAATATTACAACTCATCACAAGTTACCATATTTGTGAATATAACATTCATGCATGCACCTTATAGTATTGATCAAGATCAAAAAATATTAATGGAGTACCATTATATATCAATGATGATCGATAACATTGTACAGAGTAAGTGCAAGGTTGTTTTGAGAAGTTATATGGATAGTTGATTGAGAGGAACATTCATTTCAATCAACATGACATTTGGTTAGATAATTGCACATCATAATTCAATAATGCATATACGGTTTATTGGTTGAGTAGGATGCATGTTACCACTAGTGTAGAACATATTTAGAGTTTCATTGAGGTTGGCCATGTAAAAGGGGATCATGATGATACTGGAGCATGTGTAAAAAGAGCCATTATAAGGGAAGATTTGAAATTTAATGAGGGTGCTCATGTGATTGATGTACAAAGTGTGGTTGAATGGTTTAATGAGAAAATGTGCCATGGTGATCAACCAAATTATATTAGTTGTAGATATTTTTGGTTAATGAAGAAAACTTGGCAAAGTATGAGGATTGTATGACTGTAATGGGTTCAAGTGAGCTCCACTCATTTCATAGCTCAAATGCAGGCTCTTAGAATATTCATATGAGACACTTGACATGTTTTTCTTTTGCATGCATGGACTCTATTTGGAATGAGTGTGATTCAAAAGAGTGGGTGTATGACTGGAGTTCCAGACCTCTAATTCTAATCAACACATATCAAGTTCTATGAGCATTGTAATTTAAAAATATGACATTGTCACATGACTTTGACCATTTATTTGATCAATATAACTAGGTAAAATATTATTAATTATGTACTATTTAATCTTATTATCTATCTTCATATAGTGTCATTAAATTTTTTTTTGTGATAGAGGGCATGTTTTTGTAGTTATTGTAGATGAGGATAAATAAGAGGGAACAAATTACTATTTATGATGGTGTGTAGAGGAAAAGAAAAAATTGACTTCCACAGTCATAAATGGAGAAAACATTGAGTATCCTACTAGGTCTATGGTAATCACTATAACTTGGATTCGATGATTTCCAATCCAAAATTTAGATATATAGTTGTTTGAAGACTTTGAAACACACATGAAGATACTACACTATTCATATTTGGTTCTTGCAATGAATATTTAATTTAAAAAATATCATGGGAGGCCATTAAACATGAATCAAATCATGAATCTATTCTTCATACTATCAAAATTAGAGTAGATCATAGTGGTTTGATGAATTCATATGTGCAGATATGTCAAATTCTAAAATGTAGATATAATCAATTTTACCAAATATTTTTGATTTTGTAGGGAGTACATATAAATTTTATTTTTTATTACTCACTAACAATGTTTTGTAGGTTAGTGGTGCCATATAAGATTCCACTTTCACATGGTTAGCACTATTAGTAAATAATTTAATATTCTTAAATCCAAGATAGTCTTGATAAAATTACTTTGCATTTGTCCTTGAAATGAGGTTGCCTTGAATGAATGAAGGCGTAGAAAGAGCATAATGGTTATTTAAAGTGTTTGATGTGGTCAAATGCTTTCATGATTTGACCTATATTTGGGGACGGTGGTCTCCTTGATTCCATTTTGATCTTAACTCACCATGTACTTGACTTAAATTATTCACTTCTTCTTCAACCAACTTGTTTTCAACTCCCATGAAGAAGTTCCATTATTATATGGTAGTTTGAAAGACCTTCAATGCTTCTTTGACTCCATCAGATGAATACTTACTTGATAAAGGCATAGGGGTATCATGTTTGACATTATTAAAATCCTATTTACTATGAGTTCATGGTATAAATATCTCCCCATTCATCATTTATTCTTTCTTACCTACATGTAATTGATTGTCAACTCCCAAGTTGTTACTCTCTCATTGCATTCACTGGCATCTTCATGATATTGTATGATTTTTAACATAAGATACTCACTTATGGAAATTCCTCCACATTTATCATGTAAATAAATTTTAGGAATATTTTTAAGTCTTATTTTATTTCAAAATATGATAAAAATCCTCAAATTAGAGACCTCTTTCCTTGGAGAGGTAAACTAGCTCGCTTGATTCTTGACTACACCAATCCACCTCATTATTGTAGCCAAGGTGGATAGGGTATAGATAAATATTATTATGATAAAAATTATGTATTAAATATGTAAAACAGAGATAATTAATATCTTTAATCATGTCAACCTCTCACCTTGGGTCATTATCAGTTTTCTTGAAAGAAGGTTCACTAGGCCACTAGCTTGTTAGGCGTATTTGGAGGTGGATGAAGAGTAAGATTGGAGATATGAGATAATAATAATATTGAAACATTTTAAAAACCTTTGTATACTCTTTTATATCTTCCATTTATATTTTAATATCCAATACCTTCACAAAGTGATTACTTGGTACTCAACTTAGCTCATTTAAGCCTAAAAATAAGGCCATGCTTGCAAACAGTCATGTATAACCTCATTTTGATTTTATTTTAAGGATTAATAACAATAAAACATATTAAATACATTATAAATCACCTATAAATAAATTTTTATAGCATTTATAGTAATATAACTTGACTTATAACACTTTTGGTCCTCTCTAAGTTTGTTTTTCCTTCATTTTTGCATGTGTAGCCTATGCTTTTGTATTTTATATCTCCTCAGGCATAGTAAAAACATTATTACACTTGAAAATGTTATTAAATGTAACTTAAAACCTTTAATAAATTTTAAGATAATTTTTAATTATAAAACCCAAGTTATGTCCCTTTTTGTGCAAACTAGGATCTACATGGCAATAAACAAGCCAGTTTAAAAAATATTTTTTATCTTGAGTTGTATAGGGTATCAAGAGATCATTATATTTTTATAGGTTTTTGAAAACCCCATTTCTAACCTCAAATCATTTTATGTATAGTTACAATCAAGAAAAATCACCATAATAATACAATATCAAGCCTATAGACCCTCTTTGTGGCTATGTGCATGCATGTGGGCTATGAAATTGACTTTGGAGGCCTAAATGACATGGTATGGATATTTTTATATATATTAAGTTTGTTTTAATAATTTAATATGACCTTAAAAAATGTATGAATCACTTGGAGTTCTCCCAAAGACTCAATATCTCCAATGATGCACAAACCTATTGACAACTTTCACTTTTTCACCTTATGTACAGGCCTATGACTGATCATTTCACCTTTGATCATGGTGATAACTTATTTAAATGATTATTTGGGCCTATAAAATGTATCTCAATTATTAAAATGACTTGAACATGCTTGGATCAATCATAAATACCCAAACTTGTCTCTTTTCAACTGAATATGAACCTCTTCATGTGGGCTCCTATGCATGAAAAACCATCTTGTAGGACATCCCTATAGGTTTTGAAAATTTTAAAAGTATTATTGATTGGTAATAATCTTAATATAGGATATTTATTGTGGCTTTATCATCTTTAAGCTCTTCCAAGCTTGGTATGCTTTAGGATGAGTACTTTTTAATCTACATTAGAATGGGTGGTGGGTTTGTCAACCGAGCATGATGGGAGGCAAAGAACATGGTCATAGACATTTTCCACCCATATGAACATGTTGGTAGTTCTAGTTTTTAGTGAAGAATCATCAAAAATGGAGTTCTAAAACAAAATTTCAAACTTTGACAACATTTATTGTTAGTGTTTCTACCCTCCTAAACAGTAGTGAAAATGTATTTTTAGGTGGACTTGGATGTGAAGGTCATGGAAACATGTGTAATTAACCTAATAGATAATATAAAAGATATATATTTTCAATTGGGGTCCTGGAGGTAAAAATTCTAATTAGATCTCAAAAATTTGTCTCTTCATTAACAAAAAGTTGCATTTTAGGACCTATTACTATAACTTATGCCATAACTTACTATCGATTGTTAAACTAAAGTGATCCAGGGTAAAAAAATAGATTTGTTTATCATGGTTGGAATAAGGTGATTCACCAAATTTAAATGAGTTTATCATATGCTTGAACCCACACTAGATCTGCATAAGACAATACTAGCTCACACAATCTCACAATCTAGTTAACTGCATAAGTATTTCATAAACTAAGTTCAAGAAGAACACTAATTCATACCTATGGATAATTTCAAAACACCATAAATGAGGTAATAAATAAGGACAATGGATATGGAATAATATCCTTCACAAGGCCATCATGCACAACTCACTAAACACTGATCCAAGGAGATAGGTAAAGAAAGTCTTTTATTGCATCAAGAGGTAGTTTATTACAAATTTTGATAGGGGTTAGCCTTATCAAATGATAATATCTTGATATTCAAAATCAAATATTCCTTGTGAAAATATAAAATCAGAGAGAGAGTTACAATGTGGAAGAAAATAGGAGATATAGGAGAAAGGGGAGAGAGAGAAAAGGAACACATCAACCATAAATGAGCTACCACCTTTCAATGAATGCTCAACCATATTTTTATCTAATTAGGGTTAATACATCATAGACAAAATAGGCTTCATTTGTCCCAATATTTTCTGAATCTTCTCATTGGTTTAGCAACACACTATAGGAAAATAGTTTATCAAAAATGATGAGTCATGATCTTGCTATGAAGAAAAACCCTTAGAGACCCTGGAAATATATTAAATGCTCCAACTAATTTCTCCAATCACTAGATCTATATCTTGGGACTTTACGATATCTTCCACATGACTTGATTATGAGGATAAAATACTCATATCTTTAAACTTGACAAAACCATCACCATGTCTACTTTTTATGGCTATAGGTACCTTCTTGTCGAGAAAATGACTACTTTGGAAAATAAGACACTTCTCCATATACTGTTTATATCTGCACCTACTCTAACCTAAATATAGATTTACTATAGATTGAAAACTAATTCATTCATTGGTTTTCTTATAGTCATTATGTCAATGAAAGTCTACAAGTTGCATAGCCTTGTTCCTAAAATATATTAGGTTTAAACAAACCTATTTTGTATCTGAACTTTAATGGCAATAGAGCTTCATCATTAACAATCTTCACTGTATGGCTATGTGTTCTTAATGGTATTTGACCAAGATCTAATGGAAGTATATCCCCTTTGAAATGTTTGTTTTGGTTTGACCTAAGTCACATATTTTTTTCATTCGAAGTCTCCTAGTTTTGACTTTTAATATTATCCATTGATTTTGATTTGGGATTCTCAAATTGTGCCATTTATCAGCTCTACATTGATTCTATGGGCCCTACAACCAGTTCTACTAGTTCCTACACTTGTGTCATCTAACATCCTCATATTCACCCTGAGCTTGTTGACTCTTTGAATTTATTCACACTGTTGGTATACTTTTCATGGATTAAATTCACACCATTGATTTTCCTTATAGTTACCAAAATTTTGACACTTAGTAGATCTTTATTTGCCCTCAGGATCCACTGATTGGTTGACCTTTTACTCATCATTGATCTGCTTTGGTATGATGGATCATGTATCATCGATTTAATTTCCACTTGATCAAACACACACTATTGATCTAGTAAGTCACCATGATCATGACACTTGTCATCGATGCATTTAATCTTAGGATATGCTAACCTTTTGACCTGAAGCTTGTTGTTAGATATTTGATACATGATTTAACATGCACCATCAATCTTTTGGGCCCACTAATATCATTGATCGTCCACTCACCATTGGATCTTGATTCAAGATTCCATGATTTGGACACTTGTTAGCTTCATGTTTATCTTTAGGATCCTTTGGGTTTTTTTGAATTCAAATATCTATTCATTGTGACTTTTATTTGATGTCCCCGTGCACATCTGATTCTATTAGTTTAACTTTGAGGACTTGTATCTAGAGATAGAAAACTCATTAAGATACCAATTTTATAGAGAATGTTAAAGGCATGAAAAACATCATGTCCATGAAATATTTTAAATTTGGTTGACTTATTAAGTGAATTTATCAAATGTGAAACCATATTAAGTCGTTCTTTCCTACAAGATGTGTTGGGATGGTTTGGTTGTTTAAGATCACCGAATTCACACTTTAAGCCTACTTAAAGTGTTTCAAAATCTTGAAAATGAAAAGTGATCTTCTCCTAAAGTCTATCTACTCCTTCTACTACTATATCATTCTTCAATCAAGACTCTACTCAGCTTCTCCCTCTAAATCTAGTCAAAGTTTTGTATGTGGGCCAAATTTGGCCAACATCTTTGGCAACTCAACTAGGAAACATTCCTGCTATGCTTGAGAACCCAGACTATTTGTCTTGACTAGTTCATTGGGAATGGAGTCCCCTTTATTATTTAACATATTAATCTAAAGCTAAAAATGGCTGTCAAATTATGGATAAATATTCTTGAATCAAAAAGGATAATAATAACAAAAAAAATAAAGGCAAGTGCATGCATGCACTTAGAGGAATGAAAAAACAACTAAACTACTAAATAAATGTACACACATGAACTTAGATAAAAGCATAAAATCTACTCTAATATGTATAAGGATGTAAATCATAAGTACTTTCCCCCTAGATCAAATGGGAAGCTTCTAGCATTATTCACTTGTAATATTCTAGGATGAAAGATACCTTACTTTTAAGAGCTCATGATAGGTGGGCTAAGATGCCTGATTGCTAACTCTTTTAGAATGCTCTCAAGTGGATGAAAGGGGATGAACATGTCTCTAATGTAGATATACTAGTCCATTTATTCAAGTATTGCTTCATATTGTATTATAGAAGCACTTGTAACTTTTTCATTTGATGGTTCAATTATTTGCTCTAAATTAAGCACAACATGTGATGGTTACTCCTTGTCATCGTCCAACTAAGCTAGGTACTTGATATGGCATCCTCTTGTCAATACAAATATTAGGAAATCAGATTTTACTTGACTCTAATGCTCTATTACTACATCATTATGTTTTTTAGGCATAATCAAATTATAGTTTCCTTGGAGAGGAACATAGCCTGCTCCCAAGATCTCAAACAAGTTCTCCAATGTGACCAAAGTTATAATTTCAACCTCTGATGACTCATTAGGATCATGTTTTTCAATATGCACATTTTGTTCATCTATTTCTTATACGTGCTTACCTGAAGGTACATGTGTGTCATCCAAACTTGAATAGAAATATTCAAGTTCATCCCAAAAGGTAGCCTCCTCTTGGTCATTGGAAAGGATGTCAATCTCAACCTCACCAAGAATCAATCTATAGCAGCTAGATTGGTCTTTTTCCTCTAAAGAGAGGGGAGGATCATCCTTACAAGCAAGGTCTTAATCATCATGATTTTAATACTCTTCACTGATATGTTCATCAAAATTTAATGCTTGAACACTTGAGATGTATCCTTCATCAACCTCACTCAAGATTTCATCTTATTCTTCAACTAAAAATTAGGGTTGATTTAACCATCCAGGGTCCAAAACATCACACTTGTCTTGCTCAAGTTCTGATATGTTTTCCTCTTACTCCAAAATATCAGGGTTATCTTCATTTATCACCTCATCTTAAAGTGGACTAGCCTCTAGTTCTTGGTTCTGATCCTCTTCTTCATCTATGTATAATTAACCTTTAATAGTCCATTCAAGGTTTGATCTATGTTTAGTTTGAGGATTTTCCTCTTCAAGTAGGTTTTTAACATTAAGTTATTCTATTTAACTCAATAAATTAGAGCATAAACACTACCATTGATCTTCTAAGTTGTTTGAGTTAACCTTGACCTCCATAATAGGTTCATGAGGGTTGTCTTCTTTTGGCTCATCAAAATCCTTCAACTTGAAAACTAAAGCATGCTCCTACAAATGAATTGGGCTACCTATCATGATATCCTCTTCATAGACACTTGCATTTTCCTCCCCAGGTTCACCTATGACTTCAAGTTCATCCTCTATCCTTTTTAGAATAGGTTCTTTCTCCAATATGGAGATGGTGGGAGGGTGAATAAGTTCACTTTGCTTGTAGCTTAAGAGAGTGTCCTTTCAGCTAGGTACCTTGAAGGGTCTCTTTGGTGGCTCTTGAACCGGTGCTTAGTTTGCCTTAACTAACATGTCCACCTTCTTATTTATGCCTTTATAAATTAATTTTCATGATGGAAATGAGTATGGAATAAACACCTTTTCTTCCTTTTTAATGGTTATAAGAAAGGGTGGCCTCACAAGTGAGGGCATGACATAGCCATAATTGAATGTGTTAGAGAAGATCCATGATGGGATAGATTCATGATCTTGAATGGAAATGGGCATAAGGGTAGGAGAGGGAAAAATGATTGGTCCAGATTTAACATACTCTTTCTCCCACTATTCAAACACCTTTTCAATGGATAATACCCACCTTTTCAATTCTTGCTTCTCAACGTGTGGATAGTCAGCGTATTCAATGGATGCCCACACATTCCAAAAATCATGAAAGAATATCCTTATCCCCTCCATGGCATGAATATGGAATTCTTGTCCAATTTTAACCCCTCATTGATTTTCATGATTGTTTTGCCTTAGTCCAATATTACCTCTCTGACTTTTTACAATGATGTACTTTGACAAGGTTGACTAGGGGGTTGATTAGGAACTCTTGAAGGCTGAGCTTTAGGCTCTTGGAGGGGAGAAGGCACATAAGAATGATCCAAATGAGCTTGTTCATCTTCATACAATATCAACACACTGTCTACATTATAGATCATGCTTCTCATCATTACTATGTCTTTATTCTCATAAGATGACCATTGTTTACCCTCATAAATTGCCCATCTATTCTTGACCAACTGAATAACACTCCTTTCCTCTTATAGAATATGGATAGGGATGACCAGATAAACTTATAAATCCCTACCAATCTTCCTTATCAACATAATATAAACTGATAATGCTTGCTTGAATTCTGATAAGGATGTAACAAGATAAGCTTGGTCTTAACAAGGGGAATTAGAGGACTGATTTAAATGCAAAGGAGGTTGATCTTGGTCATATATAGGGGTGGGAGGAGGGCAAAGGCCATGATAGGGCTGATAGGCTATTTGAGGGCCATTTGGGGGGAACACATAAACATTATTTGCCTGATAAGTGTGATGCTGAAGTAAAGAATAAGCATATTGATCAAAATATGATTGATTGTACATACTATATTATGATGATTAGGCACGTAGGCTACTTAAACTAGCTGATAGATGCTGAGAGTCACCATTGGTGTTTGCAAATGTTCTTCTAAAGGCTGATTTCATTGAAAGGCAACACCAAGAACCTTTCAGTGAGATGCAAAACATAGTAAGTCCCACTGAGTGTGCCAAAAAATATTATGACATGATATTGCACCCTTGTTGAGGAGTTATTTAGGCTCATCCAATCCCATTCATAATATGGGAATAACCCCAGGCTGTGGGTATCCTATAATAGGGTTAAACCTGTGGAGAAGGCCGACTTTATTTTGATGGATCACCTAAACTAATGATTCTACTTTGAAAAGGATTAAAAAAGGGGAAATAGAGATCCTAATAAATCTAACAAGGTGATGCACCAAATTTAAATTAGGCTCTCATATGCTTGAACCCATACTAGATCTACACAAGATAATACTAGCTCACACAATCTCACAATATAATTAGTTGCATAAGTATTTCATAAACTAGGTTCAGGAAGAACACTAATTCAGACCTACAACTAACTTGAAAACACCTTAAAAGAGGTAAGAAAGAAGGAAAATGGATATAGAAGAATCTCCTTTACAAGGCCATCATGCACAACTCATTAAACATTGATCCAAGGTAGGAGATAGGTAAAGAAAGTCTTTTATTGCATCAAGAGGTAGTCTTAAATTTTTGATAGGGGTTAGCCTTATCAAATGATAATCTCTTTCTCTTTAAAATTAAAGATTCCTTGTGAGAATCTAAAATCAGAGAGAGAGTTACAATGTGGAAGAAAATAAGAGATATAGGAGAAAAGGGATAGAGAGAGAGGGAGCCTATCAACCATAAATGAGTTGTTACCTTTCAATGACTTCTACACTATATTTGTATCTAATTAGGGATAATACATCATAAAAAAAATAACCTTCATTTATTCCAATAGCCTATGAATCTTCTCATTGGTTGATAAACACACTAGAGGATAATAGTTTGCCAAAAAATATGAGTCCTGATCTTGCTATGAAGAAAAATCCTTAAAGACCTTAAAAATATATTAAATGTTCCAACTGCTTTCTCCAATCACCAGATCTCCATATTGGGACTCTACACTATCTTCCACATGACTTGATTATGAGGACAAAATCCTCATATCTTTAAACCTGACAAAGCCATAACCATGTCAACTTTTTATGGCTATAGGTACCTACTTATCGATAAAATGACTATTTTGGAAGATAAGACACTTCTCCATATCTTGTTTATATCTACACCTATTCCAAATTAAATATAGATTTACTATAGATTGAAAACCAATTCATTCAATGGTTTTCCTATAGTTATTATGTCAATGAAAGTCTATGGGTTACATAGTCTTGATTCTAAAATATATTAGGTTTAAACAAACCTATTCTATATCTGAAATTTAATGGAGATAGAGCTTTATCATTAACAATCTTGATTATATGGCTACATCTACTTAATTGTATTCTCTCTTAGATCTAATGGTGGTATATATCCTTTAAAACATTTATTTTAGTTCAACCTAAGTAGCATATGTTCTTCGTTTGAAGTCTCTTGGATTCAAATTTTAATATTATCCATTAATTTTGATCTGAACTTATTAAATTATGCCATTTTTTAGCTTCACATTTGTTCCATGGGCCCTGTAATTAGTTTTACCAGTTCTTGCACTTGCACCATGTGGCATCCTCACATTTTTCCTGAGCTTGTTGACTCTTTAACCTTATGCACACCATTGATCTGATTTACATGGCTCAAATGTGCACCATTGATTTTATTGGTAGTTACCATGGTTGTGACACTTGGTAGATCCTTTTTTGTCCTCATAATCCACTGACTGATTTACCTTTTGCTCATTTTTTATCTTCTTTGGTATGATGGATTGTGCATCGTCGATCTCCTTTCTACTCGATCAAATGTGCAATATTGATCTACTAAGTCACCATGATCATGACACTTGTAATCAATGTATTCAATCTTAAGATACATTGACATTTTGACCTTAATCTTGTAATTAGATATTCTATGCATGATTTAACATGCATCATCGATCTTTCAGGCCTACTGATATCATTGATCACCTGGTCACCATTGGATCTTGACTCAAGATTCCATAATTTGGACACTTGTCAATTTAGTGTTTATCTTCAAGATCCTTTAGGGTTTTTTTAATTCAAACTACTATTCATCATTACTTTTATTTGATGTCCCCACACACATCTCATTCTACTAGTTCAACTTTGAGGACTTGTATCTTGAGATAGAAAACTCATCAAGATACCAATTTTGCAGATAATGTTCAAGGCATAAAAAACATCATGTCTATGCAATCCTTCAACTCTGGTTGACTTCCTAGGTGAATTTATCAAATGTGCAACTAGATTAACCTATTCATTCCTTCAATATGTGTTGTGATGGTTTAGTTGTCTAAGATCACCAAATTCACACTTTAAGCCTACTTAAAGTGTTTCAAAAGCTTACAAATTGTAAGTGATCTTATCTTGAAGTTTATCTACTCCTTCCACTATTGGATCATTCTTTAACCAAGAATCTACTCAGCTTGTCCTTCCAAATCTAGGCAAAGTTTTGTATGTGGACCAAATTTGGCCAACACTAACTATAAAGGATTCCACCATGCCCATATCCCACCAAGCCTATGTACAAGGGTGCATGGAAAGTAACATATATAGGTGATCCACTCCTTTTATATGCACCACAAGTGAAATGGTAAATAGGCTCACCTAGGTTAATATTTTATACACAATCATCTAGTGGTCCTAATAAACATTTTGGTATGTGGGTTCAAAGTCCATGAATAAGGAGATTTGAAATTAGGCAATCCATAGGAGGGGTCTTGTCCCCACTAAAATTATATCAACTTAACAATCTAAGTAGTAATGCTACCATATTTTAGATTCCTTGAGGGTACCATGTAGTGACCTTGAGTAGTGAAATAAAGTCCCCAAGGTTTTGATCTCATGCGATGGAGTGAAAGCACAACCTCCAAGTTATAATATCAATGGTAATTCTCCTTAATTTATTACCCTACCAAATAAACAAGGTTTTGTTATAATGATGGGTGATGAAATCTTAGGTCAAATCACCCATAAATAATCTTAAGAAGGTAATGACATCTAATCCAAACAATTAAAATAAAAATGAAGGGTATCACTATTCTAATTCAGAGAGATCCCCCAAAGGGAAAGTGAAGAGAATACTCGATGAATCATTGGGATAGAACGTACAAACACCTACATATTTTTGGTTCACCTATAATGGGGAGAGTATATGCATGAAGTCAACACAAGAACAAAAAAGCAACTTTGAAATGAAATGACTGGAAATTAAATGTGTTTTAATTCTCAATATCACTTTATTTCAATATTTCTTTGACTATGTTCTTACAATTAAACAAATGTAATTTTTTTTGTGGTCTTCAATCAACACAACCTAAAAAATAAGGACTTTTAAAGGCATATAAAAATTATAACCCAACAAGTTACAATATACATAATTTTTTTTGCAAACACAAAAAGTTAGAAAACGTCAACAAAACAAACAAAAAGAATAAAAATAAAAAAATGATAGTTAGTAAAATGACAATAACTTATAAACTATAAATCGAATGTTAACACAATTTTGATAGGTTTTTTTTAAGATAAACCAACTATAAAAAATAAGAAAACAAAAGTGAGTATATTAGAAATACTTCTAAACTACAAATCAAATGTTAATTTTTTTTTGATAGGTTTATTTTAAGATGCACCAACTATAAAAATAAGAAAACAAAAGTGAGTAGATTAGAAATTGTAGCTATTTTAACATCTATTTTCCTTAAAAAAATAGACAGTTACTAATTTAAGCATAACTTCCAAACTACAAATTGGATTTTAAAAAAAAATTGGGAGGTTTATTTTGAGACCAGTAAAAACCTACCAAAAAATTAAAAAAAAATAGTAAACCAATTAAAAGATACTACTATTTAACAACCAATATTTTTTTTTTTGATAAAAGAGAAGGAAATAAAAGGATTAAGAGAAGAAGTTGTGGGGTGAAAAAACAAGTCCCATTGTAGATAGAGAATTAAGATAAATCATTAATGAAATATACATTTAAAAAATATAATTCTTCTAAAACATCTTAGGAACTATACTAATAAGGATAAAGATCTATGTAATGAAGGAAATAGACCAGAAGACAACTACCAATTTTGCCTTCCCTTTGAGTGACCTACTTACAAAGTTATTTGTAAATGTGTTGAGCTCGACATGTGAGCAAGATATATTCAATGATGTTTATTCCTTTAGAGTGTAAACATATACCCTTATCATTAATGTTTTGTGGCTTTGTTTAGGATTATAAAATAGAAATAAATTGAAGCTCTAGAGATAAATTCATGTTGAGAGAGCATGCTAAAGATAGAGGGTGACCCATCTATTTATATAAAAGTTGAATCATTTATAGTAGTTGATCTCATTTGGGATATCAATGTAGGAGGATGAAAATTTTGTGAGCCATTGATCCCATTTGGGAGATCAACGGAGAAAATGAAGAGGCCACGTAAAGGGAATTGGCCTTGTCTCCCACCTATGTGAGTGGGGAATAAAGTGTCATTCCATATGTTTATACTTTAGCATGATGTACTTGCCAAGTTGTCGAGTTGGAGGATGAAGAGGATAATCGTATTTATTGATTTTGAAATATTCATGAAATGTACATTCCAGTCAATGAATTTATTAATTAACCTAATAAAGTGATTAAGTAATTAATCTAAAAGAGTATTTGTGGTCTCATTTATAATTTATTTGGATTTTGATTTAATAGGTTAATGAGATGCTTATGAAGGGAAGATTGATTCTAGAAGAATTTGATGAGATGATATAGTGTATTGCCTAAATCAGGGATACTATGATTTGGGAAGTGAACATTAAATGTGTGGAGAAATTGGGATGATTTTATGATTTTCAGTTAAGTTTATGTTTTATTATAAAACATAGTTTTGGTTGTAGTTTAAACATAAAATTAATTAAAATGTAGTGTATACAGTGGTCATGGGTTTCAAATAAGTTACATCCATCATTTTACACTCTTTTTTAACAAAACCCCACTCCACCAAAACATTAAGTCACATCCCTTTTGGCATAACTTGCACCTTTGGGGCAACTGCTCGTATGTAGTGTGTTTAACCCTAATCCATGTTTGTGTATATGTATAATAATCATAACTAAAAGGTATTAAAATATAATTGGTCTAAAATTATAGGCTAATAAATAATATATGCAATATAATGGGTATATAACTAGGGTTTGAAACCACCTATACAAATCTAAACCTACCCATAAAGACCCCAAAATAAATATCATGTAGTCACTCCTCTAAAACCATCCATATTGGTTTGTTGGAACCCCATTACCACTCAAGTTGGCATGATGCCAAGAATCACCTCATCTGATAGGGTGTACAGTCTATAAGTAGTGTAAATCATGCAAAATATACAAGACATTTACAACAAAAAAAAGATAAAACAAGACTCATATGGGAAAGAGTTGGAAGGAAACACACCAATAGGGTTAGAAGGATCCCAACACTCTATCAATGTATAGAGCATTGAGACACTTTAGAAACATAATAGGAAGAAGGAGAAAGGGGGGAAAAGAGAGAAGGGGATATTTAAAGAGTATCGAGGAAAGGTACAAAAACCCCCAAATATTGATAAATATGTCAATAAGACCTAATTTAAATTAATAATTGAAAATAAAAAAACATCCTAAAAATCATCCACTTTATCAGTTATAAGTAAATATAGGCCACATTTAGGTGTCACACTCCCATAAATAATATACCTAACTTGAAATTAGTACCCCTTCAGGGTTTTAAAGAAACAAACTAAAAATTACCATAAATTACGTAGTACATCTCATTTTATTTTTTCCAAAAAGAGAATTTTTTACCATAAACATAAATTACCTAAGCTTTTGCCTTGAAAATATTTTATTTTTAAAAACTTTATATAGAGTGAGCACTTAATAGCACATTTCACCATTATGATAACCCACTCAACATCACACTAGCCCAATTACATAAATTAATTTAAATTTAATACCACCCACTTTAGTTAGACCCTTTTTAAACTTTTAAAAGGTTATCATTACATCATAGGCATTTCATTGAGAGGGTCATAGTAAGGGGACTTTTTGAGGTATCTAAAGATACACTTATTCATTAATTATGCATGTTAACATGACATTCACTTAATTCAAAAACTTTATTGTAGGTCCCTGAATATTTTATCCTATCATTTTTTTAATTTGTGTCATTGAATATGAGGTGACGCTACACCTATATTTAAGAATGGATATGATAGGTAGCCAAAAGTAGCATCAAAATCACATCCTCCATTCCCATCCATCCCCATAAATTCCAATTCCCATCCACCCTATTTCCTCAGTGCCTATAACTAATAATATTTGAATCATTTATCTTTTAAATATTAGATGTTCATTTATTTAGTTCTATATTTGGATTAATGGTATAATTGCACCAGAGCATCAAGATCATGACATCTTCAATTTGTTTTGGAGAATGAATTATAGGAGACACATCAAAATAATCCCATTAGTGTAAATATACATGGGCATGGTCATGTAAGTGATGTTCACAATGTTGTTCCACCTCCACATGTGTCTCATATCCATGTGGAGGAACCTAAAATCTAGTGTAAAGGTGAAAATAAACCTCATGAAGGGGTACTGATAGAAAACTCCATCTTTCTAACAACTATTCTCCTAACTCTATAATTTTATACAACTTAATGCCTTATGATTTAACTTTTTAAGGTGTTTACTAGAGTAAATCCAAGGTTATTAAAGGGTTGAGTAAAGAGGGTAAATACAAATATATGCTACAAATAGATAATTTAATCAATTTACTTAAAATAAAAATGTAAGGATAATATTCACTTATATGAAGTAAAATGAGTATCCTTAGATGATAAAAATGTTAAAATAGGTTAGGAGAATAGCCTTGAGTCCTTTCATTCTTATTATGGAGTTTTGGTGGCCTTAGAACAATAGCACAATTATTTGGACACTAGTGCACTATGTTATTGGTGAAGGCACCGTGTTAATTTCCTTTCATGGACAGGGGTCCTAAAACTTATAAGAATGTTGTGAGAGGTATTCTAGGTTTTGTAGGTGTGCTAATGAGCTTCCTATCATTCTTATGTGTCACTGTTTGGTTTTTTCTCCTTTAAAACCCTAATGAACCCATTCACACATAAAATAACAATGACATCAAATGTAAAAGGGGAAAAGTGGGTTGTGTGTTATTATGATTACACAATGTATAACCCCTATTATTTTAAATATTTCCTATATTAACCCCAATGATAGGGGTGTTAGATTGCATGTAGTTTTCCCTTAGGGAATTTGCAAATTTGCATAATCAACACTTATGGTATGCTAGAATGATTTTTACTTAGGCCCTTATTTGATCAATCATGTAGGTTCATATGTAATGTTGATTAATATACATAGTGATGATCTATATTATTGATTGATTTTTATGTAATTATGTGCCAAAGTAGTAAGTGCTAGATGTAAAATGCCTTGTGAGGCTCTAGAATGATATTTAATTTGAATTTAAGATGTTTATTTGTAGGATGACAAGGTGAAATGATAGATAAATTCATAATAATGGACTGAAAGGAAGGTAAGGATCCAAAAGGATCTATAAATATGACCATTAGAAAACATCGTTGAGGTGGACACTAGCATAGTGTACTATTATCCAAGAGCACACTATTTTTTTGTAGGTAAAAAATTAGGTTATGTCTAAAACAAATAGGCTAGGGGCCTCTATGACTGGGATAAACATGATATAAGACCATCGAAGGTGAAAAAATATGGGAATACAAGTTGTAATAAGGACCAAAAGACCAAAGTGACCAGGTGAACAACACCTTCGTTCATCATTAAGAACTTCATGTGAAAGAGCTACATAAGACATAGTACTTGTGTTTGCTTGACCAATTTAGGGTGTGTGCATTTCCCCCCTTTTATTCTAGTAATGTAATGTAAATTAAAGTATTAGAGTAAAAGGAAAATAAAAAATTCATACTTATACTTACCTATGTAGGTGTGTTTTAGACCCAACCCTCTTTTCAGCCAGAGAAGGGGATATGCATTTGTAATACTGGCTATAAAGAGAAAATATACAATGTGGGTATCCCCTGTACTAAATAAATAAATGTCATTTGTAATAGTGACCAACTAGATAATGATAAATAAATCCCTATTTCCCCCCACTTTGATATATGAATGAATCTAAAAGGTAATCTATGAATGTGGAGGAACAAGCCCAACTTACCCCCATTATGATATGTAACTAAGTCTAAGAAGTAATCTGTTAGGTTGTGGAGCTAAAAGCTTCACTGATGCAGACATGGAGGAGGTTGAAGATGAGTTGCGGAGTGTCATAGAGACTGGCGTTGGTCTGGCCAACCGACGTCGGCAGTATTAGACAAGAAGGCAACCGACGTCGGTCAGAGATTGGCCGGCGTCAGTGACCCCCAGGCGGATAGGGACCGACGTCGGTCGCTTGTGTGGTTCGAATGCGAGTATGTTACGGGCAGTTAGCTAACGAACCAAGTGTTTGCATGATGAGAGCTATTTTTAGACTCATAGCTACAGATCTAATTATTGTAATTAGATGTCTAATTATTGTTTGGATGAGATCTATATAATAGACTCATGGTTGTATTGGAAACTTGTTCTAGTTTGAGTTGAGCAAAGTTAGCTCCTTCTGTGTGTGAGGTGAGCAAGGGTGTTCCTCCTAGTTCCACAGCAGTACCAAGGTGGGTGCTGGTTTGGGAGAGTCAGCAAGATTCTTCAGGGGTGTAGGATCTTGGTCAGCAGGTTTGCATGGCCTATATAGGAGATCTACATGGTAAGTAAGATCGTTGATCTGCAAGTGTATGTGTGTGCAAGGTCAAGGTTCACAGGTGTGTAGAACTAGGTTGATTTGCAGGCGTGCAAGATCAGATAGGATAGTAACACAACAGGGAGCAGAATCAAGCAGGATCTACTTGGAGTACAGGTGTGTACTCGGATAGAGCAAAGAGGAAGGCAAGGGAGTTCCTTCCATAAGTATGGTATGTTGAGGTGCAGGTTATTGCAGGTTCATGGGAGATCTACTTGAAGTACCTTGAGTACTTGTGGAGTGCGTGGAGCACTTGTGGTGTGCGTGGAGCACGGGAGGTGAACACCAACTCTGTGTTTGAGTTGTGTGTTGGGACCTGAGAGAGAGAGCTTTGAGGAAAGAAGTACTATTCACTTGAGGTGTGGGAAGCCTCTGAAGAGGTGGTGGAGAAGAAGTGGCATCTTCTTTATTGTATTCTTTTCTTCAAGAGTTTTAATACAAGTTGTGTATTTTCTCTCATATCATGTGTTATTCTGAATTCTAGTTACTTGTGATTCTGGTTAATTTCCGCATATTAAGTTGCTTGGTTTGGTAATCAATTGTGTGCTTCCGGTGTTTCACATTCTTGACAAGTGGTATCAGAGCCAAGGTTGCAGGAAGCAGGTTTTGTGTTTGGTTACAGGTCACTCTCAGGGGTTTCTGATTGAGTGGGAGTAGAGCAATGGCAGATGAAAGTAAGCTAAGAATGGAGGAGTTGAAAAGCATGGATGGTCACTTACGGTCCCATGGAAAGAAAGAGTAGGTAAATGATTATTGTTGGTTGGTATCAGATCAGCATGAAGGAACTGAAGAAGCAGATGTAGCAGGTGTTGTTGCACAGGATGCTCTGGGAGGTTTCTTGGATAAAGTTGAATCTTGTGTAAAAGATTCGGTTGCCTCTTTCCATGCAGCCCGAGGTAGAGGAGCTGGTGAGCCTTGCCAAAGAATTGGCAAAGGGGAAGTGAAGCTAAAATTGTAGGCGGCCAACACACAGGTGTTGATGAAGGTCATGCAGGTCCCAGGTTTGGAGATATGGCTAATTTCTTTAGAAAGATTGGGTGATGAGAGATGCACAAGAACTCTCATAGCGGATGCACTTGAATTAGCTGGTGGTAAGAAAATAGGTACTCTTTATCTACTTGTTTATATTACTGATTCTTCTTTTGTTGCGGAGACGTGGCTTCATAGGCTTGGTCACATGAGCAGGAAGGAGATGCATGTTCTTAAGCGGAAGACAGATATATTTGACAAGCTTAAGAACTGGAAAACCTTGGTGTACTTGGAGGAGATGGCGGACAGAGACCAGTGGATGGGCCTGGATACTTCTGAGCAGGGCAGTTTGGACATGGGGATTGATTCAAAGGATCTCACGGGTAAAAAGTCATCACTCACAGGTGAACACAGATACCGATGTCGGTCAAGAGGAACCAGCGTCGAACAGATAGGTGCCGATGTCGATCATGTGCAGACCGAAGCCGGTGATGTCAGACAGGGTAAGACCGACGTCGGTCATGAGGACCGACATCGGCAATAGGTAAGACTGATGTCATTTAGGAGGACCGACATCGGCAATAGGGACACCGATGTCGACAGGGTCGGTAGTCAAGGATAGACGCATGGGAACCGACATCGATCGGATGCAGACTGTGGAGTGACCGAGGTCGGTCACTGTAACAGATTTTGGGTGGACAGCGAGCTGTCAAGGAGTCTCAAACACCCATACAGAGGATTGAAGACATAAGTAGGCCCTCAAATTCATTGTTCCTCTTCTTTATACTCGTTGATAATTGTAGAGCAGGAAGGATCCAGGAAACAGGTGGGAGCATGGCAGGGATATGATGCAAAATGAAATGGGAGTTTTGGTAGGGTTGCCAGCAGGTATGAAAGCATAGAGACGAATGGATTACTTAGTTGAAGAATAGAGTGAACGGACATGTGAGACGGAAGACCAGGCATATGGTCTTGAGGTAGCTGCAGGACAGTGGGATAGGACTGACAGGTGGTACCAGGTGGATGACAAAGCAGGGCTTTAGTCAATGTCAGTATAACCATTGTGTTTGTCTTACTAGGTGGATGATGGTCGCAACATTATCTTGTTGCTATATGTGGAGGATGAACTTGGTACAGGTTCAGACATACAGGGTTTTGTTGAGCTAAGGGTAAGGTTAGTTCAGTGGCATGTCATGAGGAGTTTGGAGCAGCAAAATTCTTTGATATGGGAGACATGGAGATCACAGGTTGATTTTGTCTCCAGTGGGAGCTGATGTAAATCAGGTGTTGGTGAGGTTCAGGATGCAGAGCTGGAGCACACTAAGGGCTGGACAGGTACAGTGTCCAAAATCACATGAGGTCTGGTATAGACCTGAGTATTCCCATGCAGTGGGAGCTGTCAGAGAGTTAGGAGCCAATTCGGGGAAGTGGGTTCTTAGGTATTTGAGAGGGACCAACAACATGGATTCATGCTATGCAGGGTCAGGACTTCACTACATGTGTTTGTAGGTTCGGATGTGGCAGGGTACTCAGATGATAGGAGGTACACCACGGGATGTGTGGTGGGTTGTCTTCAGGATTGATCTTGAAGAGGGATACAAACTAGGAAACAGATTAGACAGAGTATAGGTACAGGTACAGTGCAGCTGTTTATCTCCATGTGGGAGATTGTTAGGTTGTGGAGCTAAAAGCTTCACTGATGCAAACATGGAGGAGGTTGTAGATGAGTTGCGGAGTGTCACAGAGACTGGCGTTGGTCTGGCCAACCGACATCGGTAGTATTAGATAAGAAGGCAACTGACGTCGGTCAGAGATCGGCCGGTGTCGGTGACCCCCAGGCGGACAGGGACCGACGTCGGTCGCCTGTGTGGTTCGACTGCGAGTATGTTACGGGCAGTTAGCTAATGAACCAAGTGTTTGCATGATGAGAGCTATTTTGAGACTCATAGCTGTAGATCTAATTATTTTAATTAGATGTCTAATTATTGTTTGGATGAGATCTATATAATAGACTCATGGTTGTATTGGAAACTTGTTCTAGTTTGAGTTGAGCAAAGTTATCTCCTTCTGTGTGTGAGGTGAGCAAGGGTGTTCTTCCTAGTTCCACAGCAGTACCAAGGTGGGTGCTAGTTTTGGAGAGTCAGCAAGATTCTTCAGGGGTGTAGGATCTTGGTCAGCAGGTTTGCATGGCCTATATAGGAGATCTACATGGTAAGTAAGATCATTGATCTGTAGGTGTATGTGTGTGCAAGGTCAAGGTTCACAGGTGTGCAGAACCAAGTTGATTTGCAGGTGTGCAAGATCAGATAGGACAGCAACACAATAGGGAGCAGAATCAGGCAGGATCTACTTGGAGTACAGGTGTGTACTCAGATAGAGCAAAGAGGAAGGCAAGGGAGTTCCTTCCATAAGTATGGTCTATTGAGGTGCAGGTTATTGTAGGTTCATGGGAGATCTACTTGAAGTACCTTGAGTACTTGTGGAGTGCGTGGAGCACTTGTGGTGTGCGTGGAGCACGGGAGGTGAACACCAACTCTGTGTTTGAGTTGTGTTTTGGGACCTGAGAGAGAGAGCTTTGAGGAAAGAAGTACTGTTCACTTGAGGTGTGGGAAGCCTCTGAAGAGGTGGTGGAGAAGAAGTGGCATCTTCTTTATTTTATTCTTTTCTTCAAGAGTTTTAATACAAGTTGTGTATTGTCTCTCATATCATGTGTTATTCTGAATTCTAGTTACTTGTGATTCTGGTTAATTTCCGCATATTAAGTTGCTTGGTTTGGTAATCAATTGTGTGCTTCCGGTGTTTCATGTTCCTGACATAATCTATGAATGTGGAGGAAAAATCCTTGTTTGTCACCACTCTAATATGTAAATAAGTCTAAGAAGTAATTAGTGAATGTGGAGGAACAAGCCCTACTTTCCCCCTTTTGGATATCTAACTAATTATGAGAAGTAATATGTGCTCAAAGGTGAAAATCACCACTCAACCTGTGTAATTTGGTCTAGTGAAAACTATGGATCAACCACTATAGATGACTATAAGACCCAATGTGGTGAAATATTGGTGATATCTTGGTGAAAATATAAGTGAAATCTAATAGCTTATGCATAGAGAATGGTATAATTTTCCATTTTATCTATATACTATGGGATCGAGGACATTTTCCCTATATCATGCTCCCAAGCATGATATCTAAGTAATATAGTTGTGTATCATGTGAGGGCACACACTTGGTACACCATATATATATATATATATATATATATATATATATATATATATATATATATATATATATATATATGTTGTACCAAGTATGTGCCCTCATAGTCATAATTAGAGTCTATAATTTCATTCAAATCCTATGTAAAATTTTATAATCTGAACTAATATTATAGAACCCTAGAAATCTGAGTTAAACTATGTATCTGGTTATATGAGTATCTGAGCCAAACTTTGCATCTAAGTCACTAAATCAAGAAATCTGAGTCAATTATTTATTTTTATATCTAAGCCACTAAGTAAATCTATATATCTAAATATATGAGTCAATCTATGTATCTAGGTATATGAGTCAATCTATGTATCTAGGTATATGATTCAATCTATGTATATGAGCTAATCTATGTGTCTAAGTCACCAAATTAGGAAATCTAAGCTAAATTGTATCAATGTGAATAGTGTATATATGCCCCCCTTTTGGTGAGAGATATGAAGCCAAGATAAGGTATCAAACTAAAAATGGTATTGATAATCATACTAGTGAATAGATAGTGTTTATAAGATGATTTTAGGATTGATTATTTTGACCCTTATAGAGAAATTATTTGTAAATGGATACTAGGATAGGCCTGTGATCCATAGTGAGTTTGTAAAGGGAAAATGAGTTTTGTCATTTTTGGAGTTAAATTGATTGGGATAGAAGTGTAATTGGTATGGTGTAGGGGATATCATCATCAAGTTCTACACTTAATAAATTGATAAGAAGTCAGAGCCACATTTCTTGATATACCATGATCAGAAAATTTTGGTAATAGTTGGAGAAGTTTACACATGGGATCAACCTTAGGTAGGTGGAATTTTTTAACATTGGTTAAATAGGTTTGATTGATTGATTTAAGAAACATTTAAACTTTATAATTTTAGATAATTGTTGTTTTGAGTCAAGAAAAGATGTTGAGGAGATGAGGTGTGAATGTGAACCGTTACGAGGAGGTGGAGGTACTTATCCAAACTGATGAGGAGGTTACCATGGTAAAAATTCCATTATTTTTTGTGTTTTTGAATCATTGGTTTTTTCATCATTTTTCACATATTTGAGCTAGATTAGGGATTTTTAAGAGGGTCAAATTACTGTCCTAAGGACAACACGAGTGTCTTAGGCTATCATGCTACTGTCCACAAACTACGTTAGCATCCAGTGTTATAGTCCTGTGCACAATGCTTATGTCATGTAGACTAAACACTAAATTTTTTTATTCAAATTTACATTTAATGATTGTTTATCATGTATATTTTGAAATTTAGAGATTCTACTATCTTATTTTATGTATTTTACAAGTAGATGTACACATGAGGGAGTTCCATAGTGGTCGAATGATGGAGTGTTTACACAGGCTTCTCTTGACATACAATTAGAGAGTAGTTATGGATAAGGTTGGTTTGGGTTATGTGGCATCACTTACACAAATTTCATGGGATTACCATATGATGAATGTACTATGTGAGTAGTGGAATACCAATATATGTACTTTTAAGCTACCCACCAAAGAGACTACTATTACCCTGGACGATGTGTGCATGATACTTAGATTACCCATTATTGGTTAATAGGCTATATTATAGGAGGCAAATGGAGATATAGCCATACCTGTGAGGACCCATCATTGGGGGAGTAATAATGTTGTATTATTATATGTGATTATTACAACTAGTGTTCTATGGTTGTAGAAGTTTTTTGAGGTGTCACTAGCTTCATTTATTGATCTTGATGGTAGTGGGGTATTTATTTCATATAAGATGTATGGGATTGTATAGGACTTAGAGATGCACATGACCATTTACTCATGGGGTCGCACCATGCTAGCCCATTTATATTGATTTATTTAAGATTTGTGCAGTGGTGGGATTGGATCATTGACATGATTACATTGTTGGGCTTATGAGCATATTATAGTGGTTAGGCTTGATGAGTTTTTGCATTCATATTGGGAACTCCATAGGTATTTGTATATATATGGACTGGAATAACTCCCTTGTGATCAAGGAGTACGATGCATTGTCTATGGGTATTAGATCGATTGATAAACATAGATAATATTTAGAGACCCTACAAGGGGATTTTAGGGATGACCCAAGGATGGGATTTAGTAAATATGAATTTGAGAGATCTATTAGTTACATGACTATTAGGTCATAATTTTTGAAAGATTATACTATAAGCAAGTGACATGTTAGTTTAGTGTCATCTAGGATGTGCCTCTCACACCATGGGTGTGTTTGAGGAGTAATCGGTCCCTAACAAGGCTAGGTAGTAGAGAGAGACCAATAATGGCTGGGTTTGCTTCAATTCTAGTGATGGAGTGAGATACTATGATATAAATACCTGGTGTAGATGATGCGGGGGATATCAATGCCTTCATACTATAATGGGGACATTACATATAGATGCCTCTATTTCTAATATATGGGGCCATTATGGAGGATGTACTAGATCTAAAGCCCCTTAGAGCAGTTGAGGGTACATTGTCATTTGTAGATTTGCATGTTTTATTTTTTTAGTATTAGATTATTGGTTTTTTTAGTTTGGTCTAATGTACTGTGTTGGTGTGTATAGGTGTAGGATATGATGAGTATTGGGAAACCATCATTAAGGTTGTGTTGCAAGAGCTTACAAAACACATTTATGATGATGTCATGGATGATGGGTTAATGGAGAGAGATAAAATAGTTGTACATGTCCATACCCACCTATTTTATCGAGTGGCCATTGCCATTGTAGTGAATACTTGGGAAAATACAAATAGAGACAAGGCACATACTGAGTTA
The DNA here is from genome assembly GCA_037957365.1 of Torreya grandis. Classification (NCBI taxonomy): domain Eukaryota; kingdom Viridiplantae; phylum Streptophyta; class Pinopsida; order Cupressales; family Taxaceae; genus Torreya; species Torreya grandis. The sequence continues at coordinate 12,001,681 of JARHVA010000002.1, read as the reverse complement.
TAGAGGTGAGATATGCCCCCACTTGATAGTCTAGGTGGGGTACATAGTAGGATTTTGGATGACTATATTCATTTATAATGGGAGCATGTAGATCTGGCAGATGAGCTAGCAGTGTTACGAGAGAGGGAACACAGTTGTAGATCTCATTCTCAATTGGAGCATCTAACTCTAGTGTGTATGAGAGTGAGGGTGATCAAGTTGGTCTTGGTAACCAAGCTCTGATTATTAAGTGATTATGTACTATTGTATTTAAACTTATTTTGAGTTATATATATGGACCTATTATTATCATGTCACTTGGTTTTTTGATTTGTGGCATTGTTTACTTGAGTGAATATTTGATTATATTCATTGTTTATGTGTTGATATGGAAATGTGTTCTTCAACAAGAGAATGGTAATTGGTTTTAATTATATATATATGTTTGAGTAGATATTGATAATGGATTAATAATGTTATTTTTTACTATCGATGGCATACAAGTGTCATACTATATGTGATTATGGATCATGTGACTACAACATGCACTATCTAAATATTAATGACATAATTAAAAAGTGACCATATTGCTTATACTATGTAGGTGTATAAGTAGACTATATAATTAATACTAGTTGTGGTGTACTTATTGTGAACTATTAATTTGACTCAAGAGAGGTTTTAGTATCTTGTTAGTGATAAAATGAAATCAAATTGAAAAACCAACACACTAGCTAACATACATCTCTAGGCCTAGTTACTTGGTTGAGCTTAGTTAACAATACTAGAATGGAAACACAACTAAAACATGAAAGAGAACAAATATTTCACCTCCCTTGAATGCTCCAAATTATCTTGTAGTAGTGGCTTCTTCGGCTTGTGCTCATAAAGTCTTCATCAAAGGAGGTTTGGCTATCTCCTCTTCTCCTTGGCACCTTGTGGCTTTGGTTTGGCTTGGCTTGGCTCAATAATTTGGCATTATAACACTAAGATGTAATGATTTTTGAATGCATTTGGGAATTATAAGTTTGGCATAAAAGATATTTTGGAATCAATTTGACATGGTAACTTTGCATAAATTAAGCTTAAAATTCAATAGGCAAGGCCTTCTATTTATAGATTTTTGAGATTGCTTAGAATCAACCTGAACCATCCATCTTGAGATGAATATATGTGGTTGAGGATTAATTCAATTTTTTGGAATTAAATCTATAATTATCCTCATCATGACATTGGAAAAAGGGGCATTGAAGAGGCATGAAGGGTCATTATGAGGTATGGGAGACCCATAATCATGATATTTGTGGTATTTATGGCCTAGGGATGTCTTCCCAAGAAATGAGGTCACTAATGATGCATATATTCAATATTCATTTTAAAAAATAAGTATTCAACAAGTTTCCATGGAATTATTAATTAGACTCTAATTTGGTTTAATTAGATCTTAAGCATGATTAAGCACTTTGTGCACAAATTACTCAAATTGTTCAGAATGCCTTGTTATTGGTCCAAATTTGACTGGATTAGAATTCAAAGTCAATTTCAGATGTATTGGAATCATATTCCCATTTATGATGTTTTCAAAAAAAAATAACAAAGACACACATCTCATACAATAAATTTGATAGAAAAGAGCAATCCAGAGCACCCAAGTGCAAAATTGTCATTTTGACTCAAAATGATCTAATCAAAGTTAGCTAGCCCATAAATTGCATTGCCCTATTTAATGATACCCTATTCAAAATCAGCACTTGAATATATCAATTTCAACTTATTTAATGTGTTTTAGTGTTTTTAAGCCAAATTATTCATTTTGGTGGAAATTAGTCAAAATCTTGGCTGGAGGTTATTGGTAGCTAGATTTAGGTGTCTACACTTACAGTAGATAAATTTTTAGACTCTTGAGCAAATAGCTTAATTTATTATCATATTAGAGTTGTACTCTATTGTGCATTATATCTTGTAAATATTTTAATTGGTTATCATACTAAAGTTGTGTTTTGATCTTTGTGATCTCTATTAAATATATTAATCAGTTTTCATACTGAGACTAGTGGTTGAGTTTATTTCTATTTTTTTACCATGTTGTTATAAGTAGGTTGATTTTTGTGAAGTAGTTTCCATCTCTATTGAATCTGTGGTGCATGAGATCTCACTTAAGTAGGTGTCATAGAAACCACATGGCTCATACAATGAGTAACTAATAGCTCCTTGAAAGGAATGTCCTAAGATAACTTACTCATATAGGAATGTGATATAGGAGAGTGTGGAGAAGGATATCTTGATGCCCCTTGTGTGAATGTTATAATTCCTCTATCGACATACTAGTCAATATGATTTCTAAGTGCACAACATTTTTTGTTCCTATGTCTATTGATTTTATGATAATTTAAATATGGTTTATTCCTTATTCTATGTAAATGATGTGTTGGATGGTGATTAATAGGAGGAAGTGTGATCATCCCCATATTTAATAATGTAAATAATATATCATGAGACCTATCTCTATGTAAAACCTATATAGCTCTTCTATTGGTATCATGTGCTCTACTCACTATGGGAGATGCTTTGTGAATCAGTTCTTTGCCCTTGTTGAGTATCTTGATTGGTTGTTTATGTTCCACTTTTTTGCTGATCATGTGTGAATTAGGTGTTTGTACCATATTGGATGAATGTGACTATGAGAGATATAAATCCAAATCTACCTATGAATGTGTCTCAACTAGTCCCAAATTCTTCTCTAATGTCATAGCTATTTAACATAGATGCCAAAATTATTTATATGTCTCATATAAAAATTTATCCTTAAGAGGGAAAATGAGTCCTCTAGAAAAGATGTATTATGTCTCTAAATCTATTGGCTGGTAGATCAATTATTGCATACATGATTTGAATCGTAATATGTATTCATTTAATGTTTATGACTCACCCTGGTTTAGTGAATGCAACCTCTCATATGTGACTCAAGGTCCCTTGTTCTAAATATAAATCATGAAAAATACTTCTTATAACTCATCATATAAATATAGTGAACCACTAGGGAGTGAATTATGGAACCAATTTAAGGCCTCACCCTCTATAGTATGTGGAAATAACTGTAAGAGAATCAAACTAAGAGTGACATGTGGCATAACCTTGCTATAAGTTTTGACATGTAAGTATGTGTCTTTATGTCCATTGAATTTTTATAATATTATTATCTAAAACTACTTTGGTATTTTTTATTGAAGATTATGTGTGGGATAGGATTACCATGGATATCATTGGAATCAACCCAAGAGTAGTATGTTTTACTTTCCAAAGTGAGCTAGTGTACTTATTTTTGTAAAGTACCCGCAACATGCATCAAGTAGATTACCTCTTGTGAAGGTATATTAACATCATCAAGAGGTTCATTTAAACTTTGAATCTTATTATTAATTTTATCCATTGGCACACTACATTGGGAAACATTGGTAGAGATAGTGGGTTTACTCACAAAAACCTTTGGAAGGGTGATATCTTGGACCTGATGAGAGGGAAACTGGCTATCACCCTCATAGAGATTAGTATGAGAAATGGGTTCTACTATACTAAGGAAGGGTGTGGGAGATTCATTGATATCTATTGTATTTTTAATTGGTAAAAAATTATCACATGCTAATGGAATATAAGACATATTTTTATCACTTGAATGTAAACCATGTAGACTTTCAACATGAGTATAAGTTCACACACTTTTATCTGAAGACATGTTATTACTTGAATTAACATTTAATAAGTAATTAGTTTCTACATGAGATATGGGTGAATTAGAAATAAGACTAGACTCAATTTGTTCTTCACTAACATCATAGGAATCATTGTTATTCCAAGTTTCATTAAAATCAAAATTTGTTTCACTTGTAGAGGTAAAAGAAGAAGAACTATCATTTTCATGATCAATAAGAGGAGGGATAGAATAAGATTTTAAATTTTTATTACTATGTAATATATCATCATGTGTAGGTGAAATGAAACATGTATCTTCACTAGATATGACTAGAATGTATATTCTATCATTATTTTAAATAATAGAGTCAAGGGTAGAAGAAGTAGCAATCATATTTTATTTAAGCATATTATGACATGTAGTAGGAAAGTTAGAGAGATTTGAATTATCTATATTTTTCATGAAATCACTATGTTGTGTTTGAAATGTAAAATAAGGTGATAAAATAATATCATCTAATTTAGTTTTTGAATTTTTAAAATGTGTAACATCATTTGTACTTATTTTTTTGAATTGAATTGGGAAATGGGAAGAAGATGCATCTAATCTATCCTCATTGTCATGCTCATAGTAATCATCATATCCATGATTACACCAATAATCATCATCATTATAAATGAAATCATGATCATGATCATGTGCTAATGTAAAAATTTTAAAATTGGTTCATTCATTTGTATAATTATGTGAAAATTTAAAAAATGGATCAAATGTGTGAGGGGGAAGGGGTTCCCTAGAGGTCATTTTAAACTTATCACAAAAGAGAATGTAAAAAATTAACAATAATAAAATAATGGGTAGAAAATAATCCAACATAAATATATTTAAAAATATACTATATATTCATCCCAAAGTACATAAAATTTAGAAATTGACTTGAAACCCTAAGGGCTAATATTTGTAGTATGCAGATCTAGGGTTTTATACAAAATTTTAAAATTTTGAATCAATGAAACCATAATATAGAACTAATATGGATTAGTTAAGATGTGTAAAAATCAATAAAAAATAGAATTTTATAAACCCTAATTTTTTATACAAAAATGGAGAAGGCAAACCCTGGGATAGAACTAAGGTTGTAAAGCATTATTTCAAGTAAATTAGATTCACCAAATGATTTAAAAATTTAAGGTGTTTACTAGCATAAATCCTAGGTTGTTAAATGGATGAGTAAAGAGGGTACACACACTTGTTAATATGAATAGCTAATTTAATTGATTTACCCAAAATAGCGAGTGTAAGGAGAAGATTCACTTATCTAGAGAAAAACAAGTGTCCCTGGATGATGGAAATGTTGAAACAAGTTAGGACAATAGCCTTGAGTCCTTTCATTCTAATTATGGAGTTTCGGTGTACTTAGGAAAGTAGCACAGTCAGTTAGACACTAGTGCACTATGTTATTGGCAAAGTCACCATGTTAATGTCCTTTTGTGGACAAGGGTCCTAAGAATTATGGGGATGCTATGAGAGATCTTCTAGGTTTCATAGGTGTGCTCAGGAGCTTTCGATCATCCTTTTGTGTCACTGTTTGGTTGTTTCTCCTTAAAACCCCTAAAAAATCCTTGCACACATAAAATAAAAATGACATCAAATAAAAAAAGAAGGAGAAAAGTGGGTTGTGGGATATTATGATCGCACGATGAAAAACCCCTACTATTCTAACCACTACCTATATTAACCCTATTAATAGGGGTCTGGGATCACATGTAGTTCTCCCTCAGGAAATGTGCATAATTAATGTGCATGGCATGCTAGAATGACATTTGCTTAGGCCCTTATTTGATCAAACATGCATATCTATGTGTGATGCTGAGTAATATGCATATCTAGCATAATTGCATGTAGTTTTCCCTAAGGGAATGTGTATAATCAACACTTATGGTATGCTAAAATGACTTTTACTTAGGCCCTTATTTGATCAATCATGCAGATTCATGTGTAATGTTGAGTAATATAAATAGTGATGATCTATATTATTTATTGATTTTTATGTAATTATGTGCCAAAATAGTAAGTGCTCAATATAGAATGCCTTGTGAGGCTCTTTATATAGAAAGAATTTTAATTTGAAAATTAGATGCTTGTTCACAGGTAGATAAGGTGAAATGGTAGATAAAATCATAGGAAGAGACTCAAAGAAAGGTAATGATATGAAAAGAGCTAAAAATATGACCATTGAAAAATAGCCCTGAGGTGGACACTAGCGTAGTTCACTACTATCCATAACCGTGCTATTGTCTTGTAGTAAAAAAAAGTAGGTTGTGATTGAAATAAATAGGTCAGGGCCCCCTATGACTAGGATAGGCATGACATAAGACCATCAGAGGTGTAAAAATATGGGAAGACAAGTCATAATAAGGACCAAAATACCAATGTGACCATGTAAACAAGACCTTCATTCATCATTAGGAACTTCCTATGAAAGAGATATAAAAGACATAATACTTATGTTTGCTTGACCAATTTAGGTTGTGGACACCCTACTTCTTTAATTTAAGTTTATTTTACCTCTATATATCTGCTAACGGTTGAATTTATGTACATTCCACTATTGAGGAAGGAGGAGAAAAGGGAGATAAAATAAGAAAAATAAGGGTGGGGGGCTGAAGGATAAGCTTCTAGGACATAAGAAATAAGGGGAAGAACATGAAAAGAAGAAAGAGGGTTTGCTTGAAAAGGTAAAATAAAAGCTCCTTGACCACCACATCAGGGTGGAAGAGAGGCCTTTGAGCATCCATCATGTACATTTTTTATTTGTTGTGTTTACTATGTTTGGTATATGATGTGTGGATATAACTTTATTTTCATTTCTATAGTAATAAATAATAATATAATGCTTGTGTTTGTAATTTAATTAGCACCTAATAGTTGTTTCACTTGCACAATCTCCTTATAATTATAGTAAATCAATCTAACTAATGGAATGTTATCCTAATTATTAATATTTTAGGGACTTCACCCAATAATGGTTTATAGGTGAGCACATTGTGACATTATTAAGCACCTCAATTTGGCACACATTTACATTTATAATTTAAATAATCTAATTTTTAGATTTCATGTTCACGTCTTATGGTTTTGGGCTTGAAAGAATATAATTTTTAGTTTTATTAAAATAGGGGTTTTTAAAGTGAAAGAGTGTAAATCAAGAGTCTCAAATCACTCCAAAACCATGATTTTATATCATATATTATCTTTTATTCATGAAGTGTTAATAAATAATTTATCTAATTCGAGTGGAGGTGATAGTGTAAAATGATAGTGTGTTTCTTCATATGACGTACAAATGAGTTGAGCGAGGAGGAGACATTTCATTTCATGGTTATATTGAGCAATGGGAAAGTGATGAAGTATTTCAAGGTGAGCTAGGAGATGATGGTGTGGGGAAATACAGGTTATTTCAAGTGATATTTAATATAAAAGTGCCCATATTTTACACCGAACATAGATAGTGAATTACATGACTTACACCCATTCAAAAGGGGTCCATAAATTTCTAGGTGGTGACATATTTGATTTATTGTTTTCTATTTTAAACGGTGGTGGAGGATGTCATGAGAATTGATTTTATTACAACATAGTTCCACATCCAATGTGTGACTTCATAGTACTACAATGTCTCTGCCTTGGGAACAAAACATTGAGGTTCCAAAATCTACATTTCTATAAAATAATTATAAATTACATATATTATATTATAATAGTATATAGTACATCATATAGATAATTATATTATATATGTATTAATGCACACACACACACATAAAAATATTAGGATGGCCTTCTCGAATGAGTATAAACTATTTGACAAAATGTCCCAGTGAGATTTTGATTTTGGATCCTATATCCTTCTAGTAATGTGCACTATGAAGGGGATTTAGAGGCCCAAAAATAATTGCAACAAATGGATAGTTTGTTTACAATCACTAAGACTTCATATGTTTTATAGCTCTTTGGGTAGCGATGTAAAAAGAGGAAACATGTAAAGTGTTTGACAAAAATATAAAAACAAAATTATTTTAACAAGATTGGTTTGACAATAGAATAAGATGTTTTCAAGGACCAAATGGTCTTCTTTAAGATGGATATTTGTGGTATCAATAATTATCAAATATTGGTGAAGACCATTGAGGGGAAAACCATTACACTTATAAAAAAATCATCAAATATTATAAACATTCTCAAATATTTGATTCAACACAAGTGGGGATCCTTGTGGATAAACAATGCCTTACTTATGAGGGAAAACAACTAGAGGACTCTGTTCAATTGAATGTTTACAACATCTACAAGGATTCCATCATTTGTTAGCATTGTGTTTGTGTGGAGGAGCAGTGGGATATGGAAGACCTTCTTCTTCAAAGTTAGTTTATTATAAGGATGCAACTCATTCCATGGCACCTACCCAATCAATGTTCTCTACTGACAAGCTAAGCCCTTACATTATTGATAAATTGGATGTTATGCCCATTGTTGAGATAAAGTATCCTGAGGTAAATGAACTCTTTAATTATCTTAAATTTGAGGAAATAATATGTCATTTTAATGGATTTTGACCTCAGTCTAAAGAGTTGAATCAATGGACTTGTAGACACTAGTCCAAATAATGTGAGATTATTTTGTTCTCTAAAGCTTATTTGTAGTACAATTTTATAACCCTTAATATTATTAGAAATATTTGAAGAGGGACCATGGTTCTAGGGAAGAGTGGGACTCTTTATTACTCCTTGGTTTTCAGAATTTGATCCTATCACTATGGTTGTATAGAAAATGATTGTTTGGGTGTGACTCCCAAATATGCCTTCCATTTTGGCATTCGATATTTCTCACAAACATTGTGAATTATTTGGATAGATTTTTAAAAGTCAATTTTGACCAAACACATCAAGGTATTTTAAATTTTACTCGCATCTGTGTAGAGATTGATCTAAGTAAATAATTAATAAAAATAATGATAGTAAAACTTGGTGATTTGACATGGATTTAATGTCTAGATTATGGAAACACAACATTTAGGTGTCATTTTTATCACCAAACATGACATCTATAATAATATTGCTCTCAGGCAAGAGGAAATTTGAAGGGGGAAAGCGGGTATACTACCAAACCCAAACATTAGTAACCTTATGAGCCTCATCTATCAAAGGATGAAGATGACAAGAACATAATAGAATCACTTACTATAGAGGAAGAGAAAGATACTAATGTAGGAATAAAAGTAAAAAATGATGATTTAAATCAGTCATCAGAGAACTCTAAGAAAGAAATGATGGAGGGGGAACCATGCACATGAGATACAAATATAAATAAAACTCTAATAGAATGAATTAAAAGATGGCATGCATCAGATAACTCTGAATTTGATAAGGAACCATCTGTGGTTGGTTATTTAGGAACACAAAATCTTGACCTATAAATGGTAGTTTTCAAAACTCCTTTAGGGGGTTGGATTGAGGTGAAAAAGAAATGGAAAAAGGATAGCATGAGGATATCTCCATATAATACATTTTTACCTATTTTCCTTAGGAATATGGTCATGATTGTAATTTTTTTATGTGCACTTATAGTTGGTTTTATTGGTACATATATTTGGCCCATGGGAGTTGTTTACAAGAACTTTAGCCTTAATTCTATATGCATTTATATGATGTAACTTTTTTTCGAATGAATAAAATTTATGATTTCTTATTTGGATATATGTATATGTATATAATTTTAGCTCTAATTATAATTATGGATGGATAAAATTGATTTCGTAAAGTACACCACCATTAGATACAATTGCATACATGGATGGATATAAATGGCTATATAACTTGACTTATTAGTTAAAATGATCAAAATAGAGGAGACTATTTGAGAGATCTAGTCTACCCATGTGTCATGAATCATATATGCAAATAAACAAAAACTTAGATGAAACTTATCTCAACCATTGATGTTAATTTTTATATTATATTAATATATTTTGTACTATAATAGTGACATGTTATATAGGTTTGTACGTGTATATACTCGAGATTTTTCGATTACATCCCTTAAAATAGCCTATTATTGTCTTTTAACATCACTACCTAAACCACTTTTAAATACTCAATTACTTTCATGCTTTGTATGGCGTTATCTTTTCACAACACTTCAACATTTTTTATACTCACTAAGAAACAAAACATCTCTGCTTTAGAAAGTTTATTATTATATGACGGAAGATGCAACCTCATTTTCCACGATCACCTCTACCAAAAATATTAGATTATTATTGTTTTAAACTTCATTCACGTAAGATGATATAGGATAAGTGTCTATGGATTTCAATTGAAGTACGACTACCAATTTACACTTTTTAACTTTACAAAACTCCACTTTACCAAAAGTGAAAATTATGCCATCCCTTACGACGTAACTTACACCTTTGAGAAAACTCTTAATTTATATACTTTAAAAAAAGAGAAAGTATACAATTTTTTTAATATTTTAAATATATAATTTTTAAGATTAAATATTAATATACTATAATTTGATAAAAAAAATTATCGAAAAATATTTCTTCAATCAAATTTTATAATATAAATATCCTCATGACTATTTTGAAATGTTCTTATAAAAATGGAACAATAATATGAAACTCATTATTTCTAATTACTAACCCTAACTTTAAACCAATTTTAATATATATAAATGTTTACTAAAAAGTCAATATTAAATCATAAACTTATAAAAAAGGGGGAAATTTTGTAAAAATAAATATTAAAGGATAAATAAGAAAAAACTAAACTTATTAAAGAGGAAAAAGTGGAAAACACCACACTCCAAATGAATGGAGGACCAAAAATAAGAGCTCCATTTATTGAGATAAAAAATATTATTCTACAAAACACTTTTAATAAAAATATCATATTTTTAATAAATATTTTTTATTGTAAAATAAAAGAGAAAAAAGTGAAAAATACCACACTCCAAATGAATGAAGAATAATAGAGAAGACCAAAAAGAAGGCTTCATATAATGAGGTAAAAATATTATTATAGAAAACACTTTTAATAAAAGTATCATCATTTTAATAAATATATTTTTATTATAATATATATATATATATATATATATATATATATATATATATATATATATATATTTTTTTTTTTTTTTAATTTTTTATTATTAGTATAAATATTTTACATTTATGTATTTAAAAAAAGTTGAGAGGTATTAATCTTAAAGTCTTTATTTTCAATTTATATATATTACAATTATTAATAATTTTGTTATTTTTTTCACAATTTTTAATATTTATAAATTATGTTAATGTAATTACATTAATGTGTTAAATTTGAAAAAAAGGAGACTCCAAACTCTATAGTATGATTTAGATATTACGATTTTTTGATTTTCTTCTCAAAAAAAAAAAAAAAAAAGTGACAATCAAATTAAATCTATTTTAAATTTTGAAATAATATTCACAAACATTACAATTCACCACCTTTTATTATTATTATAAAATATATTTTAATATTTAAAAAATTAAATATTTAATTTTTTTTCTAAATTTTTATTTGAGTTTCTATTATTTTTAAATAATAAATTGCTTCACAACTTAAGCATCAAAGATAATTAAACTTAATGAAGCAGAAGGCTTATATGGTGGGGGAACCCCTATAGATTCATCTCTTGTTCCCCAATCCAATGCTGACACATGTTTTCCAGACTACTGGTTATTGGAAGGTTGGTCAGTTGTGTCGTGTCGGGTGTAGAACATAAGGGGATGAGCCTGTTAGGCTGCATTGAGGTAGGCACATATGCAAAGGGAAAAATTTATTCCTTATAGCCGACTACTTTTTTTCCCTCCCTATAAAGGAACACCAGATCGTGAAAGTAATGATTGTCCCCTAGTTAAAGGATGAGATCATGAAGATCACACCTATCCAAAAAAAAACTAGGGCAGGATAGAGAATAAGATTTAAGGCCTTCATTGTCATCGGTGACTGCAATGACCATGTCAAACTGGGCATCAAATGCAACAAAGAAGTTGTAAGGCCATAAGTAGGGATTTTATTTTGGTGAAGTTGTCTATTATACCTGTAAGGAGGGGTTACTAGAGGAATAAGATTGGGAAGCCACATATAGTACCTATTAAGGTGATGGGGAAGTGTGGGGAAAGGCACATCTATGGGTGCCTATGATTTTTTTGGGTTGACTCCCATAAAAAAAGTAGTGGGGCATAACAAAATTCTTCATCTACCTCCCTATGGTGGTTGAGAGCCAGATCCATTTGGGAAGAAAGAATGGTGGAGCAGATCTAGAAGTGGGGATAAGGGGTGTAAGGCGAAGGGTGAACAGGGAGATCGTGGAGCTATAGATAGAGGTAGAAGGGAGGAGGGAGGTTTAAAACATAGAAGGGGTTCTCAGGAGGTGGTAGACTAGGGAAGGAAAGGAGAGAAAGTGGCATTGTAGGTTGTGCAATGAGGAATTTTATGGAGGCAGTGGGGAGAGCATAGTTGTGGTGGTTGGATGATGAAATTCAAAGAGCAAGCCAGAGCCGTTGATATGCACCTAAAACCATTAATCTAGAGTGTTTTGACTATTATTGCTCACCATTATGTGCATAAAAGGTGAGATGCAAGCATATGATGGGTACTAGTTTCTTCTTCCTCCAATGCACCTACCTACTTTTTATGAGCTCCAAACATCTAGTGTGCCCCTCTTAATGAATCCAAAACAGATAGTTTAAGCTTATCTTCAATCAACAGCTTCATGGTGGGTTAGTTACAACAAAAAAAATTAAAAATGTCATCTTTTGTGTGAAAGTCAAACCTTGTTTTATGTCAAAGAATGGTGGGAGCCTCAGTTAAAAGACACCCATCAGTTGCATTTTAAGACAACACAAAAAATATTAACTATGTGGCCCAACAAAAGCTACTATTCATCTTTTCCTAATTAACTCTCTTTGCCAATTAAGGTTTTTCCATAATTTTGATGTTTAAAAATTTATAACTATATTAGAATATATTATAAAACATAATATATATATATATATATATATATATATATATATATATATATATATATATATATATATATATATATATATATATATATATATATATATATATATATATATATATAATGGTTTTAGATAGTGCATTTTAAAATGTATAATTTAAAATATGTTACCTTTCTAAAAACTCATTTATAAAAGATTTGATTACAAATCATACCAATGGGTAGTCTATAAAATTATCAACATTTGTTAAGGGCTTTGACATTTGTGTTGTTCGTATTCCTAATATTATTTTGTTGTTCGAAATTCAGATGATAATTGGAACCAAATTTCAACAATAACATCGATCATGAAATATCAGTACATGAATCTGAGCCTTTCGAAAAAATTACAAATATTGTGAATAAAATTAAAATATAGGTGAAGAGTGGAAAGGAAAGATTACTAATTAGATCAAGGATCTACATTTGGAAGATGACTAAACATGTTAAAACTAAAATGTTGCATCTTGATTACCCTAACAGAAAAACATTTTGTCCAGAGGACCATTAACTTTGACCTATTTAAGAGATGTTAGGTTGGCTATTTCTTGCTCATGATAAAGGATCATGGGATAGTGATCTAAAATGTTGAGGTAAAGACTAGTAGATAGTTATTCCAAAAAATAAGATTCATTTGTATGGATTGTAAAAGCATAAAGTATGTAGGTTTTAAATAGTTAAAATAATCATAATTTTGATCTAATTACATTTAGACTCATCTAAATTGACATGGGTGCATTCTCTACATTTTTAGAGGAATCATTAAATATTTGATCCCTATTTTTCGTTGAGGTGACCTATGTTTGAATCATGTATTGAATAATTGAAACGTTTCTATGGACATTATAAATTGCATCGATAGAAGTGACATGCCATTAAACTCTACAACTATATGTTCCCGAGGTTCCTCAAGACCATCGCCTTAAATGCCTTGCCATTTCTTCTCACCATCATTGTCCAACTCATCTTGAAATATTTCATTGCTTTCATGCTATGTAAGAATGTATTTAGATGTCAAAATAAGTTTGTGTAAAGTAATTATGGAGGCAGATCGATCGAGATCTAAATCACCATGCAATGCTTTAGTCTATGATGGCTTACATTCTTCGTGGAAAGAGAAAGCCTCTTTGCCCAATCACTATGCCAAAACTACAATTCCCTTAGTTTCAATCAGGTGACATCCATATTAGCTGGTTGAAGAGATCCATGTTGGGGTTGAGGCAACTATGGGTGATCAGGTCATTACAATGGTGCTAAAAAAATTAGAAGCAACCGAGAGAAATTTGGAATTTGGATAAAAAATTGAAGTGGACATGGGTGCCTACAATCAAGATCAAAGTTGTAAATGCTCCAACCATTTGTGATTATTTTCTCAACCATCCATCTGGGTGATTAAACATGGTGTGATGTGATTGACAAAAAATTCTTTCCATACTGTACTTAAGCATGATCGGTGCCAACAATCATCAACATTCCAATTCCAAACATTTGAGCGAAGTGAGTCATCTAGATTTTGAGATAGATTGCATTTGTGTTTGTTGGGATTTGAGCTAACATTTTGGCATTTAGAAGATTGTGTAGATTTGAGGTAACTATTGGATATTTTATTCTACATCATATTATATATTTTATTATATTGTATATCATATTATACATAATTCACTTCGTGTGGCATGGATCCCTAGGGCTTTGGAATTCATTGCTTCGTTGCTCTACAATGCCAAACAAAATGAGGTCAAAAGGTATTATGATCACTTGGGTTTCAGTCTAATTGCGTTGTACATCTTGAAAAACTTTGCCAAGGATCATACAAACTTTGGTAAGGTTGGAAGCACCGAAGACCTCCGTCCCAAAATTATTGGATTCACAGAGGTAGATGTGATTTTCTCCAATGCCCAGATTAGGACAGTGAAGCTCTCCTTGTAGTTGTTCAAAATGGTGGCAAGTAGTCAAGGCATAACATGCAATAAGTTAAGAATAGAGACATCAAAAAATGTGTTCACAATAAGCAATCTAAGAGATGTTCTTCTATATCGAGGATCTGATCATTTGCGGCTCCAAATCTTGGCTATTGAATTGCTCACGAGCCTCACTCTTGAGGAGGAAGATAGAGAGAGCATTAGAAGCACTGACAGAGTCTTGGGTACTCTTTTCTTTGTATTTTTCATGGGGAGGATTAACAATGATGAGGAGATGAAGCAAGGACTACAAGGGACCATAATTCTTTAAAACTTGTGCATTTATGTAAACACATCGGCATCTCAATTAATTAGTGTGAGCAACAAATGGCAAGGAACAATGTTGAGATGAGGCACCATGTCCATTTTCAAAGGGATTATGTGTCATGAACAAAGCTGGGTAATTATCCAACCCATAAACTTTTCTCTGTTGAGCACATTACGTACTGAATTACCTATATCACATCAATCGGTCATGTAAGTTCAAAATACTTTAGATTAATGTAAATTAGGTATTTATAATTATAATATATCGAATAAATAATTTATAATATATAATATTTATATGTATTATATACTTTATATATAATTATTGCATAATAATATATATACAAAAATATATATTATATATATTTTAAAAGTGTTTATAATTATAATATATAAAATAAATATTTTATAACATATAATATTTATATGTATTATATAATAATATTATATGTAGGAAAAATATAATTATATTGAAAGTATTTTTATTGGGGTACTAATTTCAAAGATCTAATGTATTTACAATTTTCAAAAAAATGATATCAAAAAAAAATTTGTAAATGCAAATAATTCGCAAACAACAAAATCAAATATAAACTACTCTTATCTAACCTACAACTTTTCTTACACCATGAAAACCACTTGACAATGATATCTATGTTGACATGTGAATAAACATTAAAGACCCAATGAAGGTGGATTTTTTCTTTTGAGGTTTTGGGTTCGTGAGCATGATGCGAGTTCATTTCCATCAAATCACTGTTCTAGTTTTCTTAGGTTTTTTGACTTTAGACCCATGGGAATGCTTTATTGAAATGGAAATTTTAGGTGGCCATGGCTTTCCCTTGAAAAGGTGCTATGAATGGCATCATTACCAATTATTATTATTATTATTTATCATGACAATTGTCAATAGGGGTAAGAGAAAAGAAACGTGCAAGACAAGTTATTTAAAAGGAGAAAAAGATGTTTCGCATTCTCTTAACGCTTGGAGTAATTTTGTGCACTTTTTTTCCTTTTTCTTTTTTTTTTCCAAGGCAAATTTGATGAGACGTCTAAATTTTATGATAAAATTATAGATATTAAATTATGATTTAAAAGAGGAAAACAGTGTTTCGCACTTTCTTAATAATCGGAACAGTTTTGTGTACTTTTTTCTTTTTTCTTTTTTTTCTTTTTTTTTGAGTACTCAAAATTATTGATGAGAGGTTAAGGTTTTGGTAATCTTGGAGCTGTTATAACTCTTATATAGATTAAACTATCATCCACTATAGTTTGTATTTGGGGTAAGGGTTTTATAGTTTGTTTTTAGAGGTGATAGTTAAGTGATTTGTACGAGTTATTTTGATAAAATTTTGTTATTTTTATTAGGGATAGGGCTTAAATTTAATGGTCATATGTACATTTTTAATTGTAAAATATAATCATTATTTTTAGGAGTCTTTATTATATGTAAGGTAAAATTTTAGTTATACTATCAAAAATTATAAAAGATTATAATAAATACATATATATTTACTCTAATATTTCTTTTTTCTAATGTAAATTATATTAATTATGTTGAGAGGCATAACTTACAGTGGCAGTCAAGGGTGTAATGGCGTGAGTAGATAACTTTAATTTTTGTTTGAGTCGACATATTAAAAAAAATTATAAAAAAATATATAACTAACCAACAATGATTTTGAAAAAATGTAATAAAAGGATATATATATATATATATATATATATATATATATATAAAACATTCCAAGAAAAAATATAAACACACTGCATTGCAACCATATTTTTCTATCGCTCCAGCTAAGGTATTTTTTATATCGTGAATTTTGCATTTGGATTTAAACAGTTCCAACACTTCATCTAGATCGCAGTTTTTATTTGTTTGGGGAATTCAGAGGAAGAATATCTATACCAAACCAATCAAACCAAAACAGGATGTTCTCTGAAGTGTCTTATATACTGGTACGTTGCATTCCCTAAATATATTCAATCCTCCGTTAAAATCCTAATTATGTTGCTGCTATGCCTAGATACATAAAACTAGGGATGACACTTTTAATTATAGAATTAGGATAAAATCTAGATAATTGTAATTTATTTACATAATTTTGCTGCTATTGCATTATATTAATGTGACTATGCCATTCAATTCAAAATTTAGATAACTGTAAATTATTGAAAATAATTCATTTTGTAACAAGAAATTTATTGAAACGCCTTTTATTGATCACCGATGAAGTGTCTATTATTGCATTGTGTTCCCTAAATATATTCAATCCTCCATTAAAACCCTAATTCTGCTACTACTTCACCTAGATACATAAAACCAAGGATAACACTTTTTAATTATAGAATTAGGATAAAATTTAGATAATTGTAATTTATTTACATAATTCTGTTGCTACTGCGTTCTTTTCAATTTGACTATGCCATTCAATTCAAAATTTAGATAACTGTAAATTATTGAAAATAATTTATTTTATAACAAGAAATTTATTGAAAGGCCTTTTATTACTCACTGGTGAAGTGTCTATCGTTACGTTACATTCCCTAAATATATTCAATCCTTCGTTAAAATCCTAATTCTGCTCCTATATATCTAAAAATAGGAATATCTAAATCATGAATATCTTCAAATAAAAACCAATCCAAACGACTGTCAAATTAAATTAAATTTAATTCTCATAATCGATACCTCCGAAAAGACTCAAAATTTTGTGAGACCAATAATCAACGCCTATTAATATATCAATCTAAAGTATCCCTAGTTTAAACAATTATATTTATGAAATTAGACATCAACGTAGTATTGAATATTACATATATTGATATTAACCATATAACGATATTTTATGTAGGCTTATATATATATATATATAGTTATTTATGATGGTATAACATATATAATATTATACTTTAATTTAGGTATTTAATTATAATATATAAAATACTATATGATAGGTGATATATGTATTGATATTAGTAATCTATATATTTAAAAATATCCCTATATAATATAATATATACCTTAAGTTAATAATATAGATATATGGGCATATATTCGAGATTGATCCATGTATAATTTTTATATTTTTATATCAATATATTAAATATGTAAAATTACTGGTATATGATATATTATATAGGTATTAATAGTATTATAGATAATTTTATTTATATGATATATTATTTTATATATTAATATTTATATATGTGTGTGTGTGTGTGTGTGTGTTGAGATGTATTTTGTTATTTTTGATTAATAGTATATTATTATGATTTTTTTGTATTTATAAAAAAAGTTAATTGTATTTTAATTTTTTGAAAAAATAGATTGAATATTTTATGTTTATATTATAGATATGACATATCCACAATTAAATTTTGAAATTGAAGAGAAGCGAATAGAATACCAAAGCGAATATGCTCTACAATATCAAAGACAAGAACGTAAACAAAGAACAAAGATGACAACGTTATAAGAATGAAAGAGAAAGACATGCAAAACATAGGGCATAAATGCCAGTTCAAGAACTGAAAGTAGAAATGAGAGAACATGTGATGTATAGCTATTGAGGAGAAGTCTATAAATCATCATTACCTAGTTTCCAATCCAACAAACATTCAATTACTTTGTTTGGTTTTCAAAATTCTATCCTCAATTCAATTTTTCAATGGTTCTTGGACCTAATATCCTCCTTCCAATATGTACCTATCTCTTTTCCCTTCAAAGTACTTTCTAATGGCATTAACTTTCTTTGTGACACTTCACATTGTCATCTCTCTCATTACCTTCTTAACATTTACAGTCTTCCTTTCATACTTCCACTAGCCTCTTTTAGACTACTCACACTAGGGTCTTAAATGTTAAAGTTTAGCATAAGTCTTGAGAAATCAATATATCTTCAATGATGATCTTAGATGACCTTTACATACTTGAAACAATCTCTCCTAACCCCTGGATCACAATTTATTACTTAGTTCCACACTTCTAATCTACAATAGGCTCCCAAGCTAGAAGCCTTAGTTTACATAGTTCTCCTTATTTTGAGTAATCTTTCACCTTTATTAAATATATACAACACTTTATAGCCCCCTTATCTCTCCTCAACTCCTCAATAAGTTTCATGAACAATCTCTTTTGATAATTACCTTTTCTTCCACTAGGAGAGACCTAATTAGGTCTTTAGGCCTCTTCACTTGACACAATCACCATTTAACGTATGGAAAAGGCCTTACCATGCCAAAACATACCAAATATCCTTAAATATGTCATAAACATTAAAACTAAAAATTTTGGTCATTTTTTTATGGTGGAAACACTAGGAATTAACAAAACCCTAATCCTAAGGTTTACTTGTTTTTGCACATGATGCGATGTCTAAAAATTATTTATCTTGAGTTGTATGGTGATTCAAAGGCTCAAATTACCTAAATTTAGTTTGTTTGGACATCCTTCATCTCATCAAATGGGATATAACCCTTAATTGTGACATTCCATGCTAAAAAAAACAAAATCTTAGATGACTAGGTATGTTTCCATAATCAGTGTAGGGTATACTTGAACTATGTTACCTCAAAGATGTTCCCAAAACTTACAAAGGCATCCTCACTTATTAATTCATATCCCAATCATACTAACAAACACTATCACCACAAAATATCTTATACCTTTGATTCCTCACAGTGCTTCAAACTTACCTTCGAACTACAAATAGGGGTTCTACTTGTAGATAAGGGTTACAATAATAGTTAGATGTCTGATTTTTTTTTTTGCCTCATATTATCAATTCCCACACATTCCATCTTCTCAATAGATTTCATTCTCTCCCTATACCTTCACATTGATGTCATGATGTTTCCTACACAAAACTGATGTTTTCTTGTCTATGCTACAAGACTTGTAATTGTTAAAGACTATACTATGTTTCCTGAATGTATACACCTAGCTATGGGTTAACATCAAAACAAAGACATTGGTTAAATCCTTTCTAATTCAATCATGCTCTATCAACATATGTTCCTCCACATTTATTCCATTTTCCTTTATTTTTAGCATTCCAAACAGACTACATTAGCACACATGGTTTCTTTGAGCAACAAGATTGAGTCTCCTAACAACTAAGTAACCTATTCTTGTCATCAAATTGTATTAGCACCAATACCTAACCATGATTACAACATGCTTCCTCTATACTATCTTTTCAATGCATTTCTTTGCCACATATAATCAATCACCAAGAGAATCTAAAATACAACATCAAGGCTCTTTTTCTAAGGTGATAGGTAGTGAAAATTTGACTTTTATTCTATCTTTCAACTTATTACATCTTTCTCATGCATATAGGTGATTGAATGCCATGCTTACTTGTACAAGTTATCATTCTTGTTAACTTCCTCCTTCTTACTGACTATAATCTACAGTCCTCCCAACCTATATATATACATACCAATTCTTTGCATATATAGTTTTAAAGATTACTTAACACAATGTACAAATATAAAGAACAAACTAGAGAACTTAAAAGGGAAATGACACCATGATCAATTTGTCTTCAACATTGCACTAATTTTTTTACAACACAGTCCATCAATAGACTGATTCATCTTTTATGCGGATTTATTATCTTATTTCATTATCTAACCCTCCTCTCCTTCTCTATGGAGTTATCTTCTCTCCACTCTACTCTAGACTCATGTACAATCCTCTCCCTTTCAACCAACTTCAAGATTGGTTGAGGTGGTTACAAAATACAACTTCCTTCATTGCCACTTCAACATGAGGTTTTGATGTCAATGACTTGAATATGACCTCTATTGTGAATTATTAGGCTTATGTCCCTTCTAACACCTTTCACATGTCCTCATTAGATTTTTTAACCCTAAATTACTCATATATTCATTCCTTACATGCACTTGACCCTTTTAGACTCATTTTAATTATTTGAATTTTCAAATTCCCAATTTTGGAGGGAAAACACCTACAGACCACATAACACAACTTTATGACTCTAAATAGATTTCTAAGGCATAAATGGACCTAATAAGGTCCCTTACACACATTTACTTTCAACTTTGACCACCTTTGACTTCTTATTAACTAAAATACAAAATTATTGTTTCCTAGCTTGATGTTCCTACATCAACATGCCAAATAAATGATGGCATATCACAGACAAACATATCAATATGGTAAAAATAAATTAATAATAATAAGAATAATGAAAAGAGAAACACATTCTAATCAATTTATAGAGTAAGAAAGAAACCAACTACAATAATGTAATCATAAATCAATTTGAAGACATCATCGAAAGAATGCTAATGTTGATGATAACTCTGAAGAAGTGAATTTAATGACCATAGAATGTGTGTTAGAAATGCTAGATAATAGATAAATAAATGAAATGGATGATGGTGTTGAAAATGATATACAAAATAACATGATAATAGTGTAAATATAGAGGTAGATTTAAAGATGTTACAAATGATTTTTCACCATCGTTTAGAAAAATTGGCTTCATCAAGTATGTGTTATATTTGTCAAGAAAGTTTCCTCGACATAAATATCTCTCGAGAACGTAAAGTTCCAATTTTCCATAGATGTTGACAAGAGAAAAATGATCATCAATTTTTAGCATCGAATAATATGGATCCTAGTCCACAACCACCAGAACTTTCATGTTTAACCCAAGTAGAAGAGATGTTGATAGCATGAGTCAATCCAATCCTTCAAGTCACACATACAAATAGAGGTTAATATAAATATAAAGGATAGATAATCAATTTTACATAATAAGTGAAAGAAATTTCTAAGGTTTTACTACATCAAATAAAAGATTTGTCGATCATTGTTGTTTGAAGAAGAGATCAATGCAGAATAAATTATAATTTTATAGTTAATAGAGAGAGAGAGAGTATATAGGGAACTGAAATATAAAATATAATATGAAAAGTTATATAGAGATGTTTAGATTGATGAAAATGCACTGATCCAAAAATTGGATTTATCCCTTTAGATAAATCACATAGTTCATACAAATTGGATACTAAAAATCTCAATTCCTTACATGAAATAAAATTAGATGTAGAATATTCTAGGAATGAATGAAATGTGATAAAAAAAACTCTGTAAATTAATTTCCCACTTTATAAATCCTGATTTGTGTCATTTTTATAACTTTCCCATAATTAGTTATAGTGTTCCATTATTCATTTGCAAAACTTAATTATAAATTGAAACTCATAATGAATTACAAGGAAAAAGACACAAACTTGATAACAAAGTTCATCCATTTAGGGGATTCCTCTCTGGGTTTGTAATAATGAATTAATTCATTAAAAATATGTAAATTTCAAAATTTTATAACTTACATCAAAATGGAATATGAGAACCTATAAATAATGTTAAAATTGACTATGTGAAGACTCTAAAATTGATCAGCAAAATGTCTTCTCAAGTCTGTAGCACCTATTCTTCATCTTCATGCAATCAGGAAAGGTTTCTCCATTAGAGTATATGAAAAAATCTTAAAAATAGGAATAATAATAAATAGGAGTGTCTCTGGTTTTCTTTTCAATCCAATATATTTTTTATCACTAAGATTCTTATGTTGTTCTCTTACATTAACCCGTAGGTAGAGACTAATTTATAGGCAAACATTGTCCTATAAATTGGGATATTACAATCCCTATAAAATCTCACTTATATAACCTATATTAATATGAGATATATTGTTAATTATTAACAATATATCCATGTAACAAACTAACCCGTAATAAACCTATTACAAACGTATTAATGTATTATTGTAACTAACAATAATAACATTAAATTAATAATGTTTACATACCATACCTCAAAACTCACCCCCTTGTGAACATTATTAATCATATCTACACCCCCTTAATGTGAGCACAGGGAGAATATAAATCTTCAAGAATTGGCCCAAACAAAATCATATGCCAATGCATACTTTTAGGTCTGCATACTATTGTCTGAATTTTCCTATCTAGATCTTGTTGCACATGACCACTACTATGCGAAGGAATGAATCCTAAATTTACTCTATGTGACCACAAAATATGTGTCACTAGATGATCATCTCCATAAATAATTAAGGCAGTTGAGGATCTCTGTAGTTAGAGGATTTCTATAGTTAGCTGCCCTCCTATACAATTGTTGGCCACATTCCATTATATCTACATTCTCCTTTTTCTTTAAATATGAGAGGATGTCTAAAAAGTAGGGGAATGAAAACACACACAAATTTAAAAATTAAACATCACGAGGAACCAATCCTCATTGTCATCTTATGCAACCTCTATTAATGTTTGTTTCCACCCAAACAAAAATAACATCGACAATTTCCACTGCCACTGAAGAACTATCCTTAGCATTAGTTGATTTGGTGCAAAAAACACCTCATTGAATAAATTAAAAACCAAACCACACATATTAATAGGAATGTTTTTCTATTTTATTCAAACACATAGTAGGAAAAATCACACCACACAAAATATCACCAAAACATCTAGGCCCCATTGTTGGTGATTGATGAGAGGGTCTAAGAACCTCCTTCCTCCATGCCTCTGACCTCTATTATACTTTAACTCAAATATCTATATGGATGATGAAGCTCAACTACATGTTAAATGAGAAATTCCCCCTAAAATATGGACATTGTGTATAAGCAAAAATGCATCCGTAGAATAAATATTTTTTATATTTTACAATTTTTAACAATAATGACTCAATTTTGACTCTTTTGATATAAAAATGACTCTTAATTATTGACGTCAATACTTTTGGAAATTTTGATAAATATTTGACTATGAACCCCTAAAAAATAAAGACATTAAAATACTCAATATAATTGACACTTTTAATTTTTGACAATTTAATAAATTAGACCCAAGTACGAAACTCTAGATTTAAAAATACTTTGGATTTTTGAATCTCAAAATAAAAAAAACATGGACTTTATTATTTTTACTATTGACTTGATGGTGCCTAATACTAAGTTAACAACCATAATAATACATGTATACACTATAACTAAAAATAATAATCTAAAAAGCAAAACTCAAACTAATATGACCATATCTAAACATATAGAAACTTTCAATTGAGAGTCACTTGCCTTCAATTGACATTTGGAAAATAATTACAAACAAACTTAAAAACAAATAGACCATATAAAAAATTAATAAAGACTAACCTTATTTACCTATACTTAAATACATATCTTTTCTTTATGAGAACACATTGGCGAGCTTGAAGGAAGATACATGACCTCCTTGGGTTCCATGTGGCCTACAATGAGATCTGATAGATTCAAGATTGAGGTGATTTGGAGATAGTCAAATGTCGTGTTTGGGCTAGTTTAGGCATGTGGAGTTGGGTTAGTACTATGCTAGTCAGTGTAGAGTAAGCCAACAACACCACGTCATGATTGAATGAGTGATGATGATATAAAGTGTAGCTTTCATATTCTCTCAAAATAAAGATAAGTAAACAACATCTAAATGTAGGTATGCTGAATAATTACAAAAATAGAGAGGTTTGAGTGGATAGTTGAACCCAAACTCTACATGTTTCCTTCTAGATCTGCTACAAACTCTTCAATGTTTTCTATGGAATCACTTTGTAATCAAGTGAAAAAAAGTTCTCCTCAAATAAATATGCAAAAAATATCACCACACTCCTATTTTAACTAATTTGATAATAAAAAACTACAAAATTCTCATATAAGGGGTGACCATGAATAACAATAGATCTACACCAAACAAGCTCAAAATTCCATCTGCTCTAATAATATCCAGCTCTGATACCACTGATAGGATCTGGAGGAGCTTATCAAATAGATTTAAATCTTGAGACAAATACACATGAATAATAATTCAATCCAATATTTGATTTATCACTGATATTCTTTTGTTTCTCTTTTACATTAACCCATAGGTAGAGACTAATTTATAGGCAAACATTAGCATATAAATGGGGATACTATAATCCCTATATAATCTCACTTATCTAACCTATATTAATACAAGGTATATTGTTAACTATTAACAATATATCTATGTAACAAACTAACTCATAATAAACCTATTATAAATGTAATAATGTATTACTGTAACTAATAATAATAACGTTAAATTAATAATGTTTACACACCATACCTCAACATGTAACTCTAAAAATAAACCTACAATGACCTTACAATAATCTCCCATGGCCAAAGGCCTTAAAAAATAGGAGTACGTATCTCTAGGCTTAGGTTTCCTATGTCTTTTAATAGACTAAACTGTGTATATGTTCCCATCTCGGGTCTGCACCATTCACCATGGCCCAAAGGCCTTCCAAAATAGGAAAAGACATCCTCTATTTGGGAATATTCAAAATATCATAGATAATTATGACGTAGCCCAAAGAATTTACACAATATACATAATGTCCATATATCTTTGGGACTATGTGTATTCAATATACAATCACACATACATGTATACCTCTTCCTTGACCTAAAGGCATTTCAAAATAGGAGAGATTAGGTCTCTGTATACTCTGATACCATCTCAGTCTACCTTCTTATAGTTACACAACACTTGCCATAGCCAAGGGCCTTATTAAATTGGTGATTTCTCCTTCATTTGGGGTTTTTATGTAAATACTTACAACATCTATTATTTGCCTTTGGCCCAATGGCCTTTACCAAATAGGCATAATGCAAAAAGAAACCATAGACTTAGGTCTATCCATTTACAAATACCCTGAATCTATAACATCCTTCCATGGCCTTAAAAAATAGATTAAGATGTCCACGTTATAATCTCAATATATTTGCTTATATACCATGCACTATGGCCTAAAGGCCTTACAAAATTGGTGCATTAACTTTCCAGGCTTGATATTTTCTATGCAAATAAAAAGACACCTTCACCATATTTAAAATTGTGTATTTCAATTAAATATTCACACGTATACCTAGCTCCTATCCAATGGTGAGCTTCTCTATTTAGCTTCTCCAAAAATCCTAATAAATTGACTCCAAATATCAATCCTATCACCAATGCATGAGATTCAACGCTGTGACCTAATGATCAAGCCATATATTTTTACAAGAGAGGTCATGGGTTCAACCTTTAATCTCGACAATGGATTTTATTTTAGGGATTAAAATCCAACATCTATCAGGTAGAAACATTTCAAGCACTTAATATAGCTTGAAGACCCTCCATTACTTCATGGCTATAGCCACATCTCTCACCTTTTGTTTGGGCTTGGTTTAAATGATCCTAATGATCCTTCAAGCTCAGATCTTGACCAAAATTAGGCAAGGTTAGAATTGTTGTGAGCTATAATGATGAGTGAGCTGGGTGACTTAACTAATCTTGAGTTGGTTGTTGAGATAGCACTTGGGGTCAGCATAGATCATGCATTTATATCTTGAACAATGCATGGAATAGTTTAATAATATTGGGATTATTAGTCCCACATGTAATGTATATAATCAACACAGAGGCCTCCATAAAAAGAGTGTGCTAACCCTAGTTGAGGCTCCCCAACCAGTAAATAGTAAGGCCCATTTGTTCAAACATGAGTGTCAAAGATCATAGGCAAAAATAACACCCTTTTACCATTTCACTACCACATGTCATTGCCAATTGGTCCACTTGGAAACCATACACACATCCACATCATTATTTGATGGTTGACTATTTTTTTATCCAAACTTTGACTAATGATATCTAGAGCATATGATGTCTATTTTATACATTCTAGTTGGATTGAAAAGTTCTCAAAATGCTCTTATACACTGTAATAGTTTTGGGAGATCTTGGGAAATATGAATATTGAAAAATCCTCTAGATCATGCACTTATCAAACTTCTACCCAATTCGAAGAAAAATATCTTGGACTAATTGAGCTCTCTACATATGGAGTTTGATTCATATGTGAATGAATATGTATTTTAGGGCATGATAATGGAAATGGATGAAGGGAATATAATTAATCACACAAATTTAATGGCCTCCAAACCACCAAATGCCATAAGAGAGAAGGAATTGAACCATGCATGGGTGAATATTCTTAATGCAAAACCTAGAGATTTGATGGATTGGCCAAGAATTGGTGCATCCCCCATTAATGAGTATGTCATAGAAGGGTTAATTTATATGGAATTGCCCACATTATTTACAAATGGAATATGTGATTATTTGAACCAAGAATGAAATAAGTAAATCTACATGAATTTGTTAAACATTTTATTTGATACAGGGATCATCATTTTGGATGACACCCATGATTAATATTTTACATGATGAATATGATTATGAGACATCATGCACAAAATTCATCTATAGTGTTTGTGAAAAAGAGTCTACAAGACATGCCAATCACCATCAATGAATTAATTGAGCATATGTATAGTGTGACACACTCTCATCTAGCTAATTATTTGATGTATTTTGGTACCACATTGAGGGGTAAAAGGTCTTATTGGGAAAAAATCAATGGAGAATTAAGTGACATGTTGTATCAAATTGGAACACCAAAACATTTCTTCACTTTGAGTGTAATTGATATGTATTTGTTTGATATCCATTCACTAATGCCAAGAAAACCACCAACCCATCCCAAAGAATAACAAAAATGGCATTGACAAAATTTTATTGACTATCCTCATATAGTGGCATATTAGATGGTTTATAGCTAATATACGTTCATTTTTTCTATATATAAATATAACATAATGTGCTTACAAAAACTATTTTTTAATATGTACAATACACTATGGCCATTGAATATGAATGAATCAAAATTATTTCAAGATTTAAAAATAGGTGATAAAAAATATGAACCTACAATAAATGATGATCATGTAAATATTCATAATTGAAACATATTATAATTATGGAAAGAAAATGCATATTGGAAACCTATGCTTTTAAAACATGTGGTAATCAATTATATTGCCAAATATGTGATAAAATCTAAGAAGAGTTATGAAACTTATCATCAAATGTTAATGTGACGTAAAAACATTGAAAACCCTTATGAATTAGTAGTTAGAGCATATAAAATACTTCTAATAGAAACCCTTATTGAAAGAGACATTAGGGCACATGAAACATGGCATATGTTGTTGGAGCTTCCACTTGTAGAGAGAAATAGATCATTTATCACTTTGAATGTTTTATGCAAAGTGTTCAAACCAGTGACACATACTATAAAACCAAAAAATGATAAACCCTCAAAAGATTTAATTGATGGATACATGATTAGACCTAATGAAATGGAAAGTTTTTCACTTATAGAGACAACTAGATCATGATTATATAATCCCAAACAAAGGCAAAATAATAAATGGGAGGCTAGGAGTGTGGAAACTATTGTGAGAGCATTCCCAAGGTTTACTAAAGTATAAGTGCAAGAATTAAAAAAATGGGTTGATTTTTTTTGGTCAGAGTTAATGCTTTACAATCCATTTCATAATATAGAATGATATATCAGACTCGATGATGATATAAGAGCATCAAACTGGGAGTTATTTAATTATAATCCTTGGCATGTGGAGCAGAGAACTATGATAGATGACCATGAAAATCAAAGTGATGATGTTCAAACCATTCATAAAAATACAATAGAATATGAGTGGGAAATCATATCAAGGCTATATCATGGGCAAATTATGGAATTATCAAAATTAGATATGTTGGGTAGAAGATATTTTGATAGATAAGCACCATGAAATCATAAATATAAAGGAAAAGAATACATAACTTTAGCTATAAAATTCATAAGCACAATAAAAGATAATGGATTACTCATACCATATGATATAACAAGTAATATTTCATATGGAACCTTTGGTTCCAAACAAAAAAAGGACTTGAAATAATCATGAGACATTTTCTTCAGACTCATAATGTTACACCACTATGCATAATAATTCAAGGAATAGCAATAATAGGAAAATCACATCTAATTGGTGACATTTTTCAAGATTTTAAAAATGAATCATCAAATATATAGTTTTGTCCACTTCTATTACTTACACCAACTAGATTTGAAGTGTTTAATATTGGTGCTAGCATAATCCACTCAACACTACGAATCCCAATCACAAACTTTATTGAATTAGAAGGAATAAGACTCATAAGTTTTCAAGAAGAAATGTGGCATATAAAATACATATTGATTGATGAAATGAGTTTTAATGGGGAAATTTTTTTATAGAACATAGATGCACGACTTCATCAAGCATTTCCAAAATATGTAAACATGATTTTTAGAGGTAGATAAATCATTTTAGTAGGAGATTTGGGCCAGCTACCTCGTATGAGTGATAAAGCATTATACAATAGTAACAAACACAAAAAAATATTATGGGAAGAATTCAAAATAGTTGTTACTTTAGATAAAAATGACAAAGTGATGACCATAAAAGGTTTCGACAATTGATCACAAATATTAGAGATGTACATTAATAATTGATGATCATAAACTATTGATGTCAAGAATAAATAATGTATTACATCCAAACATCAAGGAATATTTTGACAATGCTATTCATTTATTTCCAACAAATGATAATGTAAAATATAATAATAGAATGAAATTGAAATCGTAAAAAGGACCAATTACATAGAGAATTGCAACTGAACAAGTAGTACCAATCCATCAAGAGGTCAAAATGTATGTGATAAAAAATATGAGCCTAAAATAAATGATGATCTTGTAAATACACATAACTAAAACATACTGCAATTATGGATATCAAATGTATATTAGCAACTTGTGCTTTCAAAACATGTGATAATCAATTACATTTTTAAATATGCAACATGAGTTGAGAAGAGTTATGAAACTTATCATCAAATGTTAATGCGACTTGTAAACATTGAAAACCCTGATGAATTAGCAGCTAGAGCATACATAAGACTCCTAACTAAAACCCTTATCTAAAGAGACATTGGGGAATAGGAGATATGTCATATGTTGTTGGAGCTTCTATTGATACATAAAAGTAGAGTGATGTTCACTTTGAATGTTTCACACAAAGTGTTCAAATTAGTGACACATACTATAGAACCAAAAAATGATAAACACTTAAAAGCTTTCATTGATGGATACATGAATAGACCTTATAAAATGGATTTTTTTTTCACTTATAAAGATAGATAGATCATGGTCATATAATCCCAACTAAAGGTGAGATAATAAATGGGAGGTTAGGAGTGTGGTGACTATTGTGATAGTATTCCCAAGGTTTATTATAGTACCAGTGTGGGAATCAAAAAAATGGGTTGATTTCTATTGGTTAGAGTTATTTATTTACAAGCCATTTCATAATATATAAAGAGATATCAGACTTGATGATGATATAATAGCATCAAACTAAGAGTCATTTAATTACAATCCTTGGCATGTGGAGTAGAGTACTATGCCAAATGACCATGAAAATCAAAGTGATGTTGAATGTGATGATGTTTAAGCCATTCATCAAAATACAATGAAACATGAGTGGGAAATCATATCAAGGCTATATCATGGGAAAATTATGGAAGTATCAAAATTAGATATGTTGGGTGGAAGAGATTTTGATAGACAAGCACCATGGAATAATAGATATAAAGGAGAAGAAAACACAACTTCAGCTATAAAATTCATAAACACAATGAAAGACAACATGTTACTCATACCAGATGATATAACAAGTAATATTTCATAAGGAACCTTAAGTTCCAAATAAAAAAGGAACTTGATATAATCATTAGACATTTTATTTAGACTCATAATATCACACCACTGTGTATGATAATTCAAGGAACAATAGGAATAAGAAAATCACATCTAATTGGTTCCATTTATGAAGCTTTTCAAAATGAATAATCAACTATGTAGTGTTGTCCACTTCTATTACTTTCACCAAGTGGAGCTGAAGCTTTTAATATTGGTGCTTAAACAATCCACTCAACACTGTGAATCCCAATTTTAGGTTTTATTGAATCAGAAGGAACAAGACTCACAAGTTTTCAAGAAGAAATGTGGCATATAAAACACATATTTATTGATGAAATGAGTTTCATTGAGGAAAAAATGTTGCAGAACATAGATGCATGACTTCATCAAGCATTTCCAAAAAATTCAAACATGAGCTTTAGAGGTAGATCAATTATTTTAGTAGGAGATTTGGCACATCTGACTATTGATGATTGGAAACTATTGATGTCAATAAAAAATAGTGTATTACATCCAAGCATCAGGGAAAATTTTGATAATGATACTCATTTATTTTCAACAAATGATAATGTGAAAAACTAGAATAGAATGAAATTTAAGTCATTAAAAGGATTGATTACATAGAGAATTGCAAATAGAACAGGTAGTACCAATCCATCAGGAGGTCAAAACATAGGTGATAAAAAATATAAGCCTATAAGAAATGATGATCATGTAAATACACATAACTAAAACATACTAAAATTATGGAGAGAAAATGTATATGACAACCTATGCTTTCAAAACATGCGGTAATCAATTACATTTCCAAATATGCAAAGAGTTATGAAAATTATCATCATATGTTAATGCGACTTGCAAACATTGAAAACCCTAACTAATTAAATGCTAGATCATATAGAAGACTCCTAATAAAAACCTTTGTTGAAAGAGACATTAGGGTACATGAGACATGCCATATGTTGTTAGAACTTCCATTGGTAGAGAGTAGTAGAGTGTTTGTCACTTTTAATGTTTCACGTGAAGTGTTCAAACCAGTGACACATATTATAGAACTAGAAAATGATAAACCCTTACAAGCTTTCATTGATGGATACATGAAAAGACATTATGAAATGGAAAGTTTTTCATTTATAGGGATAACTAGATCATGGTAATATAATCCCAAGTGAAGGGGAGATAATAAACGGGAGGCTAGGAATGTGGAAACTATTGTGAGAGTATTCCCAAGGTTTACTACAATCCCAGTGTGGGCTTCAAAAAAATAGGTTGATTTTTGTTGGTCAGAGTTATTGATTTACAATCCATTTCATAATATAGAAAGAGATATTGGAATTGATAATGATATAATAGCATCAAACTGGGAGTCATTTAATTACAATTCTTGTCATGCGGAGTAGAAGACTATGTGATATGACCATGAAAATCAAAGTGATGTTGAATGTGATGATGTTCAAGCCATTCATCAAAATACAATGGAAAATGAGTGGGAAATCATATCAAGGCTACATCGTGGGAAAATTATGGAAGTATCAAGATTAAATATGTTGGGTAGAAGAGATTTTAATAGACAAGCACCATGGAATCATGAATATAAAGGAGAAGAATACACAACTTCAGCTATAAAATTCATAAGCAAAATGAAAGATAATGGTTTATTCATATTGGATGATATAACAAGTAATCATGAGACATTAAAAAATACACTTGATATAATCATGAGACATTTTCTTCAAATTCATAATGTTGCACCACTATGCATGATAATTTAAGGAACAATGTGAATAAGAAAACCACATCTAATTGGTGCCATTTATAAAGATTTTCAAAATGAATCATCAATTATGCAGTGTTATCCAATTCTATTATTTGTACCAACTAGAGTTGCAATGTTTAATATTTGTGCTTCGACAATCCACTCAACATTGCAAATCCCAAACATAGACTTTATTGAATTAGAAGGAATAAGACTCACAAGTTTTCAAGAAGAAATGTGTCTTTTAAAATACATATTGATTCACAAAATGAGTTTCATTGGGTAAAATGTTACAAAACATATATGCACAACTTCATCAAACATTTCCAAAAAATGTAAACATGAGTTTTGGAGGTAGATAAATCATTTTAGTAGGAGATTTGGGCTAGCTACCTCCTATGAGTGATAAAACACCATACAATAATAATAGCCACAAATGACCATAATAATATCTCAAGTGAAGGTGACATAATAAATGGGAAGTTAGGAGTGTGATGACTATTGTGAGAGTATTCCCAAGGTTTATTATAGTACCAGTGTGGGAATAAAAAAAATGGGTTGATTTCTATTGGTTAGAATTATTGCTTTACAAGCCATTTCATAATATAGAAAGAGATATCAGACTTGATGATGATATAATAGCATCAAATTGCAAGTCATTTAATTACAATCCTTGGCATGTGGAGTAGAGGACTATGCCAGATGACCATGAAAATCAAACTGATGTTAAATATGATGATGCTCAAGCCATTAATCAAAATACAATGAAACATGAGCAGGAAATCACATCAAGGCTACATTGTGGGCAAATTATGGCATTATCAAAATTAAAAATTTTGTGTAGAAGATATTTTGATAGATAAGCACCATAGAATCATGAATATAAAGGATAAGAATACATAACTTTAGCTATAAAATTCATAAGCAAAATGAAAGACAATGGGTTACTCATACTAGATGATATAAAAATTAATATTTCATATGAAACCTTAGGTTCCAAACAAAAAAATAACTTGATATAATCATGAGACATTTTATTCATACTCATAATGTTGTATCACTATGCATAAAGAATGGTAGGAACAGGAAAATCACATCTATTAAGTGCCATTCGTGAAGCTTTTCAAAATGAATCATCAACTATGAAGTGTTTTCCACTTATATTACTTACACCAACTAGAGTTAAAACATTTAATATTGGTGCTTTGATAATCTACTCAACACTATGAATCCCAATTGCAGACTTTACTAAATTAGAAGGAACAAGACTCACAAGTTTTCAAGAAGTGTGGCATATAAAATACATATTGATTGATGAAATGAGTTTCATTGGGGAAAAAATATTGTAGAACATAGATGCATGAATTCATCAAGCATTTATAGAAAATTCAAACATGATCTTTGGAGCTAGACCAATAATTTTAGTAGGATATTTGGGCCAACTACCTCCTGTGAGTGATAAATCACCGTATAATAGTAACAAACATGGAAAAATATTATGGGAAGAGTTAAAAATATTTGTTACTTTGGATAAGGTATTTAGAAAATAAGGAGAAATTGATGATCAAAAAAGGTTTTGATAATTTATCACAAATCTTAGAGATCCACATTTGAATATTGATGATTAGAAACTATTCATGTCAATAAAAATTGTGTATTACATCCAAGCATCAGGGAAGATTTTGAAAATGATATTCATTTATTTACAACAAATGATAATGTGAAAAATTGTAATAGAATGAAATGGAAATCATTAAAAGGACCATTTACATAGAGCATTACAACTAAAATAAGTAGTACCAATCCATCAAGAGGTCAGAACGATGAATTGGATGTGGAGTTATTAATTTCTAAGGATGCAAGGGTGATGTTAACCTCCAACCTATGGATAAAATCAAGAATTGTAAATGGATCTCTAGGATATATGTGAAGTATATTATACAAACTTGGAAGTTCCCCACCAGAGCCTTTGAGCTTCTTGTTGGGTTTGTTCTCATCATCATCCTTAATTTAAATGACTTTGAGCTTCTTGTTGGGTCTATTCTCATCCTTTTTGATGTGTTTGGAATTGAATAACATTAAAATACCATCCATACTATGCATTTCATTGTTGATGGTCATTCTGTTATAGTTGACAAGAAGATTGATATTGTTTTTAAGTTCTTGGTTATCCCTTTCGAGCTTTTTAACTCTTTCAGTCAGAGTCTCAATTTATGAGGTCATATCCATTTGCTTTTCATTGGTACAATAAATCCCATCATTCATATTGATTTTTTAAAATATCCTATTTGAGACAAGAATGATCCTTCATAAACCATTAAAGGAAATCTTTGTGTAACTTCACCTCATCGCCAATTTGATCCAATTTATCTTGGTCTTTAAAAGAATTCATGAGAGAGTCTAAATATTGCTAAGGATTGTTGTTGGAGGGTTTCAATCCCATGGTAATGTCCCTTACATTATATTCCATAGCTTCATCCTTGTTATTCTACTCTAGATTATCCATCAGATGATTATCACTGGTGTACAAATCCTCCAAATTGTCCTTCTCTTTGTTATTGATGTTGCTCTCGATATTCTCCTTCTTGTTCTTAGAGTCTTTGGACACTATATTTCCAATAGAGATCCTAAAAGGATGATCCAAAACATCATCCTTTTATTCTTGAGATTAATTCTCATGGTCTTATTCAAATTATGACTAGGATTAGGCTTATTAAGGATATTGATACTAGTGGGATGTAATGGAATAAGATTTAGGGCATCAAAAAACTAAAAAATAAGTAAAATAACGTCTTGGTATAAAGGCTCCCCTCTCTTACCCTTTTTGACCTCCATAATAGAATTTTATAGTGAATGAAGGATATAAAATGGAAGACTAATAGGAATATTATGGTGAAGGTAGTTTAAAAAATGAAAGTGAGAGTAATGCACTACCTTGAACCAACCATCGAGGGTGATATACCTTATTACTTTGTCCACCAATTCATTGTAAGGAACCAGAAAGAGCTCTCTCTTGAAACCCCCTTAAAATTTGATGAGATGTTCTTCCCCCACAAGAAATGTATCCTTATCTTGCTTGAAATACTTAAAACGCTTAGTGAGTTTGGTGTCTTCAATCTTGAGACTAGTGATCTATGAAATGAGCCTCTCATTGATCTCAACTGAAAGATTATTTATGTATACCACTTTGTTATTCCAACATTTAGCAAACTTCTTGGAGAGATGCTTATCTACACCATAAATACGGTCAATGAATGTAGTACTACTTAAATTATGCAAAATATCCCATAGCTATGGCTTCTTTTGATATTATTTGTAGACATGGGATCAATCCTGTTAAGCCCTCCTCCCATCTTAGAATTATCATTGTAAAACATACCAAAATAGAGGATGAAATGATAAACCTTCACTTTGTTCCATCGATAAATTTGAATATAATTACAATTTGCCTTAGATTTCATCCTAAGTGGTTTGACAAGATAATGATGATAATGTACCATATATTATAATTGTCATCATAACCATTTAGATGAAACTTAAGCAACCCCTTGTATATTTCCATCTGAACTAGAAGGCCTAGTTATCAATTTTTTTTTATGAGATCATTAATGTGATCTAGTAAGTCCTCCATTCTATTACAAATCTTGAATTGAGTTTTCATAACTCCTTTGTTGGCAAAGGAATTTGCAAGCATGTTTACCTCATGATACGTGTGTTGAAACAAAATGTTTTGAAATCTATAGCTTAGATAGTAAATTTAATCAATAATGTTTGAGATGGTCCAACTCATAGAGATTTTTTTATTGATGTAATTGATAATATTTAGGGAATCTCCCTCAACTATGACATCTTGAAAACCAAGATCTAAGGCCAATTGAATGCCCCATAGGGTTGATAGGGCTTTGTTAAAATGGTTAGTTTATAAGCCCATTCTTCCTTCAAATGCAAAAATAAAACCTCCTTGGTCATCGTAGATCACACCTCCTCCACCTGAGAGACCCAAATTTCCTTTAGAAGATCTATCAAAATTTAATTTGACCCATCTTAGAAAGGGATAAGTCCATTTTACACTATTTATCAAGAAAACTTTGGGGTCAACCAAGGGCCTATTTTCCAAGGAGAGCTACCAATCCCTAGCAATAGGTTATTTAGATGGAGTAAATGACTATTTTTCCCCCATCTAATGCTCTTGAAATTTTCTAATATCAAGGATATGATCTTGTTGGCCACTCTAGGAAAAGGGATTTTCCTATTCCTAAAAATTCTATTGTTACACTCCTACGTTCCCCAAGGAGACGGGGAAAATATAAGTACCAAAGGGCTTTGAGTTCTTGGTTGACAAAGGGTGCCTTCCAAGCAAACCATGCCTTATAAATGGAATTAGGATTAACCCACTGAACATGAAATTTATGAAATAACAAACCCCAAATCTTGAAAGCATAATTGAGTTCAAAGAATTAAATTTGTTGTTAAGAGTGAATTGAATGCAATCAAGCTGTTATCCCCACCACATAGTAGAAAATTCATTTTTGTTGTAAAGAGTGCACGTTTACTTTGAAAGGATCATTCAAACAATTCAATTATCCATTATTATTGTTGGTGTGGAGAACCATGGTGCCTTCAACCTAATATTTTATGGGTTGCATAAGAATGTTTTGTTGTTTTAAGTATTATGTTTACTTTTAAATTTCATTTACAAGTTTCATAAAGTAAAAAATTGATTCTTTTTAAAAGTCTTATTACATTGAAAGGCATTCTACAATGATATCTAGGAGGTGGTGGTTGGTTATAAGGTCTATGAGTGTGTTCACTTTTAATTCTAAATTTTAATTTAATATCCATATGACCATCACTTAGAAATTTTTCTTTTTTTCTTGGATAATTCAATTAAAAAATAGTAATTTCTCGACCATAAGGTAGACTTTAGAGCCTTAATTTTATTCAAAAAGATTTTTTTGAGCTTTACACATTGGTTTAATTATATTGGCATAATTTATCATAAATAATGAAAAGAATTTTGTGAAGAATGTAATGATATTATTAATAATTGTAACATGTAAAATATTCAAAATAATGGCCTTGAGATTGATATCCATTAATATTTTTAAAATGAATATATTTAAGATTTTGTACTAATTAATATTCTTTTATAATTATTCGAGTATAATAATGCTTATGTATGATTGGAGAAATTTAATAGTCCACATTTAATAATAAAATATAGTGGACAACACTAAATTATAAATACAAAACTAAGCTTGTGGACAACACAAAATTGTAAAAACACAATGTGTTGTTAAAACAATGAATCAAAACAAAAGACAATGAATGTCATGAAGCAGATTTAGTATTTGTTGCAATAAATTTACAGTGTATGATTTGATGAGGGTGGGTGTTTGACATGATGAAAAGTTGATGTTTATTACATTAATTGATTTTTTTTGATGCCATGTGGTAGCTTGAGATTGGGTGTGATAGTCATAACTGGGTTTATGGAGCATTCCATTTGCAGTTTAGGATGGACTTGTCAAGGACTGGGAAAGAGGGTAACCAATAAGACACTGTGTCTTGTCCATGTAAATAATGGTAGGGATATGCATTGTGATTTAGATGAGTTGGGAAACTTGTGTGAAGATAAATTTGACATCTAGGAACTGGTGTCATAGAATTTGTTTATAAAAGTGGTTGAAGGTGGTGCCACTCTCCATTTGCAAGAAAGTTTTTTAGAGGATAGACAATCATGAAATATTCTATTATAACTTGTAGGAAATACTATCATATGTAGAATAAAATGCAAATAATAATTTTTGGGAAAAATGGATAAGTATGATGTCTATAATCTTGATAGTTTCTTCATTTATTGGGAATTATGCCATGATTGGAAACAAAAGATTTTAAATGAATTAGAATCTATATGAATTTTACATGATTGCATCAAAATTAGAAATGTTTTTATTTTCTTTTATTATATTTAATTATATGATATGGTCAAAGAACTGAATTGTATTTTTGATATTATTCCTAATGTAACATAATTTAACAAACTTAAGGTAACAAAACATTACATGATGCTACTTAGCTTATCATGTTTTTAAGAAATAGTCTATTATTTTGATTTATTGATGTATAGGAACCATCATAACTATTATATATGTGACAAAAAAATTAAATGTTGGATCCCTTTACGACATGGTTTATATCCCACTTCTCAAAAGGGTGGGGGGGGGGGGGGGGCATTTGGGGGGGCAACATCCCCCTATCATGGGGAGATTTATTATAAGGTAATAATGGAATAGTGAATTCTACCATAGAGATTACAATTTAACAGAATGATGAAAAGACCAACTAGGTAAAGATGTCAAGATTAAACACTGACAAGCACTTAATGATTAAATTTGAGTGTCTACAATAGATTATATGATTAGCTATGAATAAATCTTAAGTAATTCATTATCATAATTTGTTTCTAAAATAAATCTGAGTAATAATGAATAGAGGATTTGATGAAATTCCATTCCATATGGTAATCAAAATACCCAGGTCATATAACCTATACCAATATATCATGATATATGTAAAATTATGAACATATGCCATGCATATTTCCCCAATGTAATAACCTATGTAATTATAAGTCCTATAATATGCATAAGAAAATTTCATAAAATTAATGACATATC